>OY744519.1:129391252-130133752 GCA_963556195.1 Sepiola atlantica | reverse complement strand
CGTTCTCGTTCTCGTTCTCTTTCTCTCTCTCGTTCTCTCTCTCTCGTTCTCTCTCTCGTTCTCGTTCTCGTTCTCTCTCTCTCGTTCTCTCTCTCTCGTTCTCTCTCTCTCTCTCTCTCTCTCTCGTTCTCTCTCTCTCTCTCTCTCGTTCTCTCGTTCTCTCTCTCTCGTTCTCGTTCTCTCTCTCTCGTTCTCGTTCTCGTTCTCGTTCTCTCTCTCTCGTTTTCGTTCTCTCTCTCTCGTTTTCGTTCTCTCTCTCTCGTTTTCGTTCTCTCTCTCGTTCTCTTCCTCTCTCTCGTTCTCTTCCTCTCTCTCGTTCTCTTTCTCTCTCTCGGTCTCTTTCTCTCTCTCGTTCTCTTTCTCTCTCTCGTTCTCTTTCTCTCTCTCGTTCTCTTCCTCTCTCTCGTTCTCTTCCTCTCTCTCGTTCTCTTCCTCTCTCTCGTTCTCTTCCTCTCTCTCGTTCTCTTCCTCTCTCTCGTTCTCTTCCTCTCTCTCGTTCTCATTCTCTCTCTCGTTCTCTTTCTCTCTCTCGTTCTCTTTCTCTCTCTCGTTCTCTTCCTCTCTCTCGTTCGCTTTCTTTTGCTCTCTCTCTCTCTCATTCCCTTGCTCTCTCTCTCTCATTCCCTTGCTCTCTCTCTCTCTCTCTCTCTCTTTCTTTTGCTCTCTCTTTCTTTTGCTCTCTCTCTCTTTCTTTTGCTCTCTCTCGCTCTCTTTCTTTTGCTCTCTCTCGCTCTCTTTCTTTTGCTCTCTCTCTCTTCTCTATCTCCTCTCTTCTCTATCTCCTCTCTCTCTCTTTGTTCTCTCTCTCTTTCTCTCTCTCTTTTTCTCTCTCTCTCTTTCTCTCTCTTTGTTCTCTCTTTCTCTAAGACAAAGCTCCTTTCTTCATAATAATTATAAGAAACCTTTTCAATCATCGATTGCCATGGCTATTGGCACACTACCTGAGAGTCCAACATTCAAACTCCTCGGCCTAAAATTCACAGGTATCATGAATTGGAAGAAATACATACAAGATACTGCCAAGTCTGCCGCAAGGAAGATGGGCTTCCTCTAGAAAACTTCTCACACTTGCCAGTATCCTATATCTCTATAAAGCCACTATTTTCCCATGCATGGAGTATTGTTGCCACATCTGGGCTGGTGCACCAACCACTAGTCTCTCCCTCTTAGACAAGGTCAAAAAAAGAACCTTTAATCTAATAGGTTTCTCACTGTCTACCATCCCCTGTCCCATTGCCACAATGTTGCTTTTTTGTGCTTGTTTTACAAGTACTTAAATGGAATGTGCTTCGACGAACTTGCTGCATTTGTGCCCCCTCAACGTAAATACGCCCCCCGACCAATCAGCAAAATCCCACTCTTCACTGTAGAGGTCCCCAGATTCCGGAAAACTTTCTACTCTAATAGCTTCTTAACTCGAACTGCTTGCCTTTGGAATTTCCTCCTTGCTCTATGTTTCCCCAACTGTACCAACATGCAGAAATGTAAATGTAAACAAATATCTCTCTACACAACTCGCCACTTAAGATGATCCTATAAATCTGGTCCCTAATTCACAGTAGCCTCTTATGTCCCAGTGGCTGTATGCCTTTTCGGGGGGTGAATATAACTAAAAAAAAAAATTTTTTTAATTGTGTCTAGTTAGAAAGTTGAGGATTTTGAAATGATTTGGCATGCAGGTGGCCATGTTGGTATCTTTCTCATAGTCACCCGGAAAAGAAAATGATAATTAAGTCCTAGAAACGTATGAAATAACCCCTAATCGAATGATGATTGGTGCAAAGTTGAATAATTATTATTTTTTTATATTGGTTTGAAAAAAATCTTATCAAAGATACTGATTACCTATTTAGCAAGTGTGCTGATGCAACATCATACTACTACCTACTCACACTTACCAACAGACTCGTTGCAGATATGAAACAAGTTGCAGTTTCACACATTTTCGTTAAATATTACATTAAATAGGCATTTTGTTGGAATGTGTCATGTTTGAAACAAAAAGCATTTAAAGGTTAAATATTTAACGTCAATTAAGATTTTTGTCAGGATTTTTGTGGACATACACATATGCGTGTGACGTTATGCAATCTCCACCACTTCAAATCTTATTTTCCATTTAACATTTAAAAGAAAGTCCCAGAAAAATAAATTTTGGAAAAGTTTTTACCTTATTATTACCTGACTTATTTTGTTAGAATTTTGAAAAAAAACCCACAGAATTTCTGTGATATTCAATGAAATGTGTTTGAAAAAACTACAATTATAATGGTAATGAGAAAATGGACGCACATACGTTGGAAATGAAAAATGAGAACTTCTCTGTGCCATTTGGAAGAAGGATTTCACATGGATTTGTACGTTAAAATCAAGAAATGTCCAGTTTTCCATGAAAGTTTCATATTCATTCAATGTTTATCAAAAAATACATTTCTTTATAAAGAACAGGGGAACGTTAGAAATATTAAAATTTGAATTCATATTTTTAAGTTTTCCATAAGGCTATTTTTTTTTTTTTTTTTTTTTGTCAAATGTGAAAAAATTCATTTTAGTCTGAGAAAGATACTTGCATGTACCATTAAAACCACCGGCAGAATCTTCAACCTCGTTTGCTTTAAGTGTGGAGTTTAAAACTTTCTAAACCCTTTTGCAGGAGCTTTGCTCTACTGACGATGTGAACTTTGTTGCTAACACTGAGGAGGATTTGCAGGAGATAATAGATCTTTTCTCTTAAGCTTTACACTTCCCATCAATCTGGAACAAAATAAGGCAATGCTCATTACATCACAAAGACGTCAGTATGTCCGATGTTTTAAGCGAGTGGAGTCCACAATGTCTATCAGTGATGAACGCGATCTCCTTCATGGACGTGAACCAACGGTCAAACGACTGAAGTCAAGGAGAAGCTTCCTTAGCTATGTCGAACTCCTAATAACATCTCAGGAAAGGACCAGACTACAGCTGTGGACCAGACGGCTAGAGAACCCCCCTCCTCCTACTGACATGGGAATCCTTTCTGAGGCCGTCCTTCCTAGTTCAGAAGCACCCTGGCTTCAGTGGAAAACACTCAACCGCCTGAGAAGGAGAATGGGGCGATCAAAAGTTGCTATAACTAGATGGGGCTACAAAACTAACTCAACCACTGCGAATATGGAGAGGAGGACCATACGATGCAGCACTTCCTTATCTACTCTCTACTGCCCAACCGGTGCAGCTTGAAAGATCTTACAGAGTACAAAAATAAGGCAAAGGACTGCATAAAAAAGTGGGAAATTCTTGTATGACCACATGCTTCAAAGACACGCAAAGAAGAATAATTAGTATGTCGAATCTGACATCTATGTGCAGGTTAAGTGTAGTTGACTCCTTTGTATATCTCGGCAGCACTCTCTAGTGAGATGGAGTCCTTGACTCTGAAATAGAAATTGTAAAGACCTGCAAAGCCTTCAGTAGGCGTGAAAAGCACGTGGAGCCATTGACAGGAAGCTTAGCATGTATGAATGATGCATCTTGTCTATACTCCTGTATTCTTTGAAGGTGTGGACACGTACTGCTGACGCATCAGGGTCCTTGAGAGGTTACACCAAACATGCCTTAGAAGGATCTTAAAAATTAATTGGAAAAAAAGAAATATTTTTATGCATTGTTTCTAAGATGCTAAGGTTTAAAAAAATAAACGAGTTATTGTTACTGTACACAAGAAGAAAACTAACTTTGAGAACTTCAAATTCTAATACATATTTTGTTGAACTTGGTTTAAGTTCTCAACTTTGAATTTGCCTAACTGAAATAATGAATAAATAATGAGAAAAAATAATTTTCTTATTTCTAAATATAACATTTATGGAAATATAATTGTTTTAATAATAGTATGTGGAAAACATGTAAGATATTCAGATGAAATTTCTCAGCTTATTTAAATTTAATCTCTATCTTTATGAAGTTACATATGTTTATATGTACAGGATACACTCATAAACTAATTAACCGATTATGAATTTTGAAACACAGCTGCAATGCGTAAGGGGTCCAAATGTTGGCTATATTTAGTTTAAGTTTTATTTAAAGGGAGTGGAAACCCTTTGTGAAAATTCAGATACCTCCGATTTTTGTGAAATTTTAACAATAGGTATTAGACATCAGTTAATAAATATTTGCCAAATTTTGTTTAGTATCATTATGTCTATATTTTAATCTCCGTACCGGCCCATTTTGACATAATGGTAAGCGTGTTCGATAACGGACCGGGGGACCAGGTTTTCATCCTTGGTTGAGTTATACGAAAAATTTTAAAAAATAGTACTTGATACGCTTTTGCTAAACACTTAGCAGTATAAGGTAAGGTTCAAGTGTAAGTGGAGTAATGTTGGGAAAGGAGTGGCGCCTTTTCTACATCTCTGTATATTAGCTAATGAAAAGGGAGCCTTCGGGTTGCCCGCGACTATGGTCGACTACTTAAAAGGACATAAAAATGGTTCAAACTGTTCAACGAATTAATTTTATCCATCCTGATATTCTTAAGAGGTGCCATTTGAATCTGAATTTAATGCTGAAAACGCTATTTCAGATTTTAGTGCGGCAGACAAAAAATGCTATTTCAAATGTAAGCGTGACAGACTGTCTGTGTACTCGTCTCGATTCTTTGGGGATGATGTGACTAACTTGAAGAAATCAAGACTTCATTTGGCTGATCATTCTTTCTGATAGGTACAGCACGACGATCTAGTGGCAATTCTTTATGGGGATGTACACCAAGAAATTTGTATCTATATATATATATATATATATATATACACACACACACACACACACACACACACACACACAAACACATATACGTACATATATACGCATACACATACATATATATATATACACATATACATACATATATACATACATACATATTATATAATATATATATCTTAGGCCCATTTTACCAGCCCATTTAGTATAATGATAAGAGTGTTCGCTAATGGGCCGGGAAACCAAGGTTCAATCCTCAGTTGATTTATACTAAAGACTTGCTAAATGGTACTTGATGCCTCCTTGCTAAACACTCAACATTATAATGTGAGGATCAAGAGTAAGTGGAGTAAGCCTGGAAAAGGAGTGACCCCCTCTCCTACACGTCGGTGTAGTAGCCAATGAAAAGGGAGCCTTCGGGTCGCCCTTGACTATGGTCGACCACTTTACCTTTTATATCTTAGGCAGAGAGATAGAAAGAAAGCCTTGCCTACTGGTGATATTCAGGACTACATTTACATACGTCTGCCCTCTCCGAAACGAATCTTTTCCAAGCCCTGTTAGAAACATCCCAGCATACTATGCGATCCTTTATTTGTTTCCATGCATATCACTTTTGAACCTTGAATTTCTGAGAGCTTACTTCTGATCTTTTTCATCTGTAATTATATTGCCATGTTAATAATACAACAACTCCCAGGAGTTGTATTTGAACTCGTCCCCATTATTTTTAAACATATAAAAGATGTCCTGAAAATACGTAAATATTTTTTTTTTAAATGTTGCTACGTGTTTGGAAAATCGATGGCATAATTTCAGGAGTATGTTCAATATGTGTAATTGTATGTGGATTATTTTTGTAATAGCAACCCATTACTAGTCTAATTTCCCATTTATGGCCCATTTCTTCCTTTGCATGCTCTTTGGTCTGTATTGATCATATTTATTTACCGGTATTTGGCCTGTTGTATTCTGTTACCTGAAATAAAAAGAGTCAACATTCGCAGGATGCCGACCAGGTTCCCCAATGTTGGCTATGAAAGGAACCCCTGTCAATCATATTTTTCTTCTGAGCTTTTACATTTGTTTGGTTTCATGGTGTTGTTGGTGTATGCGGCAACACCAGGTCCAGGCTTATTTTTCCTGTGATTCTGTTGCAAGGATAGTGTTTATTTATCTCCTACGTAGCACACCATTATACACATTGTACGTATTAGATGTTTACAAAAAAGAATACTGATCAATGTTTGTTTCAAAGCCAAGTGTTTCCAGACCTATACACATATATAGAGCATAATTCCAAAGTTATGCCATCGATTTTCCAAACACTCCGTATACACCTACAAAACAAATTAATCAACAAATCATACGTATACAAAACTTAAAGTAATAAAATTATCTAACTTGAAATCAAATACTGCAAAATCTAAAAACTAACATATTTGACACTTTTTTTGCTTTTAACTTTAAGCTCTGTTTTTTTTCCTTCCCTTTATCTGTTTATCTGCTACCCCCCCCCTCCCCCCAAGAAAATGGTGACTTCATCATAGGAAGCGAAAACACTTTGGCCGTGTGCCAATCTTCACAAGTTGCAATAAGTTATCATAACACATCCAGATATGAGCTCTTACTGCGATGCCATAGGGACCTTATCAGGTTTTGGAAGGAGATCAAATAGATAAAATTGTATTTCCTACCTTCCACACATATGGGTAACTTTGTTCCATGACAGTGTCTACCTCTCGATGCATTTCCTACAAGAAATAGGAAAGGCAATGAAATATAATTTTGCTTTTTGCCAAACCAATTCGAATTTCATAGCCATGTCTCTATTTTATTGAGCCCATGAGTGTAATATATTGAGACAAGGCTGAAGTCAAGAATCAAGAATTGGTGTTCACTTGATACTTTAATTAGCTGTGCTTTACACGTCTGAACTGAACATCGTCCATGATGTGAATATGGTTGAAGTCTCGTTTCTATTTCTAGAGTGACGTCAATGAAGATATCTAATAAAGAGAGATAACTTATAACTGACTATCAATATTAGTCTAGTTTTTTTCGTTTGTGTGAAGCCATGTCTGCTATTCAAATTTATTTTGATTATTAGAATAAAATCTATTATTTTAAAAGATGCTATCGTTTGCAAGTTTACAAGCATGAAATAACTGAAATATATTAGAACGCAAAGAAACGAAATACATTTTTTTAAATAGATTTTCTTTGTTTCATTAAACAAAGAGTACCTTTGTGAATAATGTATTTTAAAAACGGTTTAAATATTTAAATAATTATTTCATATGGTATTTTTTAAGATTTTAAATAATTTGCTTTTTTTGTAAATGATTCAAATTCATTTCGATTTGTTACATCCATTTGTTGTTTTACAGCTGCCTGTAAGAAGCGTATTTTTATTTTTTTAGTAACACCACCACCACCAAAAAAAAAAGAAAATATCTATTTTTCTTCGATAAACCAACAGTAAATAAGAGTGGATATTTCACTTTAAAGTAATTACAACAATGGGCAAGTCATTTGTTTGGCTTGCGTTCCGGTCTTTGAAAACAAAGAAAAAGAAAAAAGCGAAATATCTTTTTCTTTGATAATGGCAGGTGAAGCGTTCTTCAGCCTTGGTGGGTAATCACCTAGAGATGGTGTCTCGATAAAAACACTGGTCCCCAGCACCTCAATAGTTTGGAATTAGGAAAGGCATCCGGCCTCTAAAAATCTTGCCTCAATTAAGGAAATGACTTCCAAAGTACCTGACCAGAGATAAGTTTGAAAGTCAATTTCTAAAAGCCGTCCAACACATGCCAGAATGTAAGACAGACGTTAAACTGAAGATGATGATGATGATAATGATGACCACCACACTAACAGTTTATTACTTGACCTCATTTTATAAATGTTATTGTTAACGTTTTTTATTTTATTTTAGAAGGCAAAAATTGTAAACATAACTATGTTAGAAATTATTGTTTCCTAAAAAAACACCTTCTGACCAGCAATATATCTCCACAAACACACAATGCCAGGTGAATACCTCCAGTAATCTATAATATTGTATGTTTATTCAGCTCTCCGCTGAAGATTAGCCCAGTTAAATAATACTAAACCAGCAGTTATAAATGCATATACATATAATCTCACTGTCATATTGTAGGCTTTTTCAGTCGTTCCTTTTCATAAGTTTTTTCTGTGTGTTCTTTCTTCTGCTGATATCAGTTTTTGTTTCTGTTTGAACGCTGAATGGAAAATAAAATTTGAATTGGAGGTGAATGTGATTTCATTAAGTTCCAATCACACACACACACACATATAAAATATAGTCACTCAGACATCTGTTTCGCCGTTTCATGACTAATCGATATGGCTAGATGTAGCCAGTTTATCAAACCCAGGATTCAAAACATGGTCACAAGTCGCTACCAACTCCGCAACTGAAATAGAAGAATTATATAATTTCTTTTATCTTTTTAAATTAAATTATTCATTTGTTTACACTTTTATGATACTGATAATCGAAAGAACACCATTATTTTTACAGAAGAGTATTGCATTGTGTTAGTAAATGTAGAACAGTTGAGGTAGCATGGTCAATTAACAGAGGAGGACCAAGGAAAACATGGGAGGAAGTGATAAAGATGGATTTGAGAGAAAGGGGAATAAATACCTGTCCAGAGATAGATTGGTTTGGAAGTCTAGCAGAATGAAACAGATTAGAATTGTTGATTTCTATTCTCTTGCTGTTTCTGTTCAATGAATTGGACCCAAATGCAGTGTCGAACCTGGAGATATGTCGATATCATTTGCTCCTCGTAAATTTGGAGCACTTCATGTTCCTGAAGGATTTCAGGTTACCTCTACCCCTGACACTAAAGTTAACAAGGACCTTGCTTGCCATAGATTCTTCAGATGCATTGGCAAGAACGACCAGGGGACGCCAGATCCCAGAGCAGACTCCTTTGAATTTTACCAGCTGCTGCTACTGTTGTTGCGTGAATCTGACTACTGCACAGAACCCACTAAGACCATGCATCATGATTATCTGGTCTGCATGAAGTCCTCTTCATTAGCCACAGCTATTTGTTAGACCTACACGATTACAAGTTCACTCCTGACACCAAGAGCAACAAGGCTCCACGGTTGCATACAAAGTCTGAGAAGGTTTGGCCTAGAACACACAGTACACGGAATGGCAGTTGTGCAGAAGCAGCATTATTAGCCTCATTTCATGTTTGCGGTTCTGAACCTGTATCGTTCTTGCTTGCCACAGAGGCAAAGACGACCAGAGTAATATGGATCCTGATTTTGACTCCTTCCAGATTTTACCAGAGCCTTATTAGCTGGGTTGCAACCTTAATATTGCTGGGTGCCATACTTGTTCTCCATTAGTTACCCTGGCAGGAACGAGAGTTTAAGACGGCAAAACTCTGACACTGCCATGTTGCCACCACCCCTACCATGGTGAAGAAGGGTTGGACTTTGGTGAGGAGGGGGGCTGCTTTTATCTGTTTGGATTAGTTCTCCCTTTGGCCTGATGTTTGCTGTTAATTCTCAGGAGACTATCCTCCCAGACATTACCACCTCATTTCAGAGGGGAGAGATTATTGCCTACTGCCTTATGAAGGGATGCAGACAAGACCATACAAGTTATTTTTGTTCACTGTCCAGAGTGCCTATTTGGGGATGAGCCGAATCCTGCACATTAAAAACGGACCTTGTGTCCAACCTTTCCCTCGTAGGGAAGCAAATGAATAAAAAAAAAACATTTAATAAATAAAAACGTTTTTTTTTTTTAGTTTTTAATTCATTTTATTCAAAATTGTCTTAGTTGGAAGGTTTAAATAACTTTATAAAATTAGAATATTTTATGTTCTATTTTATCGTCTTTATAACGACGCTCATGTTGGAAACATTGTTAAAAGCACCTGGACACTCAAAATAAACATGGATTGCCAGGATAAACAAATTACAGAGCATATATGAGCTACGTAAAGTAAATACAACCTTCTTTGTGTTATCTGGGAGCAAATCTGATAACGAATTCTGTAACCAATACAAAAGGCCATACTGAAATGGCTAGCTGTCTGAGAGTCTCGTCTAAACCAACTAGAAGTGAGATCTAATGACACAGCGTCAGCGGTGTGAACACCATGTAAAAGTGTGGAGCTAGGTGGAATACATTTACCTAGCTCGAGCCCACAACCAGAAAGAGGTCAAGTTAAGAACAATCATCTGTAGTGCAAGTTTTTTTTATACTTCATAATTGAAGAGTTTATTCTTTTGTTGCACATCATAATTCAGGGGAGATCATTTGAATATGCTTCAAGGGAAATAACTCTGAATATACTGAACCAACAATTTGATTTTTATACATGCTAAAAAGCAGAAACTTTACAACATGATAATTTGTTTTATACTTTATATATAAACATTTTTATCTTGTGTCAATTATAAATTGATTTAATTCTATTTGAAGTTGTTATTCTTTTAATCTCGTCTAATGAGTTTAAAATTCAGACCAAAAAATAAGTGCATCAGATTGGAAACAATATGGCCACTTTTATCTTGGCCAAATTGTCCCACTAATGAGCTGATTCATTAAATTCTTTATTTTCTTTTAATTAATTTTTCTGGTATTATTTTTGGTCAAATGAAAGAAAAGCTCGAGTCGTTCTTATTTGAAAGTAGCTAAAGATAAGTTGATTAACATTTTATGCTATTCGCGTTTCACGTTTGAAAATCCAAAATGGCCGCTGTGAACTTTCTTTTTCTTATTTTGTTGTTGATTTGCTGTTTTCCACTGTGGGGGTCTGCGAATAACATGTGACTTGAGAACACATGCTCATGCAAAACAGGTGTAAATGAATAAAAGATTTCTACATTGTTTTGAACTTGAAATTCCTTAGTTGGATTCTCAGACGTTATGTAAACAACCTAACAAAATAAAAATAAAAATTGCTGAACAATGTTTTTCTAGCAAGGACACCTGTGAAAAGAGACTGTAAGATATGAGCTTTTTGTTTTCTGTTTTCTGTTTTGTGTTTTATGTTCTTTTTATTTAGTTTTAGATTGGTACCCTCTCTCCCGTTATTCTGTAAGGACTTCTGTTTTTATCACTGCAGGTTAGTCCGTAATTCTGTTATTCCGTAAGTCTCCTGATTTTCTCAAATTCGGTTCATTAGTCTTTCACATAATTTTTGATGCAGTTATGATAACGATGAATGCAGAAAACTGACTGTCAAATTTTTCAGGAAAACTCTGGCTTGTCCCCCCACCCCTAGCTTCGGATCTAAAATTACCCCCCAAATGGCAATTTTACTTTGCAATTATAGTCCAGTCAAAATGTGGCTGAACCTCAAACAAATTGCTAACAAAGGTTTTTAACTTGGATATTGGGCATGAATAACCTCTCTTTCAGATAAAAAAAGTTTATCAAAATTAGCCTTGTGGAAAAGGGTCAACGCGCGCCATCTTTAAAATTCAACTTAACAATATTAAAATTTCGAGACATAAAATTCCTGACATTTCCTGACAAGTATGTCCATTATTCCAGACAATTACTGACAAAAATAAACGTTTTTCCTGACAAAAAACCTTAATTAAATTAGAAATAAAAAATATTTTTTGCATGAAAACCCACACAGGGCCCACCTGAAGCCAGCTTGACATTTTCTTGGTGTTTTAAATTGTAATGATAGGTAGCTATATGCTTAATAATAAACTAACACCAGAAAATGACTAGCCCCTGCCATTGTTTTCATGTTTTTTAAAATTTCTTATATGAATATAAAAGGTACAAAAACAGACTAAGTAGCCTTTCTCAAGGCAACAATTGTCACATTAATTACTGACATTTCATAAAAAATAGGTACAAAATAAGTACAATTTACAATAAAGGAATGGGCAGTTGGTTGAATGCTGGGGCCAGGCTCTTGCATAACCACCACAGAACAAGTTCATGAACGGACCAAAGAATATTTCTTGTCAAGAACTAGTAAAAGGTAACTTCATCATCTGGCTGTGGTGAGTTGCTGCAGTGGAGGCGTTTGCAATTACCACACAAGTTTGAACAGTCAATGCCATGTTTCCTGCAACTGCATCTTGTTGTAGTACACCCTGAAGTACAGTTACACCTAATTATAGCCAACAAATTTACAGGACCAGCTGGCAAGTCAGTCTTGATTGGTTGTAATTTACCATCTGAAAGTTTCCATCCCCACTCGTCAGGTTTTAGCTGGTTCCTACATTTCCATTCCTGAATTTGGAAGTAAACTCGAAGGCTGTGGAATTTTGTAGCTGCTCTTGTTGGTAGCAATGATTTGGCCTCAACATACTTTGAGCTTTTGGCAACCTTTTCCTTAAAGCGCCTCAGTCAGAGATGATTGCTGTTTTCCACATCATTACCATTGTACAGGCACACTAAAGCCTTCTCCCCAGCTTTAATAACCTCTTTTGCACTGCTATCCTTGCCAAACACTTCTGCAAGTTTGAGGAAGTTTCTATTGTTCATCACCTTTCGAAGGGATGCTGCCTTCCCAATTCCATAAACACTGGATGTAGAATCACAACCCAGTAGTGCATGGATGAAAAGAATGTTGGAACAGACCACATCTCCCAAAGATTTCCTCATCTCTTTGATGTTCCAGACTTTCACACTTTTTGAACTATCCTTCGGTTGTGGCATGAAGATGTAACCATCATCTTTATTGGCATGATTACATAGTAGGTCCAATAGGTCAGTGTCATCTGCTATCAAAATGGTTTCTCCTGTCTGTGCCAGTTCTAAAGCAGTCTTCACAATCAATACGTCAGCGTCTCCAGATGCATGGACTACTTTACAACCGGCTTCCTCCAAACTCTTCCCCAGCAGCTTGCTGCTGAGTTGAGGGTTCATTGGTAAATAGCACACACCGTCTTTGCAATAGGAGTTGTAGCTCAGTCTCAACTGCTTCATCTTTGCTGAGCGAAACTTTTGACCCAAGTGTAATTGCCTGATCCTTTCTTTTAAAAGTGTACTCGTGGACATTTTCTCCAACCATTGAAGCTATGATTGCCTCTCCTATGGAGTTTGCTCTGTCAACATTCACCTTTTTCTCTCCAGTTACTCCACTTGAAATGCTGTGAATGGACGGATCTTCTGTGAAAGGATTATATGTCTGGAGAAACGCAAGGAGCTTCCATGTATCTTGCTCTTTTCTTGCTGAAGTAGCCTCCTGGTGCTGGTCACCAGTGTCATAACGAATACCTGCTAGTTCTTGCATTGTAAACTTGATTTCAGCGCACGATGGCAGTGATAGCGTTCAAACCAATCGTTGAATTTCGTTCATTCCTCTGCCATGAGTAAGACCTCCAGACGTCTTCATGCTTCTCATTAGCACCTGTTCAATAACCAGATCCGGCGACAAGCCAGCCCAGTAACGATCACTCCGTCTAATCACATGGAATCCTTCAGAAAATGTCTGGTACACTTCAGGATGGATTTTTGGCAGCCCCTCCATTTGCTGCAAGTACAAGTAGGCCGACTTTGCATATAAGATGTGTCCTGCTGCAGCGAATATTGGCAGCATTTTCCTTACAGCGTCAAGGTGCAATTACCAGTTCCCGGTGCACTCTGCCTTGATAAACAATTGCTGGATCTTCACCATATCAAGGTATTGAATCTATAATTTTGCTGTTCACTGGTCAACCATCGCATTCTTCACATGGTTGATTCTCCGGGCAATCCTGGTCACAGACTCTGATGACAGAACATTATTCAATGTCTCAGTCCTATCAAGGAGACCTTTCAATAGCGCCTGAGCTTTCTTCAAGTCTTAATTTTGAGGAAATGACTCTTCTGCATCAGTGTTGGGTTGATCATCCTCAGTGACATGTGAAACTGGCAAATCATAGGCTTTCGCTAACAAAATAGCATTCAGAGCAGCATCAACTAAGAAGTGAGCACGAATGGCTCTTGCAATTGCTTTGCCACTTAGCATGTGCTTGACTGTGTTTTCAGCATACACGAGTTCAAAAAGTTCTTGCAGTCCAGAACCTGTCATCAAATGACCAATTGACCCCAGAAAGCTCATCTGTGTATGGAGCCCACCAAGTTGCAAGATAAATGATTTCAGGGGACTGGAACTAGGCTGTGACTCGACTATCATCATTGCTTTGTACCAAAGTGGTTGATCGAATGTTAGAATTGGTGTAATGTTGTTTTTCCTGGCTAAATCACTAATCTAACATAACGTTGAGTACATGCAGGTTGGGTTATCAGAGTCCATGTCGATCATTGACAAAAAAATTGTGGCTGATTTCCCAGGATATGTTCCTTTGTGCACTGACTGCATAAGGCTTGACACTGCGAGTCTGAACGGATGTGAAATTAGTGAAACCCCCCAAAGGATGTCAACATTAGCAGTGGAATCGACAACTTTCTTGGGCTGGAGCTCTTTAAATGTCACTAGTGGTTTGTTATTGTGCTGTGAATCTAGGTACTTGATGTTGATCCTTCCAATTTAACAGTGGATGCCCAGCCATAATTTTTTTCAGACCTTCTCACAAACTTTAAACAGTGTCCTTAAACTAAATAGTTTCTACATGGGAAACATCAATACCTCTTTTCTTTCTATCAGATTTTGCTCCAAAAAAAAGACAATGTTCCTTAAAGTTAAACATGCACAAAGAGCGGCTTGCATGGGATAGCATTTCATCATGGGTGGATCTGTTTTTACGGTCAATTTCTATGTGTTTGGGGTTGATCCAACGCTGTCTGCATTTCTTGTGAAGACGTTGACTAATCTGAATTATTGTCTTCTCTCCACGTTGTACAGAAGCTCTGTTAATGGAATCGATGCCTTTCTGGCTGACGATGAATATTTCTTCATTACTGGATAGTTCATTGTTGCAAATAACACTTGTCAGCATCCATAATTATCAGTACTACACTTTAGCTAACCTGAAATTAGAATATGACAGTATATTAAGCTCCTACAGTAACACATCGAAGAGACAAAAATAAGGCATAAGAAGTTATAATTATATTTAACTTTATGAAAACTGTTGGTTTTATCCAATTTCACATTGCTACATTTGGTATTTTTCAAGATGAATTTCCAGAAATTGAGTTGAAGGAGGTGAGGCTAGAATCGGCTAGAATTGACCCCTTTCCGCAAGGCTAATTTTGGTAAACTTTTTTTTTATCTGAAAGAGAGGTTATTCATGCCCAATATCCAAGTTAAAAACCTTTGTTAGCAATTTGTTTGCGGTTCAGTCAAAAATCAGCTAGATTGACTGGACTATTATCTTAAATTTTCTTCATTAGTTGTTGTTCAAAATATATTAAGAGTTAGGGTTAATGGTTATTAAAATGACACAAATACTGATGACCCTAGGGAACCTCTAGTTTCCCACCTACATGGACTGAAAAATTGCCTGCTAAATTGACAAAATATCCACTTTTTCACAAATATTTAAGAGTAGCTCATAAGTTTTTTTTCTCAAAATCCAACAAAAGTTATGATCAATGATTGTTTACATTATTCAAGGAACGACTCGCAAGGGAAGATAACTCTTGATTTATTTATTTTTTAATGATTTTGTTTAGTTATTCATAGTTTTATGTTTTTTCTTTCGGGGAGGGGTATGATTGTTTATTTTATTTTTTATCCCCTCCCCCAAGTATTAAGACTCAACCTCATCACTATATTTCTCAATAGGACAATATGTACTGGAAAAGTCCATTAATATTTGTTCTCCTTTCCCCCTCTCTCCCTTAGATCTTTACTAAACGCAACAGTGCATGCATTGTACAAGTTTACAACTTTATTAGCTTACAAGTAAAAAATAACTACCTTGCCAGCTAGCAGCTATTAATCTAGCTCTAAGTATTCTTTTTAAATGTATAATTTACATTACATATCTTTAATATAAGGCTGTTGTAATCTTAAAAACTAATAGTTTTCATTTAAATTACCTCCCTTGAAAATTAATGAGCATAATATTTTAAAGATTTTGATAATTAATCCTTTTTTTATTAAATCACTTTAATTGTTAATATCGAAAAACTATGGAATATATATAGGAAATAGAACAATAAATGAAAGGAGTTGGATGAAAGTACATTACAGGTAAATCCTCGCTCCTGCTAACATTTGTATGTTTTTTGTATTTGGAAAAATATTAAATAAAGACATTGTATTATTATTATTACTATTATTATTATAGTAATAACACCAAACATTAATTTATTATAAAATATTTAAAAATAGTTATGCAAATTAGGCATATAAATAGCTGTTTGAGGTTTTGCTCGCTACTATATATACAGTATTTCAAAAGACTATGTTGTATTATTGATTTAAGTAACAGTGAACTGTTTTGATGTTAATACAGGTATGAAAAAAGTTTTGCGTTTATTTATATTAAAGGTTTTATTACAATATGTTTTTTTTATTAGTATTTTACAAGTATGAAATTAAATAATTACATTTACACCCTGTTCACTATTATGATTAATACAAATATCAACGAGATGTGCATGTTTGGCACATGCTCGAAAATGATGTGAAATGATGTCATTTCATGAAATAGAGCTTTATAGTAATAATAATAATAATAATAATAATAATAATAATAATAATACCCGTCCCAGGGCGGGTAAAATTAATTCCCGAACAGAACAGTTTTGCACCACTTTTATGTCCACCCTTTAAAAATATTAAAGTCAAGATATGATGATACTAAATCTTATGTTTTGAATTCATATTCTAAGTTTGATCAAAATCCATTACATGATTTTAATTCTAGAAATTGTCTAATTATTTATGACAAAAATTTCCCTTATTCACAAATATTTAAGAAAAAACTGAAATTCAGGGAATTTTGCTTCGTTACTGTCTAATGACTATCGATCAAATTCAATGTAAATCTGAAATATTTCAATTTTCAAATTGGAGGTTGTGTCTATATTATGCTCTCTAAAAACACTCAGATTGCTCCAAAGAAACTGAAAAGTGTGGAATATTAATTGACGTCTAATACCTATTGTTAAAATTTCACAAAAGTTGGAAATATCTGAATTTTCACAAATGGCCTCCACCTCCTTTGCATAAAACTAAATTAAACTAAATATAACCCACATTTGGACCTCTTAGCAACTGTATTCCAAAATTCATAATGATCGGTTAATACAAATATATAAACATACCTAACCTTATAAAGATAACGTATCTTATTTGATAAACTTTACTGCAGTTTCATGGTGTATCCATTCCTCATCTGTGTACTAATATATTTCTGTGTATTGTATTCGTTAATATAATTACAATTTACAAAAAAAGCGAGCACTATTTTTTTTTTTTGTTCAACATTAATGACACAATTTCATTGCACGTTTTTCTTTATAAATATATTGTGTTTAATGTGTATATATTATTCTTTCTATTATTATTTTATATATCATTCTTTTCAATATCCAATTGCTCTAAAATACGGAAAATTAGGGAAGAATATATTTTATTAAAACCACTGTAAATAATTTTCCTTTCTTCCTCTGTATACTTAAAACAGAACTGAACTTCCATGAGCAAAGTTTTTTTTCAAAAACTACCCGTCTGTGGAATGCAATACCATGTGGCTGCTTCCCAGCTGACTACAACATGGTTGTTTTCAAGTCCATTGTTTACAAATTTTATGTTGAGTCGTCCTCTTAAAATCAGATTCTGCTCAGTTTAAACCATCATTATCAATCTTCAGTGTTGTCTCACAATCCACCTGACATCTTATTAACCCTTATCCTCGAGTGGCCTTTGGGCCTTGATAAGCGGTGACTGGTTAGTACATGAAAAAAAAAACGTAATTTTTTTTCCTGTGTGCTTTTTAATGACTATTTGACATAATAAAATAATGACATAATGTTGCATCCTTGTGCTTGTTTTACAAATACTTAAATGGATTGTGCTCCGATGAACTGGCTGCTCTAGTACCCTCTTGACTTAAATACACTTAACCAATCCGACAATCAGCTAAATCCCATCCATTCACTGTGGAGGTCCCCAGATGCCGGAGAGTCTTCTACCTCAATAGCTTCTTTCCTCGTGCTGCCGACCTCTGGAACTCCCTCCCTGCTCCCTGTTTTCCCCGACTGTACCGATATGCAGAAGTTTAAAACTAATGTAAACAAACATCTCACTGCACAGTTCTTAACTTAGTATGACGCACAAAACTTCCATCCTAATTCTAAGTAGCCTGTTACGTCTACAGTAGCGGCCTGCCTTGTTTGGGGTGAAATATGTTAAAAAGAAAAAGAAAAAAATTGGGTCGAAATTGAAAAAGTTTATGTTCCTGGTAAAAATTTATTATAGAAATGTCAATTTGGGACAATGTAAAAAAAGTAAAGTAGTCGACCATAATCGAGGGCAACAAATGAAAAATGAGCCTTCAAGCTCATTTTTCATTAGGTACTACACCGAGGTGTAGGGGAGGGCGCCACTCCTTCCCCAGGATGATTCCACTTATCCTTGATTCTTTGGTATGACTCGACCGAGGGTTGAACCTTGCTCTCCTGGCCCATCAGTGAACACTTCCCACTCAAAAATGTGTAACGATATTGTCTGAGGGTCAACGAAGTTTGGATTCACCTGCTGATGTGCATAAGGAGGGTTTTCATGAAGGTGTGCAATGCAATTATGAGCAAGCAACATGTCGCTGTGAATAATAAATTGTTGAATGAAAATTAAAAAACAAACAAACAAAAAAGCGCATACTTTTCATTAACGCCAAAACTAACCTCAAGTCAAAGTGGCAATACAAAAAGAAAAAACTACAAAAAAAAAAAAAGACTGGAACTATGCGTGCGCAGTGACCGTAACAGGACCGTTAAAAGTCAATTTATAGTCTAAGGGGCCGTTAAAGTCTATTTCACAAAGATGTTCGTCCAACATAAAATAAAGAGTAGAACTAAAATTTTAACAACAAACGATTGAACTGTGTTGGAGACTGGGAGGTGATTTTAAAAAAAAATTTAAAAATTTAAAAAATGCTGTTAAACAAGCGTCTGTTGCCTAAAATAGAAAAAGTGCAGTCTGCCTTGTAAGATTGCAATGAAATTAGGCAACAAATCGGTTCACTCATTATTCGATTGAAATGAATCAAATGCCAGGATGTCATCATCGGACAAAAGAATATTTTACGACTCATTTGTATTTAACAGATTTAGTCACGATCAATGGAAGAGTGACCTTCAAGTGTCAAATACTCTAGCATACAAGCACGACATGCAACAAAGCCGGGTTTCTTTATAACGACACTTGTTTGTTGTTTTTTACTGTTGTTTTTTGTTTTCTTTTTTTAAAGTAAAGGACATAACACTAAACATGTGTCCAGACAGAAAGTTGGACGAAAAATCTGTTTTAAAAATATATATATAATGAAAATATTGAAATCGCCTAATAATTAGTAATAGTAGTATTAAACCACGAAGGTCGTGATTAAGCTCCATTGAGAAAATGAATTTCATTCATAAAAGCAGCGAAGTGAATAGTTAGCGTCTGTGTTAATTTTTGGATTAAAACGTCGTCTGTAAACATAAACTTTTCAAACGTTTCCAAGATTAAAACATATTTTAATTGCATACTTTTTTTTTTAGCATTTTTGTTTTCTCATCTAATGAAAAAAGTTCAGTTGTGCTGCCGATTCCAGCTGAGAGGCAATTCAGAAAGTTTTAATTAGGAAGAAAGTCAGAACGATGAACTTACTTGGAAGAGTTAGTACGTCTGGCCGAATCCGACTGAAATAGAAATGTTGCACAAGAAAAGGGACATCATTCTTCCTCAAAATAAATAATGGCTCCACAACTAAATAGATGTTAATATTTATTCACAGGAACACAGGAACAAAAGAAAGATGGTAAAATGGGCTGATTCATGTCGAAACCAGCCTCGGCCTTTTGGTCGAGATCAAAGTGTAGTATCTGTTCCGATGGATACTGCACCCTATAGACTGGTATTGTCTTGGCCTTCGGGGCTTGATTTACGCCTGTCTATGGGATTGTCCTGTGCAGTTCTAGGAGGTCCACCCTCCCAGGCTTTGCCTCCCCTCTTTGGGGAGGAGTAAGTTAATTGCTTACTGCTTGAGGCGCCCCTACCGGGGAATGCCGACGGGGCTGCCCAGGCAATTTTTGATGGTCAGAGTGCTCACCTCTCGGGCGCTGGCTTTTCAACCCCCACTTTCCGACCCGAGCTTGGGTTACATCTTACTTGTGGGAATAGGATAAAAACTGGCCTTGTGCCTAACTCCTGGAGAGGAGTAAATTACTCATGTGTTGGCACGTATGAATCTCGCTACACGTAGAAACATCATACGCCCACGTACTAAAGGGGCACTGATTATGCAATCGTAAAGCCGAATTACCATTTCAGTTGGAACTAACGTACATCGATACAAAATAGTTCGGTCATGCAACTGCTACAAAAGTTTATTTCTTTATGCTTATTGTTTGTTTTTTTTACAAAAAATAAGATTGATCAAAATTAAAATCTTCTTCCTCTGCGTCTATAAGTGTATCAGGGAAGAAAGGAGAGTTCTTTGTAGTTGTGGTAGTTGTGTATACACTTTTTAAATGTCTCCAAAATAAATAAATAATTTTAATTGCGTAATTGTATTTATTTTTATTTATTTCATATGGTGAAGAAAGTTTTTCGTTATAATCTCCTTCCTCTAACTATACAGCAGCCAGATACATCCAAAGATGGAGTACTGCTGTCACATCTGGGGTGATGCCACTCAGAGCACTCTTTCTTGTCCTAACAGAGTTCAAAATCGACTTCACGATCTCGTGGGGAGGTAATCTCTTCTGTTCTCTACAGTTCCAATCTCTGGTTCCTCCTTGCATAAATTCACAGCAAGAACTCAGCTTCCTACCACAACGGAAAAATATATTTCTTTCTTCTTTGTATCTAATACCAAACTGACTTTCCATTAACAGAGTTTCCAAGAATTTCCCGTCTGAAATACGTGGAACTGTTTCCTTGCAGACTACAATATGGTCACCTTCAAATTCAATGTCAACAAATACTTGTCATAGACCGTCATCATGAATAATCAAAATTTTCAATCCTCTCTTAATATTCTTCATCATTTAACTGACAATCTATCCACTTCATTAACCTTTATCCTCTAGTGACTTTTAACCTTGATAAGTGGTGACTCCTTAGTAAAAAAAAATAATAATAATAATTTTTTCTTAATATAGTCGTAATAGTATGTAATTTACAAAAAAAAAAACGATCAGCAGCTTAACATCGATTTTCAAGGTTAAATGTAATCCCTTAAGCTTAAGTTTCAAATTTTAGACATTTGTTAGAACCAAAATCATGTACCCGAGTTTTATCAAATTGGAATAAAGATTCTAGACATAAGGTTTAGTAGCATATATATCTTTATTTTAATCTTTGTAAAGGAGGCATAAAGTTTTACAAAACTCTTCTGTTCTGTGACGGATATTCTTCTAGTACATATATAAAGTTGTAGTTTTTTTGTTTAATGACCAAACTCGTAAGATTTTGGAGATAGACCTCTGTCACTATGTATATTCTGAAATTGCATTACCCATGGGAAATTGGATAAGTATATTTCATTTTGATCGCATTTTTTTAGTGGAGTTTATGTTCGAGCTTGACATCCATAGGAAATACAATGTCTTGCTTTATTTTTATATAGAAATTTAAAAAAAAATAAGAATAGAAATGTTAAAGGTTCAGGACTTGAAGAGTGAATAATGGTCCTCATTGATTTCCAGGGAATACTGAGTATGTTTAGAGAGGATGGGGGGGTAACGATTACATTTTCCAAAATTTATTAAATTAATGGAACTTTACTTACATGCTGAGTACACCCTTCGGCCCCACCTTAAAAATTGAATATTTAAAATGTAAAAAAATAAGAATAAAAAAGGTAATATGGTGTTATGGGTTGGCTGCAAAAAGAACAGGAGATTACTCATTCAATCCCGGGCAACGGCAGGTCATCCTGCTAATATATAATTAAATGGAACAGGAAACCCCTATATTAGTTTTATTCCTTATGCAACGAATTAAAATATCTATATATGATGATTATAAAGCTATAATTATGTTGGCACACCTGTTCTTGTCACATCATCAATGTTAAGCAACATTGACTCTGGTCAGTACATGGTTGAGTAACCATTTGAGAATACCACGTGCTGTATATAAAACTCAGTCCTAGTGGCCTCGCTACAAATCTGCAACAATAACAAATGGTCTTGGTTTGTTGTAATCTGCGTCAATCAGATACTGGCCGGGAATGACAGATCAATTTCTGATATATAATGAATTCAACTTCATGAATGTCTTATGAGACGACCTCCATATTTGATTACTAGCCGGCTTTGCCAGCTTGTTATCGATATGCAAAGTTCGTTACTTGAAATACTTGAAATCAAAATTTTAAATAATAAACAATTCATTCATAAGTTTCTTGTAAACAAAAGACTAAAACTTTCACATTCATTCATATAAATAAATAAGCATTAACATTTTGGTAATTTTTATACAAATTTATTTATCTTTTAAAAAAGACCGTAATGAAATTAAAGGAAGAAGAAATCAATTCGTGTGTATGGATGGATGGATTTTTAAAAAACTTACATTTTAGTTTTTGAAAATCAAGTCAGTTCCCCTAGAGGCCGGAAATGATCATTTAAACACAAATGTGAAACGTTTTGTCTACAGGATCAAAACAATCATTGAATTTAAAAACAATAAAAACAATAATATGGCATCATTAACAAGAGAGCCAGCCAGCCACCTTCTCCCTTCCTTTTCTCTTCTCACTTATACGTGTTGGTAAGAATTCTAGCGAGTGATGTTAGTTTAATTTATTAAAACTTTTTAGTAAGTTATCCTTTTTTATTATTACATCACTTTAATTACTGTTAATATTGACGAAATTATTGCATATATATAGATAAAATAGGACAATAAAATAGAAATGAATAACACAAAACATTAATTTATTATGAACTGTGTAAAAAATAGGTATGCAAATTAGGCATTCAAATAAGTGTCTTCAGACCATTTGTCTCTACTATACATAGAGTATTGCAAAATTCTATATTGTATTGTTGATTAAAATAACAATAACCCGTTTTGATGGTAATATAGGAGTGATAAATAAAAAAAAAAACTTTCGCATTTATTCATTCAGATAATAGCTCATGCATTGTGGAAAAGAGGACCAACTCTCTCCACTAGACAAGTAATGTATGTTGCTAGTCTTTATTTATTCTATCGTTATTTTCATGGAAGATAGTCGACTGAGCTCCAATCTCTGGTTCCTCCTTGTAGGACATTCACAGCAAGAAATCGTCTTATTATCATAATTGCAAATAACTTTACTTTCTTCCTCGTGTACCTAACCCCAAACAGAATTTCTGTGAACAGTTTCTTTCCAAGAACTTCCCATCTGCGGAACACATTACCATGGGACTGCTTCCATGCAGACTACAACTTGTCCGTCTTAAAATCCAATATCAACAAATACTTGTCATAAACCGTCTCCATAAATAATAAAAATTTGTTCATTCCATTCATTATTTTCAATCCTTTTATAATATTCTTCATCATTCAAGTCCTTAGTGCGACCGCATTTGGAATATGCTGCGCAAGCATGAAGCCCTGTCTTGCAAAAATATATTCTAAAGTTAGAAAAGGTGCAACGAAGAGCGACAAAAATGGTGCCTGAACTGAGGTGCATGTCATATGAGCAGAGAATGGCAAAGATGAATTTACTTACAAAACGAAGGTTAAGGGATGACCTTATTGAAACATGCTTTTGGCCTTGATAAGTGATGACTCATTAGTGAAAATAGAAGGTTAAAATAAATATTTCAGAAGAGCTTCTTTTTTTTTAATTATTTATTTAAATGTATCTGTTCTATAGATCCTGATAATATCCATGAGGCAATTCACACACTTCGGCATTTTTCAAAGACATTTCAGTCATAGGAATAAAACGAAAGAAACGCAGCATATTTTAAAGTGTGCTGTCTTGTATTACATAAATAAAAGAGGAGAGTGTGTGTTGGGGGGGGGGGGGAAGCATGTTTATTTCCCATGCAAATTTGCATCGTCATTCAACGTAAAACTGACTGGTTATTTAAAGATGGTGTCTTTCTTTGTCCAACGAAGATAAGAGTGGCCTTGACAAAACAATATTGTATTCAAATGGAGTAATTTTCCCTCAACAATTACTTGAAAGACTGACGGATTTTATCTTTCGTTTTCTTTTCATAACATACACTTTCCGACTGAATGATGTATGGGGTCGCCATTATGGACAATGGAAGATGTTTTTATATATATATATATATATATATATATATATATATAGATGAGAAAAGGCGTAGGGAATGTGATGAATGCGTAGTAGAAAACGAAGGGGGGCTACCAGGAGCATTAAACTAGACAGTAGAAAGTGAACTTTGGACTTTCAACGACTTCATAATTCTCGAAAGGTAAAAAATTGATGAGGACACGCTTGCACCTTGACTTAAACGGAACACAAACAGGGACCCATAAAAAATAAAGAGCGCCTAAAACTTTAACTAAAGCTCTTTTAAAGTTTTGTCAGAATATTGAGGAGAAATCTCGACTTAAAGGAAAGTAACCTTTCCCAAATTACATCAGACACAACATTTTATCCGGAACTTAAACATTAATACAATAGAGACATTACGAGTCATCGTCGATTCGACCGGCTTTGGTGTCTGTTATCACTGGGGCAGTGTTCGAATCTTCATTTCCCCAATGACTGGCACTAAACACGCATTCTTTTACAGGGCCGTTCACACCCATATTCATTACCCCTCCCCTATTTTGGTCTTTTAGTCCTTGAATTCTAACAAAAGGGTGAAGAACTGCTGTTTTCTAATTCAGCCGTTTTTTTGAGTTGGGTAATATGTGGAGATTTTCAATTTTCTCATAGTATTCATCATCATTTAACGCTCAATCTATCAATCTCAATAACCCTTATCCTTGAGTGGTTTTTGGCCTTGAGTGGTGACTCATTAGTAAAAAAAAAAAAAAAAAAACTTTGGAGTTGGACTGTCTGGTAACTATTTCCATCTAAAGTAATGTCCCCTTTCAACATATTTTTTGTTTTACGGCATATCAGCCTTTTCAAAATTATACTGATGGAGTGCCAAATTATTGTATACAGGCTACTAATAGGCAATAAACCCCGGCTATGCTAATTACTGTACTAGTCAAGCCAACCATATTACAGTATGTATTATTTGGATTGTTCGGACTACTGTTCTCATATGTGATGTCGAAATGTTGTTAAAATAATACCCAAGATGAGAACAGTAGTCCGAACAATCCAAATAATACATATTAATAATCCTCATCTGAAAAATTCAGAACCATTACAGTATAGAAATGTTTTTTTAGATTAATTGGTTATGTAGGCATTTTATAAATATCTAATTTCCATTTTAGCCATAGATTGAACCCTGACAAGTACTACCACTACAGGTAAGATTGGACCTGGGAATAATGATAACTATAGGGAGACCTCAAAACCCATAAAGCTCATGAGCTGATACACTTTAAGATCATACCCAGGAGAAGATGGTTTGTCTCCATAAGTGGCACTGTTACCAGGTTTTGGATGGCAATGAAGGCTAAGGGTATTAATGGGGTAAAGGTAAGGGGTAATAAAATGTTAAGAGGTTTTTGGTTGTTAACCAATCATAATCTATGTGTTATTGTTATGTTTCAACCTTGTGCCATACATGAATGAAAGTTCATAATTATACCTTTGTTAGCTGCTTACTCCTGTGTGCCTTTTCTGTCATCCCTCCCAACTTGGGAACGCCGCCTGCAAATAAGTTCTTCCATACCTCAAAAAAGGACTAAGTCAAGACAAAACTGTTGGAAGACATGAGATTTAATCAACTTGATCTTCGTTCCAAATCACTGACCAGTGGAGTTGAGAGAGATCGATAATCACTATTTAATCAGATCTTATCAGAGCATTTTAAAATAACATGTTCACACGTGTACTGCTCCCAACAAACTGCTGACTTCTCTCACACACTCTCTCACACACTCTCTCAGCCATGTGGAGTATTCAGTATTGGCGATTTTGAGGACATAGAAATGTAGCAATCTTTTAGATGCGGGTGTGTAAAAATAATGTTAGAAACGGTATTTTTCTACATAAGGTTAGAGTAGTGGAAAATTCCATTAGGAGTTTAGAACTAGTGCTACGTGCTAGAATATTGCATCAAAACACAGGAAGTTGCTAATGACATGTAGCTGATCAAATCTTCCTCTTTTTTCTGGATTGCACAAGAGAAAGTGGTTGTACTTTGAAACAGTTGCTCTCATTCTCCTATGAGGAAATGGGTTGGGAATATTGTGTATATATATATACTGGAAAAGAAAAGAAAACTTCCGAAAACATGTTAATCCCCGAATGGTCTTAGGCTGCTATTATTTACAACCGTTGCTATTAATCAATATGCATCATGACAGAACATCAAAATGTATGTTGCATTTATTTTATAAATTATTCATGGATGTCTCTCTCTATTCATTGACCCTGGCAGTAAATGTTCTTTATTGATTGTGTTGGGATATTAGAATATAGTTTCACTTAGTAATTATGGGTTTGGTTTTCACCCCTTTATGCATCATGTTTCATATATCCCTCTTATGTTTGTCTTAGGCAAACTGTCTATGTGAGAATAAACGTGTGTGTGTGTATATATATATATATATATATATATAATGGTCAACTCAATTAATAAAAGATGATAATTGCTAATAACATAGTGTTGTTCCTTCATAGGAAGAAACCCCTTTTGTTTCAGCCAGCTAGATGCATGGCATGGCCTGTACAGAAATCCAACACTTATTGATTTAGCATGATTGCAGACCTCAATTCAATGGCTACATGTGGTGCTCATTATGCCTGCCATGCCATACCCGATTGAAAAAAAAATGTTAATTTTTTAATAAAAATTTTGGATGAGAGTCCTTTTATTCCAGAGAACTAGACACATTAATAGAGCCACACACTGAAATCTAACACCTATCCAGATATAATGCACACACAACGAAAATGATCATGGACCTCATCTGATGCGATGATGATGATGATGATGATCTCCTAACCACATATGCAGCGGTACCACAGTTTGGCTTCTATGTTTTCAATCCTTTGAGTTTTTTTTGTCACCGCTTATCAAAGTTCAGGGGCCACTCAAGAACAAGTGTTAGTTGGACGATGATCAGTGTTACTAGAGGATTAGAAACAGTGGACTGGATGGGAAGAAGATTACTTAAGAGAACTTGATTTGACAAGTATTTTTTAACATTAGACTTAAAGATGACCATGCTGTAATCGGTTGGGAAGCAGACTTGTATCTTGTTCCACAGATATGATGCTCTATGAAAGAAACTTTCTTCATGGAAGTTCCATTTATTTTTTTTTGGTACAGAAAGAGAGAGAAAGGAAAGTTCTTTGCTGTGGTTGTAACCAAACGAGTTCTTGCTGTAAATGATTTACGGTGGGGGTGGGGGCAAGGATTGGAGCTTAGTCGAACACCTACACTGAACCTTTATTTATTTTTTAGTTATTTTATGCAAAAATACAATACGAACTATAATCGATTTATTGAATACCAAGTAATGTAAGCGGGGTGCATACCTTTACCAAGAGTATTAGTACATAACTGAGCCTAAGAAAAGAATTGGGATACCAATGATGATTGTTTGTGACCAAATACATGGTGCTCCCTCCAAAAAAATAAATGGCACACATGAAATCGTTAATAAATTCACAATCCTTTCTCCAATCCAACTCTATTTGGTAAAAATAAACTTCAGTTTATACATGACTTGTCCACTAAATTTCATCCATGAATGTCCAACAGTCTTTGTTTTATCGCACCTCCTCCTGATGAAACAATCACCAAAATGTCCCCGTGGGCCATTGAAAGTGTGGGGAATTACAACCCCACCAGAATGCTGTCTGAAAAGGTCATTGCACTCCGTCAAGTTCACTGACTTGTTTTTTTTATAATGATGTATCAGAGAGCCAATAACTTCGTTTAGGATGCCACATTACGTAAGACTGAAAAGAAACACTCACTTGTTTTTCTTCAGTTAGTGAATTCTCCTAGCATTTCCCAAAGCATCTTCTTCCACAGGTTTGTTCACAAATGAAGATTCGAAACACAAAAAAGGATTTTACATAGCTTATTTTTATTACTGATATATGTTAACATTACCTTACTCCTACACCGGTTGCTCTGTGCCTAGCATCAGGCGAAATTTTCACAAACTGATCTTACTTTGCAAGAGTTCTCCGTCTGTGGAACCTTTTACCATGAGACTGTATCCCTTCAGATTACAACATCGTCTTCAAATCCAATATCAAGATTCTCATCATGAACCGCCCCTGCAAGTATTCGAACTCGGTCCACTCATAAAAGTCTTCATTTCTCAACTGAAAACCATTCCATTTTATTAACCATTATCCTTGAGTGGCGTTTGGCTTTGATAAGTGGTGACCCTTCTACTAAAAAACGGTAGGTTTTTCTTTGCTTGTAGTACTTACTAGTCTAACTATACTGAAGACTTGTGATACATTGAATTGGTCTCTTTGGTGATGACAATTTTATATATCATTTGATACATGTTATTTGCAATGTAAGACTGCTATGAAAAGTAAAAACATTCTGATAAACCAAAATATACTTTATATAAAATCTCCCTTGAGCTTCGTATAAAGTATTACATACAAAAAAGTATAAAGCATTAAACACAAAAAGTAGCAGAAAGCAATGATCTGAAATGTTTTCTTTGTTATATCAGAATTGTTAGTTCTATTCATGAAAAATAAGATGGACGATGATTTACATGTACGCGGATGCGGTTTCGCTTTTGCTTTGATAAAGATGACGGACATTTTTTTTTTTTTTTTAGTGTTCATTTTAGTTTTCACCGTATTTTTTAAATTTATGTTTGTTGTTATTTGTGGGTGAGCCTCTCCCACACAGGTCGTCCTTGCGACTCTGTGACAATTTTCTCTCTGACGGTTTTTGATCGCTGGTAACAGTATTTTAAAATTGATTTTTTGGGGCACTGTCTAATAAGGAGACTTGTGGTTGATGCTCCAGCCAAGATATGGAAAACTAGAACATGATGGACCAATGAAAATGTTGCTTCAAGCTGAAGTGTGTTGGACCAATGAAAACGTTGCTTCAAACTAGTGTGATGGCCCAATGAAAGGCTGTTTCAAGCTGGAGCATGGCAGACAAATGGACAGGTTATCTTAGAGATGCACGGACACATTTAAAAACAATAAAATAAATTAAACAATTAGATTTCGAGAGTGTTGGGTGTGAGTAACTTTCTAAAAATAAAACCTCCAAATCAGTTAAAGCAATTTGTGTTCCTAAATATACCAATTCAATACCGTTTACCTTCTTTCATCTATCGCAAAAAACAGTTAATTTGTTGTGTATCTATTTATAACTATTGGAATTGATAGAGCCCACGACGAAAAACAAAATAGTTTGTACTGTAAAATGTTTTCTTTAATAGCCGTTAAATAAAACAAACAAAACATATCAGCCAAATGCAAGGACAAATGTTGACATTTTGCCAAAAAGAGAAAACAAAGAATTGTTACCTTTTTATTAGTCTTTCTGATTTCTTTTATCAAAATAAAACTAATTTGGTATTATATAACTTTTTCCGGGTGTGAGATTCATGCTTTGCCAGTTTTTTCATGACAAATTACAATACCTCAGTTAGATACTGAAGTGATTTGGTTATTATTTGCAGAATGTTGGAAAGATAAGCTGAAGGAAAACTCTCTGAACATAGAGATAGATGATAATATATACATTGAAATTGTACTGAAAGAAATGTCATTGAAAAACTAAGTGTGTTTGCGGTTTAATTAAAAGATAAACTTATCTGTGAAAACGTGTTCTTTTAACGTCTGAACTCAACAGTTCTCAAAATGCGTCTGATATGAACTACGGCTAATTCGAAAAGAGGGGCTCCTTATCGTCTGGATTGGATAGGGACAACATTCAAAAGAGGACGAAAGAAGGCTTTTTGTTCTCATTCTGACAAAATTAAGCGCCTGGTGATTGGTCAAGGAGAATTGCCTTACTTAGGGTATTTTGAAATACAAAAAGAGGTAATTCATTGACAAAATAAACAAAGGGAAGTAACCCATATAGTCTTTTTTTATATAATACTTTTTCTTGCCTGGTTAACCATTGAAACAAACCAACCCAGCTGAGACTGAGAAATATTATTTATCACAACATATCTGGATTATCTTTGTATTCCTGTTATTGTTAGGGGCTCATAGCCTCACCCCAAATATATGATATGAGGTAACACTTTGTAAACCAATAAATCTGTTATATTAAATCAGAATTATCCAATGTTAATGAAATTCTCAGCATTTATTTAATAAGTTTTATTAGTGGGACACCAGGGAAATTTCACATTTGCTTTTTTAAAATTTATCTTCTATATAAAAATTCTGCTCGTTTCTCCCTTTGTTAGAATGTGTGTTGTATCTACGGTGGAAGTAGAACTATCTTTGCTAAAACAAGTGAAGTCGGCACTAACCATGTGTAACAAAATAGTCTGCACAGTCGACTAATCCTTGTTGTTGGCTATGCAGTGAAGTCGTTTCGCCACCATTCATTGATGACAATCCTATAATTAAGCATAATATAAGCAGAAAAAAATTTGCTTGTTCGTCAGCATGTCATCACAATATAAGTAAAAGAGAAAAAAAATCAACTTTAGATAACTCCAAAAGAGTTGATATGTCGTAAAATAGGTAACACCATACCAACCTTTTTTTGCATTTTGGTTTTGTTTAAGTCTGTAGAGCAAAATCAATTACTAATGGAGATTTGGTATCTGTCTTTCGGGAGCCGGAACTATACTATTGCTATTTTTCAATGCTCAATTCAGACAGAAGTAGTGTAGTTTCTGTTCTGTTGTCATAATACCATTCTCCCAGGCATTACCTCCTTCTTTTGGTGGTTGGGGAGCAGTGTGGCATATATTCGTTCGTCATATATACAATAAAAAATATGCGACCAGAGGGAGCATATTTTTTATAGTATAATCATCATCATCATCATCATCATATTTGGTTTAACGTCTGTTTTACATGCTGACATGCGTTGGATGGCTTTAAAAAATTGATTTCCAAACTAACCTATCTCTGGCCAGGTATTTATTTATCCCTCTTTCTCTCAGGTCCATTTTTATCACATCCTCCCATTTTTCCTTGGCCTTCCCCTGTGAACTGAACCTGCTAGCTCAACTGTTCTGCATCTTCTAACCCACGAGCTCTCATTCATTATTTCAACATGGCCATACCATCAAAGTCTCCTGTTCTGGACACATCTAATTATACTGTCCAGATTTAATCTTCCTCTGAGGTCATCAGAACTAAGCCTGTCTTTAAGACTCGCATTACACATTCATCATACTATTCTCATATAATTTATCTCCATACAACACATGTCCTCAACCCTCACTGGCCAGGTTTCATTTCCATAGATCATCACACTGCATACACATGCCTGATAGACTCTTTCATTGATTGACAGTAGTAACGCTCTGCTGGTTAGTAATGGCATGTAATTTCTGCCTTTATTAACCAGCAGAGCATTATCACTGTCGACCAAAGGAAGAATCTATCAGGCATATGTACGCAGTGTGATCATGTATGGAAATGAAACCTGGCCTGTGAAGGTTGAGGACATGTGTTGCATAGAGAAATGATATGAAAATGATATGATGAATGTGTAATGTGAGTCTTATATCTTAGTTCTGATGACCTCAGAGAAAGATTAAATCTGAGTAGTATAGGGAGATGTGCGCAAAAGAGTAGACTTCGATGGTATGGCCATGCTGAAAGAATGTGTGAGAGTTCTTGCGTTAGTAGATGTAGACCAGTTAAGGTAGAAGGGTCAGTCGTCAGGGGAAGGCCAAGGAAAACATGGGGGAAAGTGATGAAAATGAACTTGAGAGAAAAAGGAGTCAAGACCTGGCCGGCGATAGGTTAGTTTGTAAGTCAGTTTCTAAAAACCGTCCAACACATGCCAGCATGTAAAACAGACATTAAACCGAATATGATCATAATGATGATGATGATGATGACAAATTTATCAACAACAATCTATATAAAACTAAAACTGATGACCGTGAATGTTTTAGATGTTGGGAGGAAGGACTGATAAGAGAAGTGGTGAGAGGAATGGAATGATAAAAGCGAGAGGAATAGTCTATTATGACATCACAATGTATTCTGAAATCCTTTAACCTTGTGAAAATTGAACGTGTCAAAGTGTGTGATTCGGTTACAGTTTCGTAAGATATTGATACTCATAATATAAGGGGCATTTTCTGTGTGTGTGTCTGTCTGTCCGTCACAATTTTTGTAAACGTAAGAAATACATTGTGGAATTTGTCTCATTTTGATATCGAAATATCTTAACTTCTTTTAGAAATGGAAAATAGTGCGTTAATACTAAATAATAAATTCTCAACAAATAAAGCGAATGCCATGACCGGAAATCAAAACCGAAACCGTGAGATCTTTAGTCTGATGTTCTACGAACTGAGCTATTTAGATTTTCTTACAAATAGATCTTAAAACATTACCGTAACAAAATAATTATAGCTTTGACGTGACGTCATATATTTATGATTTACGTCATGTTTCAAAACATATCTATCTATAAATACATATAGTGTGTTAACGTAAAGCTTTTAAATAAATAATTTGCATAAATATTGCATAATTCTAAAAAATGCCCCTTATATTATGAATGAATCTACCAGCCGAGTAAAAAATATGTGACCGTAGGGGGAGCATATATTTGCTAGTCTTATCTATCCAACGTACAATGCACCAACTGTTCATGGGTTGTCTGTCATATTTAAATATGAGGAAAATATCATCGTAAATGAACCATACACCTAAATCCGTCAAGAGAGCACATCGACTGAAAGCTAATATGAATATCAATGTTGATAAGGATAATAGTCCGATGAAAATCGATGTGAAAAACTTCTCAGCCCAAAACTTCAGCTAAAAATAGTCTGAATTTGTTCAACGAGCCGTAAATAAGTCAACCTTAACTAATTATTAGGTGGCTCGTCTCAGACACTGTTGTTTGTTAGTCTCATTGACCTTGAAATTAAGCTGCCATCAATTTTACTTTGCTTTTTTTATTGTCTTGCCATTCTCTCACCGGTATAAACAGGGTGGATTCTAGGTGGAGTGGCTATTTTTCAATTGTAAGATCAGAAATAAAATGTTGATGCGTAGCAGTAGAAACTTAGAATAAACTTCTGATTAACGACTTCTTGAAATAGAAACTTTCTGCCCTCGTTTTAAATAACGATTTAACTGTTCTCTCTCTCTCTTCATACATCTCCCCTCCCCCCTAACCCTCGCTCTCTCTCCCCCTTTCTCCCTTTTTCTCTCACCCTTCCCCTCTTTCCCTCTCTTTCTCTTTGTTTCCCTCTCTTCCCCTCTTTCCCTCTCTTCCCCTCTCTTCCCATCTTCCCCTCTCTTCCCATCTTCCCCTCTCTTCCCATCTTCCCCTCTCTTCCCATCTCCCCTCTCTTCCCCTCTTCCCTCTCTTCCCCTCTCCCTTTCCATATCTCCCTTTCCATATCTCCCTTTCCATATCTCCCTTTCCCTATCTCTTTCTCCCTTTCCCTATCTCTTTCTCCCTTTCCCTATCTCTTTCTCCCTTTCCCTATCTCTTTCTCCCTTTCCCCTCTTTTTCTTTCTCTTTTTCTTTCTTTCTTTTTCTCTTTCCCTTTGTCTTTTTCTCTCTTTTTCTTTTTCTCTCTTTTTCTTTCTCTCTTTCCCTTTCTCTCTTTTTCTTTCTCTTTCCCTTTCTCTCTTTCCCTTTCTCTCTTTCCCTCTCCCCTTTCTATTTTCTCTCCTCTTTCTCTTTCTTTTCTCTCTCACTCTCTCTTTTCTCTGTCTCTTTTCTCTCTTTCCCCTCTCTCTTTCCCCTTTCCCTCTCTCTTTCTCTTTTCCCTCTCTCTCCCTTTTCACTCTCTTCCCCTTCTCCTTTCTTCTCCTCTCTCCCCTTTGTGACAATATTGTCGATCGGCCGTCGATTTGATTCAAACTCGGGACCTTGTTTTTAGCTTTGGGAGTTAACTGGGAATTCTAAATTATTATTTTTGTCATTAACTAGGAGAGAACCCGATCTCCGATAAGGGAGAAAAGAATCGTTTTCTTTTTGGGGAGTTGGTAGGTAAGAAATAATTTATGGCGGAGATACAGAGAATATCATCCATCACTGTCAGATGGATTTTCTGTTGTTGAAATTTTGAGGAGATTAAAAGTCCCCAATAATGCAGTGGCAGCAGTCACTGGACCACCTGGCCTTCATATGTCGCACAAGTTTGGTGGTCAAGTAACGACTCAAGAAGATATAGTCGGCTGGACAGAGAGAACATAAGAACAAAATGTTTTCTTAGATCGTTAATGCCAAAAGAATTGAAAGGTGTTTTTTGGACGAGAAGAGAAAACACGAGGGATTGTCATTTTCTCTACCAAAGAGAATTTAGATAGGAAATAGGTCATGTGGTTACTGTGTCACAGAAGTGGACATTGAGTTGTTGACATTCTCGGCATTGAATGGATGTAGGTTAAGATAACACGCGTCCAAGAATGAACATACATTTTGCAAAAGAGATAAGAATTAAATTGTTATACAGGGACCTCATGCATCGGTGGCCTGGTGTGGCTGTGTGGGGTGATGGGGGAGGTGAGGTGTCTGCGGAATGACATTCCCCCGTATTTAAAAATTAATGATGAATACATTTTTCTGTTCTATGAATAAGCTTCGAGAAGAGGGAGGAATCTCCTCCCTCCCCACTGGGGTAACGGTGGGAGCTGGAAACAGACAAAGAAGACAAAGGGGCGGATTAAACATACAATTGCCCATTCCTGAGTTAGAAAAGTGAATTAGTAAATTCCCAATATGGAAAGTAACGATAATGAGAATATATTTTTTGTTGTTGTTGAATTGAATTCGGTTGGAGGAGGAGGCGAAGTCATGCCCAGTCTCAACACACCTAATTCTCAATATAAGGAAAGTTTAACAGACGCTCAGAGACTTCACTTTGCTTGCTCATCGAATCTACGTCATTCATAGACATACCCAAACTTAGGGTTAAAATGCCCAAAACCAACATCGCCCAAACTTAGTAATATTGCTGGTCTAAAACACGGACATTAGAATATAAAAGTTAGAAGTTTTTGAGCAAACATAGTCTTTTACATTTTACCCTAATAATTATTTTTTATACAAAAACACACATCCCAATGTGTCCTTTATTTGTTTTGCTTGAAATTGCCTTCGCCCCTCAGAGGTATAAACTTTGGAAACCAGTGTCGGACAGTTACCCTCTCGATCTAATCAAAACAGTGACGATCTTTATCAGTACGGCAACTTTTTCTGCAAACAGGTACCGAGTGATCAACGGAAAACCAGAAATGGCCAACTTCAGTGACGTTACGAGAGGGTGGGGTACACCTTTCTCTCTTTCCCTCTCTCTCCTTTCTCTCTTTCCCTCTCTCTCCTTTCCCTCTTTCTCTCTCTCCTTTCCCTCTTTCTCTCTCTCCTTTCCCTCTTTCTCTCTCTCCTTTCCCTCTTTCTCTTTCCTTTCCCTCTTTCTCTCTCTCCTTTCCCTCTTTCTCTCTCTCCTTTCCCTCTTTCTCTCTTTCCTTTCCCTCTTTCTCTCTCTCTCTCCTTTCCCTCTCTTTCCCTCTTTATCTTTCTCCTTTCCCTCTCTTTCCATCTTTATCTTTCTCCTTTCCTTCTCTTTCCCTCTTTCTCTCTCTTCTTTCCGTTTCCTTCTTTCTCCCCCTCCTTTCTTTTTCCCTCTTTCCCATTTCTCTGTCTCTCCTATCTCGCTCTCCCTTTCTCACCCTCCCCTTTCTTCCTCTCTCCTTTCTTCCTCTCTCCTTTTTCCCTCTCTCCTTTTTCCCTCTCTCCTCTTTCCCTCTCTCCTCTTTCCCTCTCTCCTCTTTCCCTCTCTTCCTCATTTCCTCTCTTCCCCATTTTCTCTCTTCCCCATTTCCTCTCTTCCTCTCTTCTTCTTTCCCCTCTCTCTACTCCCCCTTTTTCTCTTTCCCTCTCTATATAGTCAACCACAAAATTATTCGTACACCTATGAATATTTTTATCCATTTCTTAGAATTTAATACTTATATGATGTATGATTTTTTATGTTAAGTACAAAAAAAAGGAATATAAAACTCCATTTTGAGAAATATAGATTCAATTTATTAAGTATGAGAAGAAAAACAAACTAAAATGAAAGAATTTATTGGTATAGTATAAAAAATCGAAAACATAACATGACATCGTTTTTCATCATTATAATTTACTGTAATCGTTTTTTAAAGTTTTTAATGAGATTTGAACAAGTCTTTGCTGGGATTTTCTTCAATGGTTACACATTCTAATTGTTGAATGTTTTTGTTTTTTTTGACCAATGATTTATTCAAATTTTCAATTCTTGCCATAGGTTTTTAATAGGATTCAAGTCTGGGCTTATTGAATGCAATGGCAAAGCTATAATCTTCTTTGGAATTTGGACGTATGTTTGGAATCATTATCTTGATGGAAAGTAAATCGCCTCCCTTGATCAAGATTTTGCTTCGGTTGTAGATTTTCATCTAGAATTTTGATATAGTCTCCAGATGTCATTATTCCTTTTATTGCAATTAATTGTCCAGTCCGATCCTCGTTGAGCTGAAACAACCTCAAAACATCAAGCGGCCTCCATGTTTTAATATTGACATTGTGTTCTTTGGGAGGAAAGGCTCACCTTTCATGCAGCAAATCTTCTATACATCATTATCCAAAGAGCTAATTTTTTGTTTCATCATTCCACAATATTATTGTTACATAACTAGGGTCGTTGTTTAAATGGAAAAGTTTGAGTGACACCTTAAAGGTCAGAGGTGACCCCAAAACAAAAGTCTATGAAACCACATGGTGAGACTTAAAACAGGAAAGACATATCTGGGGCGTCGTTCCCAATAGCAGACGAGCGCCCTCAATGTAACAAAGTGTAGCAGGACGAGCTATCCATCTATCTATTTGTGTCTTTCTCTCACGTGTACGAAAGTAACCTGTTTCTCTGATGTTTTCTATGACTATTCTTCTCTTTGTAATAAAACATTTTTTTTTAGAAACATCGGCATCCGAGTAGGTTTATCAGCAGATGAATAGAACTTGCGTTCCCGACGGTTGTAAAATGGTGTATGCACGCATCGGTTAATGAAAATATAACAATACTTGTATTTGGATTGTTTGAATTATTGCTCTCATCTTGAGCGTTGTTCTCACAACGTTTCGGCTGATATAACCTCCGATCTTTTTCAGATGTATTTTGACAATAGCTGTTATTGGTGAAGAGTGGACAAAATTTTAACGACGATGGTGTGTACGAAAAATGTTTTTTTTCACTATTCACCAATAACAGCCATTGTGAAAATACACTTGAAGAAGGTCTGAGGTTATATCGGCCGAAACGTTGTGAGAACAACACCCAAGATGAGAGAAATAGTCCGAACAATCCAAATACATAATATCAATCCTCATCTCAAAAACAAAAATTTTAAAAATAACAATACTTGTTTCCAAAAAGCAATTTTCTTTGTTAAAAAACGTTTTGGAAAACTTAGATCGATTAACAATATGACATGGTTTGTGAAAATAGGGTTTATCGTGGTCAATTTCCATACAACTCATTTCTATATAATATAATTTAGACAACGTTGTATTGTGCAAATACTTACACTATTTTCCATTGTATACAAACTTTTGTTGGGGGATGATTGGTCTGGAAAAACGTCAGGATGAAGAACGTAACTTGGTAGAGTTAGTTGTCTCTGGTCGCATCCGACTGAAATAGAATATTGAACAAGATAAAGGGTCACCATCTTCCATGAATAACACCAAATTCCTCCACTAAAGTATGAATCAACTTTTATTCAAAGGGAACACTTGAACAAAAAGAGAGTTGCGAGGTCAGCAGGCATTTTGGTAGATGCAATATAGTTTCAGATCTTGGATTTATTCCTGTCTCTCGTCACCATGAAGATGGCGAGGGGAGAGAGAAAATGACAGCTTGTCTTGACTCGAATTGTTGTATTTCGTGCGCATCCAGCTGTGGGTCGAAATCAGCAGGCTTCCAGTGTGCATATCAGTGGTGTACTAATCGCCTGTGTATCAATACGCCGACCAAATTACAACTCGACATAATGCAAGATATTGCACGTACATATAAGCAAAAATAGATCTCATGTAACTGCTACAAAACTTTTGCCAATTTCTTTTAAAACAACCTCACGACAGTCTTTGCGCAATTCTCTTTGACAATTTGCATTTTCTTCCACGCTCGGGTAAATTCTGCCATGCCAAACTGTTTAAACTTCTTTCTAACAGACTGTTCTATAGATTTAGGAATATCTAACTGTTTGTTTGTTTGGTTTTAACGACCTTTCAACCCTTATAAGGTCATCTCTGGTCTAACAGCTTTAAAATAGTTATATTTCCCGACTTGTGGGAGTTAATCATTCTTTGTTTCGAGTCAAACCTATATATTGTTAATAACAATGGTGACACTCTTTGCACCACGTGATGTGCTTTGCTGAAATTATCACAAATATTTGATTGAATAAATAGTTTAGAAGTCTCCACTGATAAAATAATTATGCAAATTACTTATATTTAAACAAGTCAATCAATTTAAAATGGTATTTTTTACGTAAATTTTGTCTCTTCCTATTTTACATAATTTGCATGAAATTCAAATTTTTTTGTATGTATTGAACCTATTGTTCTGAAAATTCAGTTTTATATTCCTTTTTGGTGCTTATTATTATATAAAAAATTGTAATTATATACGATACTAAGAAATGGATTAAAATATTCCCAATTGGTGGGTGTAGGAATAGTTGTGTGTGTGTACACTAATTAATATAAGTGAATATGTATATTATTGGTAAAAATTAAACTATATATGAATGTGAGATATATATATATATATATATATATATATATATATATATGTTATATGAGAGAAAGATTTTTTTTTCTTATTTTTACTAATGTTTTTCTGAATAATTGCTTTATTTTTTTCATAAATATATTTTAATTATAGTTCCCTTTTCGAATTACAAATGTGTCTTATTTCGATAATCATATGTTGTATACATGAATCATCAGTAATTAAACAAGTTCCCTCACTAGGCTTACCTGTTGAGGAGGATGGCTAGACAGCCAGCAAGATGGAAAATAAAACCTGTCAAAGGACGTATGAACCCTCTTGCAGGGTCAATGGATATCTGGTAACTAGTAACGTGGGTATGTAGAAATACCTGGGTTGGTATCTTTGCAAGACCACTGAAAGTGAGAGATCTATCGTTTTTTAGAAGACATCTCTATGAGAAGGATACTCTGATTTAAACCCGTGACTTCACCTGCATCCAATGATGTGGACTAGTTCTTTTTAAAAAATGCATTTGGTTTGAGAGTGAAAGTGGATCTGTGAACGCTTTATATCACTTAAAAAAGCTTCAGACAAAGGCATCGCTTGATATAAAACTGAAGTTTTAGTGTCTTGTTAAACAAAATAACACCAACCATTATTATTATTATTATTATTATTATTATTATTCCTTTTAGCCCGTTGTCAGCCGAGTAGAGATCACAAAGGTTACCAGTGATAAACACCATCTCCTTTATAGACGTGAACCAACGGTCCAACGACTGAGGTTAAGGAGAAGCTTCCTCGGCCATGTTGAGCCCCTTACAACATCTCAGGAAGAGACCAGACAACAGTTGTGGACCAAAAGGCTAGAGAATGCTTCCCCTCATACTTGCATGGGAATCACCCCCCCCCCCCCCTTCTGAGACCTTTCCTCCTGGCTCAAAAGCACCCTGGGTCAAGTGGAAAACACTCAACTGCCCGAAAACAAGAATGGTGCGATCAAAAGTTGCTATGGCTAGATGGGGCTGCAAAACCGACAATCATCTGCGAATGTGTAGAGGAAGACCATACGATGCAGCACCGTCTTGTCTGCCCCCTACTTCCGAACCGATGCAGTTTGAAAAATTTTGCAAAGTACAACAGTAATGCAAAGGACTTTGTAAAAAAGTGGGAAATTGTTGTATTACCACATGCTTCAAAGATATGCAAAGAAGATTTGAACAACTATGGGCACGTCATAGCTTGCCTCCAGTAAGAGTCTCAGTTTTTTATATTCTCTAACTAAAAAATAACAGGTTTTTATAATAATTAAAAAAAAAACATTTAAAAATAAGCTGAAACATCTACAGAAATCTGCTGATCCCAAATATGTGATTGGTAGGAGGGATTCAAGTTACTTTATAGGTTTTAAAGTCCCTATTTACTTACCTCCCTACGAGTACAGAATTAGACACAAGGTCGGTTTTTAATGTGATGGAAAATTCAGCTCCTCTAAAAGGGGTATACTGGATTGGGATAAAAATTGTTTTGTCTAGAAGGACTTCACTCATCGAGGACAGAAACGATGAAGTGTAATATAAGACCAGATACTACACTTTGCTCTTAACCAAAAGGTCAAAACGAAATCATACTGTAAAGAAAAAGGAGAGAAGACAGGGAGAAGTAGAAAAATGTTTTGACATGCAATATCTCTTCTATATATTTATAAAGTTAGGTACGTGTATTTATATATATATATAGAGAGAGAGAGAGAAAGAAAGATAGAGTAAGTTTAGACAAATTTATAACATTATTTATTTCAGTTCCAAAAAATTAAAGATCAATGTATTAGGCATACGATCGTTTCTAAGACGATGAAGAATGTTTTTTATTTTCTTAGTTTTTACGTATTACTATATATACAGGGCTTTACGCGCTCCACTACTTTTGGAGCTGCTCCCACTCCGGCTCCAACGCCCAAAATTGGAACTGGCTCCTCTCACGCTCTCCCTTTTCAAAAAGGAGCCGCTCCTGCTCCAACTGCTATAAAAAGGAGCGGCTCTTTTTCAGCGCTCCATAATGAAAATGTACCTTCTTTCATAAACATTCTATTCTGCCAATGAATGGTCGAAGGATAGGGGTGGGCGTCAAAGGATCTCATGGGATGTCACTTTAAGTGTAAGGCCGTAAGATAATATTTGACAAAATCTCGCTAATATTTTGAGTTATAGGAGAACATGTCGGACGAAGTATAGGATTATACGTAAATTTTCGTTTCCTGATGTATAAAATAGAAATAGAAAAATCCCTGAAGTATTTTAAAACAATTTTAATTGTCATTACATCAGGAAAGGAAAATTTGACCCGATATTTTTTCTATTTATTTTGGAAGGGAATTTAGATTTGTTTTAAGTAAATAAAGTTTTACTTTTAAACATTATTAGTGATTATTTTCTTTTTAAAGAAAACATTTTACTGTGAGAGGAGAGACAGCCAGGGCAACATTACTCGTCGTGTTGTTGTTGTTGTTTAATATTTGTTTGTTTTACGAACGTAACTATATTGTATAATGTATATTATTATTTATAACAGAGAAACGCGCAAGTACTTTCAAACAAATCGATTTATCCATTTTTTTTCTATAGTACAATTTGGAGCGGAAAAAACCCCAATGAAGTTTATTTTTAAACATTGAATAAAAAAAATATTTTTCATAAGTTGCCCCAAAAATATCAATAAATTCTTAATAAACAATTCTGAGATCCATTTAATGTCTTAAAATTTCATACAAAATATCTGGCCTAGACCTTGGGAGTTAAAAAAAAATATCGGGTCAAATCTTCCTCCCCCCCAAAAAAAATTAACTGGAGTAAGTTTTCCTAGGTCGGGCGAAAACATTTATTAAAATTAAAAATTTGAAAAAAAATGGTGAAAACGTCTATATTTTAAATCTATAAAAAAAACAAAAAACTGTTTACAATTTTAATATTTGATAATAGATTTTTTAAGATAAAGAAAGATATCTAATCTACTTTCGGTTCTAAAAAACAACAAATTAGTCAGAAAGTCTAATTTGATTTTTAAAATTAAAATTTAAGATATTTTCTTTAATTTAATTAAGTTTAAACATCGGTTTAATTGTAGAATAGGGAGCGCTGTTTTCTTTTGCTAATTTTGCTTGGTATTCGCCCAAATTTAGGATGAAACTGATCGCTGGTCTTAATTGTATTTTTGGTCCTGAAATAAAATTCTCATTTACTTTTGAAAGTGTTGAGAATCTAACTTTAATTCCAGGTTTTAATAGCTGGCGGCCATGTTGGTTTGTATTGTTTTTTCCTTGGACTAAAGATATTTTTACTGCTTTAACATTGTATTACACACAAAAAAACAAACTTTGAACATTCTATTTACAAAAGCAAATTTTAACGGAATTTAACGAATTTAAAAGCAAACTAGTCGTGAATTTAAGAATAACAAAAAATGTCGCCGAAAAGACGACAGGTAAAAATGTGTCATAAAAGTTCAATTTGATATATGCTAAAAATAAATGTACCATTTCACCCCAAAAATCGATTTTATCGAACATTTGGGTGAATACCGAGCGAAATGGGCGAGAAAATCCAACGGCCCCTATAGTATAATTGAACCTAAAATTCTTTATATAAAAACACGAAATAAAAGAAAAATTGGCTTATTTATTCAATCAGCAATAAACATCCTTCAAATCTATAAGAAAATAACTTCAAAGACATCTATAGACTCACTGGCGCATTTAAAGACATTTGGTGCCAAATTGTGTGTCTTCTGCCTTAAGAAAACTGTCCCATCAAAAATTTAACACATAGATGTAAAAATCTGAGAACTTCAAATGTTCTCCTTCTTTCCCCCTCTCTCCCTCTCCCTCTCTCTCTTTCCCTATCTCATATACATTTACCAGATATAATTTAAAAAAATAACTCTGAGACTTTCTTTTCTTTTCCTTTTTATTGCTGAATAAAAAAAACTAATGTTTAAAAGAAATAAAAAATCAAATAATTTTGGAGCGAGGAGCGATAAAACCACCGCTCTTTAGTCCCAAATGGAGTTGCTCCCGCTCCACTCCCACTGAATATAAAATAAGCTATCCTCTCCTTCGCTCCAGCAAAAAGGAGCGTGCTCTTGAAGTGCACTCCTTTTTGGAGGGCTTCGTAACGCCCTGTATATATATATATATATATATATATATATATATAATCAGGGTAATCTCCTAAACTATTGAACGTGTCATTATGAATTTTGGAATATATATTCTCTATAACCCGATGAGTGACATGGGCACATTATTTTTTTTGGTAAACTCTTACCCGCCTTCAAAAAACTTTAAAAATAAGTTAGCTACACAAATTTGGAGAAAAGAATTAGTCTACATCAAATTTTGACTTATATTAAGTAACACACTTTTAAAAAGATATACCCGTCCTAGGATGGGTATTCTACTAGTATATATATATATATATATATATATATATATATATAAATTAGGCGTCCCCATGCCCACTATCAGTATTTGTTCCACTTTGATTTCATTCGAAAATTCATAAACTGTGAATATCTTTTAAGAAACTCTTCTTGCATGACTAAAAATAATAGGTTTCTTTGCTTCCATATTATCCTTATGACCGGATAGAAGTGTTAAGTAATTCTTATGTTCATTCATAATCTAGCCTGTAGTGAGGATTGAGCCGTTAGCTTTCAGAAGACTGTCCCTTAGAACTGATTTTGTCACTCAACACCTTTTATCTGTTGCACATGAACTCGTTAGTTAATACGTATATACATACATATATATATATATATATATATATAAATGCATTACAGAATATCAGAACAACATCGATACCGTCGGTTTCAAAATACATAAATAAATCTTCTGTAATACATATATAAATAAATATTACGCTCTTATTTTTTTATTTTTCTTAATAATCGAGCATTTTGCTCCCACTAACCTTACATATATATTCATATTTAGATGTTATCCTTTGCTTTCTCAAATTTTTTTTCCTTCAAACTTATCCAAAAATATGCTCAGATTAGATAAACCAGTGAAACATTGTTGGAATATCATTGGATTATTACATGTTGTAACCGGATAATCCAGATTAGCAAGGCTTACCCAATGATTACACAATGGAGTAATGTTAACATTGGAAGATGCTGCAGGTAATAAAAGTAATAAATTAATAAATAAATGAGCGCACATTCATTTAAACCGTTTAATGGTTGTCATGAGATTAGTTCTCCATAACTAAATACCGATATTTTTATTATATACTAGCAGGTTTACCTGGCATTGGCCGGGTCACTAAAACAAAATAGAAGCGGTTAAACAGTGTAACATATTCTATCTCTCTACCTCTCTCTATCAGTCCTATCTTTCTCTCTTTCCCCTTCCCCCCTTTTCCCCCTCCCCTTCCGTCTTTTCAACCTCCTCTTACTCCTCCGCCCATATAGAGTGAAAAAATAAAACTGAGGAAGCCTCTAGAGCGCTACTGAAACCACCCAAATAAAATTAAGCACTACTAAAATCACCCTTTCTCCCTCTCTCCCTCTCTCTCTTTCTCTCTCTCTCTTAACAGTCGAAGATAATATAGAAAGGAGAGAATAAAAAACATTTGAATAAGAGGGAATACCAGCACAAGCATTAATACTATTTAACCCATAATTGAAAAAAGGAAAAATAGAAAGAAAGCTAGTAGAAAGAGGTTGATTTTGGGATTTTTTCTTTTTATATTTAACCGCCCATATAGAGTGAAAAAATAAAACTGAGGAAGCCTCTAGAGCGCTACTGAAACCACCCAAATAAAATTAAGGAGGCCTCCACACTTTCCGAGTGTCTTGCCACCCTCCTTAGCCCGATTAGAATGTTAAAAAACGATAAATAAAATCCGGAGTTAGCGTCTAATAAATGAGTCTGCATTTTGTTTTCAAATTAGTACACAATAACATTGAAAATGGTTGACCCCTCCCCCCGATAAAACCTGGTCCAGTTGACCTCCAAAGAATGTTTGAAAAATATTGCATTTGAATTGTCCTAATTAGCCGCAATTTTTAATTAACTCACCAAATGACTCATCTCTTACTAACTTTCTGTCTATCACTTTCACCCTCTTTCAATTTGTTGTTGGAACCCCTGCTAATATTCTATACATTGTCTATTACTCTCCCTTTCCCTTTCTCCCTTTCTCTCTCTTAACAGTCGAAGGTAATATAGAAAGGAGAGAATAAAAAGATTGGAATAGTTCACTATAAACAAGAGGGAATACCAGCAAAAGCATTAATACTATTTAACCCATAATTGAAAAGGGAAAGATAGAAAGAAAGCTAGTAGAAAGAGGTTGATTTGGGATTTTTTCTTTTTATATTTAACCGACTTTGTACACTCACTTTTTACTCATTCAAACAATCTAACCCTACTTCAATTAATGACCCAACGGATCACATTTCTGTTTAGTTTAGTCTAGTCTAGTATATATATATATATATATATATATATATATATATATATATATATATATATATATATATATATAGTTCGGCAGCAAGTCATTTCTTATGCAAACGTCATTAAAAACCACAGAGTTTTCTCTCTTCACGATCTTTCTTGTCAATTTCTCGACGATGCGACCGATTCTTCGGTTTTCGGGTGTTAATTGATGGAGTATGGCACCTAACGTTGTGTCGTGGGCCATTCCTCTAGCGCTTTCGGTCTCTCGACCGTCTTCAGAAGGTTGTGTCTTATTGTTACTAAGAGCCGTATTTATTGTTTTGTTATTAGTTATATATTTATTAATTTACATATATATATATATATATATATATATATATATATATACCTTTATTTATTTATTTTTTATTTTTATTATGTATTAATTGTTAAAGACTGATACGGCGTTAGTACCAGTGGTGAATGCTATTTTATTAATATTATTATATGCAGGGGTCTATAGTGAAGCTAGGGTTGTGCAATTCACAACCACTGAACCTATATTGTTTGGGTCCAGTGCAATAAAAAGTCCAGGATGACTGAAAACTATGCTGTGATAAGCAAAGAAAAACTGGTGATATTTCGGATTTTTTCTTCTCCTAAACTAGTTACACCCAAGGTTTAAGTGTCAAGTCTAACCTATTATTTAATCAGTTTTCTGGATTTATATGGATTTATACCTTTCGCAAGGATATTAGTGAAAGTGATTTAAAATAATTAACCTTTAAATTCTGTTTGTTTCAAATATGACACATTCCAACAAAATGCCTATTTAATATAACATTCAATGAAAATATGTCAAACTGCAACTTGTTTCACATCTGCAACGAGCCGGTTAGCAAGTGTGAGTAGATATTAGTTAGTATTGGGACGATTAATCAGAATCGTGAATCTGAAAAATCGGAACTTTTGGGCGTATCAGAAGCGGAAAAAATTTAGCCTAATTTCCGATTCCAATAAACGATTCTTTTAATATTTTTTAAAAACTTACTTTTCCATTGCTGGTACTAATGATAAATATTTATTGTTTTTGAACTATTAGTAAAACTAAAATCTCTAGATCATAATTACATCAAAATACGATGTAAATTTATTTTACTTGTGTAAAAAAGCATGAAACTTTGCATAAATTCGCTAGGTAACCTTAAACAAACGCAGTTGATTTATAAGATTCCGAAAAAAAAACTTTTTAAATGAAATAAAACATTTTTGTCAAGAAAAATACTGTCAAACATCATTGATAATTAAAGTAAATATAAAAAGTGATTTTTATATTTTTTTTAAATTCATTTATTTTATGCTGTTGGGCTTTTGTCTGTTTTTTTTTTTTTATATAATTATATGGTGGACTTTTGTCTGGTCCCCTAGCCAACATTGGCAAATCTTACAAGCACGTGGCCAAAAAGAGTGAAAAAAAAAATGGAAAAAAATTAGATATTTTCAAAGGCTTAGTTTTGCTTGACTCTTGAGTTGAATTAGGTATAAATGAATTCAAAGATTTGCATGCCTCTGTGCGAGAACACTCATCAGTTCTTGGCATCAGTTCTTCTTTCATTTTGATTTTCCATGTTTGGTGGTAAAACAAAATTTCTAAGTAAGGTGGGTTGGGATGGAGATAGAAGGCAATAAAATCAAAAACTAGTAATAGAAATGATTCTTGGTTATTAACCGTTTCGCAGATTAGTTGTTACATTTCTCTTCCACTGACAAGACGCGTGAAAGACTGAAAATTTTCCTTCCAACATTAAAATGGAAGTATTTTTTTTTTTTTAGACTATTTTAAAGACATTTAAAATGTGTTTTATGGAGAAAAAATACTAACATGTTATTTATTAATTTTGGTTTAACATTTAAACTTATATTTTAATGTATCTTTGTAGAAATTAAATAGATTCTTTTACTATATAAGAACTTATAAGTATTATTGTTATTATTGTAGATTAACACCCTCAGCTAAATCACCTCTCCAAACAAAAATGAGATTCTTACTTTTTTAGACGATTACATGTGAACACCCCGAAAAACTTAAAGGAAAGAAAAAAAATCAATTATTTTAGAATTTAGAATGGGGGATACGTTTCATATATAAATTTAACATAAAATGAGTTCCCATTTCCGAGACATTCTAGCATTTTAGATCAGTTAACCAAAACTTGTTATTTTGCTCTGGGAGATAAATCCTGTGCGTTTATTGGGGGGGGGGGTACTTTTTTAAGCGATTATGCATAGTTTTACGACCTTGCCAGTCAAACATAGTGGTGAAAATATTTAGTGAATATCACTAAAAAATTAAAATGGCCCGGAAATGATGATCATTGTACGTTAAATTTATATACGAAACTGATCTCCCACTCTAAATTCTAAAATAATTGTTTCTTTTCTTTCTGTCAAGTTTTTAAAGGTGTTCACATGTAATCATCTAAAAAAAGTAGAATCTTATTTGGGGGGGGGGGATTTAGCTGAGGGTGTTAATCTACAAATTTGCCATCATTATTAGTATTAATATTACTATTATTATCATATGTATCTTGTTTTTTTTTTTACAGTAAAACAAATCAATCTACTACATATATTATATTGACAGTAGCAATAACCGACTAAATAAAAACATGAACATTCTTTGATAGAGGGAAGGTACAGAATAGTTAACAAAGCATCCCTGCCCAGCCCTTCTCATATTAAGAATGTTTTTTTTTTAAATAGTAACATTATTAGAAACTCACTCTTAACACAGGGAGCAGGCTTTGTTAACTATTATGTTCCTACACTGGCTTCTTATTTTACATACCAATCGTCGACTATTTTCAATTGTTTATGAAAAAATTCAAATAGCATTTTGTCAACTAACGACGAACTAATGTAAATCGGCTTTGTTTTAAAAGAGAAATAAATCTTTAGTTGCCTCACTATTTTCAATCAATTACAAGGAAGACATTTGAGAAAAAATATTTCGAAAAATCTACTCGTACAATATACGCCCCCAAGTTTATTTTTACATTTGCGAAAATATATGCAGATATTACACGAGGTTTTTTACAGTAATTCGAAAAAAATATGTAAAAAATAACAAATCTCTAATTAAATATTTAGAAATTTAAAAGGAATCGGAATCGGTAATTGTATTGGAATCGGGGGGGGGGGGGGAATGTTGGAATCGTCTCATCACTAGTATTAGGTATTCAGTATCTTCGATGTAAAATCAATATAAAAAAATAAAGTATTTAAGGGTTAACTGAAAAATAACCCATCTCTCATTTAGCTATCTATGTATTTCTCTTGCCCTCTTTCACTGTATATTGATTCAACCACTCTCTAATAGATTTTAATTTATCTGTGAGCATTTAGAGAAAAAAGTGTCTCTCTCTTTTTGTGTTCGTAAACACATATGTAAATTAGATAGCAAAAGTCTCTTTACGTCTATATTATCCATAAGGATAATATAAAAGTCATCATCATATTTAGTTTAACGTTTGTTTTATATGATGGCATGTGTTGGACAGCTTTTAGAAATTGAACCCCAAACTAACCTCCCTTTTTTTTTATCTCTCTTTCTCTCAAATCCATCCTATCACTTCCTCTCATGTTTCTTGTCAGCCTTTCTCTGCCAACTGACTGTGCTGCCTCAACTGTGATACATCTACTAACCCAATCATTCTCATCCATTCTTTCAATGTGACCAAACCAACAAAATCTCCTTTTGTGCACACATCTTCCTATACTGTCCAGATTTAATCTTCCTCTGAGTCATCATAACTAAGCATGTCTTTAAGACTCGCAGTACACTTCCATCATATCATTCTCACATCATTTCTCTTCATGCATCACATATCCTCAACCCTCACTGACCAGGTTTCGCTTAGTCGAGACATTTATAATTTTTAGTTATGCAAGAAGACTTTCTTAATAGATATGTCAGAGTTTATGAATTTTAAACTGAAATCAAAGTGAAATAGTGGTTGTGACTCAACAGGTCACAGGTACATCTAGTAATTTTTATATTCTTGAATGCTGGCCATATACTAAATGTTTACTCCTCTCATTTCTTTACCAGTTACAGACAACAACAAATACATTTATAAACTCAGTGTCATTGTTTATACATCTATTCGTTACTTTTGTCGATCAAGAGAAAAGGCATGTGTACACAGTATGATTATGTATGGAAGTGAAACTTAGCCAGTTAGGGTTGATGAAGAGAAATGATTACAATGATGCGTTGGGTGTCGGCAAACCAGAAGAGTACAGCAGCAAACGGTGTTTGGTCAGATTTAGTTTCTGATATTAAAGAGCTCCTGTTTTGGGTCACTTACTCTTCTGGGTTGTCAAGTTTTGTCCTAATTTTTATTTATTTATTAAATTGTTAGGTGAAAGTACAGAATAGTTAGTAACGCCCTCCCCCTGTTAAGAATGGCATTCTAAATAATCTTCTGCAGTTTAAAATAGTGCTGAAATAATAACGTTATTATTTAGAAAGCCATTCTTAACATAGGGAGGGGAATTTTGTTAACTATTCTGTACTTTCACCTAACAGTTTAATAATTAAATTAATAAATGGGTAAATTGAACCTCTCGGATTATGGATGAAGTTTAATATCAGGAACTAAATCTGACCGTTTGCCGCTGACTTTGAGTTTGGTACTCTTCTGGTTTTCCTAGATGTGTAATACAAGTCTTAAAGACAGGTTTAGTTTTGATTCAATCTGGACAGTATAGGGAGATGTGTGCAGAACAGTAGACTTTGATCGTATGGCCATGTTGAAAGAAGGTATTTACTTCCCTCCCACAGCGGGAAGATGTGGCACAAGACTGGAAAGGGGGGTAGGCCAGTGCACAAGAGGTAATGCACTCGGGCCCCGCAAAAAATGCCTGAGCAGTCCCACCGGCATTCCCCGGTAGTGGCGCCTCAGAGGATTGGTCATAAACCAACCCCTTCTCAAAGAGAGAATGTAAAACCTGACCCCCTAAGATTACCCAGGACAATTCCTCAGCTCGACAGAGCAGGGCCAGCAGATGCCACCACGACCCACCCTCTGTCGGACTGATTGTCAAGGATGTGTTCTCGACTGGTAACTATGTAGAGAATTCTCTGCATAAAATAGTAGAACAGTATAGGGAGATATGTGCAGAAGAGTAGACTTTGATGGTATGGCCACGTTGAAAGAATGGATGAGAGTTCTTGGGTTAGTAAATGTAGAATAGTTGAGGTAGAAGGTTCAGTTCACAGGAGAAGGCCAAGGAAAACATGGGAGGATGTGATTAAAAATGGACTTGAGAGAAAGAGGGATAAATAAAGACCTGGCCAGAGATAGGTTAGTTTGGAAATCACTTTTTTAACGGCAGCATGTAAAACGTTAAATAATGATTGTAGCGTGTAACATAACAGTCACCTGTTTTGATGCACTATTTTTTATTTATGTAAACAGATAAAGTTGAACACTGAGTAATTGACCCATCGACCATTGGCGTATGAATACAGTTCTTCAAAGCGCATTCACCTCTGAACAGTCAATTAGATTTTGGGAGTTGTACTGAGCGGGCGATCTGTGACTGATTTTCCAACTCCTGAACCCAGAATGGAACTTGCTATAAAGTGTGGCATATTTTTGTGAAGTTTATTATTGTCGGTCTTTAATCACTTAAATATTTTTTTCAGTTCGGCTAAAATAAAAGGATATTTTTATTTTATAACAATAACATTGTCTACTCTTTCTTCTTCACCCCATAAGGACATTCCATTTAACTGCTTTTAACATGGTGTCACAAGCGGCAGTGACTTCTATGGGAACCTTTTGGGATGTTGGTCTTGGATATTCATTCACCTTCACTTCATCCATTCTAACTGACCATCAATACTAAGTTATTGTAAAATATTCATCCCGGCTGATTTAGTAAGGATTTAGTTTAATCCTTAATCTCTAGTTTTAGATGACAATCTCTATTTAAGCTGTTTCTTTTGACTAAAACAATGTCGTCTGCTGTCTTCATTTAATGAATGCAGAGTCAAAATTAAAATGTCTAATTAAAATTAATTGATCACTTTATAAGTTAATTTAGTAAAAATCTAAAGCCATTGATGACTGCTGAAACATATTTCGACTAATCTCACTGATGTATTTATCAATTATTTGTGCTCGTCAGAATCAATGGGAGGTGACAGTTATGAAGTGGATGCCTGCATGTACTGACGACCAGGGTGTGCTCAGTTCGAATGCAATCGATTTCATAGCATCAACTTAAACTTATGGATGCTGACAACCTTCACATGTTCCCTCCTGCAAGTACCGGGTTCTAGAAAGAATTGAGGAAACCAATACCAACAACAAAATCTAGTTGGTCAAAAAAGTGGGTGGATCTTTTTATTTTCACAAATAAACATTGGGATCTGAGATTGAAAAAAATAATTTTGTGAACGAAAAAAATAGTATGTCACAACAAATTTTTTTATCTCACCTGATGTACCACTCCTGAATTTGCCATACATTTAATTTTTAAACATATTGAAACCTTAACTATTCAATCCATAATCATTTTTCTTTTAAATCTTACAAAAAGCCATTTAACTCATTAATTTTTCAGTTAACTCAGAATTATACCGCCTCTTATTGCTAGCGTCAGTATAATACATGTGTGTTGCTATCCTCCAAGGACAGAGTTATGTTGTTAGCTGAAACAAAGGCCGTGCCGTCTGTTATACATTAATTATAATTATTCAATTAAGTTATTCAACACAGGATCTTTTAGAAGATGAATGATTTATTTATAACAGCTAAAATTGATTGTCCAGTGGCTGAGAGGTTAAAGAGTGGAGAAAGAAACAGAAAGAAAGCTGATGCTTAATTATTCAACATTTTGCTGGACCATCTAAGAAACACGTCTTGTTAATCTAAGCGCTCACATTTGCAACCGCCACTCTTTCAATCGTATATCTGGCATTATTTAGACTGATATTTAATGTTCGGACAATTTCGAAATATTTAACGGCAGCCGCATATATGTCGTGAACGAAACGGAATTCAGAAACACGAGTAACGTTTTCAAATTTAAAACTTTTATCTTACAGGACAGAAATAAAGAGTTGTTACAACGGTTCTTGTCTAGTCATTGTCTTAATAATTTTATATTTCAAAGTTATTTATTGTTATAGAGAAAGTACTGATACCTCCTTCCTTATACACAATTAACTATCCCGAGTAGAAGATTAATGACAGCCTCGAGAAGTACAATGATAGTACAAGTACAGCCGGGCTGTTCCCCATATACATTATAACTTTTGCATTGTTCAATTACAGTAATACAGTAATAAACCCTTTTATATTTTTACATTGCCCGCCATTAAAGTTATTAATAGATACCTTTGGATAACGATAGAAAGCTTATCTTGGTGAAGATGGAGACGAGTCATTAGTTATCTTATATATTTGTCAAACTCTTCATCAGGGGTCGAAATCAAATCGTCCGTTTGCTTCTCGGAATAAGTATTTTCAGAAAACCCTAAAGCGAAATAAAATATATTCATGCAAATAACATAGTAGAAGGAATAAACGAAAATATAGGCTAGTCCGAATCGAGTATCGATATGTCAGACGGATTGCTATTTGAGTCTGACTTTGAAAATCCGACGAGATAACTTTATATGTTAGATGATCTATAACTAAATAGAAACTTTATTGTCTTTATAATAGTGGTAAATCTTTATGCTAGGGATGCTAAATATGTGCATTTTTAATTTATCATTTCATCAAAAGAAATGTTTCGAATCTGAATGACAAGACTTGCAAGAACTTTGTAGCTGTAGAGGAATGTTATGAAGAATTTTCTTTTTTTCTGCCAAGTTGGTTCGACCTTGAAATTGACCAAAATAAATTTGGCACTATTTGAAAAACAAGCTTTCACATGTCAACAGTCGAGATGAGATGCAGAATAAAGAAGCAGTGTTTGAGGTTCTTTGAACGTCCTTCATCAAAAATCCCCGTGGCAAATAAAAGAATGAAGAAAGAAATGAAAATTCTATTTATTGAATATTTATCCGATTTGATCTTAGAATTGCATAAATAATTCCAACAGAAAAGTTAACATCTTAAGTCTGTTTAACAAAAATGTTTGATTTTTTTCTTACATCTTTTCTGTAAGTTATGTATCATAGTATGGTATCGGGAAACTCTCACTCTCATGCTCTCACTCTCTCATACTCTCACTGTGTGTGTGTGTGTCTCTCTCTCTCATACTCTCACTCTGTTTCATACTCTCTCTCACTCTCTCATACTCTCACTCTGTTTCACTCTCATACTCTCACTCTGTTTCACTCTCTCATACTCTCACTCTGTTTCACTCTCTCATACTCTCACTCTGTTTCACTCTCTCATACTCTCACTCTGTTTCACTCTCTCATACTCTCACTCTGTTTCACTCTCTCATACTCTCACTCTGTTTCACTCTCTCATACTCTCACTCTGTTTCACTCTCTCATACTCTCACTCTGTTTCACTCTCTCATACTCTCACTCTGTTTCACTCTCTCATACTCTCACTCTGTTTCACTCTCTCATACTCTCACTCTGTTTCACTCTCTCATACTCTCACTCTGTTTCACTCTCTCATACTCTCACTCTGTTTCACTCTCTCATACTCTCACTCTGTTTCACTCTCTCATACTCTCACTCTGTTTCACTCTCTCATACTCTCACTCTGTTTCACTCTCTCATACTCTCACTCTGTTTCACTCTCTCATACTCTCACTCTGTTTCACTCTCTCATACTCTCACTCTGTTTCACTCTCTCATACTCTCACTCTGTTTCACTCTCTCTCATACTCTCACTCTGTTTCACTCTCTCTCATACTCTCTCTCTCTCATACTCTCTCTCTCTCTCATACTCTCTCTCTCATACTCTCTCTCATACTCTCTCTCTCTCATACTCTCTCTCTCTCATACTCTCTCTCTCTCATACTCTCTCTCTCTCTCTCTCATACTCTCTCTCTCATACTCTCTCTCTCATACTCTCTCTCTCATACTCTCTCTCTGTTTCACTCTCTCTCTTTCATACTCTCACTCTGTTTCACTCTCTCTCTTTCATACTCTCACTCTGTTTCACTCTCTCTCTTTCATACTCTCACTCTGTTTCTCTCTCTCTCTCATACTCTCACTTTGTTTCTCTTTCTCTCTTTCATACTTTCTCACTCTCTCATACTCTCACTATATTTCCGTCTCTGTCTCTGTCTCTGTCTCTGTCTCTCTCACGTGAGCTGCATCTACCCGGCATTGCTCCGGAATCTTTTTACATTCATTTTTGTTTCAGTCATTAACATCTTCCTTTTTGTCCTTTTTTTAAAATTAATTTTTTGAAAGAAAATATTTCAATTTTGGGAAAACTAATTTAATGAAGAAATATGTCATTAAAAAATCGATTTTGCAATAAAATTGATAAGACACCTTACGAAATGTTGAAATTTAAATCCCATAAATACTTTAGAGTTTGTGATTTTTACTCTAAAATGTATAACTAATAATAAGCTAAGAGACAAGAAATGCCTTCTGTATTTTATGTATGAATAAATACAAAAGTTGGGCCCATTTCTCGCACTAACGGTAAAGTCAAAACGCTTATTTCAAGTTAATTCAACTTCAAACAATAGACGCACCATATTTTTTATATACTGCTTATGTATATGAAATATCAGTCGCAAGATTAAACTTATTTACCTATTAGTTTTGAAAAAAAGACATTTTATTAATTACTAGTAGAGCCACTTGGCGTGGCCCGGGTCAAAAGTGTAACATTTCTATTAAAACTTCTATCTCTCTCTCTTTCCCTTTCCCCCCTCTTTCTCCTCCACCCCGCCCATTCCTCTCTCTGGACATATACACTCCCTTATAGAGGAATAAAGGAACTAACTCCGTGAAAAATAAAAATAAATAAAATCAGCTACTTCTCTTTAGTTGGTGGGCAACGCCGATCAAGAATATACCAACTTTGTTGGTCTTTGTTTTGTAGTTTTGGATTTTTACACAGACAACTGCCCTTTATATAATAGACCAGCAAAAATAGACTCCCTAACGATCGTCTATTTTTGCTAGGCTGCCACGTTCTTGGGTGGTGAGACATTGATTTTTTTTAGTAAAAAAAAAAAATAAATAAATATAAAAAATGTCTCCCAATATTTTTTGTTTAAAGAGGAATTTTTTTTTTGGGGGGGGGGGGGGGATTTCCCTGCAAAAAAAAATCAGGTGGGGGCGTAATTATCCCCCTCCCCCCCCCTGGAAAATCGAGCGCGAACACAGACCTCACACTATATCGAAGAACCAGTTTTGATACATAGCCTCGTTTTAAGATGATTCATCGGCAAAAAAAAATTCGGGGGGGGGGGGGGAGTGAAATTCCCCACCCCCGCTTAAAAAAGTCGAGCAGACTCCAAACTATATCGAAGAACCAGTTATTATACGATCATTCATTGCTAACTGAAAGAAATGAAAAAAAACATTTCTTTAAGTAGTTAAATCAAAAGGTTATTTTTAACTTGGTCGATTGGTGCAGTCGGTAGCGTATCGGACAGTTGATGTTAAGGTTGCAAGTTCGAATCGCAGCCTCGGCGTTGAAATTATTTATTGTTTATTTAGTCGTTAATATGTGCCCTAATGTATTTGTTATGTTTCTGACTTTGAAATTAATTAAATAGTAATTACCTCCCCCTCTCCCGTTTACAAAAATTCTCCAGGACGGACAGACAGACAGACAGACAGACAGAGAACCTGCTCGTTATATTATAAGTGGATTATTGTTTTGATTGTAATGTAACACATAGTTCTGTTTAAGCATGTTTTATTTTGTGGATAAAAATTTAGTATTTGTGTTTAACTGTTTCTTTACCCACCCACCCCCACCCCACCCCTTCCTTTAGAGGGACTGACGTTATTTTTAACAAGTTGCAATCTATTTCTAAGTTAAAACAAATCCCCCCACATACACCATTTCTGAGGCAAATTGATTTTTTTTCTTTCATTTCCTTTATTTACGGTTATTTTTAAAAGAAAAATTTGTATTGAAATTATCAAAACGTTAATGTGTATCTATATGAATAAATGCAGCACTTGTTTCATATTTACAACAAAATTATGAATGATATGTTTATTATTTAAAATTTTTGTTTTAAGTATTTTATGTAGCGAACTTTGCAAAGCCAGCTAGTATATATATATATATATATATATATATATATAGGACTTATGTGAAAGTCAAATTAATTTGATTAATGTATCCTTCGCTCATAAAATTAATAGAAGAAAATTGTTTAAAATAGGTTTTCATTTTAAAGAGTAGAAAGTAGAAACTCCCTCCGATCGCATATTCTTGTTAGTATATATGACAAACATATACTACACTACCCCCAGAGGAGCTAATGCCTGGGAGAATGGTCTCATGACCACAGGACAGATACTACACTACCATCTTCCTAAAAAGCAGGAAGTAATTCCTAGGAAGGTAGTATTTTGATAAAAAGGAGGTGGTAATGCCTGGAAGAATGGTTCCGTGACAAAAGAACGGATACTACACTACGCCCACCCTGATTTTGAGCATTGAAAGATAGTAATAGTATAGTTTCGGCTTCAGACAGGCAGATACCGAATCTCAATTAGTCATAGATATGCAAACTAGAATGTATTGAGACACTCTTGGGATCTTTAATCGGTGCCACATGGCCAATCCTCCAAATATTTCAAATCAAACGCACAGCGAAAAGTGTGTAAAATACACTCTGCTTCAAATCTATAATTCATAGTCCTTGAGGTTATTTTTTTATTGCCCAAGTTTGGCTGTCGTAAAATAGTGTTCTAGTTTCAGTATGGTTTCTATATCTAAGTCACTTATGTCTACATATTTACTGGCAAAGTCCAAGGCTTTATTTAAGATGATCTTTGATATGGAGGGGTAAAAATTTTTGAAGTTAAATCGTATGAATCTACAGCTATTTTATTAGGTATGCTATTGAACCAGTCTATTGTAGATTGTGTATTGATTCAGAGCCACAAGTCTGTTATTTATTAGGTATTGCCAGAAAGCATATACTATTTCGCTTTTGGTGGGTTTAAATAGTTTGCATGAGTGTTGTTGAAGTCTGTCATATGGTCCTTAAGTGTAAAGAGAGACTCTCATTTAGCTAGTTGATCGGCTCTGTTTCTATTTTAAGTGTAGAAGCTATGGATTTTATTCCATATCGATAAAGTGTTCTTATTTTCATCATCCTATTAACTTTTGTTTAATTTTTTATTCAATGTTTTTAAATAGTAATTTAAAATATTTTTAATTTGAACTATTTCTTAATTATTTTAACCATGATAATAAAAAAATTCCAGTTTTATTTTTTAAATCATGACTTTTTGTGATTTTAAAACAAGAAAGAGTTCCATTTAATCATGAATATTAACCGTTAGACCATCTAAAGAGTTAAAATGGGATTCAACCCAGCAGGCCTGATTTCCCATAGCCTCTGAAACCATTGGTATATATAACTAATCGAAATATTATTGTATAGTATCATATGTAATAAATATATGTCCTTAGAAACATTATTGAACACTGTTTTTATTTTTTTCAATAATACAGCATTATAGTAATATATATATATATATATATAAATAAATACATTTTCCACAATCAGACATAACATCACAGTCAACACAAACCATGAACGCCACAGACCGGAAGCCATAGTTTTGCACTCATTTGGGGTTTTCAGTAAGACACACCCAAACTCCAGATTGTAAAGCCGAGTTATTTGTATGTGAGGCAAATATTCTACCTCTTGAGCCACCATGCCACACACAATAAATATTCACCTGTTTCTACAAACTCACTTTTTCCTGCTTCAAACAATATAACCTGAGCTCAATGAATGGCTCAACGAGTCAGTTTTTTTATATATATAAAACCATGTAGAATATTAGTAACTCAACCTAAAGTGATCACTTAATTTTAATTAGATATTTCATTTTGACTTTACATTCAGTAAATAAATGAAAAAAAGTAGACAAGATTGTTTACTCAGAAGGAACAGCTTAAATAGTTAGAGATTATCAATCTGAAACTAGAGATTAAGTATTAGTCATAAAAAATCGTTAAAAAAGTCGTTTCCAAATTAGCTTTTTCTATGGTTACTAATTAAATAGATGTAAACAAAACACAAGTTATGCGTATCAAATGTGTATTTTTTGTCAAATGTTTAGAAAATGAATTCAATTAGTATGTAGACCCTCTAGAATATAAAAATTATAGAACTTTGACTACAAAAGCGGCTCAATTTATTATTTGCCAGTTCGAATAAATTTGATTCTTTCGGAAAAATAAAGAATACTTATTAAATAGGCGGAGATAATTTATGTTTAGTTAAGTCTGAACTAGCCAAGAAACCCGGCATTACCTGAGAGTAAAAAGTTAAAACTTAAGTTTGGGTCATTTTTTAATATTATATTTCTGCTATGTCAGAACTTTGTATTAGTTAGCAGTTATCTTAGCTAGATCCTTACTGACATGTCCTTTTATTCAGGGTTAGTCAGCTAGGGAGATAATTAGAAAATTATTTTCTTTAACTCCTTCCACCCTCTGGCCAGTTTCCCATGAGTAAGTTACTTTAAAATGTCTAGCTTCAAGTGTTTGCTTTCCTATAGTAAATAGCATCACTCAATGAATCCGGGTCTACCTAATAAATCAACAACGTTTTGGCCCAAATTCGACTTTATTCATCAACATAGTTTCCTTCTAGGGTGATAAACTGATTCCAATGTTTCGAAAAAGATTTTGTGGAACGATTTGTCTTTGGCCTTAAAATACGCCTCAGTTTCTAATATCACTTCTTTATTGGAGCAAAATCTCTTTCCCTGGAACATTTCTTTTGAAGTCTGCAAACAGCCAGTAGTAGCTGGGGGCGAGATCTGGAGAATAGGGTGGGTGCGGAAGTAATTCAAAGTGCAATTCATGTAGTTTGCCATCGTTGTAATCGACTTGTGACGTGGTGCATTGTCTTGGTGAACGAGCTCTTTTCTTCTTCATTTGTGGCTGTTATTTTGGTCATTCCTCTTTCAAATGCACCAATGATACTATATTGATGGTTCTTCTCTTATTAAAATAATCGATGAACAAAATACCTTGCACATCCCAAAATATGTAAGCTAAAACCTTACTTACTGATGTGTGCAAAATTAGTTGCTTTAGATGGCTTTCACTTGCTGCTGTCCATTCAGCTGATTGCTGATTTTACCCTGGAGTGAAATGGTTGATCCATGTTTCATCTATTGTCACATATCATGCAAAAACTCCTTTTTGTTGAACTGAAACAGTTGCAGACAATGCTCTGAATCATCAACAAATTGTTTTTGATCAACTGTGAGCAAACGCGGCACCCACTTTGCACACGGCTTTCTCATTGACAAATGTTTATGTAAAATGATGAATGCACTGCTTTCTGATATCTTCAACTCCTTTGCTATCTCATGTTAACTTCAATTTACCATCAACACGCTGTCGACAGGGCCACAAATTCACCAACTGCAATCTCATGCAGAGGGATAAACCCCTCAAAAACGGGGCCACCTATAGGCCGTTGGTGATGAGATCCTGGTATGTTAACCATTCCTGCACTTCGGACCTTACTTTGACTAGACAGGAGATGAATGAGACCTGGTCCAATCAATCGGCTGTTCACGTAATGCCCTAGTATCTATAGATTCATTATCAATCGTACTATCCAATCTGATTTTTATAAAAATAAAAACCTTATTTTTATTTTTTATTTTTCCTCCCAAATAGATATGAGGAAGCAGTGGCTGAGGGTCAATCGTGTTGAAAACGAAGAAGATTACCAATGCCAAAGAGTAATGTTTTCTAAGAGTAATGTTCTCTAGGACTAATGTTCCCACTCACACTGTAAAATTTCCTTCTAAGAGCAATGTATCCTAAGAGCAATGTTTTCTAGGAATATAAATAATTATCCTACCTATAGAATTACATTTGACAACTTTATTCGGCATTAAATAACCCATAGATGGTTAATATATCAATTTACAATCAGTCAAAACGAGTTTGTGGACTTTATGTTTTCTGAGACAACTGCCGAATTTTAACAACCTGGATGTACAGCATCATTTGTGTTTGTACGACCACGTTTAAAGTCAGCATACCATCTCTTAACCATTGTTTCCGACAGAGATCAGTCTGAATAATACTTATCAAGCCATTACTTTGCTTGAACAGTATGTTTTCCCATCAGAAAGCAACGTTTTATCAACACAGGAAATTCAGAATTTTCAATTGTTTTAAAAAATTTGCGACATTAGCTTCACTTAAATAATTGTAATTTGTTAACTTCTAATCCGATTGGGCTCAAATTTTGACATGTGCCATTTTAAGATTAGTACTTTATAAAAATTAATACGATAGCATGTGTGTTCGTGTGTAACGCTTACATCAAAAGCTCTGCGCATGCGTGCTGCACCTAGATTTGGAAAAGTATTCAAGTCACCTAATTTTCGTAATATTTTCAAGTATTTCCCTTTAGCATAACGGTTAGCGACGTAGGATTTTGACGTCGTTTTTTGACGTTGGCCCGACTGGTTTATAGTTCGATCCCAACCAACCGTTAAGATTTTTTTTCTACATCGAAGGAGGGGGGGGGGTAGGGAGGGGACGACCGGGAAGACACATATTAATACGATAGTGTGTGTGTTATTTTGTGTGTCACGCTTACATCAAAAGCAACGACCTTCCGAATCTTTGTATGCTACTCATGAATTGGAGCCAAATTTAATTTAATCTAAAGCATTTACAAAGTAAGGTTTAGTCGTCGAAATATTACCTTCCCTAGAAATATTGTATATAAAGAAGTTTTGTAAATTTTTGCATGTATTGTTCATTTTTAAAAATAAATATACAAGTCAAATCTTATATTTTATTCAAACATGTATAGGTTAGGAACAAGATAATTATATTGAAAACATCATTTCGTGTAATTTACACAGGTCCCGCTAGTCCAAAATAATATTAAGATATTAGATAGTGTATTTTTCTGAATAGTGCTCAATACAATAGTAGACATTAATAATAAAGATATGGCTGATGCCTATACAAATATAACCACGTTTCAATCATAGATGTCATCAATCCTGATGAGATCTATGATTGAAACATGATTGTTTTTGTGTAAGTATTCACAATATTTTTATTATATGATTAGCGGGACCTATGTCGCGGCGTTGCCCGGGAAAATTGAGGAAACCAAGAAACTCTTACTCCCACCCCTGAATTAATATTTTTGTTCGAATTTTTACTTGCTATAAGTAATGTTATATTAAAATCAAAACAATTATTGAAATTGTAAACAATAGAAACAAATAATTGACTAATGAGATATCGTTTTGCAAAAGCAATATGAAAACCTCATGACTTTGATCTCATACACATGATCAGTATATTAGAGATATTGTTCTTCTATTGCATACAGTCGGAATCGGCATTTTAATCTCGCTGTTAATGCGATAAATGGCCAACTTTATAAATATACAGATGTGCGTATGTGTACCATTTTAAATGTCATTGATGTGTTTATAGTGTTCGATGTGTACAAAATTCCTACATTATTGTCAAGACCAAGGTCAATTCTGATTCATCCATATTCAAGGTCATGTTACAATATTTAGTAAGTTAATCTAAGTTCATCAATTAATTATAATTAGATGTTTAGTTTTTAATCTGAAGTAAAAAAAAAAAAAATGAGGAAAGCAGACAACATTGTCTTGTCTAAAAGGAACAGCTTAATAGTTTAGAGATTATCATTTTAAACTAATAATAGACTATGGATTAGACTAAACAGTTACTACGTTAGGTGGGATGCTTTCTCAGTCAGTGATTTAGTCCATGTAAACAGAAACATTAATATATTTTTGTCAATACTGATGAAGTGGAATACATTATAAAACAATATGCAATGAGTTTACACGTTTGTTTTTATGCAATAACGAATGCAATATGAAATAGTTGATTTCTTAGTTTCAGGTCCAAGAAAAGTATGAAGTTCTTGCGAAATGCTACCCATAGAATCGTTAATAAAATTCACAATTCTTTTCTACAATGCAACCATATTTGGTACAAATAAACTTCAGTTTATGCCTGACCTGTCCACCAAGTTTCAGTCATGAATGTTCAACAGTTTTTGTTTTATCGTCCGTCAATGATATGCAGACCTGGATACGACTTGCAAAGTTGTAAATAACTCTGATACACTCTTCTCTTGGCACTGCCCTGATTTTGGCTGTGATGGCCCTCTTTAATACAGGAATAGTCAGGAGATTGTTTTGATAGACATTATCTTGAACATAACCCTTACAGATAGAAAATCTGGATGTTTGATATCCAGTGAATTCAGAATCATATCTCCTACTGATGAGATGATCACCAAAGTGTCCCCACATATCATCAAACAGCTATAAAAAATAAAGACTGTTGCACATTCATGACTGAAACTTGGTGGACAAGTCAGGCATAGACTGGAGTTTATTAATAAAAATATGGTTGGATTGCAGAAAGATTTGTGAATTTTATTAACAATTCCACATGTGGCATTTTTTAAGAGAGTTATTCTGTAATTGATAGTTCGGTTGCAGACATTTCAAATAATGTCACTGAAACAGGAGTTGATTCACTATTGGACACGTTAAAAGACTTCAGTTGCATTATTTTGAGTTCTTATATGCACATCCCTAACTGCCGTGAATCACCCGTATTGATGAGTGGGCCAACATGATAGACATAGTGTTGCTATTGATGAACGTTTAAATAGTAATGATGTTTCACAAAGCTTGTTGCATTATTCAGTTAGCTTGCATCAGGAGCGATATTGCACACTATGATGCTGAAGGCCCTGACGATGGCAGGCACAGAATCATATCACTCCATTCAGCAATGAAGTGAAAACTCCTGATTTAGTAAACATTCATAATAAATAGTTTCAAAGCCTTGAAACTTTTTACAACCTGACGATGAACCTAAATCTCGCATCTGGAAAATGAGGCTCATGCGTTTTAAATCATAAATAGAAAATTCTCTCTAACAAACTTTCTAGCCAGAATACGTATTTTCGGGGTGAAACTAAAGCGAATTTTACATTTATAGTGTAAAGAATATGCTGCAAAGTTAAAAAGGAAGAAATCGCTAATCAAAATCAAATATCGATTTGTCAGATACAAAAGTATTTAGGCCTAATATCGAGAATCCAGCTGACTTAACTTTATATAATAGATAACATTAAACTCAATCCTTTGCAAATAAATTATAAAAGAAAGTATATTATGTTAATAGATGACCTCACTTGTCTATTTGAGGGTTCTTGATAAGGTACAAAAACGTATCTAATTTGATTGGCCCCACCCTTTTTTCTTCTCTGTACTCTCTCTCTCTCTCACAGACGTGATGTTGCTAGTCTCAGTCTTTTCTATAAATACTATTATGGCATGTGTTCTTCAGAATTGTCTGATCCATTCCCTGCTTCCTTTGTTCCAGCTCGTTTGACTCGTTAGACTAGTGGTCTCTATCAATTCACTGTTTTGATACCTCATTGTAATAGTTTCCTATTCCAGTAGCTTCTTTCCAAGAACTGCAGGCTTGTGGAACTCTTTTCCTGCTGACTGTTTTCCCTCCTACCTATAGCCTTGGTTTTTGCAAGACTAAGGTCAATAGGCATCGCCTGTCTTTGCGATAATCATCTTTCGTCCTTGTTAGCTTCTTACATCACTTGGCTTCATGCCTTGTCTGGAGCGGTTTCAATTTTTTTTTAAATATCTAGTCAGAATCAAATATCAATTTGTCAGATACAATGCTATTTAGGCCTAATATCAAGAATTCGGCTGACTTAACTTTATATAATAGATAACCTTAGACTAAATCTTTTACAAATACTACATTATAAAAGAAAGTATATTATGTTAATAGATCACCTCACTTGTCTATTAAATAGCCTCATTGAGTGGCCCTAGGCACTTTACATATATTGACCAATCACTAGGTACTCAATTTTGCGGGGAAAGGACAAAAATCATATTTCACCATCTTTATAAGAAAGTCTTACTGAACAGACGTGGAGAGCTGTCCTCATGGCATAAACAAATAAACACCTCAGATTATTTAACTTTTAATTTGTTAAGTCACAGACACACTTTGTTTGCAATACATTTCTTATAATACAATTTTTGTAATTAATCTCTGTATTGTGTTCATCCCTTTCTTCGAATTGAATTTCTGTTTGCCTTTTAACAAATTTTGATCAACATGTCTATTTTCTTCTATTCAATCCAAACCGACTCCAAGGAAAATAAAAGATGCAAACCAGATAAGAAATATAAGTTCAATTTTATGTCAAGTATTTTTATCCTCATGAAAATCATAACACTGTATTAAGTTTGTCAATTTGTTTACAATATGGAAGTTTGATACCAAATACCTGATTATGGTAATTAAATATTGTAACATTCATTCTCTTGAGGTCACCAGAGACTAAATTGGCGCATGGGGGAAGGTCCTTTTTTAGTTCTACTGGCAGTGGTTTCAAAAACACTGAAATTAGGCAAAACAGTCAGTCAGTTTTCTTTTCTCTTTCTATTATATTGAACAAGAGAGATGAAAGCAGTCGAATAGAAAGAGTATTATTTACTCCTCTCCAGGAGTTAGGCACAAGGCCAGTTTTATCCTACTCCCACAAGTAAGATGTGACCCAAGGTCGGGTCGGAAAGTGGGGGTTGAAAAGCCAGCGCTCGAGAGGTGAGCACTCTGACCATCAAAAATTGCCTGGGCAGCCCCGTCGGCATTCCCCGGTAGGGGCGCCTCAAGCAGTAAGCAATTAACTTACTCCTCCCCAAAGAGGGGAGGCAAAGCCTGGGAGGGTGGACCTCCTAGAACTGCACAGGACAATCCCATAGACCGGCGTAAATCAAGCCCCGAAGGCCAAGACAATACCAGTCTATAGGGTGCAGTATCCATCGGAACAGATACTACACTTTGATCTTAGCCAAAAGGCCAAAGAGTGACAAGGAAAGGTGGAATCAGTTGTAGAAAGAGAGGAGGGCAGTCACAGAGACGGAGTGAGTTTTTAGAGAAAGATATTTTTCACAATTTTTAACTTCAATTTTGTTATCCATGTTCCCGGACAACGCTCAGTAGCCCTGCCAGTTTAAAAATAAATTTCAATTTCTCGGACATTATTTTAATGTCAAGTTATTTTCCCCATATACAAAAAAATGTTTACAAAATGAATCACACACACAAGTTCCGGTTAGTGCTTGAACGCACCTGTTAATCCCATTGTTGAGAACCTGGCAAAAATACATTATTACCTGTTGATTAAATGTATTTCACTTCTCAAATGAAAGATATTTGACCTAATTCTAAAATAATATCATAATTGGTTGGATATCATTAAAGAAGTCTGCTTTGCAGTAATTGTTACAAACTTAACATCATTTACAGGAAACGGGGGAGGGGGGGGGGCTCTGTTTAAAATCCCCAAAAAAGAAATGAAAAGGGTGAAAAAAAAACATAACCTGAGAGCGTGAATGGATTTGGGACTCTTTAGATAAGTTGAAAACAGGAAAAACTTTCTATTTTTTATTAATTTTTTTTTTTATACAAGGTTCTGTGAAAAAAAAAATCTATTCTGTGAAAACACATTTTATTTTAATTTTAATTTTTTGTTGTATTAGTAATATATAAAGTTGTTCGGAAAATAATGACCGATGCAAAAATATAAATTTGATTTTAAATGTAACATTTTCCCCCATAAATTTGTTATTTGCATAAAGTTTAACTAAAAAGTAAAAAAATGAATAAAATATTTCAACAAAAGCTACAAAGTAAGCATAAAAACAAATATAAGAAATTAATTGTTTCTTTATTGTTCTTACACATATACAAAAGCGGTAAACAAATAAAGAACTGAAAGCTGTACTTAGAAAAATATTACTGGATTTACTTATGCTTGCAAGTAATACAACAAAATATAAAATATACAACACCTTTCAGAACTGCCTATTGCGCAATCCAACCATACTTGATAGAAATAAACTTCAGTCTATGCCTGGTGTTCACCATATTTTAATCATAAATGTCCAACAGTCTTTGTTTTATCATCGTTCAATGATATGCACCAAATGTGCACGTCTACATTGCAACCACACCTAGATAAGACATGCAAAATTGATAATAACCCTTACACTCTTGCTGCATCCTGTTGAAACTACTGTCCCTCACACCTCTCTGTCTGCCCAAGACTGTCAAAACTTCGTAATGCCCACAAAATAGTGATCTAAAATAAATAAGAGTTTCATGTTTTGATATTGCAATCCATGCAGTTCTCTTGATGGAGGGCAGTGACCTTTGCAGACACTTATCTGGTGGAGTTACAACTCCCCACACTTCAAATAACTCGTTGGAATCGCTGTATATATGTAGGGAGCATGTATATTATACAGATCTCTTTCTATGTATAAAGTTAGGTATGTGTATGTTTATATATTTTCATATAAAGGATTCACTCCTAATCAGTAAAAATCTTGGAACACAACTGCTAGGTGTAAGGAATCTAACATCGGCTGAAGAATCGGTTACATTTGGTATCTTTAGCATTGCAGGCTGAGTTTCCAGCGTTTCTGTGAAACCGAAGGTATCGATGGAAGATTAAACTAATATATAGTGTTATTTGAAATTTTGAAAACAAATATGCTCTTGCACAAGTAATTTAACACCCTGTTTATTTCTCCTATTACATATATATATATATAATATATATATAGAAAAGAGGGTAGTGCAGTATTAGTGCAGTTCCAACGAGAGAAAAGCTATAGCTATCAACATTTGTAAAATGTTTTTTTCAACATTTATTTGTTATTTTATCATTTAATAATTTATAAATTATAAAATAATAAATAAATGTTGAAAAAAACATTTTACAAATGTTGGTAGCCTTACTCCTTTATATATATATATATATATATATATATATATATATATATATATATATATATAAAGTAGAGGGTAGTGTGATTCCAACGATAAAAAAGTGTAAAATAATAAACAATTTTTTTTAATTAATAAATGTTGCCAGTTCCACTTTGCATATGCAATGAATTCTACATCGGCAGTACAGTGAGACCATTGCACATACGTATCAAAGAACACGTAACCACGAAGGCATCATCCTTCCAAAAACACATAACACATGGCCACAACCCCACCAAAGACATACGAGTCTGGATATTAGCTACCGAAAGAGACCAGGGCAACCTCAGACTCAAAGAATCAATACTAAAAATTTAACCCAAAATTAAACAGCAGGGCCGAGCTAAACTTCAACTTCTTAGTGTAGCCACACACGACAAACATCACCCTACACATTATAACAGACGATTACCTACTGCATTAAATAAACAAATAAAACAAGAACGAAGATAAATAAATAAATAAATTAATCAATGGGATGAATCAAACTAGTTAACACTTTTAAGGGACATAACTACAACAAACACAGCTTTATCCATTTGAGTAACCTCCCCCTCCCCAATCGGATGCATATTACGTCGAATAGCACGCACATGATCCCAACAATAATAATTGGGAGGAGCAATTCCAAACACTACACATAATAATGATAATAATAATAATCACTTACAAAATAATTTAACAATATATAACTACACCTAACCACTTAATCAACGTTCAAAAAAAAAAAAAAGTTTCTGCGAACCTAAACAAACCGTAATTTCGAGTCCAGCCACACACTGACGAGTGAATATATTTTCTGAGGATGGGGGATTCTCCCGAAAATTTAAATTAAAAAAAACAAAAAAAAAAAAAAAAAAACACCACCCTACTCTCACGGTCTGAACTTAACACTGCTAAATATAATAAAATTATTTGAAAATTATTGTTTTCTCAATATTGTCACTATTTGATTGTTCGCCATTTCATGTACCGCCGGTGTCACCTAACCAACGCATTGTCTTCACTTTCTAACAATACTTATATATATATATATATATATATATATATATCTTAATTGGACAAAAAGGGGTCCGAAAATAACATTCTCATAAATTGGGTGTTCAGATAGGTGAAGTTAGCTCCCTTGAATTCAAGTTACTATAAGCTAGCTATTAAATTCTTAAAGATTCACTAAGGTTAGTAACGCTTATCATTTTTTCTTTTTTGTACGGTTATCTTTACATTGCCCCTATCTCATGGTCCATTCTCTGGCGTGCATATTTTCTCACCAGATAAAGATGGAATTCAAAGAAGCAATGCACCAGTGAATGATATTGTCTCTAAATAAGTGCTGTCGCACATTCTTGCACCAGCTTTTTCTGCAAACAACTGCAACACAGATTGGGATAAAGAGAGGAAGGCGGTATTGCATATACCCCTCATGGTGGAATTATGGCCAACCGTCTATATGTATAGATATCGAAATGGATGAGAAGGAGGCTGGCAATTATAAAGAAACTAGAAGAATACCTATCCCAAGACGGGTAAATTTAATTCCCCAAACAGAACATTTTTAGACCATTTTTATGTCCACTTACGAAGATTAAAATCAAGATATAATGATACTAAACCTTATATCTAGAATATTTATTCTAATTTTGATTAAAATCATTACATGGTTTTGATTCTAGCAAATGGCTCAAATTTAAGGCTTAACCTTAAGGGGTTTTAAGCAGAAATTGAAATTCAAGGAATCTAGCTTAGTCTGTAATGACTATTGATCCAATTCAATGCAAATCTGATATATTTGAATTTTTAAATGGGAGGATGCGTCCATATTATGCCCCCCTAAAAACCCTTTAAAATACTCTTAAGAAACTGAAATTGGGGAATATTTATTAATTGATGTCTAATACCTATTGTTAAAATTGTACAAAAATCAAAGGTATCTGAATTTTCACGAAGGGATCCCCTCCCCAGTTTTTATATCCGTTGCATATAACAAAATTAAACTAAATATAGTCCATATTTGGACCTATTACGCCTAGCAGCTGTATTCCAAAATTTATAATGACTGGTTAATTAGTTTGGGAATGAATCCTGTACATACAAATGTATAAACATACCTAACTTTATAGAGATAATACTAAATCTAGCAAGTATATTTTCTGTTTACATAGTGAAGGTTGCTAGAAAATGGTTTCTAGACCTCGAAGGTTGAACAACAAATAAGTCGTATTTAAAATTATAAGACATGGCATCCTTGTAAGCCGGATAACATGCTTGATTATTTAAATAATTAATTTCCTGGAAAGGTAAATTTTTTTTAAATGCACAAAAATAAATCTTGATTACAACTGACGATAGTGTCTTGTTTATCTACTCTAGCACTAACCACTGTGAGACGTCCGCAGATAAACGCAACTTGGTGAGCAGGTCTTTATGAAGGCCACGGATCGGCTCCTATCACTGTCGACACACTCATACATAATACAATACGAACAACGTTCAAAAAGAAAAATATATTAGTTTCATTTTTTTTTTAATCCTTTCATTTCTTTCATTATATTTTAGTTTCTTTTATCATTTATGATCATCCGTACTTGAAATTTACTGCAGGATAACCCGGAAGTCAGCGGGATCGCGAACCCTTCTGGAGAGCCAATTTTTTTAATGTTTTCATTTTGGTTTAGTAGTAGTAGTTTCTTTCTCAGCCGGTCCTTACCTCCCCCCTCTCTCTCACACACACGGTCTTATGCTGTTAAGTGGAATAAATTACCCGCACTATTTCCATGACAGGACGCTAGTCTGTCACCGGCTGTAATTCCCAGCAAAGATGCTACCCATTTATTATACACCTGGGTGGAGTATTTTACTTACAGCACTTGGTAATCCCAAATGGTCACCCATCTAAACACTGACCAGGCTAAACATCGTATAACTTTGACATACCAGTACCTATCGGATCACCTGTGATTTGATCATAACTTTCCTTCCTTTGGTTTAAGTGCACAAATGAACCATAATACTTTTCACACTTATCAACAGTTTGGTTGTTTCAAAATGACTTGCGAATTTCGATGTGTCACGATAATAAATACGTCAACCATTTTCAAATTTATTAATAATAGATGAAAATGGCTGTCTTCTTTACTATATCGTGAAACTTTTGAAATTAATTTTGAAGCCTTTAAACTGTTGATCAGGTTGAATTAAAGACAAAAGAAGAGTAGTTCACTTGTGTTCCTAATAAAATAAAGTAATAATTTTGTTTCCTGTGTGCATTGTTTCATCATTAAATAACCTAAAAAAGGGTTGATATGACGTAAAATAATTAGAAGATCATCAACATGAAAGAAAATTCACTGAATTTTCCTAAATGACAAATTTCATGTCAACCTTTTTGTGTTAAATACCAAACTGGTTTGATGGTTACTTTGAAGTCAATAATAAAGAATACCAATCCTATTGATTGAATGAATGCTTTTTCGGTTTTATCATTCTGGGCCAAGGTTCAAATTGTAGAGTTGGGAAATGTTATTTGGCCGACTAGAAAGTGTGTGTGTTAAATGATTTAACAAAAAACTAAGAATTTCAATGTTTTTGCTCTTTTTTTTTTTACACTGTTTTTCTTTTTCAATAAAAAAAAAATGACTTTAGAATCTTGATTTATAAAATTTTACTTTATATTTCGTCTTTTCATTATTTTAATATATTTAATTTTATTCATTTATTTATTTTACTAGTGAGTCACTACTTATAAAGTCTAAAAAACACTCGAGGATAAGGGTTAATGAGATGGGACTGAATCATGAATTATTTGCCGACTGCAGCAGATTGTGTGTGTGTGTGTTTGTGTTTTTCTTTTTTTTAATGATTTAACAAAAATAAACCTAAGAATTTCTATGATTCTTGCTCTTTTCTTGACACTGATCTTTTTCTTTTTTCCTTTTTTTGTAATTAAAAAAAAAATTTGAATTTTGACTTATTAAATTTTGATTATTTTATTTTTCTTCCCTTTTTTACTAATGAGTCATCAATGTTAAAAACACTCAAGAATAAGAGTTAATGAGATGGATAGATTGACAGCTGCATGATGATGAATACTATGAGAGGATTGAAAATCTCCACATACCACCTGGAAATATGTAAAATTCTATGTGCAGTTTAACCTTTTTAGGTGTTGCAATTTTGTTTCATGACTTAATTGGACAGATCTGTTATAGTGCCGATTTATGAAACCTATCTTGACAGGATGCTAGTCTGTCACCAGTTATAATTCACAGCAAAGCTACTACCTATTTATACACCTGGGTGGAATATTTTGCTTACAGCACTTGGTAATCTCAAATGGTCACCCATCTAAGCACTGACCAGGCTAAGCATCACAACTTTGACATACCAGTTCCCATCAGATCACCAATGGATTTAACCATAACTTTCCTTCCTGGATAAACCTTATCCGGCATCGGCCGGGATCCTAAATCCTGCAGACTACTCAGAATATAAAATAAAGTAAAAGTAAAAGTAAAATAAAAACTCACTTAATATTGTAATTTGAAATGAATGGGTTTAAATTTGGATAGAGAAAAAAATAAATGAGGTTCTGCCAAGGTTTGAACTCATGACCTTTGTCTCTAAATGCAATCGACCGTCACAGCAACTTGAAATATTTGTAATCGTTTTAATATAACAACCGTTCAATGTATTTGTTTGTCTTCTTTTTTTCTTCTTTTTTTACCGAGTGGAAAATTAGATCATAAGCAATGGAGAATAAGCGCAAACCGTTAAAAATTAGTTTATGCATATTTCTCATAGGTGATTGAAATATAGAAGCGAAAAGTAAACCGTTGAGACGTCACTTAGTTTGACCAGTGGTGTTATTATAAGACCTTTTCAGTCGTATAGAAAGTTGTATTTAGTATACTTTTTCTTTGTATCAAAGTTAAAATCGTATTGTGACAAACCGAACAGGTAGATAGACAAGTAGGTAGGTAAGTCTTTCATTTTTGTAAACAAAATATGGAGTACTGCTTGCCACATCTTGGGAAGTGCTGCTCGGAGTACTCTTTCTTGCCATGACAGTTTGAAATCGACTTCACAATCTATTGAAGGGTGATCTCTTCTGTTCTATTCTTTACGGCCCCTATCTCACAGAAGAGACGTTGCTAGTCTTTCTTTACTCAATCTTATTTCCATGGAAGGTGCTCAGCTGAGTTACAATCTGACGTTAACACTCTGTAAAGCATTCACAGCAAGAACTCGTCTTCTACCACCATTGCAAAGGAATTTATTTTCTTCTATATGCTTAACATCAAATAGAATTTCCATGAACAGAGTTTCGGTGCTTCTTTAGAGACGAAATATGAAAGGGGGAGATAATTCAAACTTTTTTTTTTGGGGGGGGGGGGGGATCAAATCTGATTTCTCACAAAATGGACGCAAACGATTTGAACTGAGAAGACCTGTTGTTTTTACTTAGAGATAATTGCAAAATAATCGATTTTTTGCAAGCACACTTATTTCAGGGGCCGAGACCTGCATCTGTGGTGCTGAGAGTAAGTTAAAAAAAAATATATTAAAAAATATTTTAGTTATATAGTCTTACTTTCACAAGTTCAAGAGCTATTATATTTATCTAATATATAAAATTAAGTTGGTCGGATTCTCAAACTTAGACCTAAAGCGCATTGTAAGATCATGTGTGTCTCTCTCGACAATTGCCGATCTCAACGTTGTATGTGCCATGGTTTTCTGTTTGTCTTCATCTTTGTTTTAGTCGTGTTGTTTTCTTGGCGATCACCAAGGGCACAAGCACTAGTTTACAAGTTGAGAAAAACAAAACAACGCAAATTCACAAGAGAAAACACAACTCCGATCCATTGTGTATAAGTCAGTTGTACTCTGGGTGTGTGCATGTTACACTGTCGCAGAAAGGACCCCCAAACACTAACATCCACATCTCAGTTAAGTTCCAGTATAGCAGCTAAAATCCAACTGAGATAATTTGTCTGTCAGGGCATTATTGCCATTCAAACGATCAGCTCAGCTCACCTCATCGTTTTTTCGGCCCGACCTACTTCGATCTTCTCTCATCCGACTTTGACTCCAATCTGCCTGGATCTGATCATTTCCTCTCCAAGCCATCAACTGCCGTAAACTCAAAACTAGTAAACTGTTGTAAACTGTCGCAAACAACACTCACTCCAAAATATCTTAACTCAATCCCATGTCCAGTCTTTTGTCTTAGTCACCGACAAGTGGAAATGACTCGCCCTCTTAGCCACTCCCAGTAAGGCAGGCTCCATCCTGTTTCCGATTGCCTTTGCATGCGTTGGTGAGTCATTTCCTATCATTGTCTGGGATCTCAGGAGTTGAGGTTGTGTAATGTTTATTGGCCTGAACTGTGAATTTAGCATGCCATGTTCAAGTTCCACTGGGGGCATTCAATGTCATTAATACCTCTTGGGAAGATATGAATCCATCTTTCGCCTTCGATCTATGGTTGAAATAGTAGGATAGACAAGACTCTCAAGATTTTAGTGAAACTAAACTTAATGTAAGGTCTTAATAAATAGGGGTGTTAAAACTCCTCGTTTTCCCTCTGTGAGAATGGTCCAAGCTGGTAGCAGTTCCTAGTTAAGGAAATAGAGCTGTAACAGTGACTTGTGTTCCTTTTTCTTCCAGGCAACACGTTTTACCTTCTTTTAACCATATTATCCAAACGCATGCGAACTTTGAGACGTTCTCTACTCAACTGCCGTCGACCCAAAAAACACCGCCTTTTATTTAGCCTTCTTTGCCGCACCTGATTTGCATAATGCAACCCAAAAAAACACTGCCTTTTATTTAGCCTTCTTTGCCGCACCTGATTTGCATAATGCAACCCTCACTCTCTTTCCTTCTGGACCTGCGTGATGGCTGCTACAAGAGCTCCATTAATTAAGGCAATCAGATCTAGTTTGTTAAAATCGTCATCATCGTCGTCTTCAAGAATATACCTGGCTTCCAAGAAAAGTATCAAGGGAACGTCTTTACTGCTTGTCCTCGAGACGACTATATAATATTAAAATGCATTAAGTAATATATAACAGTCATCATTTGCCCGTTGAAGACAATAAGCCATTTCTTTTAAATACTAAAAGTCAAATATATACCAAAACATTGCAGTATTCATTTCATTAGTTCTGTAACATATTGGCCCGTAGTGTTCTTTGCAGGGCTCACATATGAATGGCTGCCAAGTTCCTCAAATGTTTAGGTGTGATGTTGCTTCTTTATGTGTCACTGAGCTAGTATCTTAATTGAGCATGTCACATTTCATAAAACTTAAAGGAAACACTTGTTTTTCTTCAGTTGATGAATTCTCTTGGCATTTCCCGGAGCTTCAACAGATTTGTTCACAAATGAAGACTCGAAACAAAAAAAAGGATTTCACATTACTTTTATTGCTGATATGTCGACATTATCTTACTCCCACACTCATTTCGTTATATACAGTGGGTGCCCTACTGAGTCCCATCAGGGGAGCAAACGCAAGACATCCTCACAACTCTGACAATCTTTGCTCTGACGTTTTTGATCGCTGATAGTATTTATCGAAATTGGTTGTTTTTATGCATTCCTTCTCCAAATGACAAATTTTTAGTTTTCAATTCAACCTCACAATATGTGCTTTTGGAATTCAAGGTTGAATGCATTTTGACATTCATAATTACATTCCAATCTAAACCTAAATTTTATCAGCTCACTTTTGTAACCAAATCATTGTAATAACGAATTATCATTATTATAATAATTATTATTATTTTCTCTCACTCCCCAGGGGTAATCTCATTGCAGTACTAGTTTACAAGGCGAAGGTGTATATAGATAGTTAGGGGCAGCGGTATGTAATATATAGATTAATACAAAACCAAAGAAATTAGGCAATCAAACGTATCGGTCCAGAATGACACGTTTGTCCATGCCCTTCGTTAGATGAGTTTAATGAATGTATTTCTCAGCCCGAATCTAATTTGTGCTCGTCAATCATAAAGAATTTTGCCTTTCCGCTTGAATAAAGAAATGGCCGTATACAAAGGAGTCTGGACTCTCTCAGTAATCTAGGAAATCAATTTTAGACAACCACTCTTGCCTGGAAATCCAGTTAAAATGTCACACTTGTTCCATCATGACAATTGTGCATTTGCGTAAATATATGCTTTCAATAAGACTAAATTTATGGGATCTCCATTTACCCCCAATAGCAAGGATTTGGGAAATTTTATACACGGTCTTGTACCAAAGAGGGGAAAAAATAAGACTCTCGAAACATATCTGTAAATATATATATATATATATATATATATATATATATGAATGTACACCCTCTGTCAAAAATGAATGAAAAAAATAATGCTTCGCCAGTGTTCATACTAAAATCATAGGATTATGAGTAATTTAATTTTTCATATATAAATTATCATTTCTGATGATCTAAAGAATTAAAAAAAAAAACAATCTACCATTGACTTTTTATTTTGAGTTGTGGATTTCTTTCTGAATTCATTTCAGACAGTAGAGTCTGTCTGACTTGCTATTTGCTTTTTTCCCACCACTTGAAATGGTTTCGTCTGGAAAGTTTTTATTCTCTAACTTTTGTGTGATGGGACGCATTTATATTTATTTATATACAAATAAATACACATTGGTCTTTATTATCGAGTGGAAGATATCTCTCTGAGGAAGTCTTACAATAAAGACGAAACGTTGATGAATATATAAAAAATATCTCTTGGTTTTTCCTTTTTCATTTCCCATTACGTCAGATTACTCTCATCCTTCCTTTCTCATATGTATAAACAAATACAAAAAAAAATTATTATTGATTTAAAATAATCTGTCGTTTTATACCGATAATATCCATATTTTTGGTGTAAAAAAATGCGTTGATTTTAGTCAGGTTTAGCTTTTTTTCTTTTTTTTTTTTCAAATTCTAAAATATTTCGTATGTTTCGCAAGATATTAAATGTTTGGTTTGTATGTTTTATGGCACATCAACCCTTTTGGATAACATAATGCCTATAGAAAACTATTCATTATAAACGTTTTATTGAACACGAGTTGCAATTTTACCCATATTTGGGGTGGGGCGATGATGCCTTTCAACACGGTAATAATGTGTAAATGACTGTAGGATGACTGATTGAATTTCAACTCTGCTAATTCGATTCAATATCCATTATGTTACTTATACACTCTCATTTAAATATTTGCATCTGGAGGATGGATGTTTGCTAATGTAAATAAGGATAAACTCATCTGTACGGCAATGCTTATTATTGATGGAATTCATGTATTATATCTGTATATAATTATTACCACACTCAGACACAGCGCCACAGTCCGACAAAAAAAATGATGCGGTGTTGTGTCTGACTGTGGAAATAATTATATAGCATTTCACATTAAATCTAATATTAATTTGCTCGCTGGGTTCTCTTGTTGGATGGCATCGTCCTAGCAAGTGTAAAATCCTACTTGTGAGACATCGGCCTAGATTCTTTGTAGTTGTATGACTACACCCCTGGTAGAGAAGAGTAAGTACATCTCACAGTCGGCCTTCGCCGTGATTTGCATGATCTGTAATTTGTGTTAGTTAATACACTTTCTTGTATGTGGCGTGGTGATCAAGTGGCAGAGTACTCGCCTCACATGCAAGTGACTCTGGTTTTCAAATCCTGAGTTTGAATGCGTCCTACTGATGAGCCCAAATGAGGACGAAACTCAAGTCTAGGGTTTCCGGCCCATGGATTGCATGGTTTATGTGGACTGTGGTGGTGTTTGGTTGTGGTAATAATTATATAGTATCTCACATTAAATCTAATATATATATATATATTAAATACAGGGTCCGCCATAAGTAACTAGATAATTTTATTTCAACATAATAAATGTAATATGAAAAAAATATGCAACTGCAATATAAAAACTAACAAACGGTAAAACACTTGAGTTTTTTTTTCAATATAAAACATGATGTTTATTAAAACATTTATTAAAGCTCAGCGTGCTCTCTGTGGAACTCAATTCATTTTGCTAACCTTTCAGGGACTACACAGCATACTTTGATGCACAGCTCCAACGGCACTTGAGCTATGCCAGCTTGGACTGGTTCCTTAAATTAGATTTCTGTTTTCGAATGACACATGAAATAAAAGAAATGCTTAAATCTCAACTAAGTTACAAACAAAAGAAAACATAGTTACTTATGGTCGACACTGTGTGTGTGTGTATGTATATATATATATATATATATATATATATAATGCTCCCCTATGGGTGGAGCACTCTTGTGTAAAAAAAATGGTTTCCACTTAGCATAATGTAGCAATACTCTTCTGTAAAAAGAAGTGAGTCCTCTTGGTTACCAGGATCGTAAAATTTGTAAACAAATGAATAAATTCATTAAAAAAAAAAGATATAATTTCTTCAACTTCCAGTAGCGATTTGTTAGCTCAGATGGTAAGACCTCTAACACACCAGTTGCTCACTGTTAGTAGTGGTCTGGAATCCAGGTTCCGATTCTTGAGGTTGATGTGCTCGCTATGTCTAGCCACACTGATAAGTCATGAAACAGCTGTCTGTGGATGACTATATATACCGTTACCATGGTTTTAAAACCATATATAAGTATACACTGTTACCATGGTTTAAAACCAACTTACATATATAGTTCCAGTGTTGAAGTGTTTAGGAGGGGATCTAGCTTCTTGCTCTTCTTAAAGAATCCAAATACGTTCCACACCAGGTGGGTATAAAGATTTCCCATATTCTAAATGGATTTATGAAAAAAAAAAATGATTACATTTCTAAAAAGTGCATGAAATCTACTTTTATTAAAATGGGCTTTCAGAATTATATCAAACAAATGGCAGCTGATGTTAACAATCCAGTGATGAACTCGTTCCCGGGTATGCTCCAAGACATCTCTGGTATAATTGCATCGACTTCCTTTCTGATCCTTTCCTTCAAATGCTCAACAGTTTGAGGACAATGATCTCCAAAGAAAAAGTCACAAGGGATTTTATTAGATAACCTTGGCAGCCACCCCACGTCTTCATTTAGAGATCAGACTCACACAAAACATTTTCGTAAACACTTCATGGTCATTTATAGAAAAAAGATGAACCTGATAAAGAAGATTTCCTCCTCCGTTTCTTAGTATTGTAATAGTTGTGTCAACATAGGGAGAGCAAGAAGTTTGATCATTTATATAAAAAAATAAACATGATAGAGAAATTGTTATAATAATCGCTGAAGAAAATGATAATGATAAAGGCTAGCCTACCGATCGATACTTGCTCGGCCACAACAGCTCGCACAATGTCCACTTTAAATGTATATATCTTTATGCTCCATAATTAAGTAGAAGCCCATCCGACACATCCTGTGAAATTACTTGACAAAAATCGATGAAATTTTCTGTAGATATATCTTTGTATGTTTTAAACATAAGTTTTTCAAAACCGACTTGCTAAATAGGTTTTAAAGAAAAGAGAGGGGGGGGGGGGTTAAAGTCAATGCTCGGTGTTTGTTATAATCTAAATAAATAAATGCAAAAGTTGGGCCCATTTCTCGCATTAATAGAATAGAGCATTTTGCCTTTACCAAGTTAATTCAATTTTACATAAAGACACACCGTCCTTTCTATATACTGCTTATGTATATGCGATATTAGTTGCAAAGTTAACTAATTTGCATATTGGTTTTGAAAAAGAACATTTTATTAATTAACTATTATTTGTTATTGTTTTTTTTTTTAATTCAATGATTGTTTTGATTTCAATATAACAAATAGTTCTGTTTCAGAATATTATTTGATTTCCGGAACAAATATTTAGCATTTGTGTTCAAATATTCCTTTCTTTAGAAGGACCAACTTGCTTTTCTACAAGTTGCAATCTATTTCTAAATTGCAAGTGAAAGGGTAAATTAATTTCTTCTTTCTTTTTCTTTCTTTGCGGTCACATTTAAAAGATAAACAAATTTGTATTGAAATTATCAAGATGTTTATCGATATGAATAAATGAGAAAGATTTTGTTTCATTTTTACAACACTGTTAGCCAGCTATTAATTAATTAAATTCTAGAAGCCGAACCTCCAGATGGAGATCGACCTCGTCTCTCTCTCCTACCTGCACAGTGCGACATCTTTATACCTCACTTTGTATTATGGACCTGTCATGGGACAAATGCTACAACAACCAGGGTTGCAGAGTCGTAAGGTATTAGGTCTCTCTTTGATTGCTATGATTCGCCAAAATTCTCACCCTGACTCATAGAATTAAAAATATTCGACTTCAACTCCGACTTTCTATTTTAAAGTCTTCCAGTATTCAGACTGTCTGTTGATCCTTTGGAGATTAAAAAGTCTGACTCCGACTTCAACTCCTAGCATTCTTAAGAGTCCAACCTAAAACTCCTTCCAAAATCTCCGACTCTGACTCCTAGTTTCAATTAGAAGATAATAAGATTAAAATATTTGAATTTATGAATGAAGACCATGATACTATTATCTTTCTGCATTTCTTAACCGGCAAATGTCTGAGTCGGGCATTCATTCTTGAATCACAATTGCTGAAATAATTTTAAACTCCTTTTTTCCTTATTCATAAGAGCTGGTGATAATTACAACATGCTTCCAGCCCTTCGGCGGTCATGCTAAAACCCTGTGTTTATAAAAAGTTCCAGGCTAACTACTAGGTTTTAAAGACCGAATGTCTTTGCTGTGACATGTTGGCTTTGGAAGTAGGGGGAGGGGGGTATGAAGGAAGGAAGGAGGTGGGTGTTAAAGCAACCTGGCTGTCGCTAAATGGAGAAATCAGCGCATGCTGGACATTTCTTTAAAATGCTTCATAAATGACAAATCCCTGCAAAATGGTCAACAATACCAATTGGTAATTCCATCTGAATTTCCTGATAATTATGGCCTTGTTCGGATGAAAAACAAGATGGGGGGGGGGGGGCTGAGATTCTTTCTAGTCATTGTAGTCATTCCCTTCCCCTCTTTCTTTTTCTCTACCCCCTCTCTCTCTCTACCTCATATCTTTCTATCTCTACCTCCCCTCTCTCTCTTTCTCTCCTTCTCTCTCTTTCTTTTCCCGTCTGTTCCCCCTCTCCCCCTTTTCTCCTCCCCAGTCTTTCTCTCTCCTCCGTCTCTCTTTTCCCTCTCTCTCTTTTTCTCCTACTATTTCTCTTCACCTCTCTCTCTCTCTCCCCCTTTTTTTTCTTCTTCCTCCCCAGTCTTTCTATCTCTCTCTTCCTCCCCTCTCTTTTGGTCTCTATTTCTTCCACCTCTTTCTCTCTTCGTTCTCTGCCCCTCTCTCGTGTGTATGCATCTATGTATATATATGAAAAAGGGGGAAAAAAGAATTAATGATTAGAAGGAATCTCATCTCCCCAATTCTTGTTTCACACCCCAAGACACACACACACACACTACTCAAGTACCCCCCCCCCTCTCTCTCAGCAATCGTTCAAAAAGAGAAGAGAAACTATTAATAGGTTTCTCATTTTAACAATTCGGACGAAAAGTATTTGTGTAACTACAATGAGTCACCAAAGATGTTTGCACAGTTTGTCAGCAATTTCAAATCCATTGGGTTTTATTTTTCTTCTTGTAGAATCAAAGATTATGGAAAATGCGTAAAAAACAGATTTACATTCGCACACAAAACTCCAGAAATGTTTACATGAAGGTGTAAAACAATTGTGGAGAAGATGACATCTGATGAATATTTGGACAACTGTTAATTTCATCTTTTTTTTCTATTTTCTCCAAATTTTATATAAAATTAATGCATCCTCAATAATAAACAGATTTTCACATGTAAAATATAATAAAACAAAAGTATTTGTATGCATTGGTTTTGTATTTTAATAAATGGTGACTAAAAAAAAAATGCCACTTATAGAATTGTTAATAAAATTCACAATCCCTTCTGCAATCAAACCGTATTTGATACAAATTAACTTCAGTCTATGTCTGACTTGTCCACCATTGTAGAACACAATACTATGGAAATGCTTACCTGCTAACTACAACGTAGTTGTCTTCAAATCCAATGTCAACCAATACTTGTTAAGCCGTCTTCATAAGTAATCACATCCCTTTTCACCCATTATTTCCAATCCTCTCATAGTATTGTTCATGATCCAATTGACAATCTCATTAACCCTTATTCTCGAGTGGCCTTTGAGCCTTGATAAGTGATGACTCATTGGTATAAAAAATGTATTATTTTTCCAATAGAGATCCTAGCTCATATCAAGGCTGTGCAAATCCATTGGAGGGAAAAGAATGAATTTCTTTGACATGGAGGTATGGCACCATGTGGGTTTGACATTGGCGATCTGCTGATTCGATCCTATCGCTGGCTTTTTATAGACGTCCATATTAAACGTCCTGGAATAGTTTTGCTTTCACATTTAACATACCGATTGGCTATTTGTTTCATAGGCATTTATTTTTGTGCCTGCGGATTGTAAATTTGTTATGTAGCCGGGCTGACAAGGTCTCACATTTAGTCCCAACAAAATGAATAAATTCTAAGAATTGTAAGACAATTATTGAATGTGACATAAATTTAAGGAGAGAAGTATTTGAACAGTTCAAAATTTTATTTTATAAAATTAATTTTATATTTTTTTATATTCATTTTATATTTTTTGATGGTTCTATTTACTTTAATTTGATCTGGTGCTTCTGCAAAACCCAAAACAAAAACAACAATTTCCCTCTCTCTCCTCACCCTTTCCTTCCCCTTTCACTAAACCAAACACTATGAATAAATACTTGAACATACAAAGAACTTGAAGCATAAAAACTTTTACCAAATTGACCGGATTCAACATTAAATAACTCGAAAAGAGTTGATATGCCGTAAAACAACCAAACCCAAACACCATGAATAAATACTTGAACATATAAAGAACTTGAAGCATGAAAACTTTTCACCATATTACAACTAATGTTTTGCCATTAAATGACCCATAAGAGGTTGCTATACAACAAAACAAAAATTACTTTAATTTGATACAGGTGATATGTTTTGATCTGACGGTGTCATTCTTATGAGATAATGTGCATAGAGTATTACATTTTGATGCATGCTACCAGAGGGGTAGTGGAGATTTTTCAAAGAGTTCCCTTGTCATTGTGAGTGATAATTTGCTGTTTTTACACCTCATTGTAATACAGATTCCTATTCCAGTAGCTTTTTCCAAGAACTGCAGGCTTGTGGAACTCTCTTCCTGCTGACTGTTTTCCTCCTACCTATAGCCTGGGTCTTTTCAAGATTAAGGCCAATAAGGATAATCATCTTTCGTTCTTGTTAGCTACTTACATCAAGTGGCTTCATGCCTAGTCTGGAGCGATTTCCATTAAAATAAAAAAGCATTGCACTTTCTACAGCTAGAATGTGAACTCGGTCTTTGATGGAATCATCCAAAGAGAAAAACAGTTTTTCTTATAATTAACTGGAATAATACACTTTCCATGATGGGTAAAATTAATTCCCGAGCAGAACAGTTTTGCACCACTTTCATATCCTCTTACATCATCATCATCATCATGATGCTCAACCGGTTTATTTGTTGAATCAGGCCACAATTAATCGTCTGATGAGGGTGGGGCTTGATTGTCCAGTCTCGATCTAAGTCTTCCCCTCCATTCTTGTCTTTGGTGAGGCTCGATGAAATCCATACCCAAGGCTCTCCTATCACATTTGATCATGTCCTCCCAAGACAACTTGGGTCTGCCAGAGGTGGTCTTCTCTGCTGGCACGTTCAACTATCGGGCTTTAGCAATCCAGCCATTGCTGCACTCAACATGCTCCAACCAACGCAGTCTGCTCTTCTGCATGACGTGCGCGAAGGCTTTCCAAGTTGACCTGCGTGAGCAGAGATCCAAAAGGCATGCTCTATTCAGGCTTCACCATACAGATCCATCTGACCATTGCCTTGATTATAAGATTATAATCAAGATATAATCATACTGAACCTTATGTCTACAATCCTTATTCCAATTTTGATCAAAATCCATAACATGATCTAATGGTTATGGATGAAATTCAATGCAAATCTGATATATTTTAATTTTCAAATGTGATGTTGTGCCCATATTATGCCTCCTAAAAACCCTTTAAAATACTCCAAAGAAACTGAAATTTGGGGAATATTTATTAATCTGTCTTATGGTTTAAATTTCACAAAAATCAGAGATATATTAATTTTCACAAAGGGATTCCACCCCCTCTTTGCTCCATTTGCATGAAATTAAACTAAATATAGCCTACGTAACCCACTCTTATGCTTAGCAACTATGTTCCAAAATTCATGATGATCGCTTAATCAGTTTAGGAGTGAATCCTGTCGAGTTATTAAAAAAACGTTATTAGATTTAAATGTGAAAAAAGTAAATATCAAATAAATTGTTACTGATTTGAAAATAAAAATGCAAGAATAATTTTAAGCTAAAAATCGTAAATTCTAATTTGTTCAAAATATTTACAATAATTTGAACTTAAGATATTCCAGACAGCTTTACCTCATAAACGTCTAGCAACTAACTTAGTAAACACCCCAAAAATTATCAACCTTCTTGCCAACAACACCTCTGAGAACTTTTTTGTATCTCCATATGTCTAACACACATGTCTACAAAGTCAGAAAACAGCACAGCTACCATAACTTTCGGACACAGTTTTTTCATGCTCGGAATTGCCGAAGCGTGGAACAAACTGCCTTCATCAGTTGTTGGCTGCTGAGACACTGCATCCCTTAAAACCTTCAGGCTCTCCGAAATTCGCCAAAAATACACCTGATTCCCGCCTCCCTCTTCATACACATGCATATCATGCCTCATACACTATTCATTTCTCTGACAATTTCACAGTATCCTATGTATTATATACATGCACTTTTGATGAGTTGTAGTGCACCTAAGCACTGTACACAATGGTTTTATTGTTCCTATTTACTTGCCTCCCCACGAGGGCAAAGTTAGACATAAGGTCGGTTTTTAATGTGGCGAAAATCCAGCTCCTCAAAAAGGATTGGAACAAAAATTTAAATTGCCTTAGTCTAGAAGGACTTCTCCTTTAATGACCGAGGACAGAATAGACTAAATGTAACATCAGAACAGATACTACACTTTGCTTCTAGCCAAAAGGCCAAGTTCAAATGGTTTCATTGTTAATATATTCTTTAAAACAAGTAAATTAACTTTTTTTAATTAAATAAAATACATTTTTAAAAATACATATTTTAAAATATAAATACAGAATAGAACAAAATAAGGAGAATTATCACCTTCTTCTTCATGTCTGGCATGTGTTGGACGGCTTTTAAGAATTGACTTCCAAACTAACCTATCTCTAGCCAGATCTTTAATTATCCCTCTTTCTCTCAAGTCTATCCTTATCACTTCCTCCCATATTTTCATTGGCTTTCCCCTGCCAACTGTCCCTGCTACCTCAACCGTTCTACATCTACTAACACAAGAACTCTCGTCTATTCTTTCAATGTGGCCATACCATCAAAGTTTACTCTTCTGCACATACCTCACTATACTGTTCAGATTTAATCTTCCTCTGAGGTCATCAGATCTAAGCCATTACATATCTATTGTATCATTTTCATATCATTTTTCTCCATGCAACACATATTCTTAACACTCACTGACCAGGTTTCACGTCCATACATCATCACACTGGATACACATGCTTGATAGTCTTCTCTTGGTGACGCTCTGCTGGTTAGTAATGGCAGAACACATTTATTTAATATTTTAATATTTGTTTGCATCATGGTCTGTTTGGGAATTAATTCTCAAACACCTTTTGAGAAAAGAGTGGATAAGTGAAAGCTTAGGTAAGATAGACATGGGTGAGTGGTTCGACTATATTGATTGGAAACAAATATTTTATAACATTTCACAAACCATTCACATGTCTTTATTTTTCTTTCTTCTTCGATGATTATGGTTACAAAAGTGGGACTGCAATTGTGCTAGTGTAGCATCCGACTTAAGCCGAGACACCAAATACCAGAGTAACAAAAAACATGGCTTGACAGAACTAGTGTATCGTAAAAGTTTCACTACTCACTTAGGTATAAAGACTGGCCAAACATTTTGGACAAGACTGTCTTACAAATGAAACCCCCAAACAAGCATGCCATGGAAATAGACCCACAAGTATACAAAGATCTTCCATTGCAGAAAACTGGAAGAATGGGCCAACCAACAATGTGCCAATTATTTCTGGATGAACTATTCCAGGAATATATAAGTTAGGAAGGTGCTGTAGATTGGCTCAAAAGAGGATCGCTTCACTATGATCAGGAGAGGATGATAATGGCTGTCCAAGATCAAGGCTTGATGACCAATGCTTTCAAGAAGATGAGTGGTCGCATTAATGACAACATGTGCAGGTTCTGCCACACGGATACCAGGTGGCTCACACTCTACATCTAATTGTAAGGCTCTGCTGAGGGACGGCTACTATACAATGCAGACCCAATGAATATCTCAACTGGACTATCTGTAAAAAGTTGAATAGTCAGTGTAACAACAAGCCCTAGGAACATATACCAGAAAGAACTGTTGGAAATAAGTCATACACCATCCACTATGACTATGCCCCATCCCCAGCAAAAACAAAAAGATAAGAAAATTAAAAAAAAAAAATCATAACATAATTCGAAGCCTAAATAAGATCCCCTCGATATGGCTACACACTGGCTGAGGAATGGTGCACTTTCTAGCGATGTTACCTTAAGTAACAGCACTAAGCTCGATACCCCACCAGACAAGATGAATTCTTGTCCTGGAATCCGGTCAAACCAAGAAAAGATCACAATAAAGATACTATAACGTTAAGTGGTCAATTGGGGAGATGAAAATTAGTGTTAGTTTCCAGGCAGGGTCCCCTTAATTTCTGAGAGCTTACACTGAAATAAAATGAAAAAAAGAGAGCAAGTCCTGGGAACATATACTAGAAAGAACTATTGGAAATAAGTCATACGCCATCTACTATGACTATGCAATCCATACAGCTACATACCTAGAAAACGGAGCTGTTAAACCTGAAATAGTGATATGGGACAAGAGCGAAAAAGTAGCAACTCGGTGTCCCTAATGATTCTGGCTTAAACAGAGCTGAGAGGATGAAGATAACTAAATACCAAGGTATTATGTACGGCATAAAAAAAAAAATGGAATCTTAGGAAGATCTCCATCAGTCCAGTAATCATAGAAGCTACCAGGCTCATGCAAAATAATTTCAAAAATTACTTGTGAATATAACCGGTGAACCTTGTTCAAGAGAGATCCAAACAATTGCTCTTAAATGGATGGTTAGAATGCTGAAAAGATATCTCGGTTGGATTCTCTGAAATAGCGAGGGAAATATCTGGCATCCGGTAGGGGGCTCAATCCCCAGCAAAAACAGAAAGATAAGAAAAAAAAAAAAAGGAAAGCAAATCAAGCAAGCAGGATCATGCAAACATAAATATGAATTCACAAGAGGCAGTGCACGCACACGAACATGCGCACACACACACACACATTCTGAGTGTGTGGGTATAAAAACAAAAAACAAATAAAAAGAAGCGTGATATATATCATTAGAAATAAATTCCAAAGTTTACCTTATAACATGTTCACTGCTTAATACAAATTTATCAAACATATATATATATATATATATATTTCACTGGAACCGTATTTTATGTATCCTGTTTAAATGTGTTTTTTTTTCTTTGTTTTCTGATGTTTCTGGAAACAATCTTTGGATTTCTGAAGAGTTGCATACATGTAAAATCTAAGATATATATATATTTATTCTTAATTGTTCGTTTTGTGGATGTACGAAACGGACCGTAAAGTTATATGGATTTTTTGAAACACGAATAAGGAAATGGTCATGTGAATTTAGCATCATATTGTTATATATATATATATGTAAAAATAAAAATGGAATAAAGAATAAGCAATTCAACAACTAACAAAATAACTCAAAAACTCATCTTGTAAAGTTCCACCGAGATATTTCGGTCGTGGATACGGCCATTTTCGATCAGTTAATAAACTTTATTTCAAAACGGAAAAGTTTTCAAATTCATACAGAGAATGCGATTGGAAGAAATTGTCACGTGCAGAGAACAACAAAACGGGGAGAAAAAGGAATGCGAGGAATGTTATGAAAAGAGAAAGAAGAAGAAGAAGAAGAAGAAGAAGAAGAAAGAGATACTAATCAACCGGAAAGTTGGGAACGTCAGTTGAAGAAGACGAAACGAAGAAGAAGAGAAAGCGAGAGAAAACGTGGGGAAGGGTAAATCGACATGTTTTTGTCGAAACCTATTAAAGAATAAAAATAAAAATAAAAAGAGAGAGAGAAAAAATCAGTGCTTAGATATCGCCTGCTGATTGAATTCGGGTTGAGAACGTCGGAAGTCTACAGGATTAGTAGTAATTGGAGTAGTTATCGTCGAGGGACGAAACCAGGGAAGAGGAGGAGGCAGGGGAGGGGAAAGGGGGGAAGAAGGGAGACAAGGGTTAAAAGTTAGCCAGAGTCGTATTCATTTAGATTCATCTCGTATAAAATCGATCTAGCCGTAGGAAAATAAATATTATAGAAGCCTTGTCTTTGGGTAATGGTGTTTTTATGACATAGGATCAGACAGGATTCTGTGAGACGTCGAAGTTTGGTGTCATGAATATTTTTGATAGGGATTGCCTGATGGGTATTGAAGTGGTGGCCGGAAGAAATCATATGAGTGCATAGTGCATTTGAGGTGTCGCCGTTTTTTATGGCACGATTATGTTCATATATTCGTTTCTTCAACGGACGTTGTGTCTCGCCGAAATATATTTTTCCACAGTCGGCGCAGGGAATAGTATAAATACCAGCTGTAGTGGGTGATGAAAGGACTTTACTTTTGTTTTTATGCATTTGTAAAATATTTTTGATGGTGAGTGAGGTAGCTTGGATAATTCTAAAACTATGTTGTGAGAGCGAAGAAAAGAGATGTGTGTTACGAGAGTTAGTGGGAAGGAAAACATTCCTTAATATGGATTGTGTTGTATTAGGAGATGTATTAGTATTTTTTATCTTTTTTAGATGTATTTGAGATGCTTTCTTTTTAGCGGAAAGAATGACGTGTTTGGGATATTTTAAAGTGGTTAGAGAGGATTCTATTTTATTATATTCCTGAGAGAGATGTTCAGGGCTGCAAATACGCAGAGCCCTGAGATAAAAACCGATTATCATGCTATTTTTTATATAGTTATTATGATGTGAATAATAATGTAAGTAATCATTTTTGTTGGTTGGTTTGCGATGGACTTGAAATGAAAGGCTGTTATTGTTTTTGAGGATGAGAATGTCAAGGAAAGCTAAAGAATTGTTTTGTTCACTTTCGAAAGTGAACTTAATGGAAGGTTCGACTTTGTTGAGAGCTTGTGCTAATGTTTCTATTTTATGACTATCAGGTAGAAAGATTAAAATATCGTCAATATATCTGAAATAGGTAGCATTTTTAGGGATACGGTAAGAAAAAGGACCGATTTCGAGGAATTCTAAAAACAGACACGCTAATACGGGACTAAGGGGGTTCCCCATAGGTAAGCCGAATTTCTGTCTATAGTAGTCATTGTTGTATTTAAAGAAAGTAAGAGAAGTTATGTTCCTAATGATATCTATGATGCTTTTGATTGGGAGAGAACAAGAGAAATTTATTTTGTTTAAGTGTTTGGAAAGTAGGTTGATGCATTTTTTTACGGGTATATTTGTGTATAAGGAAGTAATATCAAGGCTGTGCATAGTATGATTATGTAAAGTAATATCTTGTAATTTTTTGAGGAGATGACCTGAATTCGTTATGTGTGCGTTACTGATAGTGCCTAGTAGTGGTGATAGAATTTTTGCCAATCCTGTAGACTTCCGACGTTCTCAACCCGAATTCAATCAGCAGGCGATATCTAAGCACTGATTTTTTCTCTCTCTCTTTTTATTTTTATTTTTATTCTTTAATAGGTTTCGACAAAAACATGTCGATTTACCCTTCCCCACGTTTTCTCTCGCTTTCTCTTCTTCTTCGTTTCGTCTTCTTCAACTGACGTTCCCAACTTTCCGGTTGATTGGTATCTCTTTCTTCTTCTTCTTCTTCTTCTTCTTCTTCTTCTTCTTCTTCTTCTTCTTCTTCTTCTTCTTCTTCTTCTTCTTCTTCTTTCTCTTTTCATAACATTCCTCGCATTCCTTTTTCTCCCCGTTTTGTTGTTCTCTGCACGTGACAATTTCTTCCAATCGCATTCTCTGTATGAATTTGAAAACTTTTCCGTTTTGAAATAAAGTTTATTAACTGATCGAAAATGGCCGTATCCACGACCGAAATATCTCGGTGGAACTTTACAAGATGAGTTTTTGAGTTATTTTGTTAGTTGTTGAATTGCTTATTCTTTATTCCATTTTTATTTTTACATATTGTCTGAAACATTGTTTCTTTTTTTCCCATATATATATATATATATATAATTCACTCATATGGTATTACTGGACAAATATTTAATATAATTAGATCCTTCCTAACCAAAAGAAAGATCCAGGTTGTCCTCGATGGCTGTTCATCTAAGCAACATGACATAAATGCTGGTGTACCCCAGGGATTCATCCTTGGACCTCTACTGTTCCTGATTTTCATAAACGACCTCCCTGATGTCACTGAGACTGAGATAGATATATTTGCTGACGACACCACGCTCTACTCTAGTCATGTGGGTAAAACGGACTCGATCATATCCGAGGCAATGGCTGCATCCTTAGAAAATGAACTCCAGGCTGTAGTGGATTGGGGTCATAAATGGTTGGCAACTTTTAATGCCGCAAAGACAAAGCTCCTTTCCTTCAACAACTACAAGAAACCTCTTCAACCACCGATTGCCGTGGCAAATAACACCGTACCTGAAAGTTCAACATTCAAACTCCTCAGTCTATCATTCACAAATAATATGAATTGGAATAAATACATTGAAGACATTGCCAAGGCTGTTGCAAAGAAGGTGGGCTCCCTCTACCGTGCTAGTAAACTTCTCACACCTGACATTATCCTATATCTCTACAAATCCACCATTCGCCCATGCATGGAGTATTGTTGTCACATCTGGGCTGGTGCATCATCCACTAGTCTTTCCCTCTTAGACAAGGTCCAAAAAAGAGTCACCAACTTAATAGGTTCCTCACTATCCACCAAGCTCCAGCCCTTATCCAATCGCCGCAATGTTGCATCCTTGTGCCTTTTTTATAAGTACTTCAATGGATTGTGCTCTGATGAACTTGCTGAACTAGTGCCCCATCGGCGTAAATTCACTAGACCATCCCGACAATCAGCTAAATCCCATTCATTGACTGTAGAGGTCCCCAAATGCCTTCTACTTCAATAGCTTCTTTTCCTCATGCTGCCGGTCTCTGGAACTCCCCCGACTGTACTGACATGCAGAAATTTTAAATTAATGTAAACAGACATCTCGCTGCACAGCTCCCAACTTAGGATGACCCCAAAAACCTCTACCCTATTTCTCAGTAGCCCCTTACGTCTACAATGGCAGCCTGCCTTGTTTGGGTTGAACTATGTTAAAGATATACATATGAGTTAAGTGCTTAATTGATATATGAATCCGAATATAAAACAGTTTTAGAAGTTGAGGAACAAGTTCTTGAAGGAATATCAACTTTTATTTTACGTTGAACTTACATAGCAAATTGCTAAAAATGAAAAATGTGGGTATTAAAAAAAATCTGAAAATTTGGTGTTTAATTGATAGTAATACTAAGTATTATTTTTTTTGAATTCGAAAACATTTTAGCGCATTTATGATTTTTTTAAATTTTACTAATGAGTCACCACTTATCAAAGCCAAAAGTCACTCGAGGATAAAGGTTGAAGAGATGGAGTCAGTTTTCAAAACTGAAGCAATTTCTTCAGTATATCATGCTATGCAGCCCCCTCTATGGTTCCTGCCATGAAAGAAGTGCATTCGTAATGTTAGAATTCTGCCCCACCATTGACGGCCAATTTTTTTACTTTATGGTAGCAACAACTTGTCATATCAAGGGAGATAACTTATCTGATGTTTTAATTTTCATTTTTCAGCAATTGATTTTAACAAAAGACTTTTGCAACAAAAACAGTTTATATTAAAAAAAACAATTTTTCCATTGGAAAAAACAAAGAAAACCCACACTAAAAATGTGAACCCAAATCACTGAATAAATCTAGAGAAGCTACGATATGGACTTCAATTCCATTAGTTTCGGTACAAGTGAAATAATAAAAAAGCACAGTCGAAACCTTTAATTTCGACTGGAGTGAATCTATGGTCTACAATATATTCCTTGGTGGTATGAGGACGTTCTATCTGATATTTTCTTTCTTTTTAAGAATTCCAAAAAAATATTAAATTTCAATAGCCAATGAAATTGCATTTTAGTGCTGTTTTTCTTTGTTCTTTCAATGGAAAATTCGGTTTCCTGTAACTAGCCCCCCCCCCAAAAAAAAAACAATGTTTTCTTCATTTCCATTTCAAAACATTTTTTTTTTAATTGTTTTTGTAAATGAAAATCAATTGTTAAAAAAAATCTAAAAATAAGTTGAGACAATTTATCCCGCTTGACCAGTTACCACCCTAAAGTAAATTAAAAAAAAGAAAATGGTCGCTGTCACAACATTGAAATCTAAATTAGCCAGAGTTCAGCCTCGGGATTAAATATATTATACGTTAACCTTTGGTGAATGGCACAGGTACCACTTGAGGCTGGAGCTGGCTCAGGAAACTATTATGCCCCCCCCCATTACATCATAAACTGTAAATAATTTACCATCACAAAACTGAGCATTTGAAGTAGGGGGAATAACTGAATACTTAGCCATAGAGTTGTTTCCCTTTGCTCTTAAAGTTATTCCCCTTCCACGTTTTCAATAAAAATGCAAGGGAGATAACTATATTTACTTATTCTATTTTTCAATTGAATATTCAATTTTAATCAAAATATTTATTTTCCCAGTTGGTATCTACTTTCTATTTTATTTTATTTTATCAATTGTTTTGTTAAGAGAGAACAGTGCGGATCCACTGTTCTGGGATCTTCCGATCGTTCAGTTGTCTCAATTGAGATCAAAACAAAGTTCAATAAGACCTTATGCTCCTTTCCATCGCAGAGTGTATCCATACTCGATGCCTGACTGGGACAGCCTCAGATCTTTCATATCAGAAATTTGTCTGCATTCCATTTTTTTAAAAGAATGTGTCCTGTATCGCATCCGATTTAACAGATTGGTTAATCGTTGGTATTAATAGAATTGCGTGCAGGGTACGAAGCTAACAGAAACCAAACAGTCAGCCGTGGCATACCCCTGAATGTGCTACTGCCATATTTCACAGAAATCATTATTTCAATTGCTTTCAATGAAATAGATGTTCTGTAATGAAAGCTGCTTTCAGGACTGCCCACAACCTCTGCAAAAGAGTCATAGAAAACGCGAGCGTCCTATGCCCAATCTGTTAAATCTAGAGGGGCTGAGCAGAGCCTTGGTTCCCACAAATTTTGGCGAATAACAAACAAGGTCCTGAACAGATATAAAACCATCATCAATGGACAACAGGTGATTTCCTCAGCATCTGACAAAGCCAAACTGTTTGCAAAGGACTTTTCACCAAATTCCATCCTTTGTGATCAGAGTCGCATACTTCTTAAATTCTCCCTATGACTGTAAACACTCTGAACGACATGTTGTCAAACTGATCAAGAACCTTTATGCAAGCGAGGTAACTGGTCCTGACAACATTCCAATCATAGTGCTAAAAAAGCTGCAAACGGAACTAGCTCCTATTCTTACAAAGTTGTTCAATCGTTACTTAAATGAGAAATGCTTCCCATCATCTTAAAAAATTTTTGTCAGTCTGCTCAGTATTTTAAAATACTAGAGATTGGTCTTCTGCATCTCCGTACAGACCCATCAGTCTCTTGTGCATGATGAGTAAGTTGCTTGCATCTACGATAAATCAAGTTGTCAACCACCTCAGCAAAAACAATCTACTCAGTGACAAGCAATATGGATTTCGTCCTGCAAGATCAACAGCTGATATGCTGACTAATATCATACAGGATCAGTGAATCTATTGATAGGGGGCTTCGTTTCTAGAGCAATAGCTCTTGACATGTCAAAGACTTTTGATAGGGTTTGGCAAAAAGGTTTACTTCACAAGCTTGCTAGCTATGGAATATCTGGAAATGTCTTCTACTTGTTAACAACTACTTTTATAAACCTATCAGAGAGAAAGGATTTGATGGTTGAGTAGTATCATTCTGGGCCCAACCTTCTTCCTGATCTTCATTAATGGTCTTCCAAATCACATTCTCAGATCATTCGTTGACATTTATGCAGATGACACAACCATCTATGGCAATACTTCGAAGAGCATTAATGATCAAGATCTTTATGATTCTCTCTCTTCTCACCTGGAGCATGTCATGCAAAAAGTGGCTGGTAACTTTTAATGTGTCTAAAACCAAGCTTCTCTCCCTTCACCACCAACGCTCGAATCCTCACTTTGCTCCCATTAAAATGAATGACTCTCTCCTTGAGGAAGCTCCCTGCTTTGATAAGTTTCTAGAACTGACCTTCACTCCAGACCTAAAATAGAAGACTTACATCAAATCTGTTGCTAAGTTCGCTGGAAAATGGTTGGATCATTCTACTGCTCCAGAAGGTATCTCACTCCTGAAATAATCATCTACCTGTATAAGAGTCAAATATAACTTGAGATAGAGTACTGTTGCCGCATCTGGGAGGTGCCACTCCGAGCAACCTTTTCTGCATTGAGAGTACAGAATCGACTTTGAAATCTATTGAGCGATGTCCCCTTCTCTTCCTTTCTCTACAGCCTCTGTTTCACGAAAGCGACGTTGCTAGTTTTCATCTACTCTATCGTTATTTCCATGGTAGATGCTCGACTGAGCTCCAATCTATAGTAAACATTCACAAACACTCGTCTAGCTACAACCACTGCAAAATATTTTCCTTTCTTCCTCTGTGTACCTAAAACTAAATGAAACTTCCATGAGCAAAGTTTCTTTCCGAGAACTGCCCGCCTGTGGAACACAGTGCCATGGGGCTGCTTCCCAGCTGACTACAACATGGCCGTTTTCAAGTCCAATGTTAACAAATTCTTGTTTAACCGTCCTTTTAAATCAAATTCCTCCTCACAGTGGTGTCTCACCGTCCACCTGACAAACTCATTGACTCTTATCCTCGAGTGGTCTTTAGGCCTTGATAAACAGTGATTCGTTAGTACATAAAAACTAATAATAATCAGTAAAAATCATTTATTTTATTGAATCAACTGCTGTTTACGCTGTTCTTGCTTTTTATCACATGACACCTGTTCGCATTTGCTTATAATAGAGATTTGGTGTTTAAGTAAAACAGTCAGAATTAGTCAAATCTCGTAATTTTGATAATAATCCAGATGCCATAAGATTTTTACACTCTAAACGTGTTCTGTCAAAAATACGCATTAAAAAAATTGTATCCATAATATCTGAGAATTGTGACATAGCGTGTCTGTCTGTAAATAAATCTAAAATCTTAATTCAATTTTTTTTTTATTTATTATTGATTAAAACCAAATTTTCATATTATATAATAAACATTTTAAAAATGTAATTCAATTTTTTTTGCATTAGTTTTAATGAAAGTTTAACATAAATTTACCCCCTCCCCCTCCTCCCATTGGTATTTACTCAAATTAATCCTATTTACAAACGCTTTTTCAGAATTTCGATAAGGCGGGCACATTTTATGTTAAATTTAGATCTGAATCCCATATTACCATTTTTATTTATACATTTAAAATTTCTAATACTTTTCAGTTTTCAGGAAAATAAAGTGAAACACTATCTTTACTGCTTATGGACGTCTGGTGCAAACGAAGTAAAACGTTCAATTGTATTCCTTAATAAATATTTTACTCATAGTATATTTATATCTAGTTATGTTTATTTTACTGATGGATCACCACTTATCCTCTAGTTACCCTTGGGACTTGATAAGGGTTAAAGAGATCGTCAGATAATCGTGACTATAAAGGGACTAGAAACAGTGACTGGAAAGGTCAGAACCACTTATAAGATTATAGCATTATAAACATACTGTCATATTTATTCGTTTACAGATAGAATATTATCCGGAAAACTATACTGGTCTTGGCTGTTATGTCTACAATGTTTCGTCTGATACAACCCTCAACATTGTTCGGGGGGGCATCTTATCGATCTTGAAAAGTTTCTAATCAACACTGAGCATCTTTCTGACGAATATTATTGTAAAACAAATACAAAATTGATACCACCATTTGAGTTATCGTAAATATTTACTTTATCTTTTTTCATTTTACTTCAGTATAAAGTCTCAGAAATCAAGGGGCCACTTCCTGGGGTTAACGTTTAATCTCTATATGAGATACATAGATATCCGAATGTTCAACTAAGGTTCTCTTTTACCTGTCAAAAGTTGAGTTAGTAAAGAATATTAATTTCCTCTCCCCAATTAACCAGTAAACTATGTAATATTATATCTTTCTTGGTCTTACCAGATTCCGGGACAAGAATTCATCTAGTCTGGTAGAATATCCATATACTTGAGGCAACATCACTAGGAGAAGGTGCACCATTATTTGTATGAGCCAGTATATATTATTTGGGCTTCGAATACTATGTTATTTTGAATATTTGGTCAGGGTTTACTTGTAGGGTGAAGTATCCTCATGTCAGGTTGTCCTGACAAACCGAAGACAGTTCAGGATGGTATCTAGTAGGTAATTCAACCCCTTTCTTTATCTTAGTATAGGGTTTTGTTTGCATTGCCAGACAAACACAGATGCAGACACCACATTTATAAGGTATACTGTAGCACTATAGTTGACCAATTCTTTTCGCCCTTGTAAACTGTCAGCTGACCGCCAGCATCATCTTGTTGACAGGTTGCAAGTAGTCAGCTCAATGGGTAGTGACGTCTCTCTGCTGTAGTGACAGTGGCTGTAGCAGTAGAGATGATCTTTTCTTTTTTTCTTTTTGCGGCTGTAATAATTGAAGATACATGCATACACATTTATTCTCACAAAGTTTGGTCTTTACGTGAACAACATATGAATAAACATGACTTACATTTGTGTTGGTTGTGGAGTTCTGGGAGTCTAGGCGACTGCTACCAGAAGAGGTGCCTGACGAACAGCATTAGGTTTTGTGAAAACCATATAGAGATGGCCATCTGCTCAGACAACACTTAATTGCTTCGAAAGACCAGCCAGAAAAGAGAGCGAGAGAGAGAGAGAGAGAGCGTCATTCTAAATTCTGCACATGCAATCTCTTTGGAATGTGAACAGACTTTTTCAGATAATTACATTGTAAAATCAAATCAATGATCTTCATCTTGGTTATCTGGGATGCTTCAGTGTCCAGAATCGTACAAAGTGTCATTTAACCGATAGTTTATCGCAGTGAGTTGAGTTGTTTGGTAAGCTTGCTGTACATTGTCCAAGTTACCGAGGCATAGAAAAGTGGGGAGAACAAAACAACAAAATGGTAAACTTTGATCTAATATTTCTCTATACGGTGTCCAAGAGTTCCTATTTACTTAAGTCCTAGCATGTGAACGGATTAAGAGATTCTACAGGATTTTATTTTATTGGAATCTACACTAAAAGTTCTTGAGTCTCTTCTTAGCAACCTCCACTGTCTATCTTTGGTATTTTAGGTGGTAGCATTGCATGAAAAGAAATGATATGATGGATGCGTAACGCGAGTCTTAAAGACAAGCTTAGCTTTTGCTATTTCTTTACACTATAGAAAATTCCCTGTAAAAAATGTAAATGCTGAAAATAATCTAAAAGATATAACTTTTAAAATTAAACAATTTTATTAAATAAATATGAGCTTAATTTACTAATTTTATTAAATAAGAAAATTTACATTTTAAAACATCTTTTAAAAAACAAGAAAAGAATACGATAAATATATATATAGTAGGAGTAATAATAACGTTTGAAACAGTAAAACTTTTTTTTTTTTTTTGGTAAAGGATAAAAATACCTCACTCTGCTGTCTTTGGCTCCGAATATTACTTTTAAAAGTTCTTGATAGCTGTCTAATTTCAAATAACGGATGTGGAGTTTAATGAAGAAGAATTGACATTTATCTTTTATCTGTTTTTTTTCAACCGCCCTTAGTCAATGCCATCAAGGGTTCAACCGTTGTCATATTTTCAATGACCTAAGCCTGAATAAAAAAGAAATTAAATGTGTTTTTGTCACCTCAACTTTATTTTTAATCTAGATTGCTTACGAGCTATCGTTCATTACTTAAATGAAAAGAAATGGTATTAAACTTTTAGCATTTCCTTTGTTTAACTTCTTATCACCTCCCACAACATTTTCGCCATCATTGACAAGAATTCTCACCAATTTCATTTTCCAAATTATTTTTAATTCTGACATTCGACTCTCTCTTCCACAATAAAAAAAGAAAACCTAACATCTGGTTTTCCCATATTTTTGACCAGCATCCAAAAAATATATGCACATCATTTCAGTTCCCTTATCGCTACACTCGCTGCTAATCTTAGACAACTAGAAAAATACCTGTTATTTCCTTTCTTTCGTTTTCATTCCCCGTTGGCTGGTCACCACTCATAGGTGACATCTACATTCAATAAATAACTGAATTCTTGGCTCGCCATACTGTTTGAACCCCCCTCCCTCTCCACGTGTTATCATTTCTTTTCTTTTTTCTTCCTTGTGGGTTAATCCATGTTTGGAGTTATTGGTTCGATATTTGGCTTATACATCTATAAACTGTGTCCATCGCTTTATTGCAGATTACAAAATAATCAATATTTCAGTAAATATAAGTTATAAAAAGCTGAAAATTACACCATCCAAGGACTGTATTAAGGTGAGATAAATCCTAAAATTTCATCAAAATTCATGTTATATTTAAAAAGTTATGTCATTTTTTTAATATTCAAGGAATTTTCACCGTCCATTGCTTTATTGCAGGTCTCATAAAATGCCAAAAAAAGGACGTTTAACAGCTACCGAGAAGCAGAGGATTATTGCAGGACTAGCAGAAGGACTCTCGATCATAAATTTAGCCACAGAACTAAAAAGGGATCCCCGAACTTTAGCTACATTCGTCAAGAACCCCAACATCAAGTCCAGGAAAGATAAGGGCACAAGGAGGAACCATTCTGATCGGGATCTTTGAAAAATTCGTAGAGAGATTGTGCGCAACCCAAACAGCACCAGTGCAACAATTTTTGCGAGGGCTGGAGTCATACCAAGGTCCAGACAAGCCCGATGCAATGTACTGAATGAAATGGCAAGGAACATCAAACCTATTCCAAGGCCTCCATTGAGCCAAACCCACAAAGAAAAACGATTGGCTTGGGCACAAAAATATATGAAAATGGATTGCCAAAATGTTCTGTTTACAGATGAGGCTCGTGCTACCCTTGATGGACCGGACGGATGGGCCAAAGTTTGGAATCCAAATGGAACTCCAACGCCTTATAGATTTCGTCGCCAACAGGGAGGTGGAGGCATAATGTTTTGGGCGGGAATTATTGGGGATAAGCTATGTGGACCATTCCGAGTGCCAGAAGGTGTCAAGCTCACCAGCAATGCCTACACTGCCTTTCTAAATGAGAATTTGTTACCATGGCTAGATTATCTTCCCTTGTCACGTCGTTTTAAGATTATTTTTATGCATGACAATGCCCCATCTCATGCTGCTAGGGCAACTACATCCTTCCTTGGATCTCAGGGCTTTGTTGGAGAAACCCTCATGTCCTGGTCACCGTGTTCTCCGGACCTTAACCCCATCGAACACCTATGGTCAATATTGAAACGAGGAGTTTATGAGGGAGGAGAGCAGTTTTCTTCGAAGGATGCCCTTTGGAACAAAATAGTCGACGTTGCCAGAACCATTACTCCATCTCAGATCAAACAATTGACCTCCTCGGTGGACAAAAGGTTGTTTAATGTAATTTCAAAACATGGGGGATATGTGGACAAATAATTCGTTTGTTTGACACTTAGCCCTCGGGATGTGCCTTTGTTTTTGTTAATTTTCCCCAGAAAATGTGTTCAATATAAATTTATGATGCTTTGGTATTGTTTTATTGAGCTAAAACATTATCTTAGAAGACTTGCAATAAAGCGATGGACGGTGAAAATTCCTTGAATATTAAAAAAATAACATAACTTTTTAAATATAACATGAATTTTGATGAAATTTTAGGATTTATCTCACCTTAATACAGTCCTTGGATGGTGTAATTTTCAGCTTTTTATAACTTATATTTACTGAAATATTGATTATTTTGTAATCTGCAATAAAGCGATGGACACAGTTTATATTCTATTTTTGCAATTCTATTTTTCCTCTTCTTGTCTATATTACTTTAATTTTGGTCAACATTACATATATATTAAAAACAACTTATCTTTACTTAAATTTATTTTCCACTCTATAATAATAGAGTTTGGGATGATTTACTTCCTGCAAACAAGCATCTTTGGTAAAGTCACTGCCTGCATCAATGCCACCACCGGCATCGTCTGTGACCGCAAGATCAGTGACCATCTAAGTCGTACAGCTCCAAGTGGTTGCCAACAATGAGGAAGGTGGAGACAATTATAGAAACCAAAATGATCCACTGGATCTCAGGAATTACAATGCTCGACCACATTTGTAATGATGACATCCGAATGTGCTACGGCATCCCTTTGATTTTCAGGGCAGAATGAGGGGATGGTGGCTTAGATGGTTTGAACGTGTTGAGGGCCGACGACGATACTATTGTGAAACTCTTTTAAATTAGAAGTGATCAAAAGGTAGGTCGATGATGGGTAGACACCCTGCACAATAATCTCCGTAAAACCGGCCTTTACCTGAACCAAGCCTGTGCTAAGTGGAGACAAAAGAAGAAAAAACTTCAAAAAAAGAAAAAAAAAAGACAAAACACAATTTCTTTTTTTGATCTGACAATTCTTTTATTGCCATGCACCATAGAAAACAGAATTTTTCGTTTTTTGTTTTTTTTAGTAGAGTATCCAGTCACTAAGAATCTTTCAGAATCACCTTTTTATATCCAAGATTTTCAAATATCTTAAACATCAAGGCGTTGGTAACAACAATGGTTAAGATAGTATCGACAGGAACATGTGGCTGAAGACCAAAGACTTTTACACAGCAAAGTAAGCTTATTCTTGTTGGGGTGGGGGATGAGGATGAAGAGATTCGTTTTTTAGGTGTAAAAAGATGCCATTTTTTTCCTTCAAATAATTTAGGACTTAAGGCAATGGCACTTACAGAGTTGTCTGCTCTTATCATAATTATGCTAATTTTATGATTTTACTCAAACAAATATTTTAAATGTAAGCAAAAAAAGATAAAATTGCAGGCAGGACTTCTTTAATAATAAATGGCGTAGTTTTGGAGAAAACAAACCTATACTGGCATCTATTAGTTTTAAGATTATTGAAAAATATTAAGAAATAAGGAACATATACTTTAAAAAAAAAAATTGTATTATATTTATAACAAAATATACTTTAAAAAAAAAAAAAAAAAATTGTATGTTTCTTTATTTCTTGAAATTTGAGGTTTAAGTATACAAATTCAAACATTTAAATGTTATTTTGAATTTGTATACTTACAGTTCTATTCTTTTATATAAGGAATATCGAGCTTATTCCCCCCCCCCTTTAGTGAGATTTTCTTATACGTATCTGATTATAATTATATAAAATTTGTTGTTATATATAACATGAAAAATAAACCTCTCAAAATTGAAACAGTTGAATCAAGGCAGTAGACTTTGTACAGATAAAGGGCTCGATATCTTTTCAGATAGAGCTTTATAACAATAATAAATGTAGTCTATCTTAACACTTTACTGTAGTTTCATGATATATCCACTCGTTGAAGGTATCTTGATGAATTCCTGAAAGTTCTTGAATTGAATTTGTATTAAAATATATAAGAACTTTCAGGAATTGATTAACACACTTTCGAAGAGTAGATAACCGATGAAACTGCAGTAAAGTGCTAAAATAAGCCACATTTATTATTAGTTATATGATGTATATTGTTAAACTGAAGTCTGTTGCAAATATCTACCCAATGAATTAAAATAATATTTTTACAGTTCACTAAAAAATAAAGCCAATTCTAACTGCACACTAAAACCTAATAAACTGATTTTTTTTTGTTGTATTTTCTGTTAAACAAGTAAATTACTGTTTTATTACATGTTAAAGCGCTTAAATTATTTACAGTGAAATGGGCTTCGGCATTACACCTAAAATAATCTGGTTTTAAGTAAAGATAAGTTTTCATTAAAAAAATAACAGTAAATTAGTTAATTATAGCTAGTAGAATCGTACATGCGAACACATGAATATAATATAGAAAATAAATTTAAAAAATACAATATAGCTGACGATAATATTCACCAAAACATAAAGGGAGAAAACTCTAAATTTATGCTTACAAGGGAGATAATCATCCTTTATTTAATATAAAAATATGAATTCAGAGTTATCTCCCTTAATGTATTATCAGTAGTGTCGGCCATGTTGTATTTTTCGAAAATGTCTGTTTTATTTATTGGTTTGTATGTACGATTTAACTTGCTATAACTCAATGTTATTTTTTATGAAAACTTAATTTTAACTAAGAATAAGTTGCTTGGTAGTAACGCTGAAACCCATTTCACTGTAAATAATGTCAGGTCTTAATTTAGTAAATTACTAATAAAATTTAGTGTTTATTTAAGCATTACGCAAACATTGCAAAAAAAAAAATATTGTTTTTAAAGAAATTGTGAGATCTTGAAAAAGGAAACAGTAAATAAGTTAATTCAGACAAAAATAGAATTTTTAATTTATTAGATTGAGGAAAAAGGTATGTGCATAGTGTTATGCCATGATGATTTATTATGCAAGAATTTATTTATATAGATTTTGATTTTGAATAAAGACCATCATTGTCCACGTTTTTCTGCCGACAACCTGCAAGCTTTCGGATTTGGTCAAACTACACATCGTTCGGCTTTGAATCAAAAGATTCTTGACAGGCTTCCTCAACTTCATTGAATGCCATCAACCGACGACCCTTCATTAAGTGCTGCATCGATTGGAATAGAGCGTAGTCAGATGAAGCAACATCTGTAGTATAGGGTGGATGTGGCATAAGTTTCCACACCATCCAATTCTTCAATATTGTTGCTGGTCTTTCTGGTGGTTTATTTTTTTATATTAATGGGTCATCACTTATCAAGGCCCGGGAGCCACTAGAAGATAAGAGTTGAAGAGAGTTTCAGTTGAACGATGAACGCCACCATGAGGGGAATTGGAGTGTGTAGAATATTATTTAAGAATTGATTATCCAAGAGGGTGGCTCATTAAGTATTTGTTTACATTAGACTTGAAGACGACCATGGTGTAGTCGGTTGGGAAGCAGTCTTGTGGTATTTTGTTCTACAGATGGGATGTTCTAGGAAAAAAAATTTGTTCATGGAAGTTCTGTTTGGTTTTTGGTGCAGAGCGGGAGAATGGGAAGTTCATTGCTGTGAATGTTTTTCGGGGAGTGGGGGGAGGCAGGAATTGGAGCTCTGTTGGACACCTACCATGAATATAATGCGCCTTTATATGAAGGATCGCCGAGTTGAGTATTTCGATAAAGTTGAAGAAGCCTATCAAATTTTTTTCAATTCAATACCAAAGGATTGGTACTTTGACCAAATCCAAAAGCTTTCACATCAGTGGCAGACAGTTTTAGACAATGACGATCTTTATGTTGAAGAATAGTTGCACAAAACTTCTTTCTCAAACTAGCGTATAAAAAAAAGCAAAAAATAAACTTGTATATATAAAAAAAAAACTAGTATAGAAAAAAAACCTACTATATACAAAAAACAAGTAAACTGGATACTTACTCAGAAGAAAAGAAAAATGTGCCCCCAAAATAAAAATTAAAAAAAAAAAAGAAAAAGTTAAACGCCAACCAGACAGAAACCATCTTTAAAAATACATACATTCACACATAATCTAACAAAATAAAATGTGGGAGACACAGGTTGCTTTTGTTTTTGTTTTTTACTCCACTGGTTTTATCACACACAGCAAAACCTCAGACTATCATTCATCTATAAAGTCAAAATTTTCATTCAATTTTGTCAGTACAAAAGTTTAAGAAAGAAAATAGCTGACGGGGGGGGGGGGGGGGGGGAAAGAAGCTTTAAACTGGAGTGAGGCCTTCAGGTGAGGGAAAATAAGAAAATCTTAGTGTTGAATATTCGCAACAGAACAAAACTGAATTCACTATAATTAAATCGTTTCTTAATAGAAACGCGTCACAGAAAACAAAAGTGCGGAATATCAGGACTTGGGGGGGGGGGGTTCTTTGTTTCAAAATGTATACATGAGTATTTATTTGAAATTTTTTTTTTTTTTACGTTCTTAGATTCTTCACTGTGTTTTAATTAAATTTCATGTTGCCCCAATGTCTAAAAACTCCAGCTTGATTAAAGTTTTTAAACATTAGACTGTCTGAACCATTTTTTTTGTTTTTCCCCCCTTTTCATTGGGTACCATTTTTTTTGTTTTTTTTTAATGAAGAGGCAATTTTAATTTGATCCCTGAAAAATTCTATGATTTTTTTTTCAGCAATCAATCAGATTGATTTCACATTTCAATATTTGTTGGTTTGGGTGAAATGAAAATATAAATAAATGAGTTAGTTTTAATTATTAAATTTTTTATTTATCAAAAAAAAAGCAAGTAATGGTCTGTATTTGAATGACACCATATTGGAACAAAACTACTAAACAAAAACATAAAATTGAGGGCAATAACTTCAAAATATTATGTTTCAGAATTTTTTAGATGAGAATTAGTAATTTATATTATTCGGACTACTATGCTCATTCATGGGAATAGTAGTCTGGATAATAGGAGAATAATCCAAACTTTAAAATACAAATTAAATTTTTAAATTCTGATTTATTACTTGAAAGGTTTTTCGCCAAAATTGAACTTTTAGGGAATCCCGTAAACTATAAATTTACTTTTAACGGTTTCACGTTGCACACATCTATTTCATCTTTTGTTTTCATATTGCCATCCGAACTTAAGATTAGGATTAAAGAATAGCATGTTTTTTATGCCTTAAGTTAACATTATATTCTTGCTTAAATCGATTTAAAAATCAGATTTTAGCCTGCCATTGTCCTATGTTGACATTCACATCAAGATATCAGTGTTAAAATCATTAAAAAACACATGCCCTTCCTTAACTCTACCACTAATCTTAAGTCTGGGTAACAATATGAAAACATTTTTTTTTTCAAATCTCTCACTGTCTATCTGCCTTGTGTTTTGTTTATTATGCTGTGGGTCGACCATTTTGTTTGAGACCGTTCAACGTTTTGGGATTTTTAATGCTCAATTTCACCAGGTTTTTCATTCAAGTGTCTTCATTTAAATATTTGTATTAAATGTTTTTTTCTTCTTTCTTATACATCTTCTATGCAAACTTTCACTCCTTACTTAACTGCCCCTACCTGGGTAATTCTCCTGCTAGTGAGGAAACCCACTTCCTGTAATAGTGACTACACAATTAAGTCGTTTTTTTTTTTACCCAGCCCTGTTTGCTTCCTCTTTTATATTAATAGCCTTCTTATTCTTTTCTTTTTGTGATATTTAAAGTTGTCAAACGTTTGAAACAAAGTTTTTTTTTACAATATGGCAACATTAATACATTGACCATTAAAGAAAAAATTGTTTTACTGAGGTGATTTTGTTTTCACCAATTTTCTGACAAAAAAATAACCCCATTGAAATAAAGATGCCTCATATAAAAAAAAGATATTTTCTTCCTCTCCCACTCCAAAGAACTTCAGTACAATCAAAAAGGAGCGTCAGAATTCAAAAATAATTTTAAATTCTGGCCCAAGCAAATATTATTAATATCTCTGTTTTATAGTTAAAAAAAAAGAAGTCATGTTTTAAGCAGGTGATAAATTGAAGGGAGCTAACCTGCTCAGACGAATAAGTTTGATCCAATATGATTGGCTCAGAATTTTATCAAATTCAAATAATTTGGTTTGTTTGTTTTACGACATATCAAACCTTTTGGGTTATTTAATGCCAAAATACAACATTTATTGAACTCTTATTTTACCCATAATTGAAAGGAATCTGGGGGTTCATACCTTTCCTAATTCTATCAGCATCTAGGTGAATGTAATAGAACTGACTGGATTTGATCTCAGTTTGCCCATTTCATAATCTGTCGGCAACTGTTAGGTTACCTGCTATTTCATCTCACCCCCATTTCAAATAAGGCTTAGAAGTTGGTGCCCCCACCCCAATTTAAATAAGGGTTTAGAATTTCAACAAGAGAATCCCTTGCACCTCGTAAAACATTGCAGATATTCATCATCGTAAACATCCATGTTTGTTTTTATCTACAAAAATTGACTAGAATATAAATATTGTGTCGTATTGAATATCGGTAAATATTACATGCACAAGTGAGAGTGGGGCAACATAAAAAAAAACATGATACCTTTTTTAGTGAGAAATAATCAATCATGGTTTCCAGATGAAACCAGAACAAATTGAAAAAAATAAATAAATAAATTCTTCAAATCTGAACCTTTTATGTTTTTAGTACTCGAGGGAGGAAGGGGGCATTTTTTTCTCTTTAAAAAAAAAAAAAAAAATCAAATCCCTTAGAAATGAAAAAGATGCTGAATTTGAATGGCCCCAACTTATAATGATCTTAATAAGTGACCAAAACATGTTTTTTAAATTGTGTAATGGCTTGAAAAAAAAAAAAATTTTTTTTTAAATCAGTTAACACCAACTCAACATATATTGTGTAAAAATATCTATAAATAGACTTGACTTTTTTTGCGCGCGCGCACACACACACACACACACACACACACACACACACACATATATATGTGTGTGTGCATGTGCATATGTGTATTCTTTTTTTTGTTATCTATGTAGTCATGTGAAATATTAAATAAGTAAAACTATTTTAAATTTATAAATGTTTTCAGCATAAAGCATTGAAATGAACTTTTCAAAAACGGTCATTCAGCCATCAATTCCGAAAACAAACAAAATCAAGTAAGAAGACTTTTCTGCATATAAAATGCTCACCATCTTTTTAGATAGTGCTTTATAACAATTATTAATCATTAGATAAGTTAAATTATTTGTTATATTTACTTCAATGAATATCCTACAACTATTCTAGTTTTCTGATCTTTTTGATTAGATCTATTTTTATTCTTCCTTTTTTTTTAACGTTCTAAGATTAAAAAAAAAAGCCTGTTCAATAAGGATTAAAACAGTTTTGTCAGTAAATTCCAGATTTCAGTGCAAAAATAAATAATATATATATATTTGTGTGTGTTTCTTATATGCAATTTTACAATTTTTTTTGTCTTTCTTTTGATAAGGCAGAGCTGAATATTGTAGTTTCGCCTTCCACTGTATGCTGGTTGACTTTAACAATAAATAGATTGATCAGCCATTTTGTTTTTTGCAGGGCGTGATTTTTTATTATGTTTTTTTTAAGGCCTAAAACTTAACAATTGCTGCATCACATTTAAAATTCTGACTGAAGAACAAGTGAATTACTATGATGACCTCAGCATTGCAAGCAGCGACATTACAAAAGCACCAATCATAAATTGCAGCCATATTTACGAGGTTCGTAGGAAATCTTCGAGATTTAACTAGCACATTTTCTTGGGGCAAAAAACGTTTGGTGCACAAACACACACAGAAGAAACAGACACACAAGAAAATAAAAGCTTAATAATAATAATGTGCACGATAATTTGGCATCTCGCGGTGGTTGGAGGAAGGGTAGAATGTCTTTTTCTTTGTTTCATTTTTGCGTGTGGAGAAACGTACTGAAAGAATCGTTGAAAATCTTAGGCAAAGCTGTGCTAGTAGAGCCAGTGATGGTAACAATACGGTGTGCCATTCCGACACTAAAAACAAGGATTGTTTCTTCTAAATAATTTATATATATCTTCCGAAGATTTCTCTTTCTTCAAAAGCATTTAAAGTTGTAATCTGTTTGTTTTTTAAATATATATATATATATATATTTTTTTTACTTCAATGTTGTCTCGGATCCTGTAACAAAAAAAAAAAGAAAAAAATACATTATCTTTATGAATCAAAAATTTAAATTATATCAAAACATCATATAAATGAGATAAAACCCTATTTACAGAAAATTTTTCAATCATCTCTACTCTGGTGCTACCAGATCAGGCTGTCTGCTTCCTGGCCCAAAATGCACCAGACATTGATGTTTTATTGTTTTTTTCTCAAAATCCATAACAACCCCCCCCCCTCTCTAATTAGGAGCAGGAGTTTCTTAGTCTCTTCAATTTTTCCAGGCAACGTCAGGACACAAGTCCTGCTAGTTAGATATAAATTATAATTTTTTTCACATACATCAAGAACATCTTGAAGTATGTTTATAAAATGCACTGTCATCACTGATGTTAATGTGGCTTCATAATGAATTTAGGGTATCGCAAGGTACCCCAAAATGTTACCATGTCACCTACCTGCATAATTTGTTTCACAATGTACTTTTGGAATACATGTTTTACAAAATAATGCATGTGTGATGTATGGAAGTGAAACTTGGCAAGTGAGGGTTGAAGATATGCATTGCATGGAGAGAAATGATATGAGAATGATATGATAAATGTGTAATGTGAGTCTTAAAAACAGAGTTAGATCTGATCACCTCAGAGGAAGATTAAATTTGGACAGTATAGGAGATGTGTCCAGAACAGGTAACTTCAGTGGTATGGCAACGTTCAAAGAACGGATGAGAGTTCTTGGGTTAGTAGATGTAGAATAGTTGAGGTAGCATGTCTAAATCACAGGGGAAGACCAAGGAAAACATAGGAAGAAGTGATAAAAATTGACTTGAGAGAAAAAGGGATAAATAAAGACTTGGCAGAGATAGGTTAGTTTGGAAGTCAATTTCTTAAAGATGTGCAACAAGTGGCTGCAAGTAAAACAGTTAAACCGAATATGATGATGATGCATCAGGAGTTCGAACTTAATTTTATGATAACATAGAAATTTGCTTTAGCCAATCAGAGACCGTTTTGCATACTGTTCACAGGCATAACATGGTCGGCACGATTTGTGCTTTTTTTTGTTGGATTAACTTAATATGATATTGACAGATGCACAGGTAAAGTTACTTCACTTTTAATGTAACTAGCTAGAAAACATAAACCTGATTCCACACGATACTATTTACCATATTAGCGTATGCATATTACCTACGTAAACACTTTGATTGCAAACCTCATTTTATTAGTCAAGTGTGCAATTTTTAAAAATATCATTGTTATATTAGTTGTTATATTTATAAACTAAGAGTGCTCAATATCGCTGATAGATTATATGTAGATTCCATGTGGAAGCCATTTGGTCTGATGAAACTGTCAGTCAACAGCATGGTGACTATGTCTACGCTTTTCAAATATAATACGAGGTCTGTCTAAAACGTATCCGACCTTAGGCCAGAAAAAATATTTCAAATACGTGATGGGTTGGGACACTAATCCCCTTCAAAGTAGGCCCCTTGTGCTTGCACACACTTAGCCAACTGAACCATCCACTGCCGGAAACACCTCTCGAAGTCTTCTTTTGGAATGGTGTTCATCTCCACCGTCTCGTTCCGCATTATCTCTTTTTTTGCACCCTCTCAAAAACAGCTGCACTCCAAGCAGTTTGAGGCCTGCCAGAACGCTGGTCACTCTCCGCTGATGTGCGGTCATTTTTGAATTGGTTGAACCACTCCTTAATTTGTGTTACACATTGCATCTTCTCCAAACACTCGCTGAATCTAACGCGATGGCGGAGATGAACACCATTCCCAAAAGAAGACTCCCAGAGGTGATTCTGGCAGTGGATGGATCGATGGGCTAAGTGTGTGCAAGCACAAGGGGCCTACTTTGAAGGGGATTAGGGTTCCAACCCCGTCATGTATTTGAAATATTTTTTCTAGCCTAAGGTCGGATACTTTATAGACAGGCCTCATATATATATATATATATATATATATATATATATATATATTAGTCAGACTTTCAAGATTTAAGCTCAATAGATGTTAATTTTTAAACTCCAGAGCACATATAAATAAACAATAGAATGTTAGATTCCAGTAACCATGTATTTATTCATTTTTAAAAAGATCCAGTTATTAACTTCTCTAATTCTATTTCTTTTTTCATGATCTAATTTAAAATTGCAATGTTTAGGAAAAGTATACATATTTTTGTTGGTTCTGTTAGTAAAATTAATCTTATGTTCCTAATTGAACCTACATATGCTTTAATAATGTGAGATTTGTTATTAAAAAAAATTTTTTTTTTTTAAGTTTTTTGGACACGGTTTTGGCATTTCCTTCTAATGAGTTGTACTCATAAAAAATCCAAGATATATAACTCTGTATTTTGGTTGTCTAAGTGATGACGAAACGGGCTGTTAAGAACTGGATCTTTTTAAAACTGAATAAAAACATGGTTACTGAAATCTAACTATATATATATATATATATATATATATAATTTATGCAAACATTGTTAAAAATAACAGAATTCGTCTGTTTAATTATAGCTTTTTAAAAAAAATTTCAATTTTTCTACTGGTCTTTTTAGTATTAAACTCAAAAATGACTTACATATAGGTTGCACATAATTTCCTGGGAAAGTCCCAAATACTCCGGTACGGCCTGAGGTTCCAACGTACCAGCCGTCATCACATTTCTCCATCACGTAGACCTCGTCTCCTTCCCAAAGTTCTAATTCGTCTTCATTCTGTGGTTTGTAAGCGTAGATTGCACGATATCTGAGAAGAAAGAAGGAAAAAAGTGATATATCTCATTCCGAAATCTTTTTTTTTATATAAATAGATGGTTTTAGTTTGTCTTAGTTTATGCCATTTTTAATGCTGAAACACCTATTGTATACAATTCATTGAACATAAGTTGCTATTTTACCCATATCCTGATGTACTATATCCTAAATATAGTATTAAACTACATTAGGTGGTCTAGCCTCAAATTGGGGAGTATGTAATCATTTGTGTGTGACTGTAGATGCATACTGAGTTATCTCCCCTTGGGAAAAATTATTATAGGCTAAATAAATGCTCTTGGTAATAAAGGAATTCCCAAATCTCGGTGCCAAAATAAGATTTGATATTAACTTTGACATAAACACATGGTCGAGAATAAAGACCATAATTCGTCCTCAATCGTTGGCTGACCATCTTACAGTGAGGACCTTTGGGCATGTTGCATAATAGAAAAGACACCATGGGGAAAATGTAAGTAAATGCATTTGTGTACTTTTTACCTCTGTTAGTAATAAACACAATACATTCTACTGTGACTGCCAATTTATTCCAGAACCCATATTATAAACAGAATTACCTACTAGACACTATCCTCGAGTGTCTTCGGTCTCTCTGTACAGGGGTTTGTCACGAATCTGACATGAGGATACTTCAACCTACAAGTAAACCCTGACAAATATTCAAAATAACATAGTATTCGAAGCCCAAATAAGATTCCCTCTCCACAGCTATACACTGGCTCATATAAGAAATGGTGCACCTTCTCCAAGTAATGTTACCGTAGCTAGATACTCCACCAGACTAGATGAATTCTTGTCCTGGAATCCGGTAGGACCAAGTGACCAAAAGAAAGATATACTATAACATAGTTAACTGGTCAATTGGAGAGAGGAAAATTAATGTTCTTAACTTCTTGACTAACTCAACATTTTACAGGTAAACAGAACTTTAATAAATTATTCAAATGTTTATGTATCTTATATAGAGATCAAGTGTTAGCCCCATTTCTGAGAACTTCGACTGAAGTAAAATGAAACATAAACAAAACAAGATTCTTACTTATCCATTTTTCATACGAAAGTCAAAAAAAATTGAAAGTGTTTCATAAATTATTGTTTCAATGAAAAACATTTTCAATAAAATTTAGAGAAATTATTAATTGTCACATCTTAAAAAAAATATAAAATATTTTTTTACCAACAAAATCTTCATGATCCATCGTTGTTATATGTAGAGAAAGCAGTTTCGTTTATATATATATATATATATATATATATATATACTAGAAAAATACCCAAGGATGGGTAAAATATAAATGGGTAAATATAGCCAACATTACCCACTCTTACACCTAGCAGCTGTGTTCCAAAATTCATAATGATCGGTTAACAAGTTATGGGGTGAATCCTATACCTATAAATATATTCACATACCTAACTTTATATAAATAGAGAAATATGATTACACAGAATAACAGTTAATCAGAGTTAATTTTTAGAGGGGGGGTTCAATAGAAAAACAAAATGTCTTACTTTGTTAAAGCTAGATCATCATCCGAAACCGCAACATGAGATTTTGTCACCGTTATTGTTTCCTGCGTCGATTTGCTACTGCCGGTTGGGGACATAGATTTCCGATGAAAATGTGGACTGTGTCTCATCTTTGGGGAGAATCCCATGTCGATTGTTGGTCCTCCTCCTCCGCCGTCAATGCTGGCTGGTGAGTGGTGGGAGGACGGTGCTGCAGACCTCGACTGATTAGCAAATGTCGGTACAAGGGCAGGTGGGCTTTGCACTCTTGAACTGTATCCTGATCTTTGGTAGTGAAAGGCACTTGGTGAAGGCTGAGGGGGTGGGGTAGGTGCATCATAGCCGACTGGAGAAAGCATTTCGGGTGTAGCTGAAAAGAGAGGGAAACAAATGAACGGTAAAAACAATATTAACCGATCTCTTGTTTAGATTGGAGCTACTTGTGGATTAATGAATGTTGTATTTTGAGCACCTATTTTGTATATGTGTAGCAAGATTATATGCGGATGGGTGAAAATAGTGTTAAAAACGGTATTTTCAGATCTTCATTTACCTGTTTTTCTCAAGTCAATTTTTATCACTTCCTCCTATGTTTTCATTAGCCTTCCCCCGTGAACTGAACCTGCTACCTCAACTGTTCTACATCTACTGACCCAAGAACTCTCATCCATTCTTTCAATGTGGTTATATCATGGAAGTCTCCTGTTTTGCATACATCTCTCTATACTGTCCAGATTTAATCTTTCTCTGAGGTCATCAGAATTAATCCTGTCTTCACTGAGCGAGAATGGAAAAGATGAAGTCCAGTATCAGAATAAAAGGCCAAGTCGATCGCAATGATGATAAAACTACATGAATTGCACTTCGAATTGCTTCTGCACCCACCCTATTCTCCAGATCTGACCTCCAGTGACTACTTGCTGTTTGCAGGCCTCAAAAACATGCTCCAGGGAAAGAGATTTTGTTCTGATAAAGAAATGATATCAGAGACTAGTGCATATTTTGAAGCCAGACAAATTGTTCTATAAAAATAGCGTTGAATTGTGAGAGAAGCGTTGGAATCCATGTCTCACCCGAGAAGATGACTTGATTAATAAAGTCCCAGGACTTATTGAGTGATGTGTTAGTTACAGCTTTATTTGTATACGCAAACAAGCAGATGACAACTGATTTCTTTTTCAATTTGATTTTAAAAGTTTTAGTTCAGAAACTTACGAACTGGAATTTGTAAGAGAAAGTGTGAAAAAATCATGCTAACAATTATGAATTTTAAGTAAAAATCATTTATGTGTATGAAACCTGAATTTCACCATTCTGGACCGATTTTGAATTTCCACAATGTATTAATAACAAGATTAATCTGTAATATTTGGACTACTGTTCTCAATAACTAAGAGAGATTGTATTGATGTTCCCTAGATGTTAATCCAATGAAACTCCGGTGTTTATACTCAATAACAAGTAGAGCTGTATTATAGTATAAATTCTTTTATTTATACAAACATGATTCGCTATTGAAATTCAGCTTCCTCAGGCCACATACAAATTGGGAGCTGAATTTCAAAAGAAATGACAGCTGAAGCATGTATGCACATATGTAGCCAATAATGTTTGTATAAATAAAATAATCTATACTATAACTAAGAGAGAGACAGAGAAATAAGATAGAGAGAAAGCAGACAGAGGATCTATAATAGATATAATATCACAATGTATTCTGAAAAGTGAGTCTATTGATTCTGTTACTTAAAACATTGATATGGTTGAACCTGTCGAACCCTTTTCTTTCTTTTTTATCTGCCTACTTTTCGAATGTACCAACGTTGGTTCAACAGGTCACACAGTTCACCTAATATGTATTAAAATTCTGCCAGTTAAATTATTTTAAAGAAACAAGTTTCACTGAATTACGACTAAGATTAGGAAAACCCAAATTGCTCTCAAAATACTTACCAGTCATCGGGGTGCATATCACTGATGGGGCTGGCGTGATTAATGGTGTGGAGGGTTGTCGAATAACTTCCACGTAACTGATAGGGAAAATTCCTTGTCGTGACCCAGTACGGCCTTCATACCAGTTTTCATCAACTCTTCGTAACAGCACAACGAGTTCCCCCTAGGTAGGAAGAGGGGAAAAAAAGACAATTTAATACTTGCACATGAGCAATGAAAAAGATAGACCTTTTATATCAAAATTTATTTACATTCAAACAATCGACTATATACGTCATGCTCATCAAAATAGGGGTAGACTTTTTTGTCAGCCAGCCCTGTAACCCATTCCTTTGATAGAAGGGTAAGGTCATAGTGCTTTTCTGGTTGGCACTTTCTCAGGTGATATTACAGGAGACCGAACTCAAGGTTAAGCTCCTTGAGAGGTTTCTCCATCAGCACTCGCTAAATTTCAGGGTATTCTCAAGTACCATGTTGCGCATAGATTTATGCCCCTTGAGGTATTTCTGGCATGAGTGAACAGATCCGTCACTGCCATGCTAATGTTTTGGCTTTAGGTTCGATCATTTTTGCCTCTAAATTTATCACCATCATTTAAAAGACTACCTCGTTTTGAAGTGATTTTACCATCCTCTCACTTTTTATAATCATGCAACTTAATCATCTTTCGTTTTTTTTTTTTAGTTACTTACATCAAGTTGCTTTATGCCTTGTCTGGTGCGACTTCCATAAAAAAAACAACAAAAAAGTTTATCACTATGGTCGTTTATTATTACTCTACATCGAATGACCAATAAAAACACCACATTTTATTATTCATTATATTCGGATATAACGTCAATCATTTTTACGTTCATCCGTTAATATTGAAAATGAAAGAGAAAAAAATTTTTTTAACGATAATTTGCAAAAATAATATTCTCCAAAGCAGGAAACTAACTAACTAAATTGTCTTTTATCACCAGTTTCTTCCCGGATATTGTTTAGTGAAATTTATTGAAAATGAAAATGTACTGTCCTAAACAGGGATTGAACTTGCAGCCTTCATATTATAAGACTTGTGTTTAATACATCCCCCTCCCAACATTTCTCATCCATTTGCCCTTTATTGTCACCTATTACATCATATTCGGTAGTGATCAGACAGATGCATAGACACACATGCAACTTGTCATTATGGTTATTGATTAGCAGGACTACCCAGCATTATCTGAGAATGAATAAGTACTCTCGCTCCTAACTCTAATTTCATTATATTCCCATTTTTATTATTGCTTGATTTCTATAATGATCAAGAGAGAGAAAAAAAGTTATTTCCTTTGATTTATTGAGTGAAAGAACATCTTTTTTTCCTGGCGCCTCAATCACTAATTTGGTTCCTGGTGAACCTAAAATGAATGAATATTACAGTAATCTGTTTCTATCATAACCTGCTCAAGTTGATACTAAATCAGGAAATGCAAGGTTTGTAAGTGTATTTTTGGTAGTTTCTGAGTTCTAGAATGACAGGCAGACAAAACAACTTATTGCAATATAATAAATGACTCATTTCTAGCAGACATTTTATAGGTGCATGAATATTAGGCACAGCTTCTGGGATGTATTTTCCTATCTGTTATAATTTAAATGTTTGGATTCAAGCTTTAAAAATTAGAGAACTGTACCTTTCTTAATGGCAATTCTACAGATGTCTGGGCTACAAAGTTGTATTTTGCTTTCGCTTGACCTTCAGCCTGCAAAGCTGCCACTCGAGCTGCCTCAATTGTTGTTAAAACCTGATGAATAAAAATGTCACAAAAAATAATAATGTTAGAAATGTCACAAAAAATAATAATGTTAGAAATGTCACAAAATCATCAAGTCAAGAAAGAACCTCTTACTGATATTCTATTACTTGGCATGAAACATTAACATTTGGCAAAATAAAATTCTTTGAGATAAAAGTGACAATAAAAGATTTATTATTCAACTTTGCAATAAAATCAATAACCTCTGCAATATGAAAACAATCATCTTCTGTTGGAGAGTGTAGAGAGAAAGGCAATATTAAAAAGAATGACAAAATGAATCCATACAAAAGTATATCAAGTTTTATTGACAACAAAATAATAACCAAAACAAAAAGTTAATAGTTATGAGATCTTTTCTCATGTTGGTTCCTCCTGTTCTGGTGTTGCACACACCCTGGGCAGGTTCAGCCGATTTCCTCTGAAGGTGTAAGTTTCTAGGGAATATCAAATTCACAAGCCGTCCCCAGTTGCATGTGTATCCTACTCAGGTGAAATAATTTTAATAATGTTAGATTTTTTGCAATTTTTTTTGGAAGGAGGTATCGCCGTCCTCCAACATACAGCACCTGATATTCTCAAATGGTCACCCATCTGATACTAACCTCTGGCTGAACATCACTTAACTATGGTTCTCTAATGAGAACCGGTGTGTCAATATGATTATATCATCTTGTGCTGGTTGGATTTGATAAGCCTCAAGTGTGAGGTTAATAGTAAGAGAGTGTTCAGTGTTCCGTAGAACGTTCAAAGTAAGAAGGATTATAATGTTTGTCTGCTGTTGCTGTGTGTTCACAAGTTGTGATAGTTTCTTCTTTAGTCTAAGCCTAATTCGGGGGAGGAAGTAAACCCATACGTCTGGAACGGCAATTTGTTACCCATACTTGAACATGCATACAGATATGAAGTTTCAGAAAAAAAATTGTTGGAGAGGTCAGAATTAATTATGGGTGTGTATCTTTCTGGTAAGAAGTCTGTGCCATTTCTTCTGTTTTCTTTAATTTTATACGCATGATTTATTTGATTTTATGACATTGACAGAGCCGACATGCCACCTGAATTGGCCCAAGATATATCATCTCTTCATGCAATGTCAGGTTGTGATTTTAAGAGTAGCTTCAGTGGTATTGGGGAAAAGGAAATGCCTTTAAGTACTTAAGGCTAACCAATGTTTTGTTGAGGCAAGCGTGCTTGCTTGGAGAAAGCACAGCCATTCCAAATGTGGTACTAGAAGTCATCAAAGAAAACATTCGTCTTTTATATGGGATAAAAAATGAAGCTAATGTTGATCTCTCCATTCATGAAGAGCTTGTAACGTGAGACAAGTTTTCCAGGTCCTGATAAACTGGCCCCAACCAAGCTGCTTTGTATCGACGCATCAAACATGCAAATTATCAAGTGTTTGTATGAACATGCATGAGTGCGTTCATTGCACTGACCGTGATCGTTCCACTCGTTGTGTTAGTCCAAAGTTGTTGGTCGAGTCAGTCAGTTCTGCATCAAAGGAATTCTCTTTCCAAACAAAAACCACAACTCGAATTTAAAAACAATTAACAGAAGTTTAGTTTCCTTTGGAGGTCAAAATGGTACTCGTTTTCTTAGGTTGAATAGCAGACTTGCAAAATGAGATCTTTTATCCTGACCAAATGAAAAAAACATAAGTCCAACCCAACATAACAGACCCTCTGTCCCAGAGGACCACCGAAACTCACCTCCAACGTCCAACTCCCACTAACTGCCTCCTGCCCAGAGGGCCGGCTCTGACTCTCCCCTTCCCTTCTCCTGGAATATTTTCACTCCTGTCAGGAAATGTTAGATTCTGATCTTTCTCAGTGGTCACCATTCGACCACCCAAGGACTGGCTACTAGAGATAATATTTAGATAATGTCCACTCAAAGGGGTTTATCTGGAGCCCATCTAGTAACTCAAGTGGGCCAGTATCATTATGATTCCCTGTTATTTTATTTCAAACAAAAGACAATTTCTGTGTGGTCCAACTCAGATATTTTCAATTTCTTCTGTGCCCCCCCTTCCTTTAGCTAAGCATCTATGATCTGCAACGTCTACCATTCGCATGCACCATTAAAACATGCAGCCTAGTGCATGTTTACACTTGAATGGAAACATGCCCTGGACATTTCCTATCAGTGGGTTAATCAAAATTGTAATGGATGGAGAGTATCTGGTGATAGTAACGTACAGATTGAAAAACCCATCACCCAACTCAATCTTGGAGTTTGCTTCTTATTGCAGAAGAAACAGATGTGCTTATGGATTTGTGACTGCTTCAAATTGAATCTGCATAATGTATATTAGCACTCTTTTGTTTTCTCTTTTACTTGAGGGGGGAAGCCAAGTTGAAAATGAACTGAATACATTGCTGATCTCTTCCTTGATAATGTTTAGGCAATTTTTGTTTATATCATGATGCTCTACCTGTAGATGGGTGGTGAAGTGATAAAAATCAAAGAGCTAATTCTCATGTAAGACGTCACAGTTACAGGAGTTCCTTTCAACTCTAAGTTTAAACTTTTTTACTTACTTCTACGTAATTAATAGGGAAGATGCCAACACGTCCATGCCTCTCTCCTTCAAACCAATTCTTATCAAGTTGGCGATGTAGATAAACAACATCACCTTTCCGTAAAGACAATTCTCTGAAAAAAAAAACAGAAGGAAAAATAAAGCATTAACTGAACAAACAAAGGGAGAGAACTGGGATTTTGTTCTCTCCTGTAATCATGACAAGCTGAAAAAATGAACTTTGCTTAATTTGCTGTATATAACAAAGGTTGCGGAGTCAGAGTAGGACTCGTAAAAATGCTAGGAGTTGGAGTCAGATTTTTTAATTTTCAAAGAATAAACAGACACTCTAAACATTGGAAGACTTTAAAATAAGGAGTCGAAATCATATATATTTGAATTATCGGAGTCAGTCAGATATTTTTGAATTTTAAGAGTCTGAGTCGGATTTTAAACTTTTTTAATTCTGCAATCTACATATAACACTGCTTTTTATGATAGACCCTTGTGCTTGGAACATAGAAAATTCATAAAGAGAAAAATGATTCAAACCTGTCTTTACCTGATGTCACTTTAACCAACTTTACCAAAGAGAGACTATGGTTGAAGCCGGGGTTTGCCGTGCCATTATTCTGACAACCTCTTGAATCATCAGACCCTTCCATAGCAGGATGAGGTATGGTTCGGCTTGGTCTTAGGAAGTTCAACCTCTGAGGTATTACCCGCCCCACCACTTCACAAAAACCCATGAGGCGCCCCTACTGGGAAATGCAGATGGGTTCATTTTCGACAAATTTTTGTATTAGCCAGAGTACCCCCTTGACTGAGCTGTTTTTTCCTCCCTACGTTAAACTAATTTAATGTTTAACCTTGCTGCTATTGGAAGTTGATGCACAGTGAACCTGTACAAGTAACTCTGATCTCTGGAGAAAAGTGTAGTATCTGTTATGATACACCTCGAGGGGGAGGGGCAAAAAGAATATCAAGACAGTTTAATACTATTACATATAGTATACATCTTTTTATGTTCAGATTGTCAGTCAGAGAATTTGACCACATGAGAACAGCATCTAATTTATCAAAAATTTTGCCAAACTGTTTTGCTTGGGCCTCCAAGCCAGAAAAGAGAAAGCTATCCGGTTTATAAATTCACATGTGGGTGGAATTTAGATATATTTTTGGTTTCCGAGAATAGAAGATCGCATACTCTTGTTGGCTAGTAATAGTTCAAGTGAGATAACTAATTTATAAAGCTATTATAAATGGAGATTTGGTGTCTGCTTGAAACCGAAACAGTGATATTGAATTATCTTACCTAGACGCTGCTATTCTGAATTTGTGGCTGTGGACCGCCATCAATAGACTGTTTCTCTCATACCAAACAGTCATAAATAACGTTTTAAGTTTAATTTAGACGGTTTCAAATTGATCTAAATGATTGCATACTAAAAATAATTAAATTTTTAAAAATCGATTTTTTTAAATTCAAATTATTTGATGGTTTTCAGTAATCAAGTAAAAATTCATTTTTAATTGATATTTAATTTTCATTAAAAAAATTATTCCAGCAAATTTTAATAAATTTTAATTATAAAATTTTACCTGAGAATTTTTTTATATCACTTTAAAAATAAAAAAATCTTGACCGTTTAGTGCAGATGGCGGCTTGCTGTTGTGAATTCGAAATAGCAGTGTCCAGGTAAGATAATTCAATATCGCTGCCCAAATTATACTTTTATAGCTCAATTCAGGAGGGGTAGCATAGTATGTTATCTGTTGTCATGATACCATCCTCCCAGGCACTACATCCTCCTGTTTGACTCTTAAAAGTTAAATCCTTATTTCTAAAAATCTATTACTTAATTTATCCAATAAAAATGAAGCTCTCATATGGACAAGATTAAACTCTCAAGTCAAAGTGTCACTGAAAAGACAAAGCAGTGGGTAATCATATAAAAATTTACAATTATTTCCAAAATTTTATGTTAATCATAGTATGTAATATTATAGCAAGATGAGAAGCAGGTGTGTAAAAATAGGATTAGAATGGTAAATTGCCACCTAAGGTTAAAACTAAGTAGAGTAGAATTTTTAACTTAGAAGTCAAGTAACAGCTATGTGTCCGGCAGTGACATCATGGGAACAGGATGTGGCGAATGAGGAGAAAGAGAGCAGTGGGTTTAGATAACTGCTGCCTTCCCTCCCATGGGAAAAGGGTTGGGTGTTTAATTCATATACTTTGTATGCTATAAAGAAAGAATAAAACTTCATATAGATTTTTCAAACCAATTTCATTTGTCAATGTTTCTTTATTAAGAATGTTTATGAAAGTTGTTATTAATAAGAAAACAACGGCAGACAGAAGAGAAGACGAGAACTTTTACTGCCACCTCACCACAGCCACATGATCAGCTGATTCTGCCGATAAACACACCGTGAGGATTGAAAAACACTCCAGCTATGCTACAGATGAACCATATGTTAATTTGTTAACCAAACCTAAAAACAAGCTTGATTGTTTTTATGGGATCAATACAATGTTCTCTACAGCACTTTTTCTCAGAGAAGAGACGTTGCTAGTCTTTCTCTACTCTATCGTTATTTCCATGGAAGGTGCTCGATTGAGCTCCAATCTATAGTTCTTGCTGTGAATGTCTTTCAAGGAGGAACCAGACTTTCTACCATAACTGAAAATAAGTTTTCTTTCTTACTCTATGTGTCTAGCGTCAGGCGGGATTTCCATAAACAAAGTTTCTTTCCAAAATGAGAAGAAGACAATGAGAGAGAAGATGTGAACCTCACCATGGCGACTACAGAAATTTGACCAGCTGATTCTGCCAACGAAAAGGATGCACCGTGAGGATTGAAAAACACACCAGTTATGCTACATGTGGGTAGCTATTCGGATTGTTTGGTGGATGCTGTAATATATCTCTATTTAAATTTAGTTCTAGGGGCCTGATGTTGCGACCAGAATTGAGGGAGTCTGGAAATGACTTTGACCTGGATTAGTTGAAAACCTGTCAAGATTGGCAGCCTGTTGGCGTTGGATCACACCCAATTGCTTGGGCTTCCGAGCGAGTAAAGAGAAAGATGTTCGGTTTATAAATTCGCACATGGGTGGAATTTAGATATATTTTTCGTTTCCGGAAATAGAAAGGCATTCTCTCGTTTGCTATTTATGATTCAAGGGAGATAACTTGGATTTGCTCAAAGAAAGATAACTGCCTGATAACTTGGAGCTAATAATGGTTTAATTTATAAATCTATAACTAATGGAGATTTAGTATCTGTCTGCCTGAAGCCGATCTATACTATTACTATCTTTTAATGCTCAATTCAGATGAAGGGGGGATAGTGTAGTATCTGTTCTGTTGCATGATAGCATTTTTCCAGGGATTACCATCTCCTATTTTTGAGGTCAGGGTTGTATAGTATCTGTTCTGTTGTCATGATACCATACTCTCAAGCATTATCTCCTTTTTTTCCGGGGTGGGGGTAGTGTAGTATCTGTCTGTTGTCATGAGACCATCTCCCAGGAATTACGTCCTCCTTTGGGAGCAGTGTAGTATATGTTTGTGCGTCATATATATATTAGCAAAAATAATCAAATTTATTGGCAAAAACAGCAAAGTGCAGCAAGCCATGTAAATGGACAGTTAGAAGATATATGCATTTAAACAGCATTTGAATGTTTTGTCCAAAGCGACCTCAATCCTGGATACAATAGACATCATTACCACCTCTGGTAGGCTGTCTCACCAAGCATAAATACAGACAGAGAAAGCTACCCCTCTTCCAATGGGACAAAAGTGGCCATGGCACATCTTCTGTTGGGGTCCGTGGAGACAACGACCTGACTTTGGGGTAAAAAACCCTCGAAAGATACATCCAAATTCTGTTTGATGTTTTATGCCAGAAACGCATTCGCATGCATCCTCCACTGCTACATTAAAAAAAAAAAACATCTCCCAGGCATTACTTCCTCCTTTGTTCGTTTATCAGGTATATACTAGCAAAAAATAAGAGATTAGTCACACTTATGTGTGTTGACATTTCAAAAAGAAATCTGAAAAACAATATTTTTTTTATGATTATCGCAAAACTGAATTCATTCAATGCTGTATAACTCACTTAGGATTCTGCGCACTGAAATTATACAACGCCTTTGCTTTTCCCTGGATCTGAAATCCCCTGCGTCGTTCTGGGGGCACGCTGAGGGTAGTCATCGTGTCTTCAAATCGGTCCATTGGGATTGGAGACTTCTGGGTAGGTCTGAAAGATGAACAAAAAAAGATGTTGAATGGATAAAAATTTATGATACGTTCAAATATTGTTTGTCTTTTTTTTTCTTTCTATTTTTAGTTTTTAAGATGAGGAATCATTATTTACATCATCAGTAATCAGAGTAGCATTCTTACTTTTTTTTCTCTTCGTTCTTTCTTTTGTTTGTTTCTTGACACTCACTGTTTCAGGTTTTTTCTAGCCAACATATTCATGAACAACTGTGTTAACATCACTTATTTTAATCTTTACTTTATATATCTTTATATGTCTATAGCCCTGATGGTTCTGTATTATTAGATTGGACTTATGTTCAAGAGATTTTGAGCTTATTTGAGCCATTAGTAACTATAAAAGCTTACATGTAAAACAAGAAAGGATTAAAATATCAGAGCATCTCATAAGTTCTGTCCGGCGTGTAATTCTTTTAGCTTTAATAGTAAGTTCGAATGTCTAAACAATATATATATATATATTGCTATAAAAGCCCCTTGAAGAAATTAAAGTTGAGCACTGTTCGGAGATATTAAAAATAGACTGTCACTTAACTATAAGCAAGGTTCCGATAACATTCGTCGAACCCTCTAGATTGTCTGCTGTTTACTGCCCGCTGTATTTAGGTATAAATAGAACTTCATTTCTCCTGTATCACATGATAATTTCTGATGGCCGTGGGGATAGAGCAAAAGCGTGCAGTCTTGGTTGACTCTGTGAACCGGGTTTGTGCCCTGTAACCGTCTGAAATTTTCAATTCCATTCTTGGTAAGTGATTTCCCTCAATTGAACTTTACCGCTAAGATGAGACTCTGAATTTGATTCTCATCTGAGGACCAAAAATCTTTTCTACATTTTTTCTTATTTTTAAATTGCGGTTGACATTTTATTTTGACAGTGGGAGGAAAAAGATAAATGGTTTCTTTTTAAAGAGGACACACAATCTTATTTTACATTTATTCATAACCTAAATAACGTTTTTTTTTTAGGTAAGAAATCCTATTTCAGTCATTTAATTTATCAATCAATGTTAAATGACTCCCAGGCAACGCCGATTAAGGACAGAAGATCAGAACAAGATCGGTACCGTCGGTTTCAAATTCAAACAATGGGGACCTATAGTCGGTCTCCTATGCCGAACTCTCTTCAGCCTCTGTTTGTTCTGATCTTCTGTATTACATATATAAATATATATTACACTCTTATTTTAAAATTTTCTTAATAATCGAGCACTCTACTAGGGTTCTCTCCCACTAACCTTATATATATAAATGCAGACACAATCACGTTGACACACCGGTTCCCGTTAGATCACCGAAGTTAAGCGACGCCGAGCCTGGCCAGTACTAAATGGGTGACTGGTGACCATTTTTGAATACCAGGTTCTGTATGTGCTCTCTGCTTATCTCAGCATTGTTTCCAGTCATCTTGAATTGCTTGCCATTGGAATCAAGCAGTGCCAACTCAGGAGAAGTGTTGTTAGGAATTGCGCAACCCTTGCTTCACAATTACATGTGCAGTCAGCCCCTTACAGGGGTGTCCATAGTTTCACTAGACTGAACAGAGGGGCATTGCATTGCATATAAATGCAGACAGAACATATGAGATGACAACCAAAAGGATCATTAGTTTACAAATATGCACAATGGTTTGTTTGTTTGTTCCGAAATAAAAAGCTCAAATTATACAGAACAGAAATCCTGTTTTGAGTAACAATTTTATAAATGGAACTGAATTGCGGGAAATTTTGTACCTGGTTACCTCTTCTTATTAGGTTATTTCGTCCATAATTTGAGTCTTTTAATACAAAATGACTTTCTTAATTAACGCCGTCCTTTAATGTTATTTGTACTTGTTGTGTAGCGCTTGATGAGTGTTTCTTATGCTTGACTAATTTTTTTGATTTAAACTATATATTTAATGTTCGGACAAACAGATTATCTGTCACTGTTGGTATCAGAATATTTAACAGCAAACGCATATATCGCTACATGTTGCAAACAAAGCAGAATTGAGAAACACGAGTAACGTTTTTAAATTGAAAGCGTTCATTTTACAGGAGAGAAATAGAAAGAGTTGCTAAAACGATTCTTGTCTAGCCATTGTTTTAATGATGTGAGGGTTTATATTTCAAAGTGACCTATTGTTGTAGAGAAAGCACTGACACCCCCTTCCTTATATACAATGAAGGAGCATAACAACGACAATGCTAGACTTGAGGAATACAATGATAGTACGAGTATAGCCTGGCCGTTCCCCATATACATTACAACTGCCTATTACATTGTCTACTCACAGCAGTAGTTCCCAATCACCATGACGTGGCACATTGGTGTGCCGCGGAATGTTAACTGGTGTGCCGTGAAGAGGTTATCGGTGGAAGTTACAAGTTGTTATAGATGGTAAACAGCTTTCATATTGCTATAACCGGAATTGTTTGTATTAATAAAAATTAACTATCACCAAGATTATTAGACATTCATAACTGAAACGCTATATATCATGTTTAGAACAATGTTTCGCTAGAGGAAAGCAAACACTTTAAGTTCGAAATTTTAAAACAACTCTGAAAATAAAACATTTTTAAATAAGGTAAGAAAAAGAAATATGTGATAAAAAAAAATTTCCCCAAATTTTCAAGCTTGAAATTATTGTTCAAAGGCAATGTCAGGTATCCTTGCTAGTTAAACAGAAAGAACAAATATGCATGCATGCATATATATATATATATATATATATAATTATTAATGACAATATATGTATTAGCATATACTATCAGTTCCTTTTACTTTGCAGTCTCCTTAAAAGATTCAGCTCAATGATTATCAATTGGCACAAGACAAATGAAACGGACCGTAAAAACATATCTCACAGAAATGTTATGTTTTTTGGAAATGTGAAAAAATAAAAATAATAAAATAAAAGCATGGTTATTGGAATATAATATGAACTGACTTATATATATATATTTATATATATATATATCCTTTAGTATACAACTTATATTCTTCAGATTCCTAAAAAGAAAGTAACATTAAAATTAGCAGACATTTTTTTAAATTCACTGCAAAAAATAAAAAAAGTACAAAGGCAACATGAAACAGCATGGAGCATGCTATCAATTTTTTCGAGGCATTGAAAGTGAAAATTGTCGCTAGGAATAATTTTTAAAAAGCTGCTGATAATTATGCAATCATCACAATTAATTTCAGATCACAAAATTCATGCACCATGAATGATGAATACTGAGGCGTGGAGATTTGGGCCGTGGGAAATGGAAATGTAATATATATATATATACATTATATATATAAATTAAATGAATCAAATAAATGTTTGATGTAGCACTCAAAGCAAATTTATTACAGCTCAATACGCATGCAAAACACAAAAGTGAAGACGAATATTACGATAGTAAAGTAGTCGACCGTAGTCGAGGGCGAACCGAAGGCTCTCTTTTCATTGGCTACTACACCGAGAGATGTAGAGGAGGGCGCCACTCTTTACTCTGGATTACTCCACTTACCCTTGATCCTAACCTTATGATGCTGAGTGTTTAGCAAGGGGGGCATTAACCACCATTTTTCAGTTTTTTGTATGACACGACTGAGGACTAAGCTCCGGTCTCCCGACTCATTAGCAAACGCTAACCGTTATGCCAGGAACACATAAATTGTGTCATGTTTAAATTATAGTCATTACGATACCAAAATTTCAACTTGGATACGAAAAATGATATATAATAATACCACTGGTAAATCGTCGCATCATTTGCAGGTTACCGACCTTTAAACCGCCCAGAAAGCAAAAGATAAGAAAGAAAAATAGACACAAAGCAATAAAAAAAGAAAGAAAAACACTAATAGAGAAGAGGGGAGAATCGGAAGTGAAACGAACACACTGCAACAGCCAGACTGGAAATGAAACAAACACAGAGCTAGATAAAAATCCGGTCAGAAGAGAGGGAAGGAAGATCAAATCGCTTAGTGGTGGAGCAGAAGACAAATACAGCACACACACAAAAAAGGAGAGAAAGGAAGAAAATCGGAACAGTAAAATATTAAACTATGTAAAATCGATATCAGTTGTTTTCGATGCATCATAATTTTTATACAGCTTCAGTATCAAACATATAAATAACGTATATTGTATTGGTTAAAAAATTGGTTGTTTATACAATAAAATAAACTCTGAATACTAAGATCACATAATATTTCTTAACAAATTTTACAACTACATACTTTAAAACAACTACCAGAAGTATACATGTTTATCTTTATATCTTATATATAAAATAAAGACGAGTTTCCCCTATTTAATTGACGTCAATAGCTTTGTTAACTAAAGGTACATACATAATTCTGTTTAGTCAATCATTTATGCCAAGTATTGGTCCGTGTTCGTAAAAACAAAAGTTTTATTTTCAATCAATGTTAAGTGCAGATGAAGTGCTCTTTAGCTTTTGTAGGCATCACCTAGAGATGGTGTCTCAATAAAAGCACTGGTTCCCCCATCACATCACTGGGTTGGCGTCATAGAGGACATCCGGCCTATAAAATCTTGCCTCAACTAAGGAAATAACTTCCAAAGAAAATCTGTCACATTTCAGGTTATGTAGTTTAAATAAAGATCTGGCCAGAAATAGGTTAGTTTGGAAGTCAATTTCTAAAAGCCGTCCAACACATGCCAGCATGTATAATGGACGTTAAATCAAATATGATGATGATGAATCGATTTTAATATATTATATTATATTTTCCCCAATTCGTTTAATTTAAAAAACAGATTCTACATTCCCATATTTTCCATTTATCAATAGACTAGTCCCCTCCACACATACACCCTGTTCAAACACAAGCTATCTTACTCACTGTTACAATTTTTCCGTTACATACCATGTCTTATACTCAGACTTCGTTTTAATCTGTTTAGCCCCCCTCCCCCCGTTGCGATATTGGACTTGGGTGTTTAAAAATAATGTTAAAAACGGAAATGTCAATGTACGATTGGATTAAGTAAGAAAGTGAATTTTCCATTAGAGGATAAATGAAAGGTTAGGCTGACATGTACAGGAAGTTGCGTCATAGACAGGAAGTCTGAAGTGACACATAGGTGAAAATTTTGGTAGATGAGCTGACTGGATTAGAACGTCTTCTTTTTCCAAAGCACTGTCTTTGTTCCCCTTTCCCCCACCCTCGAGTGTGGGCGATGAGAAGCTCATGTAATGCGTAAAAGAATAACAAGTCAAAGAGCATGACGCCATTGAACAAATATACTGCTACTATCCCGAGTAACATATCACTGACAACAATGATAGCCTCGAGGAGTATGCCGGGCCGTTCCTCGTATACATTACAAACTAGGGAGATTGTTTTGTTTTTTAATTTCAATTCAGGCCACACTGCCACTGAGATGTAAGGGACTACTGTGAAATTAGGTGCCAGATTTATAGGGGCATCATAAGTAGGGAGTTCTACAATGAGATGTTGGTCCACATTACATTTACATATCTGCATCTTGGTACAGTGGGAGGGAGCAGGGAGGGAATTCCAAAGGAAAGCAGTTTGAGGAAAGTTATTAGAGTAGAAAAGGGGTGGGATTTTGCTGCCTGTCAGGTTGGTTCGGGGTATTTATGTTGAGTGGCCACATGTGCAGCAAGTTCGTCAGCGCACATTCCATTGAATTACTTGTAAAACAAGCACACGAATGCAACATTGCAGCGATGGGATAGAGGTTGGAGCTGGATAGACAGTGTGGGGCTTGTCTTCACACTCTTCTTTCATCTTTTTATCCTCCTTCCCCTGTGCTAATAATAGCGATATTGGGATTGGGTGTTTAAAAATAATGTTAAAAATGGAACTTTCCATGTAAGGTTGGATTAAGCAAGAAAGGAAATTTTCTACAAGGAAAGAGGAAGATACGGAAACTGTAGCTGCTACATCACCACTACGACTACCTTTACAACTACACACTACTACTCATTGAGCAAACTTCTTCTGTGTTAACAGAAGATTCAGTTGTTTTCTGTTACCAAAAAGATTATGGTCCATCTGGTGGGGTTGAGAGGATTCCCATCTAACATTACAAATGGCTTATTAGTGCCACATGACGACGTTACAACTCGCTTATTGGTGCCATGGCCACATCTTCATACTTAAGTATGACAAATAAGTTACACCCAAATTAATATGAAGAGTAAGTGGGAAAACTGGATGCAAAACTCTAAAGTTTTTCTCTGAGAATTAATGATTTCTTATATATTTTCGAAATAAAGTTTTTAAATTAAAACATTCTCATATTATTATATCTAACGAGCATTCTATGCCTGTCTATAATGACACGTGTGGGAATTTTTTTCAAAACGAGAACAATTTTGCTCAACAAACGAGAAAGTATGCCAAAGTTGACTTCATATCAGCATAGCAACCAGATTTCCTGAATAAACAGAATTTCTCAAACTTATGTTAAAATGGCGGCAAAAATACAAATATACATTGTGCTTCTGAATTCTGTTATTGCCCTCCAGTGTACGGTCAGCACAGATCACAATGAATGGTCCAGAACTGTCTAACGTTCATTGTATTTGCAGGTTGATACCGGTCCTCAGCTCACAAGGCAACTAAGACTTCATTTTACATACGGCATCTGCCACTCCCAAATGGTCACTCATCTAAGTAGATGGTAATAACATAGAAGTAGTCCAAAAGGAGAAAAAGACATTGGATAGGTATACTTTATTTTATATCCCAAGTATCATGTTTATTATTGCTTTTGGTTACGTTGTAGTCATGGTAACCACATAGAAGCAGACCAGGACATGTCGAAAAACAGACAGCATGACATAATGATAGCAATGGAAAATTAGAATTTATGGTTATAATTAAACATCTTCCAATTACTTAATTATTGACATTAAATAACCTCCTATAATGCGTTAATTAGTCATTAAACGAATTAATGAAGCCAATGTCTGTGTTGGATCTACTTTTTTTTCATTTCTCCAAAGTAATATATTATTGTTAACTATATTTAACATAAAGTTCATTAAAGTCAATATTTAAGTTGTTTGTTATTGCAATTGTGTTCACCCTGGTCAGGTTAAACCGGCTTCTTTCCTGGCCTGCACCACATCCAGAACCATAGCAGCCCATTTGATGGTATACGCTGTTCTGGTTGAACAGTTTATCTACCAGATGTAGGACCCCCCCCCCCTGAACCAGTAAAATCATTTTTTGCATACACTACACCTGATTTTCTGTGCAACATTTGTAGTTGCAATCAATGTCTAAAAGCTGTCCAACACATTCCAGCATGTAAAACAGATGTAAAACAGATGTAATAATGTTGGTGATGTCTAATTTTAACTCCACAAGATTTTCAGGGCTGTGTTTTAAAAAGAACCTTTACGTCATTCAAAACTTTGGTTGAATGCAGGACTCAATTATGACTCATTGTGAATATCATGTTAGAAACGAATTGCAAATCGCTGCTACGAGCGACAAAAGAATATGTATAAAATGCGGAGCAAAGAAATAGATTAGAGAATGTGATGGTATACGTTGTTGCAACGGCATTCAACCTAGTCGGGTTGAGCTGGCTTCTTCCTTGGCTTGCACCACATCCTGAACCATGGCAGTTCTGAGCAAGGTCGCACATATGATTAACTAATCGTGATTCCACCATCAAAGATCGACCACTTGTGGAACTGAGAGCTCAGCCAAGTTCTCCTTGCCTTAGCTGCCCACCGATATGTTTGTGTCACTAAGGCAGGGAGGATTACATCATAAATAAATTTCACCTCTGGGCAATGAGCTGCATGCCCGAACCATCAAAGACTCTGCGGCAACAAGACGAACAACAGAGACTTAAGGTTGAGGCATTGGCAAAGAACAGCAGTTAAGACACGGTCAACTGGCCTGAAACACAGGATGCAGTGGAGGCAGTTATTGTTAAAGACTTCAAAAAGCAAAAAGAAACTATACCTATTATATATCGATAAAATAATGTCATGTCTATATTATAATTGAGCCTTTGTGTCTATTATAGGCTCCAAAACTACTCATTAAAATTGCACCAAATTTAGCACGAAGGGTCCGCGAGGTTTGTCATGAGGAGTAGAGTAAAAATGTGTATTGGTAGATTTAAAGATGGAAAGGAATATGGTTAAAACAGAAATCAAAAGCCGTACCTGTTTTCACTGGAAATCAGATGAAGAGAGAAAGAAAAGGCCGTATTAATGATAAAAAGAAACATTAAATAATTATTGTTACATTTTAGTAAAAAATTTCTTTTTTGAGTGGATTTTTTTTAGATTAAACATTAGATAAAAAAGGTTTATTTGCAGAAATTGATAATTCATCAAAGAAATAAAAGTTTAAATAAATGTTGAATGATGAAAGCAATTGATGACAGCCAGGATATTATAAGAGCAGAATATGATGCAAAATATTCAATAAGTTTTGTAAATAACAGGACTTCATCTCATAAATATATTGTCAACCCAGCTGAAGAAGACATCTGGAGTTAGAGAATAATGTTTTGATAGATTGATTTGCTGATGTTAAAAATCCAGTAGTATCATATCTGGAGGTAGCGATTGAGGTTATAAGAGATTGATTTGCTGATGTTATGAATCCATTAGTATCACATCTGGAGGCAGCGATTGAGGTTTCGAGAGATTTACCGTAATATTCTTTAAATCACGTTGATTATATGGAACAAAATCTTGTTATCGATCCAATTATAGGAAGTTGTCATAAGGAGATTGTGGTGCTTCTTGCTTAAAAGTCCGAAAAAAAGATTTATTTGTCTTTTACTGTTTAAGAGGTAAATAAGGGGCAGTAACTCTTAATTGTAATTTTGAGCCAGATTTTACGAGCATACGATCGCCTTGGTGCCGAAGGATTCCATCATTTGCGTGTGAATCACAAGTACAATTTTATTGTTCCACAAACCGGGGCCACCACCAACCACGTTGAACGTATGTGGTGTGAAGCAAAAAAGAAATAAATAAAATTGAATGTGGCACCCACACGCAAATGGTGGATTCCTATCTCGCAGAATTCATGTGGCGGCAGAAATTGCCCAAATTTGCAAACAAATTGCTGAATTTTATTCAGTATAAAACCCAAGTATAAACACAATAAATTCTTAAATTTTCCATTGCTGTATACTTTGTTGTTCATTTATTACTAATTAATTTTCTGTAAATTACGTTACATGTAATAACAACAGTTGATAAGAGTTACTGCCCCTTATTTACCTCTTAAACAGTAAAAGACAAAGAAATCTTTTTTTTGGACTTTTAAGCAAGAAGCACCAGGAGATTGTTACCAGTAATACAGGAAACACCCATAAAAATACTGATGCTATTGTATTTAAAATGTTGCTGGGCGTTCACAGGACCCTTCCCATTTATGATTTTGGTGTAGTTAACTTGTTTTAGTTTGTTCATTATTTACAGCGAAATATGCTTCGGCATTTACTCCTTAACAACTTATCTATATAATAAAAATGAACATACACATGTCTGACTCACTTCAATAATTATTTACGCAAATTTAATTTTTATGAGCAAAGGAGATGCTTAATCTGATAATAATAAAAAAAGAAAGGAGAGAATAATCATGTATGCAAATTTAAATTAATGAGCAAAGGAGGAGAGGGTTAATCTCAATAATATCTGATAAGGAAAGGAAATAATTTCTTTCACTTTTTTTAATATAGACATAAAAATATTCCCTTATTATTATGAAAACAAAATGAAGGGAGATAGAGTGTTGCCTCCTTTATCTTATAAATTAGTTTTGTCTTCTTTTCTTATAGAGAGAGAGAGAGAGAGAGAGGGGGGGGGTTTGTCTTCATTTTCTTATTGATAGGTTTCGTTTCAATGATTTCAAGTACTGAATAGGAATTAAATTGCGAAGCGATAGGGAGAAAGCAAAATCTGCTTGTTTTATAATAAAATAATTTTAGTTTTAATATTAGCTTAAATACAGTAAACAGCTAATATTTATTAAGTATTGTTCTTACTCAAGAAAATGGCATAAATTATGATTTTAGTACGAAAAAATTTGTTTGGGGGAAAATGCGGAAACCCTTTTCACTGTAAATTATTAATGGTCTTAAACAAGTAAATCACCAAATTTTCCACAGGAGACTTCTTTTTATAAATAAATTAATGTGTGAATATTTTTTAATCACCATGAATCAGAGTATTATCCCATTTTAGTGAAATTTTCATTAATTCTTTAATAAATTATAGATTTCATAAGGAATACAAGTTTTCAAAATTTAATATCATGACGATTTTCAAAAGTTTGATATAATTTAAATTTAGACCAATTTAACACACATAGATAATAATTTTAAACATTTTTGGAATATGTTGTTACTGTTAATAAAGACTCTATAAATAATTTTTTTTTTCTGTCAAAAATTTGAAGTACAAGAGAAAAACTTAAAACAAAGAATGTCCCCAGAGTACTGCTTAAACTATTCAGTCGAAGGATGGGAGGGGGGTGGGTGCTCAGATGGGGTTTCAGAGGTAGGTAGTGTCAGCTCTGGTCATCATAACCACCAACTGTTGACCAATGGCAGTCTGAAGTTAATTCTCAAGTCAATTTTCATTTAGCTTTTAGGCATCACCATATGGAGAGTAGAGAATGGACCCTGGGTTTACTTTCGACAGCCTTGTAACTCTTGATCTCCTGCTATTTTATTCTTTAATCCGTACACTCCATGAGTGACGTTTCTTGGCAAAGGGGGAAGAATTGCTGTTTTCTGGGTTAGCTACCGTTTTGAGTGGAGATATTCTATCCTCAGTATTCATCATCATTCAATTGTCGATCTATTCAACTCATTAAGCCTTATCCTTGAGTGGTTTTTAGGTCTTGATAAATGATGACTCATCAGTAAAAAAAAAATTTGGGGGGGAAACGAAAATTGGAAATCATAAATAGACAATAAAAAAATTAGGCATAATTTCTAAATCTATCACAACAGAAATAAGATGGAAACTGCAAACAGACAAACAAAAAGATGTGAAACCTGCCACGACAGATGTACAACAGATAACTGATAAAAAAAGCAAAAAAAAAAATTAAAAAAGACAAACACTGCAATACAGCCAGGATGTGCATATATATGTATATGAAACTAAAATGGATCGAGGACATGTGGGGGACAGACAGACTGGGATAGGTAAGATATGACAAGGTTGCGAAAGGGGGGAAGGGTCAGCAGGTGAACAATTGGGATAGCAAGATTGAAGCTGAGCTAACGGGGATAGATTTCTCACTTCCACTTACCTAAATTCTCTAGAATAGGATATAATACGAAGTGGGTCGCTTCCACTGAAAAGGTAAGAACAATGAAGAGAGAGAAATGAAAACACTTTTTACCTTTTTTTCTTTTAACACAGCATTAATTTACTCCCACAATCATTTGCAATCAAGTCATTCACCAAAAGCAGTACAAAAATAGCACATCATATATATATATATATATATATATATATATATATATATATTATTCTATTCATTTAACATCACTTTTCTCTTGTTCTGATATTACGCAAGCTCATTCTCTACTTCTCACAGTTCAGCAGTCTCCAAATTCCACTTCGTGTGGTTTTGTCCAATCACTTTCTTCCAAGTTTTTCTTGGCCGGCCAACCTTCTTGCAATTTAGGACATTCATGCCTCTGCAACGCTTTATCCAGGAGGATGAACATTCCACATGACCATATCATCATAATCGATTCAACCTTAGGATAACCTCCATGCTGGGCAAGCATAGTACTTTCAGCAAATCCTCTGACCTGATGTGTTGGGTTTGGTCAGATTTCACATTGCAGATCCATCTAATCATGGATCTGTCATTGCGCTGCAGACGGGCAAGAGAGAGGACTGGGCGAGGGCTCAGCATTCACTGCCATATACCGTGACGCTCTTGACACAGCTGCTATGCAACTTACCCAGGATATATATATATATATATATATATATATACACACATATATATCTATAAGAGAGAGAGAGAGAGAGGTGGCTGTGGTGAAGCAGATAACGACTCAGACTGATGACTGCGATCTACTAAGTTTGAATCCAGTCGGTCCCATAGCATCATGTTTACTTATGGATGTTGGCAACCTTCAAGTGGTCCCTCCTGTAAATACCTGATTCTAGAAAGAATCCGGGAAACCAATGCCAACAACAGAATCACGCGGTCAAAAAAGTTGTACAATGCCGATTCATACAAGTTTACTTTTATATATATATATAGAGAGAGAGAGAGAGAGAGGAAAAATGATAATCAAACAAATGTAAAGTTAAATACTTTACAAGGTTTTTATATTTAAATAGTACAACAGAGAATTGTTTATAAAAATAAGTCCTATTAACTATGGTTTTTCAAAGAAACATGTCCTTTCATCAGAAGGAAAAAAAAACACTTATTATCCATTTGGATATTATATTATGATATAAAGGATATAATTGGATCCTCGTCCCAAAAATAAATAAAATTAAAATATATATATAGGTAAAAAGACAAACTTCAATATAATGTCATATCTATAAAATATATATATATCGCATCAGGAATTAATATAAATTTATTTTATAATACTTGAAAATAAATATATATGTATATCTCAAAAACTGAAATTACTGTATTATTCTTTCCTAGACAGTAATCTTGCGAGATAAATACCATAAGCACTCATATATATATATATATATATATATATATATATATATATATAAAGCTTTTTTAAACAGCAATTGTCTCTTCAGATTTCAATTTTCTAAATATTTTTTTTTCAAGTAAATATAGTTTTACTTGAAAAACCGTCTCTGGGTAAAAAGATCTTTAGGAATTGTCAAAAATACATGTCAATTGATTCGAGCTTTCAACCTGACTAAAACGGTTAAAGTCCAAAGTTTAACATCATCAAAGACGGTGATGTCGATTTTTAATTCAAAACTTGTAACATTATCAATAAAATACAGGATAATATAACGAATTGATCAAAAGCATCTACAGGGATGTGAGTATTGATTTACTCCTCTCCAGGAGTTAGGCACAAGGCCAGTTTTTATCTTACTCCCACAAGTAAGATGTGACCCAAGGTCGGGTCGGGAAAGTGGGGTTTAAAAATTGCCTGGGCAGCCCCGTCGGCATTCCCCGGTAGAGGCGCCTCAGATAGTAAGCAATAAACTTACTCCTCCCCAAAGAGGGGAGGCAAAGTCTGGGAAGGTGGACCTCCCAGAACTGCACAGGACAGACCCATTGACTGGCGTAAATCAAGACCCGAAGGCCAAGACAACACCAGTATGGGGTAGAGTATCCATCGGAACAGATACTACACTTTGATCTTAGCCAAATAGCCAATGGCAAAAAAAGTTAAAATCGAGATGGATTTCCCAACTTGGGAGACACACCCCACTCTGTGTGTGTAGAGAGGACAGCACAAAAAAACCCAACTTTTTTCCTAAACTTCAATCAAAAGAAAGGACTGTCACATGCACAAACATGCATCTCAGCTTGAAGCATTTGCATGTCTATCACACTGAAGAGGTGTGATACAGGGAAACAGTGTCTGTGGATGACTACATATACTCTCCACCCCTTCTGGTAAGTGAAATTAAATTATTAAATAATTATATCAGATAAAATATTTCACATATATCAGAATAATCAAGTCAAGGGCCTGATAAAATAGAGGATCAGAATATGATTTGAGCTGTGTAGGCATTTACTATCTATATTTCATCATTATATATATATATATATATATATATATACCTATTATATATACTAGCCGACCCGTCACAGCATTGCCCAGGAAAATGTGAGTAACCCAACAAACTCCTGCTCCCATTGCTTAAGGTATTTTGTATGTTAAATTTTGTGAAAATTGTTTTACTATTTTCAACATTTGTTAAATGTCTCAGTTGAAGCACTTGCTTGTCTAGTCACACCAATGAACAAAAAAAAAGAAGATTTTAACAATGGATTCAGGCAATGCTAATACTGTCCATTTAAGTATGACACCATATGTGAAAGTGGGTTTGTTTTTAATGTTACAAGGATGACTTTGTGAATGCATCTCTGGTTTCTTCTTGTAAAACATTCATATAATAACTTGTCCTTATCCATGTGCCTTATCATGTGCAGAATCTTAATGAACAGAGTTTCTTTCAAAGAACTTCCCACCTGTGGAACACATTGCCACGGAATTGCTTCCCTGCAGACTACAACATGGTCGTCTTCAAATCTAATGTCAGCATAAGTAATCAAACTTTGGTCATTCCAATAATCATTTTCAATCCTCTCATAATGTTTCATCATTAAACCAACAATCAATCTATTTCATTAACCCTTATCCTTAAGTGACTTTTAGCCTTGATAAGTGGTGACTCATTACTATAAAAATGAACAAAATAAAATAGAAGGGGTTGGCACATCATAGAAAACATTATTTTCGTAAAGTTACTTGAAGAATTAAGGATACCAAGTAATGTTATATAGTTTTTTTTGTTTATTAAATGAATAAAATCATTTATTTAAATATACATAGCTGAGACTTTTAGCGATATACACCTTTTTTCAAAGAGTACTTTCTTTTTTTTTGTTTGTTTCTTTTCATTCTGCTGGTATTAACCTTGAGGGTTGTCCCCTCATGGATGAGCAAAGTGTACATCCGATCTTGTTGACGATGTTGGGAAAGTGAGAACCAATGTGTTTTTGTCTGCATGGTCTGTGCGTATTTGAATAGAAAACATTATGTTAACATAATGGATTCCGGGCAACGCCTGGTCAGGACAGCTAGTGTTTTATATAATGAGTAAAATCTGTTTTTTATAGTGTTGAGTGATATTTGCTCATCTGAAGTAAAAAGGGGTATAAGGTAATAAAACATGAACTCTAAAGCCATTTTAAGTGAGGCAATTCAGCTTGCAGTCAATTTTTACACGATAGTTTTAATGCGAATAAAGCTGACACAAAACATCTGTCAAATTTCAATTATAATAAAGTCTGCAAAATCAATAGAGTTTTTAGCGTCAGGTTGATTTGGTACAAAAGCTTTTCGAACGACTGCAGACTGGCAGCAGCTGAACGTGTTGATTTTTATAACATACGTCGTTGGATCTCTACGCAAGCCTTTTTTTGTCGGTCATGCTTAAGTTTTTCATTCAATAAATCTTAATATTTTTAAAACTACACAGTCAAGCTTTAATAAAAACTAGCAAGGCTATCCACTATTGCCCGGAAAGAAATAAGGACCTCTGTATACTCCTGCTGTCTGCCTCATCTTCCTGTTTTAAAACTACAATTTTGATCTTGACTCCTTGATAATTATTTTGAATTAAACAACGGTGAGGAATTATTTACACAAGATATACTGTTTATAATGAAGTTGTGAATGCATGAAGCATTCTTTTATACTAGCAAGGCTACCCAGTTTAGCCCGGAAATGAATAAGGACCCCTGTATATTCTTGCTCCCAGCCCTGATTTCCTATATCATAATTTTTATTCCTTTTTTATTTTTTTACTTTCTATAATTTTCATTTTAAATTGATTCAGGGGAAATAACTCAAACTATTTATATAAAAAAAGAATAGTTAAAAAAAGAAAAACGAAACGAAAATTAAAGTAAAAAGACTCCTGTGTAAGGCCAGATAGGTAAAGATATTATATATATATATATATATATATATATATATATATATATATATATATATAATGAGAGAGAGAAACAATGTGTTAAAAGTTAGTTCTTTGTTTGCATATTGTTGTGGAGTGTTAGTACTTTGTTTGCACAATCTGGGAATTTGGTTCTTTGCTTGCAAAATGTAGTGAAAGATAAGCTGAAATAAAAACATAACAAAGGTACACAAGACGGGGATTAATGATATATGTACTACAATTATAATACAATAAATGTCTTGTAAATAAAGTGTTTGTGGTTTAATTAAAAGACCAACTATCTGATACTGTCCATTTAAGTATGACAGCATATGTGAAAATAAGAGGTTTGTTTTTAATGTCACAAGGATGGCTTTGTGAATGCATCCTTTCCAAACAAAGACTCATTGAAAAGTGGGCAAAAATTGGCTTTTCGCCTTCATCCTGCCAAAATTAAGTTCCTAGTGTTTGTCCAAAGAGAATTGTCTTGCCTAATCAAATGGCGCTATTTTAGGAGACAAGAAAGGTAACTTATTAATATAATCCCTTTTTAATAACAAGGATAAATAATAAACACTTTAAGTTCTTATTAGGAAGAAAAATTAACTATAATCATTTATTAGACATCTCAACCTGTTACATCTACACTCAATCAAAAAAGAAAACTCACTCATAACGCAAAATAAATATGAGAGTGAAAAGTCAGAAAAAGTAAATTCTTAAAAATACAAAAAGAACAAAAAAAAACGGATAAAAAATTACTATGAAATGCAAATTTCACATTACAGAATGCCCCTACCCCCATGCTAACCATGGAATCGTCAATAAAATTCACAATCCCTTTTGCAATACAACCATATTTGGTACAAATAATCTTCAGTCTATGCCTCACTTGTCCACCATGATTCAGTCATAATTGCTCAACAGTCTTTATTTTATCACCATTCAATGAAATGGAGTGGGGAACTCTGATAATCGTCTCATAGGTAGGTGTGATCCTGAATAGGCTTCACACTCACCGGACCTTAACCTCCACCCCGAGATTTTTATCTCTGGAGTTATCTCAAAGATAATGTCTATCAAAACAATCCACAGACTAGTCCTGCACTAAAGAAGACCATCACAGCTAAAATCAAGGCAGTGTCAAGAGAGGAGTGTGTCAGTTGTTGACAATTTTGCATATCAGATCACGGTGTACTCATCATTGAATGGTCATAAAATAAAGACTGGACATTCATGGCAGTAACTTGGTGGACAAGTCAGGCATAGACTGAAGTTTATTTGTACCAAATATGGTTGGATTGCAGAAACGATTGAGAATTTTATTAACAATTCCATGGGTGGCATTTTTGAAGGGTCATCCTGTACAATGCAACAATAGCAAGAATAGACTTCTGCTTCACCTGAAAAAGATAAAAAAATAATTTTTCATCATCAATACAAACAAGTAATCCGTCAAATTTTTTTAAAAGGTTGAGCTCAGAATTGTTTCGCATGTCCATGGTAGGACATGAAACTGCATTCAATAGTGAGACCTAAATTACAAAGCTTTGTGAAGTCACATCCCACCTTAGTTGCTGTTACTTTTTGGTTCACTGTGACCATTCTATGTGTGAAACAGAATCCGTCCATGGTACGACATGAAACTACATCTCATTTTATACGCATACATTTACATTATGAATAACTATTTAAAAATATTTAAAATATAAAGAACTTGAAACAAAATGATTGGATTCAGCATTAAACAACCCAAAAAGGGTTGATATGCCATCAGAAAAAACAAATTTATCATGCAAAGTTCATTTACAACATTCATTTCAAAAAGGTGTGGATTTTTTTTTTTTTTTTTTAAATTTTGTATTCCAATATCTGGTAACAGTTGTGAGAGAATGTTGTTATACTAATTGACCATGAATAAATTTTGAATGACTTACGAGAAGACATCACAGTGTCGCCTTGCTTCCAGGTCGGCCTCCTCAAGGATCTTCTTTCGACGTCGCTCCTCATCGTATAATTGTTCCTGTTAGACGAAAGACATATGGTGATATCAATCTTTTACTAGCAGATCAACACAACTGAAATTTAAATATTTAATAGACCACCTGTGACTCGTTGGGTCAGTATTTGTTATATATATTATTAAATACTAGCAGGACCCATCGGTCGGCGTTGCCCAGGAGAAATATGAAAGAATTAATTAAAATGTGTAAACAGCCAACAGAACGCAAATAGGTCACAACAGATAGTTTTAATGTGAAGAAAAAATGTCGCTTTTGAATTGTGGAAAATATTTACCTCCGAGTCGAACAAAAATAGAAATTGCCACAGTGTAGAAGGATATCTCCTTCACTGACCGATTATGAAAAAGGGTACTTCTGTCTGGTCGGAATATTTGTTCGATCTGTTATCTATTCTTTCCTCGGTCATTGAAGCAAATCCTTCTAGACTGTGGCAATTTTTATTTATGTTGTAACTTTAGAAAATATAATAAACGTTGGTGGATTTTTGCCACATTAAGATCTTACGTTGTGTCTAATTCTGCCCTCGTGGGGAGCCAAGTAAATTGGATAGTTCTAAATTGAGAAATCGTATAAAGAAAGATTTAAGAAGCCTTATATACAATAATAGAAATTACCAAAGTGTTGAAGGATTTCTCATTTATTGACTGTATCTTTTTTGTTTGTCCTCGTGGGGAGGCAAGTAAATTTGATAGTTAAAATGTGAGAGATTGTAGAAAGATTAAAGAATACAATTGCGACAGTGTTTAAAGATTTGTTGTGTGGAGACCAGTTAATTGGATAGTTAAAAGGTGTTGGAGCATAAAAGAAAATTTTAGAAGCCGTATACGGCTTCTAAAATTTTCTTTTATGCTCTATACCTTTAGCCGGAGTGTTAAAGGGTTTCTAATTGACTGTATTTTATTGTCTTCGGTAAGTTTTATTGTAAATCATTTTGAATATAGAATAGAATTGAAGATGGACATATGTTATCGAATGTGAAATGAAAACGGGGAAAAGTATGCATTATGTAAGGTTGAAACATCATTTTCGATTTAATATGTCACGAATCCTTATTCCAATTTTGATCAAAATTCATGACACAAATGTGATTCTGGTAAATGTCTAAAATGTGAGACTCAAGCCTAAGGGGTCTTCAGAAGAAATTGAAATTCAGGGAATCTTGCTTAATTGGTGTCTAATGACTATCGATCAAATTTCATGCAAATTTTAAATATTTGAATGTAAGGTTGTGCATATATTATGCCCCCTAAAAACCTTTTAAATACCCCAACGAAACTGAAATAGTTCTAAATTAAGAAATTTGGAATATATTTGAAGTGATGTCTAATAGCTATTGTTAAAATTTCACAAAATATTCGAGGTATCTGAATGTTCATAAAGGATTTCCTCTCCTCTTTGCCCCCTTTGGATAAAAGTAAACTGAACTAAGTAGAGTCCACATTTGGGCCCCTTACGCCTAGCAGTTGTGTTCAAAAATTCATAATGATCGGTCAATTAGTTTAGGACTGAATCCTGTACATAAAAATATAGAAACATATACACATACCTAATTACGAAATATTTTGTTCCCTCCTACCTACCTTGTAATCATTATGGGTGTGAGAGGTGTAGGAAAAGGGCTGCCGCTGCCTGCTGGTAAGTTGAAGCGTCTCCCTCCTATCTCCCTTTTAATCATTATGAGTGTGAGAGTGGGAGGCTTTTGGCCGACTGCCGGCAACACCCCAAAAGTTTTTGTTTTACTTTGCGTCTTAAACAGAATATTTTTTTTTTTACTTGTATAAATGATGTTTGAAGAAAATATGTAAGTACTTACAAGTAATGTATATTTTATTAAATTAAGTCAAAGTTATGAAAATATCAAAGTGTTCTGCAGAATGTTGTTTAGTGATCGATGATGGGCTGGTTTTCAAATTCTGAAATCGGTGTTTCCGTGATTTGTTCTTTGTGAAATAATAGGTTGGCTATGTTCGGCAGTGATTTAGGTTTTGTGAGAGGACTTAATTCTTAGCGGGAATATAATTTGCTACCATCTCTTTGGTTTACTTAGTTGGGAGAGGCTTACAGGGGGGACTAATGTTTTTGGTTTAGGTTTTAAAAATGAGTTAAACTTTCTGGAAACATGGTCGAAGGTAGTAGTCGAATGAAGTGATTTGTTTCGATGCATTTGATGCATTATTTTTATTGTCTACTCTAACTGATTCATGACAATAGAACAAATACTACACTACCCACCCCCCTGAATTGAGCATTAAAAGATAGTACAATAATACATTAATAGAAGTAATAGTATAGTTCGGCTTCAGACAGATAGTAATAAATTGTTTATTTTTTATCTATTCTATGATTAAAGGGAGGATAAGGATAACAGAAAACCAGGAATAATAATGCAATTGAATTAGGAGCAAATGAATAACACATGCCTCATCGTAAACATTTGGGTTAAATCTATAAATTTTTTCCGTCGGGTTTTGAATAAAATACTTGCTTCTTTTTTCCAGTTTGTTTATAAGAAATAAAACATTTAAATAAATACAGATTTATGATAATTATTCCTAAACTTGCCTTCTTTTCTATTGTCACGTTTTCGTGTGCGAATGTTATGCAAGAATCTGTGAAATTTAAAGATTTCAACCTTGTTCTTCTCATTCCAGGATCAGTTGCCAGGGTCTCCTGCACTTTAGGTCAGATTTAGAATGGCAAATTCCTTTGACGAACCCAAAATCTTTTGATCAGATGAGTTAAGATTACATTATTTTGGTTATTCGAACTACTGTTCTCATCTTGGATGTTATTCTTACAAAGTTTGAAATTCCGTACAGATTCTTGAGTTCAACAAGAAACACTTGAAGAAGTTCGGAAGTTACATTGGCTGAAATGTTGTCAGAATATCTTAAAAATTATGAAACAAGATTACATTAGATTATACAGATAAAAAAACACATATATTGGCCGAGTGGCTACTTGATATTGATTGACAGCCACTCAGTCACCGTTCATTGGTCATCCATTCTATGGACAAGATGGCTAATTCATCTCTTCTTTGACTTGTTGGACGAATCAACCGTGTCTGCTGCTCACATCTGCATGTTGTTGACCTAGTCGTCCCAGTGGACACCGACCATGCGGTACTCGATCACATGCTAGTTGACAGCCCAATTTTGTCAGAATAGTCAACCAGGTCTCTAAGCAGAGCTAGTAGCATACTGCTATTGAACAGGTTGGCCATGATGTCCAGGTCGAGATATATATATATATATGATGGACTCTCCCGTCGATTTCGACGTATGAGTGCCCCACCAGGGAATTTGTAATTGCAAGGGTTGCACAATTCCCAGCAACTGCTCTCTTGAGTCGGCATTGCTTGATTCCAATGGCAAGTAGTAATACAAGACGACTGGAAACAATGCCGAGATAAGCAGAGAACACATACAGCACCTGGTATTCCCAAATGGTCACCCATTTAGTACTGGCCAGGCTCGACGCCGCTTAACTTCGGTGATCTAACGGGAACCGGTGTGTCAACGTGATTGTGCCGTATATATATATATATATAGTGGATCTCCCTTCCTCCTACTTATAGCCTTGTTCTTTTCAAGACTAAGACCAATAGGCATCTCTTGTATTTGTGATAATCATCTTTCGTTCTTGTTAGCGCCTTAAATCAAGTGGCTTCATGCATTGTTTGAAGCAATATATATATATATATATATATATATATATATATATATAATTATTATTATTTTATAGCAATTAGAAATTCTCCTTTATCAAGCAATCTGAATAAATTTTATTATCAATTTGCAAAACCTTTTTAAGCTCAATATTTTATCATATGGTAAAATAGAGCTTATTATATGAAGTTTTTAAGACCTAAATTACATTTAAATCAATTCCAAAATAAAATGTCTATATACTTATATACTCATTTAGAAACATTTATTTTCAAATACACAATGGACAGTGATCATTCAAATAAAAATATTATGTCTTTCATTAGAACAGTTCTAGGAAAAAGTCATTCAAACATCCAGGAAAAATAAAAGGAAAAACATTACAGACAAAGGCATTGTTAAATGCCAAATATTTCTTTATGGGATATTGTATATTCGAAAATAAACATTTTGAAATAAAAGATATAAGTATACAGACTTATTTTGGAATTAATTTAAATGTAATATATATATATATATATATATATATATATATATAGTAAGCTATGAAAATATATTTATGGCAATTAAGCTACACAGAGGCTCCCGCGTTTCAATTCAATTCTTGGTTGGGTAGAAAGAAATCCAATAGAGTTCTCGATTATTTAATAAGAGCCTAACATTTACTTATTTATAATGTTACATGGTATTTTAGGTTATTTTTATTTTATGGAAGTCGTTCCAGACAAGGCATGAAGCCACTTGATGTAAGGAGCTAAAAAAAAATAATAATTAAAACTCAAGAAAACCCAATATTTTTTGCCCCCTCCCCCCAGCTTAAAACCTAAGGTACCATGTTAATCTGAAATTCTGTAACATTATAAACAAATCTCTCTCTCTCTCTCATATATATATGACGCATCTAAAAACAGAATTAGAAATGCAGAAAAGTTGTTTTATTCCGAGCGAAACTGATTAAAATGTTTGATGACGAAAGATTCACAGCAGACGGACAGAATCTTATTAATTATTCATTAACATTTTGTCTGTCCGTATGTGAAATTAAGCATTTCGCTATTTCAGACCTGATTTTAACTAAATTTTCAGGAAATGTTAAGGTTATCCTGGAAGAAGGTTATTAAGTATATTCAGCCAGGATTAATTGACCTTTTCAACCCCTAAATTGCATATAAAACAATGATACATCAAAACAGCTGTCTGTGGATAACTATATATAATTATATATATATACTAGAAGAATATCCATTCCAGGATGGGTAAAATTCATTCCTCAAACAGAATAAATTTGCACCACTTTTATGTCTTCTTACAAAAATTAAAATCAAGATATAAAGATACTAAACCTTATGTCTAGAATCCTTATTCCAATTTTGATCAAAATCCATTATATGATTTTGATTTTAGAAAATGTTTAAAATTTAAGGCTTAAGCTTACAAAATTGAAATTCAGGGAATCTTACTTGGTGTCCAATGATTATGGATCAAATTTAATGCAAATCTGAAATATTTGAATTTTTAAATAGGAAGCTGTGCCCATATTAAGTCTCCTAAAAACTTTTAAAAATATTCTAAAGAAACTGAAATTTGTGAAATATTTATTGTTAAAATTTTACAAAACTCGAAGGTATTTAAATTTTCGCACAAGGCTTCCTGCATAAAACTAAGGTTAACTAAATATAGTCCACCTTATCCATCCTTATACCTTGCAGCTGTATTCCTAAATTCATAATGGTTAATTAGTTTAGGAGTGAATTCTGTACATACAAATATATACACATACCTAACTTTATATATACATATATCTTTGTGATTAATAGTTTTTTTTTTTATTACATGCTACATAGAAATCTTTTATCAGTGTCTTTTAAAAGAATTTTTTGTAATTTTCAGTCGATTTCATTGATTATTTAATCCTGGTCAATATATTATTTTCTTTAGTCATAAAAAAGGAAGGTGGAGGAGTTCTTACTCTCACAGTTAGAAGTCTTTATACTGTCACCCAAGTCACCAGAAACAAATTTAATTAGAAAACTCTTCCACAGTCACCACCGTCAGACATTTCTAACATGGCTGCCACAAACGCACTGTAATCTGTTTTGCATTTATGTCTTTTTTTTCCTTAACTTAGTTCACCCCAAACAAGGCAAGTTGTCACTGTAAACATAAGGGGCTACTGAGAATTAGGATGAAAGTTTAGGGGGTCATCCTAAATTGAGATCTGTGCAGCAAGATTCTTGTTCACATTAGTTTTTAATTTCTGCATGTTGGTACATTTGGGGGAGCAGGGAGGGAGTTTCAAAGGCCGACAGCTCAAGGAAAGAAGCTATTGGAGTAGAAGGCATCTGGGGACCTCCATAGTGAATGGATGGGATTTAGCTGCTTGCTGGGTTGGTCTAGTGTACTTATGTCGAAGGGGGTACCAGAGCAGTAAGTTCATCGGAGCACATTCCATTGAAGTACTTGTAAAATAAGTACAAAAATGTAACATTGTGGCGATGAGACAGGGGCTGAAGCTTGGTGGATAGTGAGGGACCTATTAGATTAGAGACTCTTTTTTGGACTTTATCTAAGATGGAGAGACTAGTGGATGATGCACCAACACAGATGTGACAACAATAGTCCATGCATGGGCAGATAGTGACTTTGTAGAGATATAGGATACTGTCGGGTGTTAGAAGTTTTCTAGCATGGTAGAGGGAGCCCACTTTCTTTGCAGCAGCCTTAGCAATGTCTTCTATGTATTTGTTCCAATTCATGTTACCTGTGAATGTTAGACCGAGGAGTTTGCATCTTAGACTTTCAGGTATGGTGTTTTTTGCCATGGCAATCGGTGGTTGAAGAGGTTTCTTGTAGTTGTTGAAGGAAAGGAGCTTTGTCTTAGGAGCATTATATGTTACCATCCATTTATGACCCCATTCCACTACAGACTGAAGGTCACTTTCTAAGGATTCAGCCATTGTCTCGGATATGTGAGCGTCCATTTTACCCACATGACGAGAGTAGAGCGTGGTGTCGTCAACAAATATACTCATCTCAGACACAATGTCATCAGAGAGGTTGTTTATGAAAATCAGGAACAATAAAGTCCAATGGTCGATTCCTGGGATACATCTGCATTTATGTTATGTTGTTTGGATGAACGGCTATCGAGGACAACCTGGATCTTTCTTTTGTATAGGAAGGATCTAATTATATTAAATATTCATCCAGTAATACCATATGAATTAATTTTTATGAGAAGACCTTTATGCCAGATCTTGTCAAAGGCTTTCGATATATCTAGACCTAGCTTCACCTGCCTTGTCCAGTGTATGGTATATGTGTTCAGAGATAACTGTTCAGATATCTGCAGTAGACCGTGCTTGCCTAAATCTATACTGATGGTCAGAAAGAAGTTTAGCATTAACGAGGTGATGGACTATCGCTAGATTGATAAGAGTTCAAAGATTTTAGCGAAGAGCGGGAGTAGATTGATAGGACGATAATTCTGAGGGTCAGTTCTATCTCCAAAATTCCAGCAATTTTCCAGCTATCAGGAAAGTAAGATTCAGCAAGGCATTTGTCGTAGAGTTTGGAGAGGACAGGGGGCCAGTTCAGCAAAACATTTCTTTATTACTATTGGTATAAGATCAGGCCCGCATGCTTTGGAGGTGTCAAGGGTTTTTATGATGTCCATGACATGAGATGGGATGATGGTCAGATCATCAAGTGTGGCTTCAGTCCGCAATAGGAAATTTAGGAGAGAGTGGTTTGCGGAGCTTAAAGTGGAGTTTAAGGCGAAATGCTGGGTAAGTAGTTCAGCCTTATCAGTTGCCGTGCAAACGACATCATTGTGGTTGGATAGCGAGGGAATTGTTGATTGCCCTTTGTTCACTACACTATTGAAAATTTTCCAGAGATTGAGAGTACCTAGTTTCTGTGATTCAATGCATCTGTATACCTACTCTTTGCTTCATCTATCACAGTCTTACAAAAATTTCTTGACGCTATTTGTAGTTGACTTGTGGTGGTTGAATTGTCAGAATGCTTGCTGCCTCGGAGCAATAAGAGCTACACAGTTCTGAAGTGAACCATTGTGGAAAGTGGAGCTTACTGTAAAATTTTCACATGGGGACATGTGCTTCAATGCCTGTTTTGACCCATTCGGTTAACTCATTTGTGCACTGATCAGCAAGGAGAGAAAAAGTTTAACTGGAGCGTCTCTGATGTGATCTCTGATGGATTCCTAATCAGCCCGCTTGTAGTATCTCATCATTTTGAGCAACGGCTCATCAGCTTTGGGACGAGATTTTAGGGTGATATCAATCATTACCACAAGGTGATCAGCGTTCCCGAGCGGGCTATGGGCATTCGTCACACAAGCCTCGGGAAGTGAGGTCAAGAACAGGTCGAGAAGTGAGGCTTGCTGGTCCACATGATCAGGGAGACAGGTCGGTAAAGTGAAAGTCTGTGAGAGGGAGTGCGCCATAGAGAAACTTTATGTGGAGTTACCAGCTGTGTCTGGCTTGGATTCTCCAGCTATACAGTCATTAAAATCTCCAAATACATATATTTGGGCACTCGAGTTAAGTTTTATTCTTTTTGTCTCCCCGTTTGTGTGACGCTTCTGAATGTCAACTATTGGTTACACATTCAGTAGTCAAACGAAAGGTGACCAAAATCCAATGCCAATAACAGACCCAATTTTGTCTTTGACGTAACCCAAACCAAATGAAAACAAGATCTCAACAAAGTTACAAAATGAAAAAAACAAAAAAACAAAACAAAAAGAAAACATACCAATCTCTTTTTCCGATAAGCTTCTTCTTCTTCTTTTCGCCTCTTCTCCTTTTCCGTTGGTGGCGGTCTTTTGACATCCGAGGTCTGATGCCGGTAATCTGAAAGAGGATTCATAAAAAGCAATTGAATTATGATCGATAATAGCATCAACAAAAAAACGGATTGGCATAGTTTGAGCAGTAGAGCAGATGACAACAGGATATCCCACCCACCATGATCAAAGGCAGGGAGATAATAATATAGTAAGTAAAAGAAAGAAAGATGCTATAAAAAATTTTTTTTTTTAAGTTAAAAAAAGAAAAGGTTAAGCAAACAAGAGAAGCAACAAAAGAATCACCAAAATCATTATTTTGTTATCATCATGCAAGTCATGCGAACATGAATTTGGTGACACGTAGTTGCACAGGGTGTTAATTTCAGATGGGATAAAAAAAAAAAAGACTGAACAAGATCTTTTACTTTAAGAACAATCTTTGGTAAGTCTGTTAGTACATTCAATTGCAATTAGGAAATCAGCCCCCAACCCCTCCCCCCCGCCATCCTCTAGAAAATTTGGTTTTGACTTTCAAAACATTTTAGGATTTATATAGATACTAGCTCTACCTACCTGGCATTGCCCAGGATGCAGTGAAGTCATTCTAGTTTGTTTTTTTAACATTTTCAAATATAGGGTAGACAACTTCTATTATAGACTTCAACTTTAAATTTGCTATCTCCTTGCTGATTTTAATTTTATGTGATTATTTAAAAGTGTTTCATATTAGCAGTCATTTGGGTCGGACGAAGTAAATTTAAAAATAAATTGTAGCTGAGTACGTGATTATATTGCCAATAACATGGTACATTCCTACAACAATCACAAATGAAAATTGGCTAATCAGAAGCAAAGTTTGATTTGTCAGCTTAAATACTATTTGGGTCTGACTTTGAAAATCTGACAAGATAACTTTATATGTTAGATATCCTGGGACAGCCACTTTAGCTGACTTCATACCCTTTAATCCCTTAATAAAGTTGGATTAACAAAATATTTTGAAGCAATCAAAAACGTATGGCTATGGTGACAACTGTGTCAAAATTAAGCTTACACGGCTGAAGTTATGGGATGAGATATATTTTTTTAAATTTTGTGGAGTTAAATCTCCATTATAGGATGTACAAATGGTTGAAATTTGTTCAAATTTTATGTCTAGATGGCTCATGAGCTTTCGGTGAAATACCCATAACATGTCAAATGGTGAAATACCCATAAAACGTCATAAAGACCTTATCTCTCTGGTTTGATTGGTGATGTCATCCTTTAGTGACATCATCAACTGTGCACGGTTATCCTCACCTCTTTTTTAATAGATGGCACCACAAAACGATGACGTAATCTATACTCTGCACCGGGAACAAACAAGCAAGCAGGATCCACAAAGTTTTAGTAAAAACTAAGTTTAATATGTAGAGATTAATTGATTTATCATTTTATTGAAGGAACCTGTTTAGGTTTAACCTCAATATTAAAATGACTTAACAATTATTAAATATAAAAAAATGGTAGCAATTTTAAAGAGCACCAAAGTGACCTTTCATATTTCTCAGGCGAATTTGAGAGACTTGCATTTTAGAGAAAAGGTCAAAACTGATTTTTTTAAAAGTGGAACAGAGAGCAAAGGAAGTTTTTAGAATGATGGTTTGTATAGCAATTAGCTGAAATACCCGTACATATGAAGGTTTTGCTGTCCGTTTTGACACATCAATCTCTTTTTGGTCTTATTACCGAAACACTAGACTTATTGTCAGTGATTGAGCCATATAATAATACCTTCATTTGTAGGTATGTTATCACGTTGAACACCCATTTAAAAAACAAAAGAGATCATCCAATCACCAAAGATGAAATAATTGACAATTATATGATATTGCTGTTTGCCAAACATTTAGAATTTTACCATTTCAAAATGAATTGTTTTAAAATTGAATATAATGTCATGGTAGATACAGCTATTTCTTAATAAGTTTTAATATCGAATTAAAAAATGCATTATCTACGTATTCAAATTCTAACTCTTCCTGAATGAGTAAATTTTGCGTCAAGCAATGTTCAAACTTTTAGAAAATACAAATTCTACTTGCTCTGCTAAATCTAAAAAAAACTTTATTAGAAATATGACTCCTCCTCACCCCAAATGCTAAGTTTCGGTCAACGCTCAACGTGACCCAACCAACGCAGTCTGCTCTTCTGCATAGTTAATATATTTTTATAATATATTGTATTTTATTTACCTCCTGTCCAGGTTAGACACAAGGTCAGGTCTGGTTTTGAAAAGCCAGTGCACTAGGATAAACACACTGGCTTACAAAAAATACCTGAGCAGCCCCGTCGGCGTTCCTCAGGCAATAGCAATAAACTTATAACTTCTCAAAGAGAAGGTAAAGCCTGGGAGAGAGGACCTCCTAGAACTGAACAGAACCATACCTCAGTCCGACAGCAACACAGCCACTGATGGACTGATTGTCAAGAATATATCCCCGACTGTTATGAACACCAAAATAAGCTTTATTGAAAACTAGATATATCTATCCGGCGTTGCCCAGGAGTTTTTTTTAACTTTCATTTTTACCCCCAACCCTAACGTTTAACTTTGCCATTTTCTTTGTGTTTTTTTACCAAATTACTTTTTGAAAGTTAAATTTACTCATTACGATATCGTTTGGTCATTAAATTATTAATTGGACCAAATTGTTAAAAGAATTATAACTGATTTCGTTAAAGTAATGGTTTTTTAATCTCTATAAAATTGTTAGATAAAAGAAATCATGCTTCGCCAGTGTTCGCACTCATTACTTATCTAGATATATTGCTCAAATATTCATATAAAATCATAGAATTACGTGAGCAATTTAATTTTTCATATATAAATTATCATAATTTCTGATGACCTGAAAAAATAAATAAAACACCCACTATTAACTTTTTATTTTTCTGTTCCCCTCATCACTTGAAATGGTTTGGTTTTGAGGGCTAGAAAAAGGCACGTGTTTTACTTGCTAACTTTCGCATGATGGAATGGATTTATATTTGTTTATATACAAATAAATAGATATTGGTCTTTATCATAAAGTGGAGGATTAGATGTAAATAGCTTCCAATTGCAATCTTTTAATATATTTGCTAAGAATTTTAAAGCGTGTTTAAATGACTATATATAGCAGTTTAAATATTTCAAAATTCCTTTAAAATTTCGTAGTGTCACGAAATAATTTTTCTTTTTCAACCATAAAAAAAATGGTTAAAATGAGCGACTTGATTATGAGAACGAAGTGCATTCTGGTGGATTTAATTTCATGATTAAATATCCTATTAAAAAAAATAATTTTAAAAGTTTGTTTTAGTAATTTATGCTGTGTCATTTTTTGATTTCAATAAACAATCGATTAATAGTGAATAATAAAAATAAAGATGTGTAAGTCACAAAGAGACGTCACTTTCTACTGAGCAATGACTTACGTGTTAATGAGTGAGATGAACAGCTGTTTCTGTTCACAAAACAACGTGGGTCAGTTGTTCAGAATGGGGGTTAACAAAAAATTCCCCACGCAATGTTACAACCCTAACCTATGATTTGTGAAAGATTATTTCTATAAAAAAATAACTATTTCTTTTGTTAATAGGATCTATAGTGTTAGGGTTCATGGACCGCTACCTAATAAAAAAAGGTTAAGATTGGCTATCATAGAAGGTTGCCATGAGGATTTTCATATTAACTTGCTACATAGCCAAAGGTTTGGTATATATTGATGAAAGCATAGGCAGTAGACGAAAAGCTGAAGTCAGTGACCAAGAAACAGGAGGGAAGAATTTGTGTAGAGGCGAAAAACAAACATGTGTTGGCATGTAGCCCTTTAAAAAATAGCCAGTGTTAGACTTTCTCTCTCAGTCCGAATTTTGTACCTAAAGTGAATAAAGAACATATGTATTTTGGGTACTTCAAGTTAGTTATTGATAATTAACAAAGAATCAGCTAGACAACAATCACTAAAGAAATCGACACTATGGACCGAACCACGGCCCAGGCGAATCTAGACGTGTTCACCTAAAAAGTATACTTTTAGCGCAAAGTTTTTGCTTACTTTTTTGTTAAAACATAAATTCTGTTTTATTTAAATTTGCCATGACAATAAATTTCCGATCAAGGAGTAATATTTACAGTAATATTAAAAAAAAAATCCATCATAGTTAGAAATGCCATTAATTTTTTTAAGGTTTCAATTGAAATCACCTCTCATTCTTCTCTCCAATAGAACTGAAAGCAAAGCTTAGCAGAGATTTTTCACAAATTAGCCATTCTACCAAATTATTTGCAGACATCTTCACATGCTTGAAGAAAATCTCCAAGAATTAAAGACAGCTATTTATACATGTCTCCCATCACCAAAGACAAATATATTTTAACCCTTATCCTTGAGTGGCTTTTGGGCCTTGATAAGCAGTGACTCATTAGTACATTACAAAAATAACAAAAAAAAACAACTAGAAAAAAAATTGTTAGTAAAAACTACGGTTGTTTCTATACAATCAGACCACCAGTAAAAAAAAGCGCCATATTATTTTTTTTTGAAATAGTAGATTCTTGGCATTGGAGTTCCAATAGTCATAAACTCTTAAGTGGGGGTAGGAGGCATAGGTGAGGCTGCAACGTGGATATCCATCATGTAGCATGCATTCGGCCGGCAAAGGCTTGCGATGCCCACCTCTTTTCAGACCATGCCATTCAATGGCTTCTGAATAGATTCATTGTACCTAATTTCACTAACAAGGTGGCAGTTGACTCGTGGCATATGGTTTTCTGGCACTTGCCAAAGGAAATTTTATTATCTCATTATTTTGTGTTGCTTTAATTTTAGATGAGAAGTTCTTAAATTTGCTTAGTGATTTAGTATTTTAAAGTTATTTCTGTGTCTGCATCGAGAGATTATCTCGCTCTTTAAAATAATAATGTCTTGGGCTGTGAGACCTGACGGCACTCATCCCGCTTGAGACCATGCTGTATGATGGTTTCTGAGCAGTTTCATTGTACCCAATTTAACTCGCAAAGCTTTGATTAACCCATAGTATATGGTTTTCAGACAATCAAAAGTGCTGCAAAGCAAGACTGATCCTGTAATGTACTGATTAAAACGGAAATACTCAGCAACCGTTGGGAAATCCCCAGGCCAAAAATTGGAATATTTAAAAAAAAATAAGGCGTTTATTTTTATGGCGATGAGCTGGTAATGAAACATCAATCTATCTACGTCAAAAAAAACAACAAATGTGTCAAACGGTTAGAATGTAAGTACCTGGGAAGACAGGTCTGGCAACCAATGATTGGTGAGGGTATGAAGAGACACTAGGGTTATGGTGTTTAGGAGAGGATCTCAAGCTGGGACGACTAGATGAAGTAGGTTGAGATGCATTACGGCGACGTTGATGAGGAGGCAGCCCAGCAATGAGGGGCTGTAAATGACACGAGTTAGGGTTGCTATGGAAACCGGGGTGTACCATCGGTGGGTGGGTAACGTGGCCTTCCTTTGTAATAGGCCGTTTTGGAGAGGCACTGTTGTTAGGAGAGCGCGGCATGTGAAGAAAGTCAATGGTTTCGTCGAGGAACGACCACGACGGATGGGACGAGGGAGAGGTAGTATGAGGGCGGTGTTGGTAGGAAGACTGGACTGCAGGTTTGGTGGTGGAGCCTGGATACTTGTTCATGGGCAGGGCAGTCTTTGATGATGATGAGTAGCCATTGAAGAAATCTTGACCACTCTCAGATGAAATGTCCAGAAACTCTAGAACATGCAAAAAGTGCAAACGCAAAACAATTTATATTTTAGGTTAAAATAGCCAGAACGAGAGAGAAGGAATATACATGAGTCCGATATATCCTACTGAAAAGCCCAAAGGAAGGTGAAACTCAAGTTTAGGATTTCCTGTTGATGGCTCGCTTGCTGTGTGTCTGATTATGGAAACATAATTATACAAGGTGACCTCCGCCCTCCAAGAAAATGCCACTTATGGAATCGTTAATACGATTCACAATTCTTTCTGCAATCTCACCATATTTGGTACAAATGAACTTCAGTCTATGCTTGACTTGTTCACCACGTTTTAGTTATGAATACCGAACAGTCTTTATTTTATCGCCGTTCAATGATAAGAACACCTGGATACGACGTGCAAAATTGTCAATAATTCTGACACACTCTTCTCTGGGCACTGCTCTGATTTGGGCTGTAGTGACTCTCTTCAGTTCAGGAATAGTCTGGGGATTGTTTTGATAGATAATATCTTTGAGATAACCCCACAGATAAAAGTCGGGGGGGGGGGGGTAAGTTCCGGTTAGTGTGAAGTCAGGATCACACCTCCTACTCATCAGATGATCACAAAAGTTTTGTTGCATATCATTGAACAGTGATAAAACAAAGACTGTTGGACATTCATGACCGAAACTTAGTGGACAAGTCAGGCTGAAGTTTATTTGTACCAAATATATTGTGAATTTTATTAATAATTCCACTGGTGGCATTTTTTTTGGGGGGGGGCAATATTAGTGCAATAATGAAGGGAAGACTTAAAACCTTTTATATTTAAAATGAAATTAGCATTATGTTATGAAGGGGGGAAAAAAAAAAGTTTGAATTTAGAATAAAATAAGCGTGATGTTATATGGAATGGAGGTTGTGTCTTAGAGACTAATCACACTCAACCCCAAGAGACACTCCTTCTGTTTGCAGAGGGAGGGCATCTTGAGGCGTACGTGGATAGTCTCTAAGATTTTCAAATGATAAGATGAGTGAGCACAGCTTAAGATGGAAAATGAATCTGTGCTGAAGTTCGTTGCACACGACGGGTTATTTATCAGATGGTCAGTTATCGAAGTACCGTATCATTTGAAAATCTTAGAGACTATCCACGTACGCCTCAAGATGCCCTCCCTCTGCAAACAGAAGGAGTGTCTCTTGGGGTTGAGTGTGATTAGTCTCTAAGACACAACCTCCATTCCATATAACATCACGCTTATTTTATTCTAAATTCAAACTCCCCCCCCCTTTCATAACATAATGCTAATTTCATTTTAAATATAAAAGGTTTTAATTCTATCCTACATTCTCACCCATATTTAAAATCCCACGATATCAGTCTTGTAAAGTGTGGGCCAAACTAGTCGACTGGCAATTTTTTTTTTTTTCATCCCCTAAATGTTTTAATTATGAAAAATTCAACACGTCTTCCCTTCATTATTGCACTAATAAAGTTTTGTACCCCCCCAAAAATAATGAAATATATATATATATATATATATATATATATATATACATATATATATATAATTTCTCCCATTACTACTATCTATTTGTAGCTCATAATTTATATATTCATAAGCATCCTTTTGTGCTTTTCTCCTCCTACTTCTATTGTTTCAAATATTTGTACTTGTGTGTTTATTCTTCAAACCAATCATCCTGAGGAAGTCTTGAAATAAAGAATAAACGTTGATGAAAACATGAATAATATTTTTGGTTTTCTTTTTTTCATTTTCCATTACGTTGGAATATTAGTTCCATATTTCATCATATATATATATATATATATATATATATATCACATTCAATTCTATATATGTACTCGTTTCAGCTACAATTTGTGATTTAAAATTGATATAGGTTTTCGGTGTGCATTGAAGGGAGAAATTGTCAAAAGCAGACAGATATGCAATTTTTATCTTTATATATAGTCTCCTCGGAGTTGGATTTCTATGTTTTTCCACCTGCATGAAGGATCCGTGTTAATGATTAAAACTTAATGATTATTAAATGTTAGCACAAGGAGGTGACTGTGGTGGGGTGGATACCGACGTGGACTGATGACCTGGGGGTGTCAAGTTCGAATCCAGTCAGTTCCATAGTATCACTTTAACTTATGGATATTGGCAACCATCACATGGTCTCTCCTCTAAGTATTTGATTCTGGAAATAACCAGGGAAACCAATGCCAACAACAGAATCAAACCGATCATAAAATCGTATGCTCATTCATACGAATTCATTAACATGGTGTTTTAAGTTGATCTGAGAAATTCAAGTTTCTATAATAGGTTAAAAAAAATTCCTTCCATTTTTACATTACTTTTTCAGACTTATTTTTCACCTAAAAGATAAAATAAAACAAGGTTTTGAGGTTTCAAAAACGTCTCGTTTAATGAACGATCTCACGTTTTTAAGGTGAAAAAGTGGTCTTAAAAGGTTACACACTATACATGTATATTCAGTATCTATACTAGATGTATTTACTAAGTAATTTTTAAAAATTCTTGTGGCTAAGTATGTTATCATATTGCAAGTAACACGGTACAACAATAACAAATGAAAACTGACTAGTCAGAAGCAAAGTTTGGTTTGTCAGCTTAAATGCTATTTGGGTTCGACTTTGAAAATCGGACAAGATAACTTTATATGTCAGATAGTAATACTGCCGTTTTTGTACGTGTCACACTCAGCTGTTCAATAGTAGCCAACAGCAGACATACATGCAGAAAGATGGAGGAGGGGGAAGAGTTGAAACATACGGAAGAGGAAAGATAGAGTAATTCACACATGCGAGGGTGAGAAAGAGGGTGTTATATCAGTTGACAGAGAGAGGGATGATATCAAATATTTGTGTTTTTGGAAAGTAATCTTTGCAATGTATTTCCCCTTATTTATCAATTAAATTAACTTGTTTGTCTATCGATGGGTGTTTTAAAGAATTTGATTAAAAGTAATAAAAATATACTAGCGGACCCTATGGAAATTCCATTGTGATTCCTACATGAATCTGTATAATTTACTGTTAATAATAATATTCCTTTTGAAATAATAAATGTCTGTTAGGGTTAATACTATTAAAAAAAAATGGCTTTCTTTTTTCGTACAAATAATTGTCACCGTAAACTAAATATTCTTTAAATAAACAAGCCACGCGTGCGTGGTCCCCCTCTGTATGTGACTTGATGTGGCGATTGTAAAATGCAATGAATTAGGGCAATTTGGGGCATTTTTGACCCCCCTTTGACCCCCTGTGGGCGCGAACCAGAATTTTTCTGAGGTCAAGGATACTCATTTTATATCCAGAACAATTGCCTCTACATTTTGGCCAAGTTTCAGAAAAATTGAATGGATGGATCAAACGTTATGGGAGAAAAGGGTCATTTTTTGCCATTTTGGGGGCTTTTGACCCCCTGGGGGAGCGAACCAGATTTTTTCCAAGGTCAGCGATACTTATTTTCTATTAGGAACAATTGCCTCCACATTTTGGCCAAGTTTCAGAGAAATTGAATGGATGGATGAAAAGTTATGGGCAAAAAATTACATTTTTGCCATTTCGGGGCCTTTTGACCCCCTGGGAGGGCTAACCAGATTTTTTTTCAAAAATCGGAGAATGTCACTTTCTAACCTGACCAAAGTTACAACTTCATGCAAAATTTCAGAGAAATTCAATGGATGATTGCGGAGAAAAATCCGGACGGACGGACATGCCTCAAAACATAAGTCCCCTGATTTATAAAATCGGAGGACCAATAAAACGAATATGTTTCGTCTTTCTTTAGTTATTTAAAATTGTAGCAATTTAATTCTTTTTAACAGGCCGAGATACCAGGGTTTAATGCTCAATCGAGTCATACGAAAGATTTTTAAAAATGGTACTTGATGCTCCCTTGCTAAACACTCAGTATTATAAGGTGAGGATCAAGAGTAATTGAAATAATCCTGGGAAAAGAGTGACGCTCTCTCCTACATCTCGGTGTAGTAACTAATTAAAAAAGTCTCATAATCTGAAGACGCTGAGTTCAATCACTATATAGGTAGTGCATTTTCATGTTTTTTTATCAGCTCCACTATGTTTGAAATAGTGAGTCAGTTGGTAAAGCAAGACGCAAGCATATAGGATGCCATGCAGGACAACCTTCCTCATGACCACCTGAATATGGAAATGATAATAAAAGCTCCTAGGAATGTACGGCACACAACCAACCAACTAGTGATTTTTTTCTGAGTTAATAAATCAATAATTTAAATATTCTATTTTTGTTTTTGTAGTCATCAATTAAATCCAATAAAGATTGCAGTCATGAAGAGGATAACAATATGGTGATCAACAACAAATGAAACCACTGGTCGCATCATACAGAGAATAATAATAAAAAAAATATTATAAAACTAAAATCTATTTTCTTTAAAAAATCATGGGCCTTGCTAATCTAACATATAAAGTTATCTTGTCGGATTTTCAAAGTCAGACCCAAATAGCAATCTGACATATCGATATTTGATTCGGATTAGCCGATTTTTTTCATTTTTTTTCTTCCACTTTTTGTTTTTGGCACAAATATAATTTATTTTGCTTCGTTTTTGTTTTTTTTCTGAAAATATATATTCCGGCTAAGTATACTGTTAGAGTGGAGATATTTTGTCTTATTTTCTATGAGATTTTCAGAATTCAGTTTGAAACATTGTTATCTTTCGCCCGAGTAGTTAAAAAAAGAAAAAAAAAAGAAAAAAAAAAAATATGAAACGCTGGGTATATACAGCTAGTATGTATATAAAGTGTATTTTCATCAAATGAAAAACAAGAACAAATTGTCAACAAATGTGTCTCCATTCTGACTGATGAAAATGGAATCAACTCTTATATTCTTCAGTGGCAAAGCCATGAATAACCAAGATGGAACGTTAAAGAGAACCAGGCACTGCCAGATTGCGGTGGGTGAGGGATCTATGCTTCTGAAGGAATGGGTTGGAGGAGAATCACTGTCAAATAAGATGGGGGGGGGGGGCAAGCACAGTGTGTTATTTATGCAACTGATTGAAGTCCACAGTCTCAGAATGGTGTCATAGAGGAGGAGGTGAGGGCAGAAATGGTCAGGTGAATGGGAAAGAGGAGGAGAAAGGAGGGATAACCTGAAGAAAAATGTCACTTTCTGATAGGGGACATTTTATTATGTTCAGTTATTTATAACTAACATCTGCTTTTATAAATTACTAGAGGCTTTGCACTAAGGACATTTTAGGCTTCCATTTATTATATACTAGCAGGAATACTCTGCGTTGTCAGAGAATTAATGAGAAACTGCACCCAGCACTTAACCCCAGGTTATAGTATTGTTGTCATCAACATTTATCCCCCACTCAACAAAATCGTCTTCATTCCACCTGTAAAATTCCAGTGGATTTTTTACTTAATTGAATTTTGAAGATAAAGAAAAGATAAATAAGAAACCGAAATGTATTCTGGTGGATTTTACAAATTTATTTTTAAAAATAGTATTATTAAAATATCGTTTTATTTTATGCTAAGCATTTTTTATTTCCATAAATATTAATAAAAAAAGTTCAATGTGTAATTATCAAAGTTATGTTGATGCGAGAAAAACACAGATATACATGAAGTTGTCTCATAACTTTATTAATACAGGTAACAATAATAAATAATAAAAATGGCTTGTCTTAACGCGTTACTGCAGTTTCATTGTTTATCCATTCTTCTGAAGAAATATAGATATGACCTTTTGAACACTTCAGAAGAATGGCTAAACAATGAAAGTATGAGAGTGTTTAGATTTAGCAAATTTATTATTATCAAGCTCTATATGAAAAAATATTGAGTCCTTTATATGTACAAAGTCTGCTGTCTTGATTCTGCTTAGTTTCAAAATTCATATCTGAGCGGCCATTTTTCAGACGTTGATTTTCATGTTATATATGTATTCAGAAAAAGGGATGGAAATATCCGACCGATATAAATAATGACTGGAAAATCTCAAGTGAATTGGGCGTGGTTCATTTCCAGTCATTATGTATATACGAAAACAAACCTCTCAAAATCGGAACAGAACCAAATTAAGACAGCAGATCTTGAATAAATAAAGGATTCAATAGCTTATCAGATAAAGCTATATAAATGATAATAAAATGCACTTGGTTTTAACACTTAACTACAGTTTCATGGTATCACCGATCATCAGAAATGTCTCTGACTGTGATTGATCCCAGACGGAGACACTTCTGATGATTGGTTATACCGTGGAACTGCAGTAACGTATTAAAGCTAAGTACATTTTATTATTATTTATTTTGGATATATATATATAATAAATTTCTTTAAGTTCACACAAAAGTTTATGTGGTAGCTCAATAGTCTACAATGCAAGTAGAGCTCATAATTTAATATAATATAATAGTTATTCAGAAAACACTCCAGATTTCATGCAAAAACACTTTATTACCAGACAATTGTTTCTTCCCATTTCGAAAATATACATTTTCATGATATACAAAATATCATAAACACTCTCGAAAAGGCTTCATCAGGTTATATCCACCACAATAATATGTGCACTTTATTCAGAAAACATTCCAGATTTCATTCAAAGAAGAAGCAAAATGAATGAAAATGTATTACTGTGGACCGTTGTGGTGGGTGCTAATTAATTATTCATTTATACGTGCACTTTGGTGTATAGTTTTTTTTTTGGTTGTTGATCAAGTATGAACATTTTGAATGGAAAAGTGAAATAGATATGATGGACATAATATATCTTGAACTTTTAAAAGAGAAGTGTACAGAGTTAAGTGAAGATTTTCCTTTGGTTTGAGTGAAAAAAGAAAAAGAAGAAACTAAATGAATATGGATGCATTTTGATTTTTCAGCCTCATTATGGCAAATATACAATCATGAAGCCTTTTCGTGAGTATTTATGATACTTTTTATATCATGAAAATGTGCATTTTCGAAATGAGCAGAAACAATTGTCTGATAAAGTGTTTTTGGATGAAATCTGGAATATTTCCTGAATAATTATTATGATATTATGAGCTCTAGTTGTATTGTACACTATTGAGCTACTACATAAATTTTTGTATGAACTTAAAGAAATTATATATATATATATATATATATATATATCCAAAATAATAAGAAAGTGTATATAATAACAGAATCAGTTAATACTAATTAATCACAACATAAGCATAAAACATACAATATTAGTCTAGATAAATAATCATACTTGTTGTTAAAAAGAAATCAACAGAGATTGTTCTATTGGACACATCGCCAAATGGATAAAGGTGTTGGTTTAAAGATATTCTTGAGTGAATTCTACATAGAGATTGTGAGTTCAATCCCTCGTGAAGGAATAATAAAAAAAAAAAATTAAAAAAAAAAAAAACAATTGATAAAGGGTATGGAACGCAAAATGAAAACAATCTATCCCCAGATGAAATCGAAATTCCTGAAAGATTACTGACTATAACAAAAGGAATCAGAAGAAGGCCGGAAAGTGCACAGCAGAGTCATTGTGAAAATGACAACAACCAAAAGTTTGAAACATGTCAATATGTTTTATTTAATGAAATGTTTTTTTGAAAAACAAAAACTTTTAAGTCTTCAGAGCGCTGCTGAAACCACCCCTTCCAAGGATTCCTTTAGTATCAGATCTGAACACTCAATATTCAGTGTCCATATTTTATGCTTTTTATAAATTTCAAGTGAAAATTCTTCTTTCAGATTCCTTGTATCACAATCTGCGAATTTTAAAGTCGAAAGTGAAAAGTGCAAAACTTTCAACATTAATGCTATGGTGATCTCCCCTATTACATCACTACTTGGACTCTTCTCGACACCATGAATAGTGATAATGGTGGTAACAGACAGTCGCTATGACCAAGCCAGAAGAAGTCTCTGGCAATGCATTACTTGTTTACTTTCGGCCCCTTAAGGCCACAACAATTATTTTACTGTTTTTGTTACTGCAAATAGCAGATAAAATGATTTATAATGGGTAACAAACATGGTGCACTTTTGAATCTGGATTATGGTCGACTATGGCGCAATATTTACCCGCTTCCTACTGCAAGGTTAAGCATGAAGTTAGGGACAAAAATGAAGCTCCCCTCCAAGAGAACACCCTGGAAGAGTATAAAAATAGTCGAGAACAGACCCGTTGGAATTCCCCAGTAGGGGCGTCTCAGGTGATCGGCAGTAAACTAACACTCTCCCAAAGGAGGAGATAATGCCTGTGAGGTTATAGGAGCTAATTTTAGCATAGACTGTTAAGACCAACTCGTATAATATTATTTGTAACAATGTAAACGGTCGTCACACGAAGAGAAAGCAAAACCTTTTTATAAACAACAACGAAATGTATTTATTTAAGATACTTACACCGTTGAGTGTAGGTTGTAGAAAGTTGGACAGTGTTCAAGTGAAGAAAGTAATAAAGTTAAAAAGTCGGCTGACAACCCATTCTGTACTTTCTATAAATAGATATGCTTGTTAACTTATTTCTTTTCGGCGCTTTAAGGCCACAACAATTAAACAATAAAAATTGATAATTTTAATTTAATTAAAATTTAGGTCTTTCTATAGTTAAGTATCCATATCAGCCAAATATTTCTGATTACGATTTATGGAACAGATTGAAAATGTCTGAGCTGTCGCTGAACATTAAATTAGTACCGACATTAAATTAAACAATTTTTCAATTTTTTCCCTGACTTAAGGTTAGGAACAATTACGCCTCCCCCCCCCCCCCCCCGCCTCCATGTTAAATATGGGTTTAATAATTTTCTTAAAATAAGTTAATCAACCTCATTTTGGTTTTGAAGTAGTATGCTTTAGTGCAGTCTGATTTTTTACATTTTTTTTTCATGGATTTCAAAGTGTAAACCGCTTCAGCCATTTTCGATTTCTTCCGTAAATGGCAATCGGAAACATTAAGGCTGATATAGATCCCTGGCTGTAAAAGTAACAAAATTTATTGAAGAATTTAATTATTTTTTATTTTCCAGCCTCACTTGTAAATTTCTAGATTTTTTTTTGTGAAATTTCCAGATTTTTTTGTGAAATTTTCAGATATTTTCTCATCAAAGGTTTGTACATCTAAAATAGTGCAGGTGAGGTTGTGCACATGTTCATATTTTAGTGTTTGCGCCTATACTCACATATACGAAGATATTTTGAAAAATACCACCCAGAATATGAATAGGAAACAAGATTCTTCTGTGATAAAGTAATGTCCAGTTCAAATGGACATGCCCTAGTTAGATATATTTATATTCTTATGTCAAAAATACAGTCTAATATTGATATTATATCCTTTTTTCTTTCTTTTGATGTCAGCTGGAATTTGAAGACAACTAAAAGATTTGGGGGTGAGATAATTAAACATAGATGATAATGATATAAGTTACTGGACTTTAGAGAAAGAGGATATTCTAGTTGGTCACTGGAAGAAGAGCCTAACATCTAAACTAGACCGAGTGGGGCTCTGAGCATGAATGGGAATGGCCACTATTAGAAGTTCACATTTTTATCTTGTACTGCAGCCCAAATGAGAAAGATTAATATTTCACTAGTAGCTTTCAATGCTACAAAATACAAACTGTATGGATTGTGCTAAGAAATGTTAACTCAAATAATAAAAGTTGTTAATTGCTTATAGCACAGAATCAAAAACCTATCGTTTACAGATAGGACATGCATACAACGAAGATGATCATGGCCCTCAATCGGAAGTTGACGGCAACAAACTCAACCACATGTTCAGCTGTGACAACCAGCCGTGCCACATGTCTGTGATCGGAGGTTATACCTATCACATTATATAAGTATGTTGCCTTTTTTTTTGGGGGGGGGGAGGGGGGATTTAAGAGGTTTATTTTGTGATGTTTGAGTGAAATATTACAATGTATTTCTCTGATTATGCGTCTATACACAGAAAATAAAAATACGCCCACCTATTTGATGATGAATCAGTAATCGTTTCCAGATGTGTCAAGTCGGCTCGGCAAAATTTGGTGAAAAGAAATGAGGTGACAAGAATTTGTAAATAGAGTTCAAATCCAACCGGAGCGATATTGTTCACTTTTGTACTTATACTGTTTGGGAAAGGCATGAACTATAAGTCTATAAGTGGATAAAAATAGCATATTTGCATTCCATTAATGGTCTATCATAAATGTTCTCTTTTTACCATCTACATCTTTCCCTTTGCGAAACAGCTGTCTGCGGATGATATATATATATATATATATATATATATATAGTAAGCTATGAAAATATATTTATGGCAATTAAGCTACACAGAGGCTCCTGCGTTTCATCCCCGGGGGGACTCTTCAGGCTAAAATGCATGGAGTTATTTTTGCCGGGTGCTTGGTTAACTAGCTAGCCGTGTATATAAAAACAACCGGCAAAAATAACTCCATGCATTTTAGCCTGAAGATTCCCCCCGGGAGCCTCTGTGTAGCTTAATTGTCATAAATATATTTTCATAGCTTACTACCTAGCTCTACTTACGTATCGAGCACTGTTGAAGTAAATACTGAAAATTGATACATAAAAAATTATATCTCCTTATAAAATGTTATGTGGATACATGAAATACTAATATATATATATATAGCTTCAGTGTAATGCTCCAACTCTGTCGTTTAGTGCCATCGAATGTTTAGATGTTTATGCTCGCCGATTTCAGTGTAAACATTACTTAATTTCTCCGTTATTACGTGACAATCTCTCGTGACCTAATGAGACTAGGTGAATGCTTACAGATTCAAGGTGTATCTGTGAACCGGGTTTGCACTCTATGACTGTCTGAGATTTTTATTTCTATGCGCTGCTGAGAGTCATAAGCTCGAAACGTCATACGTAGGTAAAATATTAAAAAATAATTTAATATTGATATATATATATATATATATATATATATATAATGTGTGTATGAAGAAAGAATTACAGAGTGCTAAACTACGTCAGTAAGAGTATCATATATTTATGTTAATAATACCATACAATTATATGTTGATTAGCCATCCGTACCAGCAGTTTTTTGGGTATTGGCGTTTGTAAATTACTACACTAAGATACTATTAGTAATTTTTGCCGATGACGGGGTAGTTTACAACTGCCAGCTCATCAGCATATAATTGGATAATATTATTATTATTAATATTATTAATATTATTATATAAGTATATATATGTAAAAAAATTACCTGAAACTACAGCAGGATATATTAAGATAATCATAAAAAAAAGCTCTATAACATTGATACTGAGCACTGTATTCATAAACACTGCCTCATTTTTCCCATTAGTTATTGTTTGAGTTTGAATCAATATTTAATTCATAACAGTAAGTTTCTTCCCATTAGGTCACATGTGTTTGTCGTCTTCATAAACACTTGAAAATTACAATTTCTAATTAAAAAAACACACTTTATCTCGATTTATTAAGATATCATCGTTTATTTTTAGTAAGATTTATTCTGACAAATCAAAAAGATCCTACAGGGCTTACCATAATATTCTCCAACTTCTGTTAGATACCACCGAAATGATCTATAAAAATTGTAGAAACTATAGTAATAGCCCGAACCATAATAACTGTGACAAAAATGGTCTCACTTTCTCCCCCCCCCCATGTCTCGCCACTGTCTGTTTTCTATCTCTTTCTGTTCACTAACCTGATTTTTCGATTCTAGATGCGTCTGCTTTCTTGATAGTTATTTCGAATTAAACAACCGAGAGAAATTATTGACACAAGAAATACGGTTTATAACGAAATTATGAATGCATGAAGCATTCTTTTATACTGACAAGTCAACCCGGTGTTGCCCAGAAATTAATAAGGACCCATGTGTACTCCAGCTCTCCGCTCTGATTCCCTATATCATCATTTTTATTCTTACTTTTTAATTTGTATAATTTTCAATTTAAATTGGTTTTGGAAAAATAACTTAAACTATTTATATAAAGTTGTTTCCTTTGATTTCTTCAATGAAAGAACATTTTTCTGACCTCACGGTCACTAATTTGGTTCCTAGAAATCCCAAATGAATTAATATTACAGTATTGTTTTTTTTACCATAACCTGACTGAGGTAATACTAAATCAAAATATGTAAGTATATCTTTGGTAGGTTTGAAGTTTTAGTAGAACAGACAGAGAGAAAATATAACTTTTTTTGATATAATAGATAAAGATAAAATCATAGTTATTACTTATCATCATCATCATCATCATCATCGATTTAACGTCCATTTTACATGCTGGCATGTACTGGGTGGCTTTTAGAAATTAACTTCCAAACTAACCTATCTCTGACCAGGTCTTTACTTATCTCTCTTTCGCTCAAATCCATCCTTCTCACTTCCTCTCATGTTTTCTTTGGCCTCCTCTGTGAACTGAACATGCTACCTCAAATGTTCTACATCTACTAACCCAAGAATTCTCATCCATTCTTTCAATGTGGCCATACAATTGAAGTCTCCTGTTCTACACGCATCTCCCTATACTGTCCAGATTTAATCTTCTTCTGAGGTCATCAGATCTGAGCCTGTCTTTAAGACTCATTACACATCCATTGTATCATTCTCATATCATTTCTCTTCATGCAACACATGTCCTCAACCCTCACTGGCCAGGTTTAGCATCCATACATCATTACACTGCATACACATGCCTGATAGACTCTTCCTTTGGTCGACAGTGGTAATGCTTTGCTGGTTAGTAAAGACAGAAGTTCCCTGAACTTACTCCATCCACTCCTAACTATTGCAATCACACTAAAACCTGCTCCACCTTGTGCTCCAATGGTATTACCAAGATACCAAAACTTTTCGACAACCTCAATAGCTTTGCCATCCATATTTTCTCCAGATCTGTTTTTGCCGATGTTAGCTTTATCCTTCTTCAGGTGAATCTTGGCGAACTTGGGAATAGCTGTATTCATAAAGCTATTCTTCAAGTGAAACTAACACTACAGCTTGATTGCCATATCTAGTACATTGCAATTGTTCTGACAAACTGGTGAAAGTTAAGTTGCATACATACAGTGATTTTTTGTTTTTAAGTGTTGAGATTATAAAAAAGAATTCCTTCCCAATTCGTTTAAAACTATTAATGGATGAATTAAATATTGGAATCGAAATGCATGCTGGTATATTTGAAATTAAATTTAAACCATTTCTATAAATAAAGAAGTATCTACACATATAGCATTTAAACTTTAATATTAAGTTTATGATTAGAAAGAAAATTAGACAATAAAATACTGTCTCTGTTTATGTTTGAGATATTTATCGACAAAAAACAAGGTCTTGTGCCAAGAAAAATTGGTTTTAATTCAAAGATAACAACTATTTCTTCATAACCATACAACCAGAGCACTGACAATTACAAAGTCTGAATCTTATAAACAAATGAATCTTCAGATTTACTGAAAAAAACGACTTACTATTGAATATTTTCACCAAAACATCAGTTTTTTTTCGATATGCACGGCGAGAGAAAATCTTTTTTTCTGTAAATCTGAAGATTCATATGTCTATAAGATCCATACTTTGTAATTACCAATGCTCTGATTTTATGGCTATGAAGAAACAGCTGTTATATTTTTATTAAAATCATTTTTACTTGATACAATACTTTGTTTTTGTCAAAAAATATCTCAAATTATAATTGCTCTGGAATTACATATTAGAACCATAGAATCATCTAATATCCACTGAGTTTAAACACTTAAGTTTGACAACACAACCGATATATATATATATATATATATATATATATATATATCCCTTGACAAATTATTGACTAAAACTTAAGTCCTAGGAGATGCTCCCTCCCAGCAAAACAAATATCAATTGTCAAGTAAACATTATTTGAATATATTGTAAATTATAAAGTTTAGTCAAGAAACTGAAGAGAAAGATAGGATACGTTTATTTTTTACATTGTTAAAATGTCGAAGAATTAACACTTAATCATTTTACAAACATTTATCTCCCTTGGCTTTGGAAAATGGTGGTGTTTTTCATGAAGCTTCTCTTAATTAAGGATATATATGGCCGAATAGAGTAAGTAATAACTTATAGATATGAATTCCCTTTTCATTACGTGAAAGGCAGAATCAAATATATATATATATATATATATGTGTGTGTACACACACACAAACAAAAAAAACACAGAACTGTTTACTTTTCATATGACCCTAAGGTCATTCCAAATCGATCATACTGGAGAAACAATTGTACGTGGCTGGTGAACTACCTCTGCCAAGAAATATACAACAAAATAACGAAAAAAAATATTTAAGTCTTACAAATAAATATTTTTCAAGGGAGATAACACCCGTATGAAATATTGAAATTAAAGAAAAAAACAAAATTCATTGCAAACATAAGCAGTGCATACAAAAGAAGAAAGCGGCAGAGACAGTAGAAAGATGGAGAAGTGGGTGGTGGGGGGAGAGAGGTCATAATTAAGGAATGTCCATGTTCTAGCACGTGTAATTCAATTATAACATTCTGTTCTTACATTTAGTATCTACTCCCAGTAATAGGATCAGTTTTCCTCTATATTCTAATTACTATATTTTATTCAACATGTTTTTTTTAATGTTATTTATTAGCTATACAAATTAAATGATAGCATTGCCGTTGTGGTTGGGCAACCAATATTTTTAGACCTTGTTTGCTACTATCTATTATTGTACTAAATGTGAGCTAATCAACGTTTGTTTCCCTAGGGCTTTTTTTCCTATATACTTTAACTAGAAGAATATTATAAGTATGTTGTTTGGTCCGCTAAAAGGGAATGCCAAAAATGTCGGAATGTTTATTTCTAATGTTATTTTTGCATACTTTTAATTTGGAATAATGAGTTCTTTAAAAGATTCAGGAACTTCTGACATCGATAAAGACATCGGATGTAAGGAGCTGGTTCCTAATCTGCGGTACAACTTTGCTATACTAAGAGAATTAAAATAATTCTCCAAACAGAACAGTTTTGCACCACTTTTATGTCCCCTTACGAAGATTAAAATCAAGATATAATGATACTAACCCTTATGTCTGCAATCTGTATTCGAATTTTGATCAAAATCAATTACATGATTTTGATTCTGGAAAATGTCTAAAATCTATAACTTAAGGGGTCTGAAGAAGAAACTGAAATTCAGGGAATCTTGCTTAATTGGTGTCTAATGAATATGGATAAAATTCAATGCAAATCTGAAATATTTGAATTTTCAAATGGGAGGTTGTGCCCATATTATGTCCCCTAAAAATCTTTTTAAATACTCCAAAGAAACTGAAATTTGGGGAATATTTATTAATTGATGCTTAATATCTATTGTTACAATTTTACAAAAATCAAAGGGTATCTGAGGAGGTATACCAACCCCTTTTTACCTCTTTTGCATAAAACTAAACATAGCCCACATTATGAACCCTTATGCCTAGCAGCTGTATTCCAAAATTTGCATAAAAGTACTGTACATACAAATGTAGAAACATATGCACATACTTAATTTTATACAGAGATAACACAAAATACATGCTAAAATATACCTTAGCTCCGGGAAGTTATGCTTGAAAAAATTTCCATTTTATTTGTTCTAATTAGCCATAATTTATAATTAACTGAACAAGTCACCCATCTTTCACTTAGCTATCTATGTATTTCTCTCACCCTCCCTCAACCTATTTTCATTAAATCACTTTCTAATATTTCTCTTTTTTCAGCTAATTTACATGTGTCTGTACGCATCACAAACACATATGTAAATAAGATAGCAAATTAATAAGTTTCTTTATTTCTATATATATCAGAATAATAATAATAATTCTATATAATAATAATAATAATAACAATAAAAATAATACTGGAACCTTGGGGGAGGTTTATTACCACCCAAATTCCAGAGAAGACTAATGGTCAGTGCCAGCAAGAAATCAATGGTAAACGACTGCTGCGATAATGCAAAATCATTTGCAATGGTTATCGAAAGAGATTGAGAGTGCTGGGAATCTGGAGAAACTTGTTACTCAGACTCCAGGGAACACCACCGGTTATTGTCAGTGAGCAATCACTGATGATGACTTGTGTAAAAACTCCTAGTGAATAAATAAGAATAATAATGATAATTTCTTTACTTCTATTATTATTAATTATTATTATTATTATTATCATCATCATTATTATGATTATCATTTTTATTATGATTATTATTATTATTTACTCACTAGGAGTTTTATTTTTAGTTATGCATAAAAACTGTCTTTAAAGACATGTCACAATTTATGAATTTTTGAATGAAATCAAAGTAAAATACATAGTCGTAGTGGTTGTGACCCGTTGGGTCATGGGTACGTCTAGTATCTAGTTTCAGTTCCTGTCTGTTTGTTCATGAACTCCTCCTAGGGTTCTGAAGACAGACCTCCCATAACTATATGTATTCCGAAACTACATTACACAGGGTATTTGGATAAATATATTTCATTTTGATCAAAGGGAGTACAACATTATTGTGGGGTCTATGGTCGCGCTTGGCATCCATAAAAATATGTTTTACTTATACAATTATATAAATTAAAAAAATAAGAATAGAAATGTTAATAAAGGGGTTCAGGGGTTGGAGCAGGAGTGCTGGATGTGCCTCGAGGTTAGAGTTAAAGATTATAAATTTAGCGAAATCTATTTCAATATATAACACTTTACTTAAACACCTTTCCCAACCAACAATGCTGAGTACATCTTTTAGCCCCATCCCCAAAATTTAATTAATAGAATGTAGCAAAAAATTGATGTTATAGACATAATTAATACCGGGAAACGCCAGGTATTCCTCCTAGTACATATATTTTTAAGGAACAAAAAAAATTTAAATTATTAAATATTTAAAAAATATTTAATAATTTTTACATATTCTTTGACCTTATTTTAATTATTCGAACCCGTGGCACAACGGATAAAAATGCTAAGTAATAATCAGTTCTAAGTGACAGTCTCCTGGAGCTTGAAGGTTCAATTTTCAGTGCGGGCGATATTAAAGAAACAATTACGAATTACTTAAGATTTCTACCTGGTCATGGCTGATGGAACGAGAGCAAGCTACCCTCATGGATTAAATAAAGGGTTCAAAATTCCGTACAGATTTCCGAGTTTGACAAGACGTACCTAAAGAAGGTTGGAGGCTATATCGGCTGAAACATTGACAGAATACTATCCAAGATGAGAACAGTAGTCCGTATAATCCAAATTATCAATCCTCATCTCAAAAATCCCAAAACATAACTCTTTATTAGGCTACGTTTCGTCAAATAAAACTTAATCTTTGATGTTTCATTCAATCTAATATTTAAAAAAAAAGCTGTCTAATCTAAGCTAAAATGCAAAGTTCCTGTCCACATGATCTGTTGAATACTGTTAAGAAGGCTGACTATATTGTCCGTTTAATGACATAAATAGGATTTATTTCTTGGCTTGTTGTATAGCTGTTGAATTGGCATTTGGTTAGAGCACCGGAAAATGAGTTAAAGGTGACTCATGTCTGGGGTTCAAATTGTGCGACCGGCTGAACAGTTATCTTCCACACTGGTGAATCTATTATGATGAAACGTATATGTAGGTGGATAATAATTAAATATTTATTATGAAATAATTATATATATATATATATATATATATATATTATAATATAAAATGAAGTAATAAAATAAGGTGTCAATCAAATTTTATTAGAATTCAAAGTTCAAGCAAAGTATCCTCAAGTCCTTAGCTCATGAGTTTTCAAAGATAATTCTTCTCTTCAGAGGACCATTACCGCAGTTATACTACTACAGGTAATAAAATTATGCTTTGAAAATATATAAAATTATATACACAAATACATAAAAACACATAACATCAAACATATCAATCCAAAAACATACTTTTTGTTGAATCCATGCAGTCCATCCAGGTCATACAAGTTGAGAAGCATAATCAGGAAAGACATTACTCCAGGTTACAAACAGCAGTCCATATACGTGAAATTTTATATTATAATATTAATTCTCTATCCAGTATATTGAGCTTCAGTTTTTTATCCGGATGTTTCACTAATTATAAGATATTAGTTGACGCTTATATCTTTTGTTGGATTGTTTCATATATTTATATATATATTATTAACAAATATTATTGTGTACATATGTTTCAGAAATTTATGTCTTCTACTGAGTTATGTCATAAATTCTGTCTTCTACTGAGTTATAATATATAAGCTCTGTTGAACTTGAAGTTCTAATAACTGGGCTAAATTTCACCTGCAGCATTCTTTTGTATCATGGAAATTTTGAATATTTCATTATTTTATATTCATATAATAAAATCAATGTTTTTTTGTCTCTTTATGATATAACTAAAGTTACAATCATTTAACTTAACATTTTTTAAACATATATACACACACACACAAATTGACTTCCAAACTAACCTATTTCTGACCAGGTTTTATTTATCTCTCTTTCTCTCAAATCCATCCTTATCATTTCCTCCCATGTTTTCCGTGGTCTTCCTCCGCTATCTCAACTGTTTTACATCTACTAACCCGAGCACTCTCATCCATTCTTTCAATGTGACCATACCAACGAAGTCTCCAGTTTTGCACACATCTCCCTATATTGTGCAGATTGAATCTTCCTCTAAGCCTGTCATTAAGATTCACATTACACGCCCGTCATATCATTTCTCTTCATGCAACGCATGTCCCTAATCCTCACTGGTCAGGTTTCACTTCCATGCATCATTCGTAAAATAAAAGAAAGATAATAAATAAAAAATGTTTCCCAAGAATTGATTCCAATTAAAATTATCTAGAGGTAAAAAAAGAGACATACAACTATCACATACATTAGACTCTTTAAGAATGATCAAATCATTAAAAGGGCCATACAATAAGCAATGTCTAAAAGGGAATGTATCTTTTTGAAAGATGAGAAAAACTGTCACGATTCATCAAGGGTCACACCGTCTGGTTATTACATAGAAAGTACTTCAAAGGAAAATGTTGAACTGGACGTATGAAAACTTAAATACCAGCTTTCAAATGCTCTACTCCTCCACAGCGACAAGAACAGTAGAAACAATTATACCCCCCCCCCCATCCCAAAGAACCTAAAACCCTAAGAAAACAAATATCCACTTTCAATGATTGAGCGAGTGAGTGATAAAGAGGCCCACAAAAGGCAGGCATGTGCATTTTGAACGCGATTGAACATCAAACCAAACACTCATTGTTGAATGAGCACAGGAAGACTAACAGGAAGGACGGGTTGATGTTGTCTGATGCTGTTATCAAAAAGATTATGATTGATCCAATAATAAACAGTTGAAACTTATCATCCATTGATTGCTCCCCATCCACTACCACTCTCTCTTGGGATAAGCTGTTTGAACAGAGTCTGCAAACATTGTGTGAAAAATACAGGAGATTCTAAGGATGAAAATTATTTGTTTTACTCAATACTCCCCCCCCCCCCTCGTAAAGTTTTTCTTTTCTTTTTTTTTTTACATGATAAACATTTCATTAAAGCCAGAACGATTCTGTGGTTAACCCCGTTCCAGCCATAACGATGTCAAAAGTATTACCGCATGCTACCGCCAGCGACACACACTGTAAGAGCAGCTTCAATCTTTTAAGCAAAATACATTCCCATCAATCCCTATGAAGGGACGCAACTCCAGAAGTGTCCACTGCCACTAGAGTAAAAAATAAATATGTCTGCAAGAGAACATTTAGTTTTGTTTCTTAAGCTCTGTCTTGAGCAACCAATCTCGGTTCTCAAATTCAAACAAGACCAATATCATCAAAAGTAGATAAATTCTTCACATTAGTATTAACAATTTTTAAAGAACTCATTTCTTTCTCAAGCACACAGATACTACATATAAAGTAAAGTGAGATTTTCCTCCTATTCAATTGACCAGCAATGGTTAGATAAAACACATTTGTTTCGTCATTCATTTTCTACCTAAATTGGTACATGTCATTAAATAAAAAAAATTCTGTTTCACTCACATCAATCAATTTTATTATTTAGTCCGGGTCAATATTTCAGTTTTTTTCTTCTTATTAAAAGAAAATTGACAGAGTTTTCATTCTCTCATTAATATATATATATATATATATATATATATATATATATATATATATATATATATATATATATATACGAGATCAGATTGAAAAACCAAATGACGCAATGCAAGATTTAAAAAAAATAAATGAAACCATTTTTTTTTTTAAATTTTAATCATATATTTCGGCATAACATGTCATCTTCAGTGTCTACAGACTGAAACATTATGAGAGGATTGGCTAGAATAGGTGAAATGGGAAGGAGATTACTCAAGAGGGCTCGACAAGTATTGTAGACGACCAAGATGTAGTAATTGTCTGTATTTCTGAGATGAGGTGTTTTCATTATGGATTTCAGTGTTGTGAGCATGGCAGCCAAGATGAGGAAGTCAGTCTGGACACTGAAATCCATAATGACCATGATGTAGTTGGTTGGGAAGCAGACTCGTGGTATCTTCTTCCACAGATGGGGTGTTCTAGGTAAGAAATTTTGTTCATTGAAGTTCCGTTTAGTTTTTGGTACAGATAGAAAGTTATTATAATACCTAAGTTGAGTGAATTAACATTTGTCTCCTAAAAGTTTTTTTCTTATATACTTTAATAACATAAAATACACACTAAAATATCCTTTAGTTCTGAGATTGAGGTTTGAAAAAGATTCCATTTTAATTATTCTAATAAGCCGCAATTTGCAAATAATAAGAGAGCCATCTCTTACTGTCAGTCTATCATTTTCACTCTCTCTCATATGTTGTCCCCCCTCTCTTATTTTATACAATGCATATCACTCTCCTTTTCATCATTCTTTCTGTCGTAGCAATTAAAGGGAATAAAACTAACTATAATCCTCAACATGGAAGTAGTCCATTAAAAGTTCCAAACTAAAAATAATAAAGACACTGTACAACTATGAATATTAAACTACAAAATAGCTTAAATACTTTATGTATTGTCAGAAATATTTCATTAAAAAATCCTTTAAAATAAAAAAACAACCGAAAAAACGCCATTATTCAATAAAGAAAAAAAGAATTAAAAAATATGCGAACAAAAATTCTAAAGATTAAATTATTTACATGTTTCAGACTGTTTTTCTTGTCTTTGTTACGATTTCACAAATTTTTGATTGCTATACTCTCCAGCCATCGTCAGGTGAACTTTGTTTTGGTCAGTAATCCTTTGGAAATTTTTGAACTGAACTTTTTTTATTTAATCCACTGAGGTAGATTGCTTTCATTCCTCGTTCCAGGCTTTTTTTTTACCCAAATTAAATGCCACCCATGAAATAGTTAATAAAATGCATAATCCTTTCTGCAATCCAACCGTATTTGGTGCAAATATACTTCCGTCTATGCTTGACTTGTCCACCAAGTTTTAGTTATGAATACCACACAGTATTTGTTTTATCACCATTCAATAAGCACACCTGGATATGACATGCAAAATTGTCAATAACTCCGATATCCTCCTCTCTTGGCACTGTCCCAATTTTGGCTGTGATGGCTCTCTTCAGTTCACAAATAGTTTTCGGATAGTTTTCATAGACATTATCTTTGAGATAACCGTACAGATAAAAAACTGCAGGGTTATGGTCCGATGAGTGTGAAGCCCATTCAGGCTCACACTTCCTACTGATGAGACAATCACCAAAATGTTCCCACATATCACTGAAGAATGATAAAACAAAGGCTGTTGGACATCTATGACTGAAACTTGGTGGATAAGTCAGGCATAGACTGAAGTTTATTTGTACCAAATATGGTTGGATTTCAGAAACGATTGTGAATGTTATTGATGATTCCATGAGTGGCATTTTCTTTGTGTGTGGTGGTGGGGGGCATCCTACATCTTGGATATGCTAATTTCTTCTTTTTTTTTTACAATGAATTGAACCCATAATCTTTACCTAAAATTCACTATGAGTAACCAATAACTTCATTCATGTGTCCACTAAGACTAAATAATTAGATCAAACATGGGTTCAGGTTAAAATTCCCATAATGTTACTGACTACAGAAGACACATGAAAAAGGCCGGAGAGTACATTTGCCGGAATATTGGGAACATAACAATCAAGATGAAGACAACAGTCCAAAACAAGTAAATAACTCAATAACTGGTTCTGCAAACTTTTGCAATTTTCGGAACCAGTTTGTGTAAATCGGTTCAATCCCATCACCAGTTGTATCCCATCTGAAATTAATTTGTCTTGGGGTGCCAAAGAATTTAAATCCTCCCCTTGTATGTTTTGGGGAGAGGGTCGGGATATGAGTTTCATCAAAAACAATTTTTTAAATTGAACAAAGCAACATTTTGAAAAATAATGCAATTTAGAAATATAAGTAATAATTTGGAGAGAAAATAAAACAATTAAAATTACTTATATTTTTGTTTACCTTCTATTGGGATTTCTGAGACGCATAATTATAATAGACTAATATATTTCACATTGTTTTGGCTACTGCTCTCTCGGGCCATCTTCAGGAGCCTGTTGAAAATGGAGGTAGGATGAGAATCTCGAAACAGAACCTTTATTCAATAGATAGAGACAGACTATTCTTATTTTGTTAGCTATGTTGAATCAAAACTTAAAAGAAGAATCTGTTTCAGGGTTCTCCAAAGTATTGCCAATTTCAACAGATCCCTGAAGAAAGGTGTAGAGACCGAAACATTATAATAAAATCTACAAAATAGACACTTGTTTGACTGTGAATAAATTATACATAGATTATTATCTTTTCTTTTTCATAAACATTTGCTTTTTATGACGGGAGTCCCTTAGTCCTTAATACAGATCTCAATTCTATAAGCTTTTAGCCTAGAACAGTAATTTATAAATTGAAACTAGATTTAATCTTTTTGTTACCCATTTAATTAGTAATTAAAAAAAAACAATATATTTTATATACTAAAAATAATACTTTTTTAATCGGGTGTGTCAGATATATGCATCCAGATTATACGAAAAAGCCTATCTAACCAGCAACAGGTGGCTTTGCATCCATGCTCATTAAATTAGGGAGGAGTTTTCATGTGATACTTGGGTGCCATAACTATGCTCTGCTACCATTTTGGAAAGTAAAAGAAAGGAAAGCAACTAAAATATAACAAACAAAATCCTATGGATGAATTACAGGATGGTCTGAAAGTTTTTTTATAAAATGTAAGCATGCTTTTGTCTACCTATTCTAAGATGTATTTATTCGAATAGTCTACAGGGAGTGGTCCGAAAATCTTGATACCCAAACCAAAATGGGGCGTCCGAAAATCTTGTTAATCCTACCAAAAGAAGGGGTCCAAAAGTCTGGTTATCACAATCAAGATAGAGGGTTCAAAAGTCTTGTTACCGCAACCAAGATGGAGGGTCCAAAAGTCTTGCTACCCTTACCAAAAAAGGGGACCCAAAAGTATTGCTACTCCTATCAAAAAAGGAGGGTCCAAAAGTCGAGTTACCCCTATCAAAAAGGAGGGTCGAAAAGTCTTGCTACCCCTTTCAAAAATGGAGGGTCGAAAAGTTTTGCTACCCCTATCAAAAATGGAGGATCGAAAAGTCTTGCTACCCCTATCAAAAACGAAGGGTCGAAAAGTCTTGTTACTCCTACCAAAACAAGTGGTCCCAAAGTCTTATTACCTCTATCAAAACGTAGGATTACTCTTACTAAAAAGGGGGGTCCAAAAGTCTTGTAACCCCTATGAAGAAGGAGGAACCAAAAGTCTAGTTACCCCTATCAAAAAGGAGGGTCCAAAATTTTTTTTACCCCTACCAAAACAAGTGGTCCAAAGGTCAAAGTAGGGTTCAAAAGTCTTGTACCCTTACCAAACAGGAGGGTCCAGAAGTCTTGTTTCCCCTATCAAAAAGGAGGATTCAAAATCTAGTTACCCCTATCAAAAAGGAAGATTCAAAATCTAGTTACCCCTATCAAAAAAGAGTGTTCAAAATCTAGTTACTCCTATCAAAAAAGAGTGTTCAAAATTTAGTTACCCCTATCAAAAAGGAGTGTTCAAAAATCTTGTTAGCTCTACCAAAATGGGTGATCCAAAAGTCTTGATACTCTACCATAAAGTAACAACAAAAAAGGGGCCGTCACAAAAGCTTCATAAAATATCGCACAAGTCACGGCGCTGCATAGTTTGTGCCATGAAAATGACGTCATTTATGCAGATCTTCTTGATGTTTCAGTGTCAATGAAAATGAATAAACTGAATCCAATATATGTTCTTTTCTATTACTGTATTACTTGTTCTTCTTTTGTTACTTTTTGATAGAGCCAACAAAACTTTCAAACCACCCTATAGAAAACAACAAGAATAATTCTTGGGTCTGAATGATAAAGCTTCACCAGGCATCTGATATTGTATACAATTACAGAGCTTAAAATTTAGCTCCTGGGTGAAACTACTTTTAATGTGCATGGGTGCCAAATCTTCTGCTGTTGCTGCTTATGTAGGCCTTTTTAATATCATGTTGATATGTAGATCTAACATATAGCTATAACTGAGTTGTTTAAACCTGCTAATAGGAAAATATAGAAAAACAATTTTCCTGTATGATAAACTAGACTAATATAACTGTTATCCTGCAAAAATGACATACGTAGTAGGGATATTGGAGAAGTGAAGTGGCATCGTGTCAATACAGAAACACTTTTATAAAGAAAGGCGTTTTTCTAAATGAATAAATGTGATAGTGCCCTTTTCTCACACTAACGATAAAGTCAAAACGCTCTATTTCAAGTTAATTCAACTTTACACAACAGACGCACCATCTATTTTATATACTGTTTATGTATATGGTATATCAGTTGCCAAATTAATTATTTGCATATTGGTTTTGAAAAAGGACATTTTATTAATTAACTATTATTTGCTGTTTTTTTGCTTCAATTGTTTTGATTTTTAAATGACAAATAGTTCTGTTTTGCAATATTGTCATATTTACTGTTCAAATGTTCCTTTCTTTAGAGGGATTGACTTGATTTGCAACAAATTGCAATCTATTTCTAAAATGAAAAGGCAAATTAAGTTCTTCTTTCTTTTCCTTTTTTTACGGTCACATTTAAAAGATAAATAAATTTGTATCGAAATTACTAAAATGTGAATGTTCATCTATCTACATGAATAAATGAGAAAGATCTTGTTCTGTGTTTACAACAAAGTTATGAATGAAATGTTTATTATTTTAAATTAATTATTCAAATATTTCAAGTAACGAACTTTGCAAGATGATAGCGAACCGGCAAGGCCAGCGGTTTCTACATAATAGGAGGGTACATCCATGCACGCATCCTATTAAGAAGCTCTATCGTCCATCTATCAGTCTGTCATTCTTAAATTCGAAATAGCATTTTTAGATACGTCAATACGTCTCTATAAGAGGCCCTGCACATCTAAGGGTCTATCTGCTTAAGTTTGAAATAGTATTTTCATTACTAAACACTCAGATTGAATGAAATTCTCAAGGAATAGAAAATGAGTAGTTCATTAGATGTTTTCACACATTTCTATATCAGTTGTTTTGTCATGGTTAACCCATTAGGGCCCAATTTTTTTCTTCAATTTATTACCGAAAGTCTTTTGTAGATATAATATTATTTCATATTAAAATTACTTTCAACGGTTTATTTGACTCTATAGGATAGTTAAAGCATTCATATATATATATATATATACATATATATATATAATGGGGTCTTACAAAAAATATATATTTAAGTATATACTCTTTATAAAATCCGAAAATGTTCCAAATTGTAAGCTCAGTGAAGTTGTATTACAAGCTTCAGAGCATATATATTATAGGGGCATTCCAATGCCAAAGGAACAACCAATCCATAACCATACCTTTTATTTGTACTTTCAATTTCTTAATCTTCATATATCGTCGAACGACCGCAAGCATACTTTTTTTCTGTTCTTTTAACCGCTTTACTTATCGGCAAATACCTGTAATTCTCTTTGTCTCACAGACAAAAAAATTATTTTAATATGTATTTTAAAATTTATTTATGTTTATTTTTTCCAAATCCAATGCTTTTTCTACATCTTACATGCATTTCGCAACAGAATCAACAAAAATAGACTGGATTTTGTCAACATTTCTCATGTGAGTTTTTTTCATGGATTTTTCATGTAATTTGACTTGCTGTTACCTTTGTCAAGAGCTCATTTTGAACTTATTCGATCCTCTTTTCTCATGTCTTTGGATCAAGGTTATTTTCTTATTACTACTGAATGAACAATTTCTCTGATGAGTAACAAATTTAAGATGAAGACTATTTCTTTTGAATCTGCTGCGAAATGCGTGTCAGATGTAGAAAAAGCATTGAATTTGGAAAAAATAAACATAAATAAATTTAAAAATACAGTATAAACATATTAAAAGAATTTTGTTTGTCCATGAGACAAAGAGGAATTACAGGTATTTGTCGATATATGAAAGTAAAGAGATTGAAAGAACAAAAAAATATGGTTGCGGTCGTTTGACGATATATGAAGATTAAAAAATTGAAAGAACAGATAAAAGGTATGGTTATGGATTGATTGTTCATTTGGTTATTGGAATACATTTATAATTTATAATTATATATATATATATAATGATGATGATTGCCACTTCTTTACAGATAAAGGCCATCCATACAAGATTGCAATGCCCGTTTGTGAGCATGCAGATGGTTAAGCAGGCCCGACTTATTTTTACAAGTCTTACTGCAGATATGACATATAAGGCTAATGGTTTCCGTTTGTATGTAGCTATATTAAACTCCCGTTTGACACTTGTTTAGTTATATATATATATATATATATATATATATATATATATAATGTGGGTTGGTTATAAGGACTACTCACTAAAAAACATTTTGATTGAATAATAGATTAAACTGATTGTATCCTTCCACTCTAAATTTTCACAGTATACTGAAAACTGAGACATCAGTGTCACCAATATACATCGGACAGTGAGTGTAATATTTGAAAAACACTCCAATCTTTATGACTAACTATAGATATCTCTGAAAAATGGTTGCTGAAACATGGTAAATTATCCTTCTGGTCCTAAAAAAAGGATCATGGGCACTAACGAGTTAAGTTTGAAATATCATTTTGTCGGTCTGTCATGCTTAAATTTAAAATAGTATTTTATTGGTTAGTCTGTTATGCTTGTGGTTGAAATAGAATTTTGTTCGTTGCTTTGATCTGTCATGCTTAGGTTTGAAATAACATTTCGTCGGTCTGCCATGCTTAGGTTTGAAACTGCATTTTTTTGTATTATTTGAATTATTCGGACTACTGTTCTCATCTTGGACGTTATTCTCACAACATTTCCGCCAATGTAACTTCCGACCTTCTTCAGGTATGTCTTGTCGAACTTGGAAATTTGTGGTGCAACGATAATAAGTGCTAAGTAATAATCAGTTCTAAGTGATAGTCTTCTGGAGGTTTACGGTTCAATCCCCAGTATGGGCGATACTAAAAATACAATTACAAATTACTTAAGACTTCTACCTGGTTATGGCTGACAAAATGAGAGCAAGCTAACCCCGTAGATTTAATAAAGAGTTACGTTGGAAATTCCATAAAGATTCCAGAGTCGATAAAATGCCAGTATGTCAGGAGTCAAGATTTTATTTACTGCATTAAATGGATTTCTAATTCTTTAACTAGGAGTTGCTTCTGGACTATTTTCATAGAGGGAACAAGGGGTCTTAGCATCTCCTATTTCTCAGGACCGTGCATGACGTGTAGCTTTAGATTGCTACATAAAAACGATGTCACTGGAATTGATATTACCCAAGGTTTTCTTCAGTCACTACCTACAAAAATCTTTCAATTAAATATGAAAGTTTCAGATTTAAAAAATTGGCAAAACTTACTGTTCAACTTTTTAGGGGGGGGGGGGTCAGTTTGTTACTTAAATTTAGCATAAAATGATCCGCCTGCTTTCGTAACCAAAATTATTTTAGCTAAAGACTTTTCTAAAAAAAGGGGGGGGGGTGCTCCATTTTGCATTAAACTTATATATAAAACTGAACACTCGGCTAAAAATTGAACAAGTCATTTTTTTATAATCTGAAATTTTCGATAATACGCAAAAATGTTTAAAAAAAAACAAACTTAAATAGCAAAAATGTTGGAAAGAAAGAGAGAGGGGGGGGGTTACAAGTTTCCCAATTTTTTTCTTACCCTCTTCTACCCATTAATTTTTTTTTATCTTCATATATTTTACATCCTATCATAATTCATTTTTTTAAAGGCACAATCATAGCTTAACGCAATTTTATGAAAAAGCATATCTATCTGGTCATTTAGCAGGATAACAGTTACGTTTGGTGTCAAGTGATAATTTTAATTGTTCTTTGAGAGTTACTCGAAGATTGTTTTAGAGTGGAGGCCGTCGTTATTGCTCTCTAATGAAACAAAGCAATAAAAAGAAGAGAAAATATACAAAAACATTGAGTAATAAAAATAATAAAATGATGCCACTCAAATAAGACTTAATATTATTAATGCTTAATTCCCCCCTTTTTTTTTGGCCTCTTGAAATTAATGAGGTACGATTCTCAGGTGAGTTCGTCAGGTGGAAGATAGTCAGTCACCTGTATTATCTGGAAGTTGGCGGGCATTTGTTGTAGTCTCATATCCATTAGGTGTGGCTGTAGTCATGCATGACGTCATCTCCCACTGGCCAGCTTCTACTGCATTTTGTGACCTAACCATGTACCCTTGAGAAGCATGGGGCAGACCGTCAACACTTCTGGTCTGTCCTAAGACATGGGTCTGAACAGTGCCTGGGCTTAGTGGGTGGGGAAAAGCTGAAGAATTTGGTAAGGTCAGAGTGGAGTGATCTAACGGCTTGTAACCATGTGAAGAAGGTGAGCTATATCTGAGACTGCTTGGGTATGATTTAGGAAACTGGGGGAGGCGAGGGGAACTTTTGGGCTTCGGGGGTGGAGGAGGCGGTGGAGGAGGAGGAGGCGGAGGAGGAGGAAGAGGCCGTTTGTCCTTTGTATAATTTTCTGTGCGGGAGACCGTATTCTTGTTTTTGAAAAGTCGCATCTGCATTCTGGCATCATTTGTGTCGAACTTGGCAACTTCGCGCAAGCTCGAATTGTTACTGTGGCTTTTCTTCCATTCTTGACCCAAATTGTCCAGGTACTTAATAGCCATTTCCTTATCAACCCTCTTGATGTAGGGATCGCCATCAACTAAATAGTTGGAGCCTTCAACGACATGAAGTATGTCATTAAGAATCTCTTTCGGAGGTTTGTAACCTTCACATTCATGGTCAATTCGTGCTTGAAAAGAATGATAGGATCTGGAAAAATCGGAACTCATATCTGGACAGTTTGTTTCGGAAGAATTCTGTCTTTTTAATGTTTCAGAATAAACACGATTGACAGATTTCTTTTCATTATTATTATTCATATCCTCTTTCTCCGACGGACTCAGTGCTATATAAGGCATGGATGACGACTTTGAAAGTTGTCTCCACTCCAATGAATTATCCGAGATGTCATTCAAAGAGCTTGTGTTCTTACTATTAATGAGAGGGAAATTATTGAGAGATTCTTTCGATTCTATATTATAACCGTGCGACTTTTTATCCGACTTGTGCTGGTTTGCTGTGGGTAGAGAGGAGAAAGGGGCCGGAGATGGTGTACGGCTTTTGCTAACTTCAAAATAAGGACCCCGAGAAAATTCATTGTCCTTTGTAACAAAGCCCTTCACATTGCGCACTTGAAATACAGGCTTTGTTACAAGATGTTCTTCTTCAACTGAATCAACTGGTGGTGGTCGATATGGCTGTGGGCTGACATGTGGAGAAATGACACGTGTTGGTAAGCTGAGTCTATTATCAGTTTTAGAATGGAAAGAATTGGATGGATTTTGTGATGAACCCAATAAGAAAGGAACTTTTTCAAACTGAGATTCTTTTAATTCGGGTTTTAAACTTAAGCATTGGTCATTAGAGCTATAATTTACCTCCAATTTATTTTCAAGTTGCAGTTTCGGAGAAGTCTTCATTAAATAGGAACCCTGGGCAGCTGTGGATTTTGTTTTCATAGTTTTAACAACAGTTTCCTCTTTGACTACATTATTTTCTGCTTGAGATTCAGATCCTTTTTCTTTTTCCGCAGGGTAGAATGACTTGGAAGGAGATAAAGGAACCTTTATGGACTTTGGGGAAAATGGTTCCCTTTCGGTTATCATGCATTTTTTAAAGTCAGTGTCTGCAGGGGCCAAATTAAAAAACGATTCTTTGCACGAGTCTGACCTCTGCAAGAGCGAAGATATTTTCCCCTCACCATTATAAGGGGCAGATTCAGAACGTATGTGCAGCGGCGTATCAATCGAATCATCTGGCGAATGATGTTGGACATGAATCTCATAAAGATTATCCAATTCATCAATATGCGTGCCATGAATCGCGCGTGTTTTTGACAACTTGTTGCAATTCTCTTGGATCTGGAGGTAGGCACCTGCGGGCGTGGTTGACCTTCGATTCTCCTGATTCAGATTAGGGAGACTCATTGCATGGGACATTTTCGACCTGATAAACTCCCTATCAAGGTCTTGGTATTTTGCAAACAATTCATCAAAGGAGAGTTCACGTTTGATATCGTAAAGTGTATTAGATTTTTGTTTGCCTGTGCTGCTTACAGAACTTTCGCATAAGTTGTAGACGGCACATCGGTCTTTGAGACTCTTTTGTTGCAGCCTCAGTTCATATTCATTATCGGCGGTCCACCGTTTTGATTTCTTCGAGGATAAGAAAAACTCATATTTTGCCTGTGCGTCATCTAATTCTGTATAAAGCTTCTTGAGAACCTGCCGTACCCTATCGGGCACATTGCTGTAACCAGGCTTCTTTAAGAGTGAGCCGGCTATATTATACTGCTTTTCAATCTTAGAAATACGATTCAGGATTGTAAAGCACTTCTGAAGCCTTAAGAATTTCTCTGAACGTTTTGATGAATGTAAGATCCCTGCTGCATATGATTGGTAAGCCTGAGGGTCTAGTCTTGACATGTGCTCACTGTTCAAACTATGGGTTCCTTTGTGCCCCGTCTGAGAGCGCCACAACAGAGCCCCTAATTCTGATGCTTCAACCATCAGATCGCTACTTTCATCACTCAACTGACGTTTGATATGTTTAGAAGACATGGAGCTCGTTACTGAGCTAGTTATTGAACTCTTTTCTATTTTCTCTTTGCTTGAACTGGATTTTGGGGAATAATTGTTTAATATTACTGATTCACTTCTTTTATGTCTTGACTCTTTTAAAGGAGAAGATGTATCATCCTTTATTGCTTTATTATTATTATTATTATTATTATTATTGTTGTTGCTACTGGTGTTAATCGTGAAAGGTAACTGATAGTTCGACACTGTTTCTACATCTTCAGGATCAGTCTCTTCACAAAATTTTGCTTGCAGTTCTAACTGGGTTATGATATTTCCCAGTACATATGCTGTCGCAGGAGAGAGTTTGTCTTCGGACATCAACCTATGACAATGAGTTTCCACTCTTTGATTGTATAGCATCTTCTCCCTGTACTCCTCCTCGGTGAGATTTTTCCACAAACTCGGGTCTCTGTTGTAGTTGAGATGCGAGCTTGGATAAGGGTTGTATTTTCGTACAAGCTCTAGCACCTCGGGTCTCTGCATTTCCCTGATGAAATCTGTATTTCTGTCGGGGCTGTACTGAGGTTTGTTTTTATTGAGCATCATCAAACCGGCTGGTGTCGTAAAATTATCATGCGGCAAAGCAAGCTTCCCTTGGGGTTGCACTGGTGCAGGTTTTGGCAATTCACTCCCGCTAAAACCGGAATGCACTTCGTTGAATGTCGGGTGGGGAGAACCAAGCGACCAATCATTTTTGATTACGGGGGACGTATGGAAGGAAGGAGTAGCTGCGTGGGAAGGCGCTAACTTGGGAAGAGGACAAGAATTGATTTCGACCTTGGAAGGGTCTTTCGTTGAGAAATGGTTAGCTTTCGGCATGGACTGGCCGGAACCAAGGATTTTGTCAGTTGCTGCATTGTATCCGGAATCACCAGACAAGTAGTGAGGGAGGTGTTTTCTTAGTGGAGGCGTGGGTGGGGAGGAATGGTGTGACAGGGTCGGTTCATTTAATGCCATGGCACTAGACTAGAGGCATATATATGTAAGGACTTGTTAGAATGTGATAAAATAGAGGGGGGATAATAAGGAAGTGAGGTTGGGTGGGTTTGGTTAGGATAGTAAGCAAGTATTCAGATATTTAGCGTGCGTATGTCTGAGTCATGCAATTGGACAACCCTGACATCAAAACTTCCACACTGTCTGCAAGAAAAAAAAGGTATCAGTGGTTAGTGCAATGACCAAAAATATTAAACTTTTACAATCCAAACTCAAGACCTTTGACCTACCCCCAATTCTCTTTCTTTGTTGTTTATAAAATGCGTGCACTCACACAGAATAAAAAATTAATAGTCCATCTGTTAGTAGACGTTTTGTTTGTTTGTTTTCTTTTAAAACCATTCCTTCATAAATCTGAAGTTAAGATAACACAAAAAAAACCTTTACGGGTAAAATACAGAATAGTTAACAGTCAAGAACTTGTAAACAAAAAAAAACAAAAAAACAAATAATTAAATTCTCTACCGACCTGTAAACTTTTAATGCATGGAAACTATTTGTAAGATTTTATTTTCAATTTCAAAATTTTATTTTTATGAAAGCTGTTTTATGGACACATGACAATGGAACTCGAAATGATCACTTAACTTTGTTTTTGTTCGGGGGGGGGGGGGTACTTGGACTTAGGGTTAGTAGTAGGGGAAGTAATTTTTTTTACTATCTTTTCAGCATGAAGTTAACCAATCATTCCATCCGTCATTTTGGTTTTCATGTATCGATAAGACAGCTTTCAGCAAAATAAAATTCTGAAATAAAAAAAATCTTACAGTTTACACATTAAAAGTATATCGGTCGGTAGAGAATTTAATTCTACTGCATTTCCTATAAATTATTTGTTGTTTTTATTTTTTGTTTACAAGTTTTTGACTGTTAACTATTCTGGATTTTTACCAACCAGTGCATTAGATCATGAAATAGCAAACATGCATAAAAAATGATGACCAATGGTTCATTATTATTACTATTATTTATTGCATAACCCCTATCTCTTCAAATAGAAAATCCAATATGGCTGCTTCTTCTATTGATTATCATTACATAGAAATCTTTCTTCACTTTCCTCTGCAAGGAAATCCAAAGTTAACAACCACACGACCTGAGAATTCATGAATTTGCAAGCAAACAAATAATTCAAATAATATGCATGCAGAAACTGCTGAGTTATTTTTTTTTTTTAATTTCTCAAATTTTTGAAAAAAAAAAGAAAAAGGAAAAAAGAAAAAAAATCAAAACGGATGCTTATCCCACATCTGTTTGATGAGTCATCATTAAATACAAATTAACTACGACTCTCATCTTAGGTGTGATATTCACAACACTTCGGCTAATGTAACCTCGGATCTTCTACACATATATTTTTTCGAACTTAGGAATCTCTGTGTCAAATTCGGTAACCTGTATAGAATTTAGATCTGAACCTTTTATTTAATCCACGGGGAGGGGGGGGGGGGGGGTAGATTGTTCTTGATTCGTCGGCTATGACGGGATAGAAGATGTGATTTTTAAAGTCATTCTTAGTTATTATCGCCTGTAGTAAAGACGGAACCTTGAAGCTTAAGGAGAATGTCATTGAAAATTGATTGTTAACCAACGCTATTAACAACTAAGCCATATGTCCAAGTTCAAAAAGATGCACCTGAAGAAGGTCGGAGGTTACACTGGCCAAAATGTTGTGAAAATAACAACCAAAATGAGAACGGTAGTCCGAATAATCCAAACAACACAAATTATCAATCCTCATCTAAAAAATTCCGAAACATTAATAAAACTTCTTTTTTTTTTAAATTACAGAGCGAAAAAAAATGCAAGGCCAAAGAAACAACAAGCAAACAATGTACGTTCAGATATTAAAAAAAATTGAATAAAAACCAAAAGATTAACTGCGCTAATCTGCCACAAGTATAAAATAACAGATATAAGATCATAGTTTAGTAGTAACAGCTAATTAATAATGGACGATGCCAGACCAAGTATAACAACATAAAAACGAAAATATTAAAATACCATCCTCTGTTGAACTCTTGCAATTATGCTAAAGTATCTATCAACGTAATAATTTTAGTAGAAATAACTAGAAGATGAAAGGTCATAATTAGTAGTGGAAGGGATGGGGGGGGTAGATGGGAGGGGGAGGGAATATTTCTCAAATTTTTAGACACCAAATTAACTAAGCTTACTGGGTGCGCTTCCAATGTGATCTACCGAATGGTTTCTAATCAGGTTAATGGGTAGATCACATGTTGGAATGTAAACAATTCGGCAGACCACATGTTGGAATGTAAACAATTCGGCAGACCACATGTTGGAATGTAAACAATTCGGCAGACCCATGTTGGAATGTAAACAATTCGGTAGATCACATGTTGGATGTAAACAATTCGGCAGATCACATGTTGGGATGTAAACAATTCGGTAGATCACATGTTGGAATGTAAACAATTCGGTAGGACACATGTCGGAATGTAAACAATTCGGTAGGACACATGTCGGAATGTAAACAATTCGGCAGATCACATGTTGGAATGTAAACAATTCGACAGATCACATGTTGGAATGTAAACAATTCGACAGATCACATGTTGGAATGTAAACAATTCGACAGATCACATGTTGGAATGTAAACAATTCGGCAGATCACATGTTGGAATGTAAACAATTCGACAGATCACATGTTAGAAGAGCATCTCTTATTATACCCTTAGGATTGTTAATCATTAAAATTTCACTTCCTTGTGGATTGTTGCAGATAGTCGGATTTTTTAACTATTAGGTTATCAAAAAATCAACAACAAAAAACAGTTGAGCTTCAATCCTGGCTTGATGCGCTTGCCTGTCTTGTCACATTGAAGAGCTGTGATACAGCGAAACCACCTGTCTGGGGATAACTATATATATCGTTCACAGCTGGATCTAATAGGCAATCTACACTTATCAGCTGATCATCTTGATCATCACTGAAGAAAGTTGTATTGAATTGTTTTCTTCTTTTCCCGTCCTTCTCTTTACATGTATTATGTATTTATACAGCGACTACATTTCACCCAAATAGTTTACACATTAAAAAGAGTAAATTTTAATTTGGATTAATCGGACTTCTATTCTCATCTTGGTTGTTATTTTCACTTAGATAAGTTTATTTGTGTTTAAACTTATTTTAAAGCGTTTTTTTTTAAATTCAAAACAAGCCTAGTGGCCACTCTGTTCAGTTAGAACACAAAAAATGGCTGCCCATAAGCCATGCACAAGGACTCTTGATAATCGCTCAAAAATCGAAAATTAAACAAAATACTGGTAGAACATTACATTTTTGCTCGATTGGTGACATTTATTGGATGTGTTTCTACCAGTATTTTGTTTAATTTTCGATTTTTGAACGATTATCAAGTGTCCTTATGCAGGGCTTATGGGCAGCCATGTTTTTTTAAAATTCTAACTGAACAGAGTGGACACTAGGTTTTTTATTTAACAAAAAAACGCTTTAAAATAAGTTAAAACATAAATAAACTCATCCAGGTAGGTAGAAGAGTAACTTATCTTGCCTTTGGTAACATATATTTGTTGCATATTTTTTTCACCACCTTTTTGTTCTGTTAGCTACAGTAATAAGTACCCAACTTCTTTTTCAAATTGATTTCTTAAAGTCATAAACAAGGACTCTGTGTACCCTTGCTCCCAGCTCTCAACCCTATATTACCATTTTTATTTATTTTAAAATTTCATAAAATTCTAATTTTCAAGTTATAAATAAAAGAGTACCCATTTCATCAAATTAGTGGAGGGAGATGTTACATTTTTCGAAAATACCAATCGAGCATTGAAAAAATAGGCAACATTTTTATATAAAAAAGATTTAAATCGTTGAACTATTTACATCACTAGTTGCTTCTTGGATCAAGGGAGGTAACTCTTGAATGAGTTATCTCCCATAGTTTTTTCCTTGACTTTGAGAGTACACATCATCAAGGGGTGCTAACTCTCAAATAACTTATCTCCTATTCAGGTTGTGAAACAAGTATACAAGGTCTGCAGAGTTTTAGTATTAAATGGATATATTTTCTTCACTTTTCAAATTTCTTCCTGATGTCCAAGTCATGGGTTCAAATCTTAAAAAAGGGCGATAGAATTGAAGCATTTATTAGTTAAGCATTTTCATTAGTCCCAGTTTACAGTGTACCGCAGGTAGATAGGCAGGTGAACAGGAAGTGTCAATTGTATCAATGTATAGATGCCCAGAATTTAACAAGTATGACCAAGATGCTGTGTCTTTTTTTTTCGATTTTTATTTGTTTGTTATTCCCCATTGGGGAGTTTCCTTTTTAACTATCTTTGTAATTCAACATTAACAAACAAACTAAAAAACAACATTACACAGAATATTTTTTCACAATACAATATTAATATACAGATCAATTTCTGTTCAATATTTAACAAGCATACAGAAGATTTTTGATAAAATTACATTTTGGGAATATTATTAAAGCACACATTTTTAAGAGCCAATTTATTTCCTTGAGGTATTTCTCTATTACAATTTTTGTTAATGTTGGAAGAGAAAACCTAGTCAGCTGTTGGGTTTATTTTTGATCCAATAATATACATTAAATATTTTTTTATCCAATTCTATCATTTAAATATTTTTTTATCCAATTCTATAATTTAAATATTTTTGATCCACTGCTCTAGTTTAAAGTCTTTTAGTTCAATAATGTTGTTCAATGTTTTTAGTTCAATAATGTTGTTCAATGTTTTTAGTTCAATAATGTTGTTCAATGTTTTTAGTCCAATACTGTTGTTTACAGTTTTAGTTAGTAGTACATTGGCCATTTGTGTCATGTAGTTTTTACGTATGACGTCAAGAAAAACTTCTATTGTTTTTATGTGTAACAATATTTCTTTAACCTTAATTTAAAAATTGTTATTTTATGGAAAATTATTTTCTCTTATTTTAAATCTTAAAAGGATTATTGTTGGGGTTGGGCTTTGGGTTGAATATTTAGTATTTTTTTTTTAAATTGATCAAAATTAACTATCAAGACAAGAGTGCTTGAAAACGTCTATCATTTTGGCTGCCTCAGCTGGCCAGAGCATCTGAAAAACCAACATTAACAGGTCTAATAAGCTCTAGTCTTGATATGGTTAAGCAGACAATTTATTTAAATCTGCCATTATTATTTTTTTTAATCTAATACTGTCAATGTTTTGGTCCAATACACTAGTATTGGTCCAATGCTGTAATTTAAAGCTTTTTAGTCCAATGTTGTATTTTAAAACTTTTTTGTCCAATGCTGTGTGTTAAAGGTTTTTGGTCCAATGCTGTAATTTAAAGCATTTTGGTATTGCTCAACTTATTGCCGGATTTAGAGAAGTTATTTTCTTAATTGTGATTAATTAAAAGTATATAAATGTTCAACACTAAACCAATCTCTAATCTTAATGAGAATTCTTTAAAGATTAAAATTTCAAATTTCAAATTGAATTAGAATGAGATTTTACCTTTTTATGAGTTGAAGGAAAAAATGACTCTAAGAAAACGTGTTGTTTGGCCGTCTGTCTCCCCAAAGTGTAGTTTTACCGATTGTTCTTTCTCTTTCCTCTAAATTGATTACATTTTAAGCAGATTAAATTACTATTATATTTTTTATCTATACAAGAAAATTACATTCTGAAAAAGTAGCAACAAAAAAACAACCATATGACCATTTCCCCCTCAATTTAGCAATTAGATGAAGCTGTAGCAAAGGTGGGTGTCAGGAGGCAGGGTTTGGGGTTTGAAAGGGAAAAAGTATTCTGTATTAAAAACAAATCCGGGGGTGGCTTCATGTGAAACATGGGGTGTGGGTAAGCCCCAGGGTCATGAACTAAAAAGGCTGGAAGTCAGGGAGAAGGACGAGAAGGGGAAAAGGATAAGTATGAACCTTACAAGTATTCATTTATGAAAATCAGACTTTTTAAAAAAGTTATGGAAGGTTCTAATAACCTATAATTTTGTACGTTTCTTCATCTCTCCTGAGCAATGACCAAGTTTAATAAAACAAAACAAGTGGTGACAATAGCAAATATGGACACTCTCAATGATCTATCCCAGTTTTTTTCATTGGTTCCTTTTCACACTTTTTTTATCTTCATTCTTTCCTCTGCTGGCTTCTTCTCGACAGTCAGATTTGTTGTTTCTTTCTGTTTTTCTATTTGCAGCAAGAACTCGTCGTTCTATCACAACTGAAAAGACTTTCCTTATTCTTCTATATGCCTAGCGTCAGGTGGAATTTTCATGAACAGAGTTTCTTTCTAAGGGCTTCTCGTCTGTGGAACACATTACCACGGGACTGCTTCCATGCAGACTAGAACATAGTTGTCTTCAAATCGAATACCATAAACCGTCCCAATAAACTTTGTTCATTTTCAATCCTCTCATAATAGTTTTCATCATTCAACTGATAATTGATCCATCTTATTAACCTTTATTCTCATATGTCTTTTGGTCTTGATAAGTGATGACTCATCAAAAAACATACATATTACTATCTTATTTGAATCTATATTGTATATTTTACGTTTATACCACCATTGTCGTTGCTGGTTTAGTAATATAGAACTGGGGAAAGTAATCAAGAGAGATGAAGATAAATTATTGTTTAAGTATAATAGCCTGATTTTCATAAACAAATGCGTGCAGGGAATAAAAATGGAAGAGGAAGATGAGGAGGATAACCTCTAAAAGATGTTTTTTTTTTTTAATATACCTTCTGCTGTCCAAAGGAAATCAAAGTCCAAAACTGGAAGATAAGTAAATTGAAACGATTCTTGATTCTGATTGGCTGACTGGATTGTGACCAATTGAACATCATCATTGTTGTCATTACCAACAAACATTAATTAACAAGACTTTAAAAAACATTATTATTCCTAACCATCAGCCTCATCAGATGAACTAAGACTTGGTGTCACAGTGGTCGGCTCTCACCACATAATTACAGGGAGTATGTTCTAACAAGAATCCTGAAATATATTTTTTTTGTAAGTGCATATGTGTATAGGATAAGTTTAGTCTTATGACTAGGTCATAAGTTTGGTAAATATCTGATCCAATAGTGCTCGATACTTAAATTGTTATTAATAGAGCTGGTATATATTTATGTGTTATTTGGCTTATATTGACAAGTCGAGTTTTTGGTCTGTGCAACCTCATTAATTATGTATTCTCCTTCCCACTGGACTCAAGCAATGCCGGTTCAGGAGAGGTGCAGTTGGAGATTGTGCAATCCTTGCTTCACTATAAACTCCTTATACAAGTCATCCTTACAGAAGGAATCTATTATCTTTCGAGACTGAAAAGTGGTTGTTTATGTATGTATATTGAGGCAAGGTTGTTATTATTGGGATGACTGTTGGGAATACACTCTTATCAGCTGCTTAAATATCTCCTGGCCTTCTTGTGACATAATTTTTTTTAAATATACAGGAGAAAGGATGAAAAACGGGTTACTGGCACCTTAAAATTAGTTTGCTTAAGACTGAAAGAGCTAGTTAGTTCTTGGGTCTGTCTCGAAGAAAGGTCAGAGTTGACCTGAGAGTAGTGGTAAGTATGGGGTGACCTCCATACTCTCCAAAGCTCCAACTTTGGGCTTCACCACTGGATGCACTTTAAAGTCATACCCAGGATCTTAGATTTACATTACTAGTAACTAAAATTGGTGCTTCTTGACATAACACTTCCTGGTAACTATGCTAAATAAAATTTTAATTTTTTAAAATACTTACTTGTTATGGTGAAAAAACCCTCTAAAAACGGTAACCAAATTTTATGGAAAACAATCCAGTAGTTATTTTATTATTTAATCAATTTTCTGTCACCATATACATTTCGCTAAATAGGAATTCATCATTTGCACCAAAAGTGAATATTTTAAATACTGAAAAAAAAATTACTGGATTTTTTTCCGTAAAATTTAGTTACTTTTTTTTTCTTCACCATAACAAGTATTTCCAAAAATTAGAATTTTATTTAGTGTATTTACTGGGGAGTGTTATGTCAAGAAGCACTCTAAAATCTTATGAATTGTGTATCGCTGGGGTTTTCTTTAAATAATTGAAACCAAAAAGAGCACAACTGCAAATAAAGGGAAAGAACCACTGTAATCGATTTATATTATAGAAAAAAGTCTAATTTTACACATCTTAAAACCTTATTTACCCTAAAGGACACCTTTTTTTTTAATATTCAAGAAAACAAAATGACTGACAATCTACAAATATTTCAAAGATATTCTAATAAAGAAAAAAGAAAATGACAAAAAATATGCAAATACTTACTTAAGATTTTATACAACCAGAAATAAATATTTCACAAAATAAAAAAAAATGTTTGATTGTATAAAAACAGTTGAATTTCACTAATAAAAAGAGTCACATTTTAAAGTCTATGATAAAGGCAAGGCATAATATATAGCTCACAAAATTTAAAAACAACCAAAAAACTAACATCCAAATAATAATTAAAAAAAAAGAATTTAAAGGAATATATTTTAAAAAGCAAATAAAAAAATTCATAGTAAAAATAGTCAAGAAACATGGAGAAAATAAAAGAAATGATTGCAATAAATATGATAACATAACAGAAATTGTCATCAGCTGAAGCCAAAATCAAAATTAAAAGGAAAAACAGAAAAAAAAGCAGAAAAGTAAAATTTAAAGGAGAAAGAAGAGGAAGTTACAGATAGAAATAAGAAAAAATATAGAACAGTTTAAAAAAGAAAACGGTACTGGTACAACTTTTGAACCAGACAAAACCGACTTTTGCCAATGCAGAATTATGTAAACAGCTGAATAAAGCTGACTGAAAACGAACTAATGTCAAAATCAAAACGAGAGAGCATTCTAATAGAAAAAAAATAATGAAACAACATTTAAAGCAAGAAAAACACTCACCATATGTTTATTTTTATGAAAGATTATTTATTTTTCGATGAAAAGTAATTAATGAAACAACTTTTATCATTTTTTTTTTTCACGAGAAAATTAAATTCATTTTTTTTTTTTCGGTACTGGTCTAGGTTTTGAACCAGACAAAAACCGAACCCTTTTTTTTTTACCATAACCCTATTTTTATTGCCTTTGGTAACAGTTATTTGTTGTCTATTTGTTTTTGTTTTTTCACCCCTTTTTTTCTCTGTTGGAATTTCTTGACAATCTCCAATTTATGGTTTATTCCATTTACAATTTTACTTGTCGTCTGCTTATCTCACCTTCTGATTGTATAAGAGCTTCGGCATCTTCTAGATGTTTACGTAAACAGTTTGAAAAAGCCGAACAGACATTCGATTTTGTCTTGTTCAAAAGCTGTACCAGTACCAAAAAAAAACAAACAAAAATAAATCCCCAAATCTACTAAGTAAAAAAATGTCCTTTTCAATCCTCAATTCCATTAAGTTAAAAAATGTAATGTCCCTTAAATCTAATTAAAAATTTTTTTAAAGTCTCCAAAGTAAAAAAAAAAATCCTGAAGTTCTCGAAATAAAAAATCATTTAATTTTAAAACGGATTTTCTATTCAATTTACATGTTTTAGCCTAATTTCCATATTTTGATTGCTAGCGTTTTTAAAAATTTCAGCAATTATACCCTTTGAAGACCATAGAATACAACAATCAAAATGTGAAGATTGCAACAACTAAGATGAGTATTACAGTTCAAAAGATGTAAACAGCTAATTTTAAATTCCTCATCTCAGAAATATTGTCAAATTCTTTGGACTCAAGTTAACTGAAAACATTTTAAGATTACTATTTATTTGATGTTTCGGAATTTTTGAGATGAGGATTAATAATTTGTATCATTTGGATTATTCGGACCACGGTTCTCATCTAGGATTTTATTTACACAATATTTCAGCTGATGTAACCTCTGACCTTCTTTTCAAACTCAAGAATCTTTGTCGAATTTGATGAACAAATGAAATTTCGAATTTAACCCTTTATTTAATCCATGAGGATACATATGGCAACGGATACAGGCATTGTTCTACAATCAATTTAGAGTGACAGTTGAAGGTTCAATCCTCACTATAGAAAATAATAACTAAGAATAAAATCAAAAATTACTAACACTTCTACCCAGTCATGGCTGACAGAACGAGAACAACCTACCCCGTAGATTGAATAATGGCTTCAGTTCAGAATTCTCTGTGTTCCCGAGTTTGACAAAGATTTCTAGGTTCAAAAAAATGCAACCAAGATGAGAATAGTAATTCAAACAATACATACTATTTGTTTGAACTGTTGTCTAAGTATTTTAAAAATACATCCAGAATATGAGGTATGTCAGGTAAAAAATTACAAAAATACTAAGCAATTTAAAAATCTATTAGATTGGTAAAAAAAATTTGTTTCTGTTTTTTAGGGTAGGGTGGGGGTTGAAAATAAGACAAAAAGGTAACAGACTTTTTGACAAACCAAATATTTTGTCATTTACAATAGAAGATAGCAAAGAAAATCCTGCGAGTTTTAAGATAACCAGATGACCGTTTTATGGCATATCAACCCTTGGATGGGTGTTATTTAATGCCGAAACTATATCTATTATAAAAAGTTCATTAAACACAATCTGTTATTTTATCCCTACCTAGTGAGTGGTGTCCATACCTTTCTCAATGGTATTACAAATGTATTAGATTGTTTGAAAAACACTGGCCAATTTTTGGACTCACTTTTAAAAAGTGGATTTTGGTTGTTGGATTTTAGAATTAAAGTCAAATAGTATCTCATCTAACACATGGATATTAATTATTTTGTTTTCTTCCAGCATGTTATTTTTTCAACACCAAAATGTCTTCGGTTCTGTTTTAAGAAAAAAAAAAGTTTTTCTGGTTAGGAAGATTGTTACGATGGGGAAACTCTTAAATAATGATTCAAATAATGTAAGTCCTTGCATCTTAAACTATGACTTACCTCCTTTACATTTAAAAAAATTCATTGATCATTTTCTCCATCTTATCTTATCTATATTAATAACATTTTGTGAACACTTCGCATGTTTGTGTATTATTGTTATTTTATTTTGTTTCTCAACAATTTTACTTAAAAATTTTTTTTTTTTTTACCTCTAATCTAAATTAATTTTAAAATGTGCAACCAATGAATCACGGACAACACCGGGGGGGGGGGTTACTGCTAGAGTTTAATAATTGATACAAACTCTTTAATAAATACCCAATAACTTCTTTCAGACTTCAAATTTATAGCATGTATAAGCTTGTTATAATTAAGATGAAAAAAGAAGGAATGCATATACTTTTGTTGTAAGAGTTCAAACTCGATCATAATTATTCCCAAACAGCTGCCAAAATCAACAGAGCATGGAGAGAAAGGTTTACAAGTGATCGGACAGTACGGAAGTGGTTTCATAAATTTCTTAGTAGTAATGAGAACCTTAAAGATGAAGAAGATATAGGACGGTCATGCACTCTTGAAAATTAACATTTAAAAGTAATTGTTGAATAAAACCCACATCAAAGTGTCAAAGAAATGTCTAAGGCACTTGATGTTAGTATCTCAACAGACCATAGAAAGGAAAATTGTAAAGGTAAAAGAGGTCAATGGATAAATGCTTGTTTCTGAAATCGGTCATTTTTTTTTCTGAAGAACCTAATCACTAGATCTGACTGAAGTTTAACCCGGCATAGCCAATTCCATAGTCTGTATCAGTATCCATTACACCAGTCTTGTCTATACCTCCAATTATTATTATTTAATTGAGTGAGATAATGTTTACTGAGATTATACAGGAATTTATTTATTGAAGTGAAACTGTCAGGCAATCTTCTTTTTCCAGAAGGGAGGTTAAAAAACAACAAAAAAAATCTTCAATATATTCTAGAGATTATTATTTAGAACTAACAGGGCTACTTGGCATCACCCGGGTCCTAATTTCAGTAAATTACATAAATTTACAAAAAGTAAAACTAAATAACCGGCTTAATATTGTAATTTTGAAATGTCTAAGCTCATTTTGGGACATAATCAGAATAAAAATAATAATTATGCCCCAGGTGAGGTTCAAACTGACAACTCTGTCTCTAAGTGCGGCATGCTAACCTGTTGACCCACAGCATGGCAAGTACAAAATCTTGAATCTGTTAAATATATAAATCACCCCTGTTTTTTCCCTTCTCTCTTCCCCTCTCTCTCTCCCCCTCTCTCTCTCTCTCTCTTTCTCTCTCTAGAGTCGAATGTAGGTAAGGAGAGAGGAAAACTAATAATTAACAAAATGTTGTGTATGGAAAAACGTTATCTTGTTCAATTTCTATCTGTGCTATGGTTGACAGGCATAGGAGATGTAACTGTGAAGGTAAGTGCTTCTCTCTCTTCCTCTATACATGACTAATAAAAAAATGTTCAAAATCGATCTTTATATAATCCCCGGTGGTACGCTGTTTGCATTCCATTCTCCAAGCCTTGTGAGATTCTTTCAATTAATTCAATAAATTGTCTTGCTGCTCTTGCTCAGGATTGAACTCAGAACCTCAACATAACTTGCGCACTTGACTCAACGTCCTGGTGATGGTAAAGTGAATGACGACGCAGACTGAAGAACTAAGTGTGTCAAGTTTCGATTCAGTCGGGTCCATAGTACCACTTTCACTTATCGATGTTGGCAACCTTCATGTTGTCCCTTCTGTGAGTACCTTATTCTAGAAAGAATCAGAAAAAAACCCAGAATCATGCCGGTCAAAAAAGTCGTACCTGATGCTGATTCATAAAAATTTATTTTACTAAACAATCTTGTCATGACTATGAAACAAGTTAGAGTGAATTTTTTAAACTTCTAAACCTATTAAAGTGTCTCCTTTCAAAATCCCATAATTTTTTATAAGTTTGACACAAGGCATCTGAAGAAGGCCAAAGGATAAAACGACCCAAACCTTATGCTAACAACTAAGATAAGGAAACCAGTCTGAAAATTGTAAATAAAAATGAAAATTCCTCATCGAAAAACCTGCATCTCCTCGCTGGCATTGCCTCTGCAGACATGAGATGTGAAGTTGCCAACTGAATAGAGCTACTAACATGGTAATCCTCCCTTCTGAAACATCCTGGGTCCAGTGGAGGACGTTCAACCGCCGGAGAACAAGAATGAAGTGATCATCAGTGTTGCTATGGCCAAATAAGGCTACAAAACCGATTCAACCAGATGCGAATGTGAAGAGGAGGACCATACGATTTATCATTGGCTTGTTTGCTCTCTCCTACCCAACCAGTTCAGCTTGGAAGATCTTGCAGTCCAATGATAATGTAAAAGACTGGCAAAGAAGAATCCAAAAAAAAATACAAATATACAATTTATAACTTGTAAATATTTGTTATAATTTCTTGTTTTAAAGTGTGTCAAGTCAAAGAAAAAAGCTAAGACGAAAAAATATCAAAATTCAGATAAATGCGATAAAAAAAGAACAGTTTTCCTACATGGTTCCAATAACGAGTTGGGTTAAAAATTCCATGACGGTTCCCAAGTTCGACACAAGGCACCTGAAGAAGGTCAAAGGACAACAAAACAGTCGAAACGTTGTGATAACAACAACCAAAATGAGAAACCCAGTCCAAAAATTATTTTTTAAAAAAATTTAAAAAAATGAAATTTTCTCATCCATAGAGACAAATATTATTGAGATTACTTACAGATAACAAATAATTTACATATAATTTTGAAGAGAAACATTAACCTATAATGTTAATTAGCTGGAATACCGATCCCACGATGTGTTCATAATACGGAAACACCATCGGACCCTTTCAGAGGTCACACATCGAAATAGTTCAAAGCAATCAAAAATATTCCGCTGCATTGAAAACTGTGAAAATAGTGGTCGAAATTTCCAATTAATTCACCAAGTGACCCATCTCTTACTAAGTTAGTATCTATCACTCTCACCCTCTCTAGCTGTATGTTGTTTGACCCCCTGCTTTTATTTTATGCAGCATCTATCACTCTTGCTTCTGTCACTCCCTCTTTCTCTCTGTGTGTTTATTAACATTCAAAGGTAATGAAAAAAAGGAAAGAGAAAGATTGGAATAGTCCATTATAAACAAAAGGGAATGCCACCACAAGTAATAATACTATTTAACACCTAGCTGGAGAGAAAAAGAAAGATGGATATATGGCGAGCAGAAAGAGACTAAGTTTGAATTTTGTTGTTTTTTTTCTTCTCCAGAATGATTTAAAATAACTGATCAAACTGCACAAGTTCAAAAGCTTTCAACTTAGAATCAAGAAACTTTTTGCAAAACTTTGTATTTCCATTCACTCATTGCAATTATAAAAATTATGAAAGATGAAATTGTTGGCGTTTCAAGATCGCTTTTTGTCACAAGGCCAAACAATGGAAACCTACAAACATTTTTTTTATTCACAACAAAAGAAAATTAATATATTTATACAAACATCAAACACAGACAGCATATTTATGATACTAATATTCCAGTCAATTGTATTTACAGAATCTGCATATATATTAGCCTAGCAGGAAGACCCGACGTTGCTCGGAATTGAATGAGAATCACTACTACATACTTTTTCATTACGCTCATACACCATATTACTTTCTTTGTTTTTACTGCCCCCCCCCCCCGTTTCACACCCTAATATAGTCGGAAGGAGCTGAAATGTTGGAAAACCCTCTGAATTAGTGTCTTATACACATGGTTTAAATTTCATTAAAATCGGATATATGTATTTGAAGTTTTTAGAGAGTTCTGTTCCCATGGGTCACTTAGAGGTGGGGGCACGTAGATATTCGCCACATAGAGGGTACCGATTCGGACCACTTTACATTGTCTTTCCCGGAGAATTTTATACATATGATATCAATTTCATCAAAATAGGATATATTTGAAGTTTTAAAGGGTTATACCCTCATAGCCCCTTTCAGGGTGCATTTAAAGATTAGGGAACGTTTCCATTGTCTTCCCCGGTAAATTTTACATGAGAATACTCTTTTAGATTTTATGTAGATTCTCTAACCTTTCTTTTTATAGAGAACACACAATCACACACAGACATTGAGTTTTATAGGTTTTATATATATATATATATATATATATATATATATATATATATATATATATATAGAGAGAGAGAGAGAGAGAGAGATATTGGGTTAATGATTGTGATAAGTGAAATCGCTCGCTACCATTAGCGATAAGGCAAAGCTCTACATAAAAAGGAATGAAGCACTCTTCGGTGGCTGATAGTTTTTATATATAACATTAACACTTCCTCATGGCTTGTACCTAACGATTAGAATTGCTGCAAGTCGAAAAACAGTTGAGTTTCGATCCCAGCCTGAAGCGCTTGCTTATCTAGCAACACTGAAGAGTTGTTACAAATATCTATTATTATACTAAAGCTGAGTTAATTAAAATTTGTTTCTCCAAGGCTTTTTTCCTATGTATTTTAATCACACAAAGTACATGCTAAAATATTTCTCAGTTTTGGAATTGAGTTATGTTTTGAAAAAAAAAACCCTTCTATTTTAATTGTATGCAATTTGCAATAAACTCACCAAGTGATCCATTTCTAAATTTCTGTAGAGACGAGATTTACCCATCGGTCCTAAAATGAAAATGCTTAAACTCGTTTCTGTGCAATCGAGTCGATGCACGCGTTCGCTTGAATTAATAAAAACAAATATAAAGATTTTAAGCCAATCAGATGCATTTCTCTAGATTTATCAAATTTTGCCATTTTATTTTGTTTGTTTATCATATAACATTTCTCTTGCTGTCTCACACATTTGAATATTACTTAAAACTGTTATTTTTTAAAATGTTTCTATAAAACTCCGGAAATCTTCCCCCCCAAACTGAAATCTAAAAAAGGGCCTCCAAATTTTTATCAATCATTTCACTCACTGTATGTTGTTTGACCGCCTGCTCTTATTTTATGCAATATCTAGCACTCTCGCTTCAGTCGCGCACTCTCTCTCTCTCAACATTCAAAGGTAATAAAAATAAGGAGAGAAAAAGATCGGAATAGTCACTTATAAACAAAAGGGAATATCACCACAAGTAGTAAAACCCTTAGCTGGAGAGAGAAGGCGAGAAGAAAGAGACTAATTTATATATATTTTTTAATATTTAACTGGCTTTGCAAACTTACTTTTTCCTGATTCAAATAATGTAAACTGAGATCAATGGGTGACCCAACAGTCAGCCTTTTTTTTAATTATATATATATATATATATATATATATATATATATATATATATATATATGAAAGTGTTAAAGTTTGTTTGAAGCATTGTGTGTAGCATAGAAATTATTATATATTATTGAAAGCCTTGGAAATTAAAATTCAAAAAAATAAATCGTATATTGATTGTTATTAACGTTATCCATGTTGTTATATATTTTTTTTTCTATATTATTATTTTATTATTATAACACTGAATTAACACCACTCAGTCAAAATTGAAACTACGATAACAATTGCAGAGAAACTACCTTTCTGGGTTGAGCACTTTGGTAAAAGAGATCCCCAGTCATCATTAGCAATAATGCATAGCTTTTCATAAAAGAATTGAGCATTCTCTCCTGCTTAAAAATGCATGATATAAACATATCGTTTTCACTTACTGCGGTAAGCTTATATTAATAGCGCAACGGTTAAGACATCTGCTTGTAATCAAAACAGTAGGGTTTTGATCTCAACTTCAAGTATTTGCTTATCTAGCCACACTGAAGATCTGTGATACAGCGAAACAGTCTGTTTGTGAGTGAGTATATATATATATATATATATATATATATATAGATAGATATTACAGAAGTCCAGATCAATATAGTACCTTAGGTTTCAAGTTGTGAGAGCAGACACAGGCAAATAAAATACTGAGTTTTCTTGAGATTTAATTATAAATTGCTCACTGGCTTTCTTCAGCCATATTTGATCGCAGTTTATATTTTAACTCAAAATAACCCAGCATTTTTCGCCTGGGTCCACTCTTCCAGCTTGAAACTCAAGGTACCATGTTGATCTGAACTTCTGTAATATTATAAATTATGCTCTTCTTAAATAACCGAGCACTATTGGATTTCTTTCTACCAAATGAAACCAAGAATTATGTGTGTGTGTGTGTGTGTGTTACAACCACCACCATAATCGGCTAATGTTATTCTTTAAAATTAAAAATTAAACAAATTTCACTAATTTCTGACAAAGTCTTTTTATAATAAAGACAAAATATAAAATTTTGTATCAGTTTATTTGATATGTATTTTTGGTCAAACTATTTTGCACTTATTCAACATCTTTGTATGTGCTGTACATGATACAATGAAGATTTAACACATGCAAGCAATTGCCCTGTTAGCCAAGCTCCATAACCCTTACATAAAACGAGGTGCCTAAACAGAGTCCCTATATCATATTACAAGTTGTCTATTTTGTTACTCAACTATTCTACATCACATCGACCGTTTGACAAATTTGTTTTTTTGCTTTTTTGTTGTTGTTCTTCTTTTGCTATTGAAAGACTCGCTATATTTGTGGAGCAACTACGTCTCTCTTCTTTTTATAGCGAGAATATCTACCATTTAACAGAATAACGCTACAACTATTATTAATTATGAAAATAATTACAAATAAATGATGAAAAATTATGCAGGCGCTTTTGATGACTCATAATTATTTCTCATTTGGAACTAATTATTGTGAATTTCGAATCTTGTTTAAAAACTAAACTGATGCAAATACTAAGCGTTGCATGAATGACATTTTTAATCATGTGGACTAATCGTTTTTAACGTCCGGTTTACATGCCAGCATGTGTTGAACGGCTTTAAAAAATTGACTTTCAAATTAACCTATCTCTGGTCAGGTCTTTATTTATCCCTCTTTCTTTCAGGTCCATTTTTATCACTTCCTCCCAGGTTTCCTTGGTCTTCGCCTGTGAACTGGACCTTCTTTATCCATTATATTTATTTTCTTTACTTAAATTCAAAACAGACAAGACATATTGCCACTGAGACGTAAAGAGCTACTGAGAATTAGGGGCTAGCATTATAGAAGGTATTCTAAGTGAGGAGTTGTGCAGCAAGATGTTTGTTTACATTACATTTAGATTTCTGCATGTCTGTACAATCAGAAAAACAGGGAGCAGGGAGGAAGTTCCAAAGGCTGGCAGCTCGAGGCAAAAAGCTATTAGAGTAGAAAGCTCTTCGACATCTGGGGACCTCCACAGTGAATGGATGGGATTTAACTGATTGTCGGGTTGGTCGGGTGTATTTATGTCCGAGAGGGCACCATTATTACACCGATCTCTCACCTTCTTAACATTTTGTAAGTCTATTATGGATAAAATGACAGACAGACAGTTCAGTTTATTTGTATAGATTGTATGTGTCTGTGGAATCTTGTTTGAAGATCTCCAGCCACATATCAAGCATATAAGTTGGTAATTCAAGACATGAACATTTAAATGTATATGACTAATAGGTCAGAGCGCTTCCTGCCATGATCTTAAATTTCTTGTCTTGTTTGTTATCATGATATCAATTAGTTATCTCTTAATGACGCTGATATTATAGATTCATTCTTCTTGCCTTCTTCATCAACAATACATTCGCCATTGTCTCTGGGTGTCACAGGTTACTTTTTTTTTTATCAGAGAGGTAAGATTACATTGATTCATTAAGTCATACAATTAAAATAAAATATAATTGTTTATTAGATAATAATGTCACCGGTACATTTAGTATCTTTGAACTATTGGCTGACACACTTGTATAGATCACTACCCATGGCTGACACTAGCATCTTTGTGTCATGTGGAGAAATTACGAAAACACCTAAAGTATTCTCTACTAGCAGGGGCAGTAATAACAAAATAGAAAAGTTTTGAAAAATGTTTCAGAATTTTTTTAGATGAAGATTGATAATTTGTATTATTTAGACTACTTGAATGTTATTCTTACAACGTTTCAGCCAATGTAAACTCTGAACTTCTTCAGGTGTGTCTTGTTGAACTCGCGAATCTGTATGGAATTTTGAACGTAACCTTTTATTTAATCCACGTGGGTAGCTTGTATTCATTCCGCCACCCATGACCGGGTAAACGTCTTAAGTAATTGTATTCTGGAGAAAATTGAAGATTACATTGACTGAAACGTTGTGAGAATAACATCCAAGATGCGAACAGTAGTCCAAATAATACAAAATAAAAAAAAGAGTGTGTGTAGCATTTTTCTGTTAAGACTTTTCTCTCTCCCTCTCTCTTCGACTGTCACCTTCTTTCTTTCTAAATCTCTCTCTCTCTCTGACTAACCTTCCTTTCTCTCTGGCAACTGGTTCAATATAATAGAAGGAAAGGAAAGCTAACTCACTGACGTTTTGACCTAGTTTCAGTGTTGTTTTTGAAACAACTACTAGTAAGAATTAAATAATGTATGTTAACCTCTACCTCACCTACCATGCATTATTTGGTCCCTGGTGACCCCCCATATTTTTTTTTACCATAAAGATGGTGGCCATTTGAAAATAATTCCGACCAAGACAGAGTACTTTCTGCAAGAAATTAGACCAACACTTTATTCTTCTTAACAACATGCTGTAACAATCTACAAGAAAAACTGACGAACCCAAATCAAATATTGATTTTGTAGGAAGAAAGCTATCGATGACAAAGTATTGATAAAGAGACTGACTTTACTGTATATATTAGGTTAAACTATCTATAAAATGTGAACCTGTGGATGTCAAAACTGAGCTAGATCCTTGCATGAAGAGGGTCAAAACTGAGCTAGCTTCTGCCATGAGGGGTGTCAAAACTGAGCTAGCTTCTGGCATGGGTAGCGTTAAAACTAGAGATGGGCGGTTTTATCGAAAAACCGCGGTTTTTCGATTTCGTCTCCATACCGTATACCGAATCGTTTTTTTTTAAAAACTGTAACCGTTCGGTATTGTGTTTTTACTACAGTAAGCCACCATATACAAGGAAACACGGTTGAAAAGATTTTCAGATTTGAATAAAATTGAATATTACCAAAATATGTTATATTAGTAAGAGGACAGATTGAACAAATATATGATAAAAACATTTAATTGACTTGTAGGAAGAAATCTTCGTTTACAGTTTGTTTTTCATTAACATTTTGAATTTTCAAATGAAAAAAAGAGAAATACGACAGACAACATGACATCGTATTTTTAGCATAAACTATTTTCAAATGAAAAAGAAAAAATCAAACGCGTTCCGTATGTCGAAAATCTATTTGATTCAACTCAAAATTGTAAAATAATTATTTATGTTTGTTTCAGAGTTATCTAAAAGAATAAGTTATTAAAATGAAATTAAAAAAAAACTTGTTGTAAAAGTAAATAAACGAAAAGTAGCGAGCGAGTATAACCATTTAAAAAGAAAAAAAGTAGTTGCCAATGCTAGTATCACTTTATTCGGATTTTAAAAATTATTTTAAACATTAGGCATTTCATTGTTTACTTTTGAAAAGCCACTTCATACATAAATTGTCATTTCTAGAGAACTATCAACTATACCGTTTTCTCTCCCAAAATGGGTTATTCAAAAAGTAGACTATGCAACGATTTATATTTTACTAAATTGTTAATATGGTATTTATTTAGAGTTGACAATTTATTCGAAAGTTTAATTATTAAACTTTAATCCAAGTCATGAATTCTATGACTAAAATTACCTTAAAGCTTAAAAAATGACTTTAGGTGAATTAATAATCTCTACTTTTTTTTTTAACCATCCTTCCTTTTCCCTTGGCGCGGTTTCGGGTGTACTACTAGTCTTTTACGCATGTCTATAAAGTTTTATTACCCTGTCTTAAAAACAAATATTAATAATAACTAATCATCACACAAGAGAATGGATAGCTTCCATAGTAAAAAGTTTTTTTCAAAAAAAACGAAAAACCGAACCGTAAACCAAGGTTTTAAGGGGAAAAAACCGAAACCAATACCGAAACCAAAATTTCAAACCCGCCCAACTCTAGTTAAAACTGAGCTAGCTTCTGGCATGAGGGGTGTCAAAACTGAGCTAGCTTTTGGCATGAGGAGCGTCAAAACTGAGCTAGCTTTTGGCATGAGGAGTGTCAAAACTAATTTCTGATATGAGACATGTAAAAACCGAGCTAGCTTCTGGTATAACGACTAAACGACTAAAACAAAAAATAATCAATATAAGGCTATGCGGGAAAAATATGCTTTGTTTTGATCTTCAGTCTACCGTCAAATCATAAAATCTAAGTTGTTACAAAGAGTCTATCAGGAAATGAAACGTTAATTAAAATCCATGTCGAAATAATGATTGGTGAGAGCTGAAAATACTTATATTCTATATAAAGCTTCTAACAAAGTTTTAAAAAAATACTTTTGAATGAGAAATATGTTTTTTATTTAAAGCAATACAATAAAGTATTATAAGTAAAGTATATAAAAAAGACAGAGGAAAAGAAAAATAATAGAGAAAGGTAAGAATTTTTTTTTTTTTAAGAAATAGCATTTTCGTCGATCTGTCAAAAAAGTTTAAAATAACATTTTCATTGTTAAACGTGCAGATTGAATGGACTCATCTTGTTTTAGATGTGTCCAAGCAACACCATAAAAGTCTCTGTCGGTAAGTTTGTCGGTCAAGTTTAAGAGGGAAAAAGCAAGAAGTACAGAATAAAAACGAGGAGAAAAATAAAGAAAAACTGAAAAAAGAAAAAGAAAAGAAAAAGAGGAAAAGAAAAAGATACAAAGACAAAAAATGGGGGAAAAAATCCCCAAATCTAATCATAGCACATAAATATTATTAAAATTAATAAATATAAGAAAACAACTTAAAGATTAAGAAATAGAAAAACTGCTATGACTTAGTTTAAACCATACAGTGTACATATAAGACACAAATGCTTTTGTGAAAATCTTAAGAACACTTGAATAGTTTCTATGCTTTTCCTAATTGTTTTAGGAAATTTATTTAAACTTTGTTAAAAAAACAATTTCATATGATACAAGATAATTTGAGAAAGTAATTAATCTTAAAATGCAATTACAATTTGTGGACACACCCAGCGAAGAAATTTTTTTTTAAAATGCTTAGAACTGAAATTCTGTCATAAATCATTTACAAAAATGTTTTAATTTACAGCAAATAAAAAAATTAAATCATTTTTTTTTAATAGTAGCAATTTTATTAGCTTTTAAAAAAATGATATTAACTTTATTAATTATGTTATTTGAAAACTATACATTACTGTGTCCGCTGGGGATATCTGGGTTTCGTCCACCTGGTCATCCTGGAATTATAAAAAATTCTGGCTTGTTCTTTTTCCAGATCAACTCATCAGTCCCATTTAACGTAAAATCATCTTGTATTAAACAGGACTGATGAGAAAGAACAAGCCGCGATTTTTCCTAATTTTAGGATGACCAAATGGACGAAACACGGGTATCTCCAGCAGACACAGTAATGTATAGTTTTAAAATAAAATAATTAATAAAGTTAATATAATAGTTTTAAGTAAAATAATTCATTTTATATAATTTTTATATATATATATATACACAATAACAAATATTTATTATTATTTGTTGCTCCTCGAAAAAGTAGAGCACTGTAAGTGTAGTATTAACACAGCTTGATGTCACTAGCTTTAAAATGCATCGTTCCTTCCCTTAAAAAAGAAGTAGAACGCTCTAGACGTTAAGCCTACCGATAAAGTGTTAAAATTATCACCGTTTATTCGCTATTTAAAATTGGCCGAGTGGTTAAAGACGTCGGATTTGAGTTGAAAAATACTTGTGATCCGGGGGTTCGAATCGCATGACCGGTAGTGAATAGTCATATCTCTATGCTGATGTGTCCCGATTAAAAAAGGACGAAACGTATACGTACATAGATAATAAACAATAACAAATATTTATTATTATTATTATTATTTTATATATATATATATGTGTGTGTGTGTGTGTGTGTACATACACAGAAGCCCACACGATATATACATATGTATATATATATAAATGAATTATTGTCTAGCAACATTGAAAAGCTGTGATACAGCGAAACTGTGGATGCCTATATATATATATATATATTAGCAGATTTACCAAGCATTACCTGGGTACCAAGTATGTTGAACACAACTAGTAAAACTTAACAAAGATATGGATCACCTTATTCTGCAAATTTATGGGTTAACTAAATAGTACAACTACTGTTCTACTAACAATTCCTTCCGGTGTTAAACAACTAAAGGTTGATATGCCATTAAACAAACTCATCCTTTACTATAGATTATTCTAATAGAAGAAAAAATGAATCATTTAAAACCAGATTGAAACATCCGCAGTATCTTTTCATTTCAAAATAGGTTTTGTTTGGAGATTAACTATTGAGAACAGATGTGGCGACAGACAGACACACGCACAGACATCTTTGCTATATATATTGGAGATCGTATATTAGTGTTATGATAGTACCGCTGTAACTAGGAATATGATAGAGGGAATGCTTCTGTATTGTTAGCAGTGGGTTCTGTTTCTGCGGATGGCCTGTATAAACTGTTGTTTAGCTTGCATTTTATTATTAATGTTGAATACATATTTATAAGAAATTGGGGAATGTTCTTGTTCATAAGCATTGTTGATCTATAGAAATTTGAATTATTGAAAAATAACAATCGTTAAAAAGCTATACAATGCAATTTAAAAAAAATTAATTTAGAACTTAAATTTTTCTATGATATACATGTGCATCAGAGTGAAAAGTTTAAAATTTAAGTTCAAAATAACAAAAATTTCATTTTATAGCTTTCTGACGGTTAATTATTTTTCAATAATTCAAATATCAACAATGCTTATTAACAAGAACATTCCCCAATTTCTATTTCATTCCACATTGCCACACGACTGTTTTTGGCTGGGACATTTCATCCAGATATTGTCTTGACATCATGTGGGTGAACTACAACCTAAGAAAAGTGATTAAAAAAAGGTGTGAAATAATGTATTTTAACTCTGATATATATATATATATATATATATATATATATATATATATATTATCTATCTACCTCCCACAGTGGTAAGATGTGACACAAGGTCGGGAAAGTGGGATAAGATAAGCAGCGCTCGAGAGGTGAGCAATCTGGCTATTTAAAAATTGCTTGGGCAGCCCTGTCGGCATTCCCCGGTAGGGGCGCCTCAAGCAGTAAGCAATAAACTTACTCCTCCCCAAAGAGGGGAGGCAAAGCCTGGGAGGGTGGACCTCCTAGAACTGCACAAGACAGACCCATTGACCGGCGTAAATCAAGCCCCGAAGGCCAAGACAATACCAGTCTATGGGGTGCAGTATCCATTAGAACAGATACTACACTTTGATCGTGACCATATATATATATATAGTAAGTTATGATGCTAAAATGCAGTTTAGCCTGACGATTCCCTACGGTGATGAAATGTGGAAGCCTCTGTGTAGCTTAATTGGCATAAATATATTTTCATAACTTACTACCTAGCTCTACTCACGTATTGAGCACTGTTGAAGTAAATACTGAAAATCGATACATAAAATATTATATTGCCTTATAACATTTTATGTGGATACATGAAATAATAATAATATATATATATATATATATTAAATGTGCTGTGATCAGTTGAATCAAAGTTGGTACATTGTACATTAGTGTATACATCTAGTACCTTCAATCGATTTTGAAGATAAATAGATATTTTAAAAGTGCATTTATTTATTGGTAATTTATGAAAATTGTATTATTTGATCTTCAGAAATTGTCAAACTATTTACAAAATATTTTATTTACAATATTTTTTTACAAGTTTTCAATTATTTACAAAATCTTTAACATGTTGTTGCCTTTGGCCTTGACTCAAGCTATATAATACTGAAATTTATTTTTTAGTGTGATTGAAGATAAAATGAAAATGTACTGTCTGTGCAGGGATTGAACTCACAACCTTCATATTTCGAGCCTTTTATGTTCAATACACCCCCCTCTCTCTATTGCTCCTCCTCACATCTAGTACATTCAGTGTGCAAACAAGCAACCAATCAAGATCAGAGTTTTAGTCTTACATTATATATTGTTTAACTCTTACATATTCAGCTATAAAAACAATTTTAAAATGTTCTACACTAAACAAACGTTTCATTATATATATATATATATATATATATATATATATATATATATATATATATATAAACATGCCAAGAAGGAAATCAACTAACGTTTTGGTTTTTCAGGAGCTGGTTTTTGCAAACCTCGAATTGGGATGTCTCCACCACTTTGCACTTTCTTATACATGATAAGGGGGTCCGCGTTCTCATCTTCATCCTTTGTCCCATTTTGCACTGTGTGGCCAGATTTCCCCCGTCCGCCAGTAGTGCTGAAAAACAAAAACAAAAAACCAATGAAAATATTATATATCTGGGCAAAACGAAAGTCACCTAAATTTATGGATATAAAAGTATAAGGTAACAAAGGAAAATAAAATAAAGAATAAGATGACTAAAAACCCGAAGAAAAAAGGAAATAACTGGGCAAAACAACAAAGGACGGTCAGTGGAAATATATATTTTAATGCAGGAATATTTAGATTAATAATTATAGCTGATGATGAATGATTAGAAATACAAATAGATAAAAGGATAGGATACATATATGTTATGACAGGGATATAACAGGATCATAATTCCATGTGATGAATATATATATATATAATAATAATAATGGTAATAATCCAGGTAAAAAATATCCACGAGGTGGTAATCCAGAGAATTTTAACCGGGTTTACAAAAAGTGCTCAATATCAAAATAGAGCTTTATATATGATAATTTTATTTACACAGACATGTACAAAATCTGCGACACTGGCATGTCGATGTTATCGATCAACAGTTACTATAAACTGAGATCTCATCAGGCAGAGTTAGAATCCGATCTTAACCTATAATAATAATAATAATAATCACTACCTCCTAGTATTCCTAATATTTCTTAATTATTCTATTTCTTTCCTAAACTATTATTTTTATAAATTCTTAAATATTATTGATCACCATCATCGTTGTCGTCGTCGCTGTTATTATTATTACTATTTGTTATTATTATTATTATTAATAATAATATTAATAATAATATTATTAATAATAATAATATTAATAATTATTAATAACGCCGGCATTTTCTAGTTATTCTTTAGTTATATTTTTTAGTACTTTTAAATTAAATTAAACTATTATTATTATTTTTATTATCATTCATTATTATTTTCATTATTTCACCTCAATTATTAGGGGTATCTATTATTATTATTATTATTATTATTACTACTACTAATCCTGTTATACTTAACGAATATATTTATTCGATTTATTAATTTATTCATGGTAAGCTAATAAACTCTAGACAAATTATAAAGACAATATAAATCCAAAATTGGCGACACATTTGATCACCGCCCCATCACCACACCAATTACACGCGTCTGATCGGTTTGCCCGCACGCACGTACACACATATACACAATATTATAGTTCACTTGAATACATATATATATATATATATATATATGGATGAGACCTTGTATGTGGACAAAGTATATTTGAATGGTGAAGCTATTGAGGTTGTCGAGAAGTTTTGTTACCTTATTGATACCATTGGAGTAAAGGGTGGAGCAGATGCTAGTGTGATTGAAAGAGTTATGACCGGATGAGATAAGTTTAGGGAACTTCTGCCATTACTAACCAGCAGAGTGTTCCCACTGTCGACCGAGGGAAGTGTCTATCAGACATGTGAAAACAGTGGTATGATGTATGGAAGTGAAAGCTGGCCCGTGAGGATTGAGGACATGCGTTGCATGGAGAGAAATGATTAGAGAATGGTACGATGGATGTGTAATATAAGTCTTAAAGACAGGCTTAGATCTAATAACCTCAGAGGAAAATTAAATCTGGTCAGTATAGGGAGATGTGTGCAAAACAAGAGACTTCATTGGTTTGGTCACATTGAAAGAATGGATAAAAGTTCTAGGTAGAATACATGTAGAACAGTTGTGGTAGCAGGGTCAGTGGCAGGGAAAGGCCAAGGAAATAAAGTGATAAGAATGGGTTTGAGAGAAAGAGAGATAAATAAAGACCTGGACAAAGATAGGTTAGTTTGGAAGTAAATTTCTTAAAGCCTCCCAGCACACGCCAGCATGTAAAACAGACGTTACACTTATGATGATGAATATATATATTCAGGGTGCGGACGATATTTGTTCACAATATTAAACTGTTTATTTTATGCATATTTTTTATTTACTTGTCAGTTTTGTCTTCATGAAACAGTGAGTATATTTCAATTCTTCTTTTGCAGAATGATTAATTATGGACACATTTGTGGAATTTCATATGGATTTATTTTCATATAAAATATTTTTAGATTATTTTTTGTAGATGTATATCTTGTAAGTAAATAATCTGTAAATGACAGATTCTATTTCATCTGTAGATGGGACCCTGATGCATACTGGGTTAGAATGGACCTGAAAGTAATAGCAACTAAGGGGTGACCCCACAAAGCTTGACAATTGGAGTCTCAAGGCCAGAACTAGGACCTTGACTATTGCAGTAAATGCGATAAGGCAATCCAATTTCAGAAGAAATTAAATGCTACAACAAAAACAAGTTCTAATCACAAAATATTGCATAAAGGATCAATACAATTTCACCAAAAAGGTTTTTGTCTGCTTGAAGCAAACATTGCAGCAGTTTTTAGGCTAACACCTGCGACTTGGCAAATACAGGTTGTATGTGTGCGTGCGTGCATCTTATCATGGGATTAGACTTAAACAAGCTTTGTATTATACACGTGTTGTACCTACTCGGCGCTGCCTGGGACATTTTGCATTTTTAATTTTGTTTGCAATTTTTATTTAAACTATGTTTTCTTTTGCTTTTTATGCTTTACCATAGTATTATTTTTGTTATTTTTTAATTGCTAAGAATTTTTAATGCTTCTAAGGGAAGCTACTCTTTAGTCTTTGTCACCTCCCTTTCACGATAACGAACAAAAGAATTTTATTGATTGATACCAAATGTATGAATTAAAAGTTACCTCGTTTTAATGTTTAAGAAGAATCGGTGAGTAAGGAAAAACATTCACCTGTAAACTTTTCTTAGCCGAAATAAGTATTTTCAGAAGAAAAAAAAACAAAAACTTAAGTGAAATAAAATATATTCCTGCCAGTAACATAGTTCAAGGAAGAAACGAAAAAATAGGCTAGTTCGAATCAAATATTGATATGTCATACAGATTGCTATTTGGGTGTGAATTTGAAAATTCCACAATATAACTTCATATGTTAGATGTTGATGACAACTATGGGATGCATGGTGCAATATTATTAATAATAATGTAAGCTCTTCTCTTTTTAAAAATTTTTACTTCCATTTTTTTTTTTTACATTTTATTCAATTAACATCAAGCAATTTTAGGGCAAGACATAAACACATTATACAAGGTGATGAAAACGCGTGTAAAATCTTTAATAATTGAGCAATTACTTTAATATTTCAGGTTTATGAAGAGGAATCATTGCAAGGAAGGTTAAAGTAGAGTAGTTTTAAAATGTTTTGGACAGTTCAAGAAAAGAGACAATCTATGGTACTGTGCAAGGTCGCTTCAAGAGAAAATTTCAATGTCTTTAATAGCTAGACAAAAATGTTTTTTGGATAGGTGGGTCCACAAATTCAGGGTCCATGGAACAATTTTAAACTTGAATGCTCATGGCAACAGAGTCAGTTGGTCAGTGCCAAGAAAGTAGTGTGTCACAGTTATTGACAATTTTGCATGTTGTATCCAGGTGTGCTTGCAACACGGAGGTGCACATGTGAAGCATATCATTGAATGGCAATAAAACAAAGACTGTTGGACATTCATGGCTGAAACTTAGTGGACAAGTCAGGCATAGTCTGAAGTTTATTTGTACCAAATAAAGTTGGATTGCAGAAAGGATTGTGAATTTTATTAACGATTCCATGGGAGGCATCCTGCACTGTATAATTGGATATACCTGACTTATGTATATTCTTTTTCTCTAGTTTTGCCAATTTTTAACCTAAAAAATTAATTGTTTTGCATTTGTTATTTTTCATGTTCCAGAGTTTCTGGACATTTCAATGACTCATCATCATCAAAGACTTCCCCGTCAATGACCAAGTATCCAGGCTCCACCACCAAACCTGCAGTCTAGTTTTCCTACCAACACCACTCTTATACTATCTCTCCCTCATTCCATCCATCCATAAATATAGTGAGCAGAAACAGACTAATTTTGGATTTTATTTTATTAAAAAAAATATTAAACTGGCTTTGCAAACTCACTCCTGATTCAAACAATCCAAGCTGACCTTAATGGATCCCATTTTTTTCATCTAGAATGTATAAACAATAGAGTGCTACATTCAACTTTATTCATTATCAAAAAATCCATATAACTTTACGGGCACGTTTCGTCTACACAGACGTGGTTATTGGAATGTAGCACCCTATTGTTTATTTATATATGCTCTGCTGCTAAAAAAAATAACATCCATCAAGCTTTAACCTTGAAAGTTTGACTATTAATAATAAATATACACATAATATATATATATATATATATATATATATATAAAATAAAATATGAAACTAAAAGTATACTTTTAGTAGATAGAACCTATAGTGAAATGGGAAATATACGAGATAGAGCAATTATTAAGATAGATGAAAGAAGAGGGATAAACATGTACGAATGACAAATTTATTTCAACTTCGATTGTTCAATTTGCCATTCGTACATGTTTATCCCTCTTCTTTCATCTATCTTTATTTATTTATACATATATATATATATATATATATATATATATATATATATATATATATAAATAATCTCATGAAGTAGAAGTTATGAAGGCAGTTCTCTGTCTAGGCTTTATTGCCAGAACCAATTGTTTATGGATTTTAAAGATCTATGCCGTAAGATCTGATTCATGGTGTAAAGTGACAGGATATTTGAACGCAGTTTTGTGGAGTCGGGGGGGAGGGGGGTTGAGGAGTTACTGAAAATTAGCCGACTTCAAAAAGTGATATGCAAGGAAAAATGCCCAAACAAACAAAACAAAAATATCACATATCACTTTAAAAAAAAACTAGATTCTTTAGATTTTGTTCATTAAAAAAATTGAAAAAAATTCACTGAGCCTTGAAAAACACACACCTTTCCTCTTAAAAATCAAAACTCTATAAATTATATATCATCAAATGTTTTCTATGCTTTTACTTCAGAACACGATTTGTTAATTGAATTATCTCCTCTTTGCAGATTAGCTGTTTAGAGTTTCTAAATCTAGATGGTGTATTGCCTTGATTAGTGGCTCAAATGTTTGGAATAAATATTGCCAATCCCTTGGCTTTTACCCTTTTAAAAGTTGATGATTGCATTCATTATTTCTTCATATGTGGAATTATTTATCATACGATCATCTATTATTATTATTATTATCCTCATACAATCTGTCATAAAAATGTGCCCAGTGTTGGAGAATGTTACTCGGGATTGAATGAGGATCACTACTATGTACTTTTTCACTATGCCCATAATACCATATTACTTTCCTTGTTTTTACTTCCCCCCCCTCATCCCGTTTTGCCCCCTAAAATAGCTGGAAGAAGCTGAAATGTTGGAAAGCTATCTGAATTAGTGTCTTTTACATATGGTTTAAATTTCATTAAAATCAGATATACGTATTGGAAGTTTTAAGAGGTTTATGTCCCAATGGGTCACTTAGAGGTGGGGGGCACGTAAATATTCGGCATGTTTTCTATGCTTTTACTTCAGAACACGATTTGTTAATTGAATTATCTCCTCTTTGCAGATTAGCTGTTTAGAGTAACGTAGAGATTCGGGACTACTTACATCGTCTTCCACGGAGAATTTTACATATATGATATAAATTTCATCAGAATAGGATATATTTGAAGTTTTAAAGGGGGTTCGTCACCCACCCCTAAGCTCGCTTAGGTTAGGAGGGAACTTAAAGTACCAAGACTACTTCCATTGTCTTCCCCAGAAAATTTTATATAGATAATTTAAATTTCATAAAAATAGGATATACTTGAAGTTTTACGGGGATTATGCTCTCATAGCCCGCTTAGGGGTGCACTTAGAGATTCAAGAACATTTCCATTGTCTTATCCGGTAAATTTTACATAAGAATACACTTTTAGATTTTATGTAGATTCTCTAACATTTCTTTCTATAAGGAACACATAAACATACACATAGACACAGACATTAAGTTTTATATAGAGAGATTTCCATTAGTATCCTGAATACTGCAACTTGTGTTCATGTGTTGAGTGTCGAGCTACCTAATAAATGTAGTCTTGTTGAGGGTTTACGTGTCAAAATAAAATTGATTTTTTTATAATACATAGATATGTTGAATATACATCTATTATTATATTAAAGCTAAGTTTATCAACGTTTATTTACCAAAGTTTTTTTTTCCCTATTTTTTTTAATCACACCAAATGCATGCTAAAACAGTTCTCAGTTTTGGGATTGAGTTATATATTTTTTTAAAAATCCATTTTAATTTTTCTAATTAACCTTCATTTGTAATTAACTCACCGAGTTACCCATCTCTTTCTTAAGTTTCTGTCTATCACTCTCTTCCTTTCTCACTGTATCTTGTTTGACCCTCCCCCACCCATCCACACACACCATCATTTCTATTTTTTTAATGGAAATAGCTCTAGACAAGGCATGAAGCCACTTGATGTAAGGAACTAACAAGAACTAAATATGATTATCGCAAAGACAAGAGATGCCTATTGGCCTTAGTCTTGAAAAGACCAAGGCTATAGGTAAGAGGAAAACAGTCAGCAGGAAGAGAGTTCCACAAGCCTGCAGTTCTTGGAAAGACGTTACTTGAATAGGAAGCTGTATTACAATGAGGTATCAAAACAGCGAATTGATGGAGACCACTAGACCAATGAGTCAAACGAGCTGGAATGAAAGAAGCGGGGAATAGATCACACAATTCTGAAGAACACATGCCATAATAGTACTGACAACAAGAATCAAACCTTTTAAAATTTCAGGGGGTGAAGTCGAGTGTTTGTGTTACCAACTCCACAACTCTGCGTGAACCAAACAAATTTTCTAATTAATGTAAGCGATTATGACAAAAAGCCTAACACAAACGATCTGATCTCCATCCAAGATAAGAGGAAAGGAAAAACGCTTTGCTAATGATACGCCATGAAAACATACATGTAATCACTTCTCATGTAACCAGTCAAACTTTATCAGTTGGATAAGCAAAGTCACATAGTTTTTCTTTTTTTACAATTAATATTTAATGGTTTCTGTAGAAGACATACATTTTATGCTTTTTATTTTTCACATTTTTGATGTTATTTAAAAAAAAAATGTTTCTTTTGTTTCTTCGGGCATTTCTGATTTAAATAGAAAAGATTCCCACACCAAGCTTTAATTAAAGATAAAACTTACAATTAATCGTTTATTATACTAAAGCTGAGTGAATCAACGTTTCTTTCCCTAAGGTTTTTCTCCTATATATTTTAACTAGCAGGGCTACCCGGCGTTGCCCGGGGTCTTAAAAAAATCAAAATAGAAGGTTAAAAAGTGTGTGTAACATATTTATATTAAAACTCCTATCTCTCTACCTCTTTCAATCTGTTTCTTCTATCTTTCTTACTTACCCTCTTTCCCGTTTTTCCACAACCCTCTCACTCACCCCTCTTTCACCTCTGCTCAACCAATTCCTCTCTCTGGTTTTAATGTATTAAAAAAAAAAAAAAAAATAATAATGTAAGTCATTCACCTCTCTTTTATACAATAGATAAGATTGGAAATGGCTGAAAAACCGACCCTCCTTGACAAAACCTGGCCCAGTTGACCCCTAAAGAATGAATAATTTTTTTTAGATATTATTCATCCAAACGCCGATCAAGAATATATTAACTTTGTAGTTTTATTTTTTTTTAATTTTTAGCTAGACATGCATACATACACACACACACACACACACACACACACACACACAGACAACATCCCTTTATATAATAGATGACACAAAATACATGCTAAAATATTCCTTACTTCTGGGATTAACTTATATTTGAAAAAAAGGAAAGTCCATTAAAATTTTTCTAATTAGCTGTAAATTATAATTAACTGAACAAGTCACCCATCTCTCACTGTATGTTGATTCAACCACTCTCTAATAGTTTTTAATGTCTCTGTGGAATTTAGAAAAAAAAGTGACTCTATTTTCAGCTAATTTACATAGCGTGTTCATGCACACCGTAAACACATATCTAAACAGTATTTACACCAATGGATAAAACGATTTCTATCTTTTAAATATGGATGTAATATCTGAAGAAATGTGTAGATAAATTTGTTTGAAACGCCATAAAAACATCAAAAAGAAACTAGAGATCAAACTGCACACGTTTAAAAGCTTTCAATTTAGAATCAAGAAACTTTTTGCAAAACTTTGTATTTCCAACCACTAATTGTAATTATGAAAGATGAAAGTGTTGGCGTTCCAAGATCGCTTTTTGCCACAAGGCCAAACAATGGAAGCCTACCAACATTTTTTTTTACCCGCAACAAAAGAAGATCAATATATTTATACAAATATCAAACACAGACAGAACATTTATGATACCACTATTTCAGTCAATTGTATTTGCTAATCTGCATATATCTCTATTTATATAAAGTTAGGCATGTGTATATGTTTATATATTTCTATGCATAGGATTCACTCCTAAACTAATTAATGGATTATTATGAATTTTGGAACACAGTTCTAGGAGTAAGGGTGGACAATGTGAGTTTAATTTAGTTGTAGGCAAAGAGGTGGTGGAAGCTCTACATGAAAATTCCGATACCTTCGATTATAATGAACTTTTAATAGATATTAGACAACAATTAATAAATATTCCCCAAATTTCTGTTTCTTGGGAGCATTTTAAAGTTTTTTTGGGGCATAATATGGGCACAACCCCCCATTTTAAATGCAAATATTTCAAATTAAATTTGATCCATAGTCATTAGACACCAATCAAGCAATATTCTCTCAATTTCGATTTCTTCTTAAAACTCCTTAAGCTTAAGCCTTAAATTTTAGATCTGTACTAGAATCAAAATCATGTAATTAATTTTGATCAAAATTGAACTCAGGATTCTATATATAAGGTTTAGTATCATTATATCTTGTAACGGATTTTGATAAAAATTTGAATAAGGTTTAGTAGCATTATAACTTGATTTTAATCTTCGTAAGGGGAGATAAAAGTGGTGCAAAACTGTTCTCTTCAGGGAATTCCTTTTACCCGTCCTGGGACTGGTACTCTAGAAGAGTATATATATATATGGAAATAGCATGATGTAGTGGTTACATATGTCAACTGTGGGGTCGGTGTGCTGGGTTCAAGTTATGTCGGTGCTACTTTATCACTTTCACTAATACGCTTAGAAAAGGTGTTAATCCATATATCCACCATCCAGCTATGGATTAAAGAGTAGGGTAGACTAGACTTTCAAGCTTTGCTTGTGCAACGAATTTAGAAGGACAACTCTGAAATAACACCAGTCTTTCTCTGCTTATCCCGGCATTTTTACCAGTTGTCCTGGACTTTTCTTAACACCTGAACTCAAACAATGTCGGTTCAAGAAAAATGGGGTTTGAGATTGTGTAACTCTTGCTGTAGTATAGACCCTTAGCACAGGCACCATTCCAGAGGGTATCCATTGTCTGAAAGGAGGTCTTAATATATAAATCTGAATTTAATTGTTAAAATAAGGGTTCTAAAAATAAACTGATTTTGAAATAATTTTTAAAAAATCTCTTGATTTGAAATTCTTTTAATGCTTTTAAATTAGCTAAAAAAGCTATATATATATATGCATGCAGATTCATAATAATAATATATATGGTTTACATCGATTATAGCTAAATCACATTGACACACTGGTTCCTATCAGATTACTGAAGTTAAGCAACGTTGACCCTGATCAGTTTTTAGATGGGTGACTATTTGTTAAAAGTAGGTGCTGTAAGCAAAACATTCGACCTGAGTTTATAAATGAGTACCAGCCTGGCTGGGGAGTATAACCGGTGACAGACTAGCATCCTGTCACGGGAATGGTTCACAGCATCTATTCCACTACAAGATCGTGATAGACATCAGACTTAATGGCCCCCTTTTTGGGGCTGAAAAAAGGGACTTTAATACTACTACTGATGTCATAATAAAACAAGGATGCAAAAACATTCATGTAGATTTTTTTATGAGTGGTGGCATCTATATATGAGCCCGGGACTTATTGAGTAGTGTGTTATACATTCTTTCTCCTCTTTTATTAATACAAATATCTGATCAGATATCGTGTTACTACAAATAATCGTGATTTGTAAAATTTAAAAAAATAAAAATCTATTAATAATTTACTTTAAATAGTTAATTAAAAAGAAAAATATAATGAATAAATATAAGTTTTCAAATCCTATTTAAAAAATAATTTGGTCAATAAAAAACGGCAAGCACCTCTGGTTCTTATATAATAAATATAAAATTTAACCGATTTTTTTAATGACATAATTTTCATTGATTTATTTCCAAAAATGTAAATGTTTTCTACGGGTGTGGGGGTTCAATGAAGAAAACAAAAAAATTAAAGTAAAAATGTGCAACGTCATGTTGACACAGCTTTATATATATATATATATATATATATATATATATATATATATATTAGTGTTGGGACGATTAATCGGAACTTTTTGGGGTATCGGTATTGGAAAAATTTCAGCCTAATTTTCGATTCCAAAAACGATTCTTTTAATTTATTTTTTTGTTTTCCATTGCTGCTACTAATGATAAAATAATAAATATTTATTGTTTTTAAACTACTCGTAAAACTAAAATCTATATATCATAATAAGGACTTTAGGTAAAAATGGAACCAGAAGAAATATATATATATATACAGTTAGGTGTGTTTATATATTTGTAAGTACAGGATTAACTCTTAAATTAACTAACCTATCATTATGAATTTTGGAACACAGCTGCTAGGGATAAGGGATCGTAATATTGGATGTATTTAGTTTTATGCTAAGGGTGTAAAAAGGGAGTGCAATCTCTTTGTGAAAATTTAGATACCTCTTATCTGTATGACATTTTAACAATTTAGACATCAATTAATAAATATTCTCCAAATTTCAGTTTTTTTGGAGTATTTTAAAGGATTTTAGGGGGCATACTATGAGCACAACCTCCTATTTGAAAATTCAAATATATCAGATTTACATTGAATTTAACCCATAGTCACCAGACACCAAGATTTCCTGAATTTAAATTCCTTTTTAACATCCCTTAAGCCTTACATATTAGACATTTTCTAGAATCAAAATCATATATTGGAATTTGATCAAAATTGGAATAAAAATGATAGGTTTAGTAGCATTATAACTTTATTTTAATTTTCATAAGAGAACATAAAAGTGGTGCAAACATTTTTTGTTCAGGGAATTCATTTTACACGTCATGGGACGATATTCTTTTAGTTATTATATAAAGATATTTATCTTTTTTTTTTACTAAATTCATATTAGTGGTCTGACAAATTTTAACTTGAACATTTAGAGGTCCATGAAGTTCAAAGGTTGGCGACCATTGTTCTAGAAAATGCGATTGGTATTTTTAGTAGATACATACTAATGTTACATAACCTAGAGTAACAATGCATTATTCACGAGTATTCATTTCTCGGTTCAACATCTCATGCACTCAGTAACCGTGTTCCTTTGATTCTCAGGTTAGTTTTTCAGCGTTCATGACATGGCAGCACAGCTGCAACATTTAAACATTATCGCAGTACTGAATGGTTGACTAAGTTTTCGTAAAAATCCCAAAGCCTTAATTATGTTCGGAGGTGAGGCCTCAATTTCAGAGCTTCAGAGATTATTGAGTTACACCGTAGTTGCTATTTGAACAGTTTCATCATTCCATTGAGTTCATATTGTCAGGTCTTTCCCATTTTTAGCTAAAGTTAATGCTAAGTGTCACTCACTCACCTTCAACAGTGATTTTTAACGCTATATAGCTAAAAGAAGTCATGAGATTCACTTCGATTGGGGAACTTTTCCATTCTCTTTGTATTAGATCCAACCTGAAACTTCTCTACTTTCAAAGCTCAGTTATTGGTGAAACTTTAAGAGTCATGGAAAATCCATCCATCCATCACTTTTTCCTCAAGTGGCATTTGGCCTTAATATGTATTGACTTATTAGTAAGAAGAAAAAACAGAAGGTTCACTCTAACCCGGAGTAGCAGTACCTGTCAGTTACATTGGTTAAATAAAATCTGCCTGAGGTATGACATGATTGCATATGCACATAGTTGCATGATGAATAACTATTTAATTATATTAACAACAAAGTCAGAAAAGGTTTCTACCAAACAACTGAATTCTGCATTAAATAATCTAAGAGAAAACGACCAACCAAGGCCCTTACTGAACGGTCAAGTTCAGTAACAAAAGCTCGCACAGAGAAAAAAATGCAGAATTTAGCACACCCCATTTAAACAGTCAAGTGCATTATCTTCTCCATCTGACTTTGGTATTTAAGGTGCTGTGGGTGTCTCAGATCGGGCAACACTTAACGTCTGCTCTCCATACAGTCCAAAAGGTTTACATCAGTCATATCGCTTCATACGCATTCGAGCCAGAGCATGACAGAGGAAATAAGTATGAAACATTGCAGCAGAAGACACAAGCTGTGACTAATACCAAAAAACAGTAAAGCTGGAATTATCATCTCATTTTGTGCCTACCATAAAGGATACTAATTTCTCATGAGAAAAGAAAGTAATCTACTATTGTGCAACCCTTTCCGTAACTTGTGAAATTTCACCAGTGACTGAGTTTGCCACTTGTCTGAGTTAGTTGAAAGTAGAGAAGCCTCAGGCTGCAAGCTGATTATTTATTGTGACAATGTTACATTTCATATGGTCGTGGACGTAAAGGTACCGGAAAATCACCGGTCTACAAAATCGGCCACAAAACAGGGCAGGTAAATTAACGATTGAATAGCAGGCAAACAGCCAAATATATTAAATATTGAGATCGTTTATTTGTAAGTAAAAGGTAGATATTCTGTATTCCCTTCCTCTCTCAATTAATCCTGGCTCAGATTCAGGACAAGTTGGCATTCAGGTAAAGATTTACAGACAAAATTTGGTCAATGCGAATTACCATTGATACCATTTAATGGTCCGACATTATTTTTGCCGCAACTATTTTTTAATGTTATTTAAATATTATTTGCATTTTGGCTTCCTTCCAGTAATAACTGATTTTAGAATAGAAGCTGAAGATAACAAAATGTGTTTAATATCTACCAAGATTATTAATTCTAAACATCCTATACTACATTGACCGGAAGTGATATTTATATCTCCAATGACATCATGTTAAAGAACTGTCTTTCTAGTCATATTGTCAAATTTCATAACAATCTGTCCAAAAGTAAAGACATGATAAACATTTAAATGGACCCCCCCCCCCCCGAAAAACAGCGGGTTTAAAAAAAAAAACATTTTGGGGATAATCCCTTACAACCATATTTGGTATAAATAAACTTCAGTCTATGCCTGATTTGTTCAAGTTTCAGTCCGGAATGTCTAACAATCTCTGTATTTGGTTATAAATTTCGTGTTTTGGCATTAAATAGGCAAAAAAAAAGTGTTGATATGTCATAAATAACGACCAAACTAAACATTGGGGTAATGTATAATACTTCCATTATTTTATATTATCCCCCTTTCCAATGATATGAGGCAAAAACTCCATCCACATATAACTATCTCCTTAGTTCTTCTTTACAATAATCCCATCATAAAAAAGGCATTTTATTACTTTCTAAATAATCCAATTTTTGGCAAGTTCTCATCCACTTCCAGAAATGTAAGACAATGGAGATAGATGATAACTCAGATGTGGACCAAGTATATCTAGATGGCGAAGCTATTGAGATTGTCAAGAAGTTTTGTTACCTTGGTGATACCATAGAGTACAGGCAGGAGTATGTGCTAGTGTTATTTCAAGAGTTAGGAGTGGATTCAGGGAATTAACCAGCAGAGTGTTACCACTATTGACCAAGAGAAGAGTCTATCAGGCATGTGTATACAGTGTGACCATGTATAGAAGTGAAACTTGGCCATTGAAGGTTGAGAAAATGTGTTGTATGGAGAAAAATGATGTTAAAATGATATGATGGATGTGTAATGTGCATCTTAAAGACAGACTCAGTTTCCCGCGTTTCATCCCCGGGGAGAATCTTCAGGCTAAAATGCATGGAGTTATTTTTGCTGGGCGTTTTTTATATACACGGCTAGCTAGTTAACCAATCAGATTCTTTGTTGTTCTCTCAGCCAATCGTTGGGCTTCCTGCAAGCAAAGGTTTTGTTGGTGTTACTTCCTATATCCTGTTCTATTGTTCTGTTTTCTATAGATGCCTAAATGCCTAACCAAAAGTATTGTATAACAAGCCACAATATTTGCCAAGGAAAGACCGAATAACAAGAAGTACTACGTGTGTATGACCTCCCTAGATTTTAAAACCAGATATTATGACCACAAAAGCACATTTACAAACAGAACGTCGAATTAAAACAGCACTAGCAAACCACTATTGGGAGTTCAAAGATAATGGACGCTCACCAATAATTTAATGGAAAATAATACGACAGGCCAGTACATGTAGAAATGTAGACGACCCGTGTAGATTATACATGAATGAAAAATTTGAAATCATAAACTTTAAAGATCCCCGAAATCTATTAAACTGTAGAAGTGAGATAGCAAACAACTGCTTACACAGAAATAAATTTACCTTAGGCTAACGATAAATAAATAAACAAATAAGTAAAAAAGAAAAAACTAAACAAAAACTTAACAATTTAAAAATTAAAACCTAAAATAGAAATACAAGGAACCACGTGTTAAAATAAATTCACCCATTATATTGACACAACAGAGGAAACAGGATATAGGCCAATCTATAGAAAACAGAACAATAGAACAGGATATAGAGGTAACACCAACAAGACCTTTGCTTGCGGGAAGCCCAACGATTGGCTGAGAGAACAACAAAGAATCTGATTGGTTAACTAGCTAGCCGTGTATATAAAAACACTCAGCAAAAATAACTCTATGCATTTTAGCTTGAAGATTCTCCCGGGGATGAAACGCGGGAACCTCTGTGTAGCTTAATTGCCATAAATATATTTTCATAGCTTACTACCTAGCTCTACTTCCATATCGAACACTGTTGAAGTAAATACTGAAAATTGATACATAAAAAATTATATCTCCTTATGAAATTTTATGTGGATACCTGAAATACTAATATATATATATGATTATTTTTATTTACACAGACTTGTACAAAATCTGTGACACTGGCATGTCGATGTTATTGATTAACAGTTATTATAAACAGATCTCATCAGGCAAAGTTAGAATCCGATCTTAACCTTAGATCATATTTGGAAATAACCTATATATATATATACATCTTTCTCACAGACATGACATTGCTAGTCTCAGTCTCAACTATAACTACTATTATGGCATGTGTTCTTCAGAATTATCTGATTTATTCCAGACTTCCTTTGTTCTAGCTTGTTGGTCTAGCGGTCTTCATCAATTCGCTGTTTAGATTCATCATTATAAAACAGCTTCCTATTCCAGTAGCTTCTTTCCAAGAACTGCGGGCTTGTTGAACTCTTTTTCTGCTGACTATTTTCCTCCTAACTATAGCCTTAGTCTTTTGAAGTCCTGTCTTTGCGATAATCATCTTTCGTTCTTTTTTTAGCTCCTTCCATCAAGGGACTTTATGCCTAGTCTGGAGTGACTTTCATTAAAAAAAAATTTTTTTTAAATAGTAAAAATATTTAATCCGGCTCTTTCTTGCGAATTCACATCCATGTTTTCTTATTGAAAAACGTCAGAATAGTGATAGTTTTGTGCTTCCATAGTTTCAACAAGATGGTGACACACATCATCTTATGTAATAAGTAAAATTTAAAATGAGATAAAATCTACTGATTTATTATTAAAATGCAATAATATTCTAAGAGTTTGTGAATATTGGATTATCCATGTAGAAGATTTGACGAATTAAAAAAATAAGGTGTTATTTTTGATGGCGGGGTTATATTAAAGAATCACCTATTTTCTCCTTCTTGAATGAAGACAAAGCTACAAACCATTTAAAGTAGTATAAGCTTTTCAGGTGGTAGCAGTGGATTTTTGGGTGGCGTTTGGTGTCTTAGTCTCAAAGATTGAGTCACTTTACAAGTAGTGGTCTCAGATTACAAGAGCCAAACCCAAACAGTTGGTAATGCAATGGAAATGTTAAGAACACAAATCCACATTTGAGGAAGTGGGGGGGGGGAATTGAATCAGTGTCACAGTTAGGGCTGAGAAATAAAGCCAATTCTTGACTCATTCTTATTGTGTCCCCAAATAACTACAAGCAGTGATAACAGAGGGTGGAGTATTTGTTTTTTAAAATTATAAATGGACACACCTGTGAATGGGGAGGGGGGGGGGCGTGTTTCTGTAAGGAATGGAACATGCGGCACAAGGAATAAGAGGCATGAAGAGAGAGCCGGGATGGATAAAAACAAGAAAACTAATATAAGATCAAGGAATAAGAAAGGACTGCATTAGTCAAATTTTTAAGATTAAAATAAAAGAGAGAGAGAGAGAGAGAGAGAGAGAGAGAGAGAGAGAGAGAGAGAGAGAGAGAGAGAGAGAAATGAAAAAAGCAGATAAACCAAAATAATACAATCAAATTCACTCATATGTTGAGATTTCTAATATTTTGTCTTTATCATCAAAAGACTTCCTTAACTGGTTCTTCCTTGTAAGACATTTACAGCAATAACTTGTCGTTCTACTACAAGAGCGGGGAAAACTTTCCTAACTTCCTTCATGTGCCTAGCATAGGGTAGAATTTCCATGAACAAAGCTTCTTTGCAAGAGCTTCCTGTTTGTGGAACACAATACCACAGGTTTGCTTCCATGCAGATTACAACATAGTCGTCTTCAAATCCAATGGCAACAAATACTTGTCATAAATAAGTGATCAAATTTTGTTCATTCCATTCATCATTTTCAATACTCTCATAATATTCTTCATCTTTCAACTAACAACCCACCCATCTCATTAACCCTTATTCTCGAGTGGCTTTTGACGTTTGTAAGTGGTGACTCATTAGTAAAAAAATAAATACAAAAATAAATTTTTTTAAAATTTAAAACAAATAAAACTAAATAAAAAAGAAATAATTGAAGAAAAATAACGAAGATTTAACATCGAGCATTCTTGCAATGTTGACCTGTCAGTCAATCTGCTGTATATTTGCTTAAAATAACCACTATTCTTCAATTTTGTGTGTCATGCAGATAATCAAAAAGACACATTTCAAAACAAAAACATTAATTATACATTCCAATATATAAGTAGATAAGTATCCTATGTACTTATATGAGATTGTCTGAAGATAAACATGATTTTTAAGAGGATAATGGAGGATTATGGTAATCCCCAATTAATCCAGTTAAAGCAAAAATATTAAAATATTATAATTCAAAGTACTTTTGCACATAAACTATACGTTTGTAACGAAAGTTCTGTCCGGTTTTTAAGACTCAATAAAACAATAACAATATCCGATTTATTTAATCATTAATGTAGTCTCTGTCCTTCAGCATACTTTTTCATCTGTCAATTAGTTTGGTTTTTTTTTATGAAAGAAAAGGAAACTAGTTTTTCGACTTCCTCTCTTGAAGTAAGTCTTAATACACTCAAATGATTTTGCAAACTTCTTGAGAGATATTAATCTGTTGGTGTTAGTTCTGGAGAATATGGTGGGTGAAGCACGAGTTCCAAAACGTATTTTTCTCAGAGATCTTCGGACACACTGCTCAAAATATCAAACATAAGGAATGGTTTCTGTTGTGATGGGATACCGGACTCCCCTTAGTCACTAAATAAGTGAACTAGCCAGGACAATAAATACGACTACGAACAGTAGTATGAGGGATTCGATTGTATTGTTAAATCCTATTGGATTACCTGTAGTTACTATTGTTTGTACAAGATATGTACGTTGGAATAAACTGTACTATTTTAAGACATTTACACTCTGTGTTATTTTGTTATTTATAACTACTTACCAAGTTATATCAGTTTCCTTTATCAGTTCAAAACAAAGAAATTTGTATGAACGGGGACTACATAAACGATTACATAAATCTGATACCTTATTTTTCTATTTTTTTTATTTTATTGAGCTTTGAAAAATACCACGGACACACTAAATATTCGCAATATCAATTTATTTAGCCTGTAAACATTATCTCTCGGCCGAGTGGTTAACTGCAAATATTCCATTAACGTTTCCCTTCTAGGTTGATCATAAGAAGCCCATCATAATTTCACAGGCATTTATGCATCACCCACCATATTCTCCAGACCTCGCACCAACAGATTACTATCTACTTAGTGGAGTAAGAAGTATTTAAAAGAAAAAAAAATAACTGAAAATTAGTTAATTTCTTTTTTTTTAATTTAAAGTCTAAGGAATTTTATGAATAAAGCATTAAAAAACTTATTGACAAATGGAAAGAGGTCAGAGAGAAAGATGTGGACTATATTAATGATTAAATAAATATGATTTCTGTATTTAAAAAAAATTCTTTTCTTGGGCCTTAAAAAACGGTGATGTGTTGGTGCGAGGTATGGAGAATATGGTGGGTGATGCATAATTTCCCAAGCAATATTTTCTTGGAGATATTTGGCCTTTTGTGCAGTGTGAGATCAACATTATTATGATAAATGATAACACTATACCTCAAACTGTTATTCTTTTTTAGTTCAAAACCTAATTTTATGAATGTGGTATTAAAAAAACTTATAGACAGAGAGGAAAAAAGCCAGAGAAAAGAATGGGGATTACACTAACGATTAAAAATTCTAATTAAACTATTAAAAAAAATGAACAGAACATTCATTACAATGTAATATATGCACATCGGAAGTGCACACGTAGGAGCAGAAGTTTCGATAATAAACAAAAAAACAAAACATTTGTAAGGTTAAATCCTGACTGAAGTGATTTGAGCTTACTTTGCATTTATACAACATCTCAGAAGTGGATGGAGTGAAATGCTAGGATAGACAGAGCTCCCTAGCCTTGGCAAGAAACAAATCTATGAGAAAATTATATTCAAATTGCATGTCTCTCTCTCCACCTATCTATCTATTATTATACTGAAGCTGAGTTAATCAACGTTTGTTTCCCTAAGGCTTTTTTTGCTATATATTTTAATCACGCAAAATATATGCTAAAATATTCCAGTTTTCAGAATGAGTTATGTTTAAAAAAAAAACTTCCATTTTAATTATTCTAATTAGCCGTAATTTGCAATTAACTCATCAAGTGACTCATCTCTTTGTAACTTTTTATCTAGCAAGTTCACCTTCTCCCACTGTATGTTGTTTGAGACTCTTATTCTATATGTCGTCTATCTATCTAGCTTTTCCGCTTTCCCTCCCTCCCTCTCTCTCTGGTTATTAACAGTCGAAGGTAATAAAGAAAGGAAAGAATAAAAAAGATTGGGTTAGTCCATTATAAACAAAAGGGAATATCACCACAAGCAGTAATGCTATTTAACTGTCAGTTGGATGAGAAAGAGAGAGAGAAATATAAAGAGCAGAAAGAGACTAATTTTGGATTTTTTTAACTGACTTTGTAAACTCACTTTTTCCTGGTTCAAACAATTTAACCTGAGCTCAATGAGTGACCCAATAGGTCACATTTTCCTAGTACACACACACATAAATTGATAAAATAAGGAATACGTTTATGAAGATAGTATAAGGTACAAGTCAAGATGACAAAACTAAGATGCAAGAGAAAGGCACAAGATGCAGAAAGTAAGGAGGATGTAAGGAGTAAGATGGAGAATGTAAGGCAAAAGAATGCAAAAGTAAATAAGAGGGTCAATTCACTCGTTCAATGAGTTTAACTTTCACACAATGGTAGCCTTGTGTCAAACATGGCTGGAGTTAATAAATAACAAGAAAATGAATGAATAAAAAAGAGAGAAGCTACAACAAGCAAAAAAACTCATTTTCTTGTTTTAATCTAGAAATAGCAAATGGGTGGGGCATAATTTATAAATATACAGAAATATGTATGTTTTGTTTTTAATAATAGTAGCCTTTGTTATTAGTGTCCACTCGATGGCACACTGAGTGACCATTGACCTAAATAAAATGATGAGCCGCAGAAAAAAAGATAGTTTTAGGTCAACATTGCGTTGCAATGGGTCACTGATTCATATTTTTTTCTTCTAACCTCCTTTCATAATCAAAATAAACAATCATTTCCTTCATTTTTTTTTTTTAGTCTCAGAGATTTTTTCATAAAGAACAAAAACAATTGCGACCATTATTGTCTTCATTTTGTTGTTTGGAAGAAACATTTTTCTTTGACAGTGATTCTCAGAGAGGAGTCATTTGGCTCCCACCCGAGGAATTTAAAATTCCAGGAATTGTGGTCATAGGTGGGACAACTCTGAACAATGGACACTACAAACAAGAATTACAAACAGAAATAAATGTGTTTCAGAAATTCTGAGATGAGGATTGATTATTTGGATTATTCGGATAACTATTCTCACACTAGTTGTTATAACCACAACGTTTTGGCTGATGTAACCTCCGACCTTCTTCAGGTGCATCTTTTCGAACTTAGGAACTTTCTAGTTGACTATGAGAATCTTTATGTCTAACTCGGAAATCTGAACAGAATTTTGAACTGAACAATTTATTTCATCCACGGAAGTAAATTGTTCTCATTCCGTCATCCATGACATAAAATAACACTTCTACTCGGTCATGGCTGACAGAATAAGAACAATATTGATAGAACTCATGACTATTAAAAAAAATGAGATGCCTTTTTTTCATGGTGAAGTGATTTTAAAGAAGCCCCTACAAAAATATTACTTTATAAAAATTGAAAGTGTTCGGAATAAGTTCCAAAATTTTGAGATAAGGATTGATAATTTGAATTATTTAGATTACTATTCTCATTTTGGTTGTTATTTTCACAACGTTTCGGGCGATGTAATTCTCTGACTTTCAAGTGTATCTTTTCGAATTTGGCAATTTTTCTGTCAAAATCGGAAATGTGGCATAATGGTTAAAAGCATTGATTAACAATCAGTTTTAAGAGACAGTCTTCTGTAGATTAAAGGTTCAATACTCACAGCAGGCAATAATAACTAAGAATACCACAATGATTAACACTTCTACCCATTCATGGCTGATGGAATGAGAACAATCTACCCCTGTGGATTAAATAAAGAGTTCAATTCGAAATTTTGTTTAGGTTCTTGAGTTCAATAAAGATTGCTAAGTTCGACTAGAAGGTCCAGAAGTCGAAAAAATGCAGAACTTACATTGGCCCAAATATTGTAAATATAACACCCAAAACGAGAACAGTAGTTCAAATAACACAGAAATAAAAAATATTATCATTTCCTTTTTACTAATAAAAGTATCGACAGACACTGTGAAAGTATATATTCGTTACAAAACACTGTCCTGACACATGAAATAATACCAACAACCAACATTAATTTCATTTTTCTTTTATAGAAAAAAAACAAAAACAAACATACCTAAATAGCGGTTAAATCCATCTGTTCCAACCACTGCCAGTGACATTGGAATTAAAACCAGGACAATTAAATTTTTGTTTGTTACAAATCAAAATGGTGGATCCATCTGTTACAAAAAACAGTGACGCAGTAAACATATTGCTAATCTTGCTCAAACAAATACCTATGAGCAAGCTGATCATATTAGAAGTGGTTGTTCATTAGTTTGAAACAGATAGCAGGCTAAATAAATCGTTACCCGCAAAAACATTAGCATAATAAAAAAAAGCAGCACTCCTGATGCAATCCTCTACCTGTATAAGAGTCAAAGGGTTGTCTTTGTTTTTTTGTCGAATTAGAATTAACAGCACATTTCCTTATCCTGAGACCAATGTAAGAGAAAACCTGTATTTTGCTTTTGTGGATTTGGAGAAAGCTTTTGACAGTGTCAAGAGGCTAGCGAGTGTTTGTTGAGGATTATTCAAGCAATCTAAAGAAATACTTAGTTGTGTTAAATTAATTTAGTGACAGCTTTAATGTTAAAATGGGAGTACATCAGGGTTCTGTACTGAGTCTGTTGCTTTTCATTTGTGTCTTAGATGCGTTATCCAGGGAGTTTCGTATGGGTTGTCCAGAAGAGATACTTTATACTGATGATTTAGTACTTGCCTGTGAAACAATGGAAGGTCTACTTCTCAAGTTAAAGACTTAGACGAATGCTATCAAAGTAAAGGTCTGAGAGTGAATGTTAACATGACTAAAGTGTGTTGGAAAACTGTTATAAAGAGCAACGTTACCCTGCTCAGTTTGTGTAAAAGGAATTGGACGCAACTCATTTTTTGTGGTACTTGTAAGCATTGGGTATAGAAGTGAAGTGAAGTGGAATTAAAGGTAGGTTGAGAGATTATAATCAGTTTGTATGCAAAAAGTGTAAGACAATGGAGATGGATGAGAACTCAGATGTGAAGAAAGTATATTTAGATGGCAAGGCTATTGAGGTTGCTCGGAAGTTTTGTTACCTTATTGATACACTTAGAGGACAGGGAGGAGCTGGTTCTGGTGTGATTGCAAGAGTTGGGAGTGGGTGGAGTAATTTCAGGGAACTTCTGCCATAGTGTTAGCACGATTGACAAAGGGAAGAGTCTATCAGACATGTGTGCACAGTGTGATGATGTATGGAAGTGAAATCTGGTTAGTGAGGGTTGAAGACATGCGTTGCATGAAGAGAAATTATATGAGAATGATATAATAGATGTGTAATGTTAGTCTTGAAGACAGGCTTAGATCTAATAACCTCAGAGAAAGATTAAATCTGGTCAGTATTGGAAGATGTGTGCAAAACAAGCGACTTCATTGGTTAGGTCACATTGAAAGAATGAATAAAGGTTCTAGGGTTAGTACATGTAGAACAGTTGAGGTAGCAGGGTCAGTGTCAGGGAAAGGCCAAGGAAAAAGTGGAATAAAGTGATAAGAATGGATTTGAGAGAAAGATAAATAAAGACCTGGCCAGAGATAGGTTAGTTTGTGAGTCAAACTCTAAAAGCTGTCCAACACATGCCAACATGTAAAACGGACGTTAAACTGAATATGATGATGATGGACATTTAGTTATGCTTAATTTTTAAATAGCATTTTCATCGTTAAATACACAGATTGAAAAGATCTATTTCAAGAGCACCTGTTCTTGTTAATAAACTTATTATTTAAACAGAAGTAATTAGACATCAGCAAAAATAATTCATACGTAGTAGAAGTTTAAAGCATCAATATCTCATATTGGCATATTTTGTATTTCAGACATCAATATAACTATCATATATCATCATTTACATATGACACAGGTCAAAGAAGCATTAGAATTCTTAGCGTTTCAGAAGAGCCATATTATAGGGTAAACTTAATCAATGTCAGATTGAGGCAAACCTCGGGATTTCACTTTCCACTGTTAACCGATTGATTTTCCAATTCATCAGAGAAAGAAAATAATCAATATCATTTCGCCTAGGTCGATCAGGACCCTCTGACAGCAGTTTTCGTTATTAATGATAATGGTGTCTATTTACTTCTGTCGAGCCTGCATACATTAAATAACACAACATGAAATTCAATCTTTTCAAGGGCGGTAAGCCTATGGAACTTTTAAAAGACTAACCCAGAAAAAGAATAAAAATAGTTCTTCAAAGATAATTGACATCAGAGGGAGGAAGAGAGAGAGAGAGAGAGAGGGGGGGGCAACAGTGATAAAAACGGTATAAAATAAGAGCGGGGCGGGGGGTCAAACAAGATACAGTGAGAGAGGAAGAGAGTCATAGACAGAAACTTATTAAGAGATGGTTCCCTTTAGTGTGTTAATTGTAAATTAAGGCTAATTAGAACGATTAAAATGGATTTTTTCAAACATAACTCAATCCCAAAACCAACAAATATTTTAGTATGTATTTTGTGTTATTGAAGTATATAGGAAAAAAGCCTCAGGAAAATAAACTTTAATAAACTTAGTTTTAGTTTAATAACAGTTGTATATTCAACATATCTTTGTATCATAAAGAGAGAGAGAGAGAGAGAGAGAGAAATTCCCAGAATAAATGTTTTAAATCTCATTCACATAGTTGTATTGTCACCACTTTTTATGACTGATTATTATTATTACTACTACAAGTGATTGTCGCCTGGCATTTTGAGACAATCATCTTCAGTTACGATTTGCAGACAACAGATCAAATAAAAATGGCTGTGTTTTTTTTTTATTGCATACAATCAGCAACAATTGAGGAAATTGTTAAAGTTTTGTCTGATATTTTAAAGCAATTTTGTTTCTGTAAAATTACTAAAAACATTACTTATAGGATATTACTAATATGTACACCTATGTATATATATACATGCTATATATACACTGGCAGGGATACCCAGCATTTCATAAAGTATAGAAAGGACGAAGCAGTAACTTTTATGCCCACAATCTATGTTTCAAATTTCATAAAATTCTGTCCAGAAGATTTCAAATCCATGGGTACATTTATTATCAATAGGGAGGGGCTTCTGTCTCCTTTACTCCCCTAAAACATAAATCAAACATAGCTCATTACACTCCCTTGAGTCTAACTTTGCTCTCGTGGGGAGGATAATATCCAGCATCACAGGGGAAATTTATTGTTTGTCAACTGAGGCTCCCTTATTCAGAAGGGTGTGCATGCAGGACGATACAGGTATTTTTTATTCCCATCAAGAATTCTCCTTTTTGGGGAGCTAGATTTTATTTACATAAAAAAAAATAATCTTATACAGGCAATTACAGAACAATTTATCCCCCTTTCACTCTTCTACCCACACTTGTAAATGCTTTAATATTATTAAAAGAAAGAAAAAATAGAAAGTAAATCAAAACAGCCGATAATTTACCTAAATAAAATATTACATTAAGAACGAATAAAATTTCAATTAAAAAGTGTTATTATTGTGTAGCAATTTCATGCAAATAGAAAATATTTTCATTTTCAAAGTGTGTGTGTACAAGTTTGGGACCTAAATCTTCACCCCTTTGTTTAAATCAGTATTCTTATAAACAAGTGAAATATTGAGATTCTTGCTTACCTTTTGCTTTTATCATATGTCCGAATTTCATGCAAATCAGAGATATTTAAAAAAAAAAAAAAAAAAAATTGGGGGGGGGGGGGGCTTTTTATGCATCCCTTAAAATACTGAGGTGGTCTTGAAACATGAGACATTAAACTCCCTCTTATGCCTACTATCTCTGTTCAAAATTTCATAAACATATGACCAGTAGTTTTTGAATCCATACATTTATTTTCAAGGAGTAGGGAGGGGACTGCCTCTTTTATAGCCCTAAAAAATAAATCCAACCTACCTCATAACATTCCTTATAACGTCTTCTATCTATGTTGTAAATTTCATAAAAATCTTTCTCATAGTTTTTCGTCCTACAGACAGAGGTTCGTTTTTATTTAAGTGCATTTTATTATAATTTATTATCGCTATATAAAACATCATTCAATTACATCCCAGGCCTAACTAATAAAACAACAACTTTTATGCAAAATTCGACTTTATTCATCAACATAGTCTGAATTCAATGTCTTTTTAGCAGAACGCTTTGTCTTTGGCCTCAAAATATGCTTCAGTTTCCGATATCACTTCTACATTGGAGCCAAATCTCTTTTCTTTGAAGCATTCTTTTGCGGTCTGCAAACAGCCAGTAGTCACTGGGGGCCATATCACGAGAATAGGCTGGGTGTAGAAGCAATTTGTAGTGAAATTCGTGTAGCTTTGCCATCATTGCCATCGACTTGACACGGTGCATTGTCTTGGTGAAAGAAAACTTTTTCTTCTTCATTTGTGGCCGTTTTTGACAATTTCTTCCTTCAAACGCACCAATAATGCTATATAATATTCGTTATTGATGGTTCTTCCTTTCTCAAGCTAATCGATAAACGCCCAAAACCTTGCCTGCTGATGTTTGCATCTTTGGTCACTTTAGATAGCTTTAACCTGCTGCTGTCTGATCAGCTGACTGCTGATTTGACTTCAGAGTGGAATGGTGGATCCATGTTTCATCTATTGTCAGATATTCACGCAAACCCTACTTTTTGTTGCGGTGAAACAGTTGCAAACAATGCTCTGAATTGTCGACGCATTGTTGTTTTTGATTGATTGTGAGCCAACATGGCTTTCTCTTTGACAAATGTTCATGCAAAATGGTGAATACACTGTCTTCTGATATCTTCAACTCGTCTGCACACAACTTCCATTTACAATCGGCCAGTATGTTTTTTTAGATAACTGCCGAATTTGGGCAACCTGAGCATTCAGCATCACCTATGTCTGTACGACTTATTGAGTGACATGTCACATATTCCGCTATATAATATTAATTATGAAATAGATAAAAAAAAATAAAAAGGAATTAAATTATTTCTGTACTTATGATTTCATTGGAAATCTGATTTTTTTTAACAACGTATATTCAATTATTAACTTATCTTTATAAAAGTGTAATTATTTTCTCACAATAACTTAATTAAAAAAAAAGAATAGTGAAACAAACATAAAAATAAAAAGCCTACCGGCAGCGCCGAGTTATATACAACTAGTATATATATGAAAAAGATGTTGTAGTTTGCTTGACACACTGTGCATAGTTTGTAAGAAGTTGTGTTTGAAAGCAATGACAATGCAGTTTGGTAGAAAAACACTATTGGATACGAGACAAGGTAAACAGAATAAATGACAATATTGAATGATTGAAAATTTTTCAATATTATCATTTATTCTGTTTACCTTGTCTCGTATTCAACAGTGTTTTTCTACCAAACTCCAAAATGACAATATTGAATGATTGAAAATTTTTCAATATTATCATTTATTCTGTTTACCTTGTCTCGTATTCAACAGTGTTTTTCTACCAAACTGCATTGTCATTTCGCCTTCAAACACAACTTCTTTATTTATATATATATATATATATATATATATATATATATATATATATATTAATTGCTTTCTGTTTGTTTATTTTCTTCCACAGACTTTATGCTCGATACAACATGTGGTTTCTGAAGAACAGCGAGTAATTGTGTTTAATGACTTCATTTTACTCGATGCGAAACAATTGTAAGACCATCGTCAATTTTGTCATTGAAAAAAAAAAAAATCAATGATATGAGGAAAGACTGAATTTTTTGGTCATTGTAATTTAAATAATCACTCATATATATATATATATATATATATATATATATATATATATAAGCAATAACTTCAGAAGACATAGAACAGACAAAGGATTTTCTCAAATAAATTTGTGCCTTTTCAAGTTCTGTCAGGGATCAAGAATTCAGTTTAAATATCTGTTGTACACATTTATTTTCCTTGCTTTTTGTAAAAGTTAAGACAATAAATGACAAATGTGAGATGTCCCACTTTTCATATAAGATAGAGAATATATATATCACTTTATGGGATAAAAGAAAAAAAAAAAACTTATTCGTCAACCCCCTCCCACCTCTCCTTCGTTGCCGGGCAAATTTAATGTCGCTTTTTTCTCTCTTCTTTTTTTAAATGACAACCACGGATCTAAAATGAGGACAGAGAGAAACAAAATGACATGAATTATGTCAAAGACTGAAATGAAGAACTTAGAAGACTTAAAAGAGAAAAAAAATATTAATCCTTGAAGTGCCAACTTTCTTTTGTGTTACATTCACACAATAGAAACAAACTCTTCCTCACCACCCCATAACACACATAATATATACATTTAAATATACTTATAAGCACGAACTCAGAGATATTAAGTCCAAGTAACAACCGGGACCGATGCAAATTGCACAGTATTTTTAATGGATGCATTAAAATCTGTTTAGTATTTAATTAAAAAAAAAAAAAAAAAGAAATCAAATTGACAATCATAATAGCCGGGATTTGGCGAAGTTATGGCAATCTCATAATTTTATATTAATTTCTGTTCCCTAAAATGTGAGTTATTATTATTAACTAGCCGCGCGTGCATGGTCCCCCTCTGTATGTCACTCGATGTGGCGAGTGTAAAATGCAATAAATTTGGGCAATTTGGGGCATTTTTGACCCCCTGGGGGCGCGAACCAGAATTTTCCTGAGGTCAAGGATGCTCATTTTATATCCAAAACAATTGCCTCTACATTTTGGCCAAGTTTCAAAAAAATTGAATGGATGGATCAAACGTTATGGGAGAAATGGGTCATTTTTTGCCATTTTGGGGGCTTTTGATCCCCTGTGGGGCGCGAACCAGACTTTTTCCAAAGTCAGCGATACTTATTTTCTATTAGGAACAATTATCTCCACATTTTAGCCAAGTTTCAGAGAAATTGAATGGATGGATGAAAAGTTATGGGGCAAAAAATGTCATTTTTTGCCATTTTGGGGCCTTTTGACCCCCTGGGGGGCTAACCAGATTTTTTTTCAAAAATCGGAGAATGTCACTTTCTAACCTGACCAAAGTTACAACTTCATGCAAAATTTCAGAGAAATTCAATGAATGGTTGCAGAGAAAAATCCGGACGGACAGACGGACGGGCCTCAAAACATAAGTGTCTTCAATATAATTTAGAAAATTGTTGATGACAAAGCATGTTTTAAAGATTTCAACATAGGAAAATATTTGTTTTCAAATTGGTAATAATACTAGCAAAAAGATGATCCCTAGGAAGAAAGTATCATGACCACAGAAAAGATACTATACTACACCCCCCCCCTCAAAGAGGAGGTGGTAATGCCTAGGAGGATAGTATCATGATGAACGAACAGATACTACACTACCCTCTTAAAGCCTGGGAGGATGGTCTCATGTCAACAGGATAGATACTACAGTTTCCTATCTTGAATTGAGCATTCAAAGATAGTACAATTAATGGAAGTAATAGTATAGTTTTGGCTTGTCGAATTTTAATGTCATTTTAATTAATTTAATGGTCTCAAATACAGTCAACCTTTTCTTTCATTGTAATAATATAACTTTTAACTTAATTCGAATGTTAAGGAGTTAAACAATAACCCAAACAAATTATTTTCCACTCTCGTTGATTTTAAATAAATGAAAATTAAAAAGAAAAACTGTCTTCTTAAAAATTAATCATAATAAAAGTACATGAAGAAAGAAAGTTTAGACCATTTTTCGATTGTCTAGGTTTTAGCATCCCAAATTCAGCTTTCAATTTGGTACCGTTCTGCTACCAGAGCTCCAAAAGTAATTTTAAAAAGTCATTACAAATAGTCATTATTATATATGTATAGAAGTGGTGAGATAGGTTAAATAGTGGAATAGACAGAAAATATTGGAGAGGACTTGTTTAAAAAATAACCATCATTACATATGCATCATTAAAACGTTATTTTAAAAAGTCAGTGAAAAAAGTTGTTATTATTAATGCATGGAAGTGGTGATATGGCTTAAAAAGTAGAATAGACTAGACTCTCAAGCCTCGGTAAGTCCTGGAGAAGACAAACTCAGAAATAACACATGGTAGTTCTAGAGGTCTACAACTCCTATTAATCTCATTGAAAAGCAATAAAATTGCTTGGAGATGCATGGTTACCAACAGGGCACTTAAAAAAGAAGAAAATATATGTAAATAGCCTGTCTTTTTAAAAATTTATTTATTGCACTCCATTGCTAGTTATTATAATGGATGTCATTTTTATAAATAATGTTTTTAGGTCACATATGAGCGAACTTTGGTTAATCTAATAGTCGCATGAGATAAGCTTATATATTTGAAAAAGAAAGCAAAAAAAAGGGTGTCAGTGACAGAGAAGGATTGTTTTCGCTCTGAAATTACAAATCGCTAGTAAATAGGTTACAATCTTTTAATGAATGGTTTTGTTAAGACTTCCTTTCTGTCCGGCTTTCTGGCTAGACTGAATATCTTTTGTAAATAAAATTGATTTTAAACCATTGGGAAATATTTTAAGTCCATGGAGTAAATGTGGTATTATGGCGACTGCTGAAATGAAAGTGATGGACAAATGGTGAAAGATAGAAAAGAACAGTGCTTGGACGAATGTGTCAAAAGAAGCCCTCCACACACAGACACTCCTCACAGTTATGATGGCGTGCCAAATTTCTAAGTAAAATTTATGTTTTACTTGCAAATAAATACTTAAAAATGTAGTATATTCTGTCCTCAACAAAAAGAAGAACACTTCTTTTAGACTGAGGCCATTTTTATGTGCGTTCCAATCCAGATTGCCGCTTTTTGGGGAGCTGGACTTTCCCCAGATTAAAAACCGACCGTGTGTGTAACTTTGCAGACAAGTAAATAAGGACTTTCTTTTATAAAAGTTCTATAATTTACCAATGTTTGTGCCAGTGAAATTCTGGAAACATTGGACATACCATTCAAAGGATTATAAACAGAATAAAAAACCCAGACAACTAAATACAGAGTGACGCCCCCCCTCCAAGAATCGTTAATAATACTCATAATCCTTTCTGCAATCCAACCATATTTCGTACAAATGAATTTCAGTCTATGCCTGACTTTTCTACCAAGTTTCAATCATGAATGTCCAACGTCTTTATTTTATTACTGCTCATCCAAATTTTTATCTGTGAGGTTAATATCTATCAAAACAATCCCCCAGACTATTCTTGAACTGTAACGGGACATCACAGCCAAAATCAGGGCAGTGCCAAGAGAGGAGTGTGTCAGAGTTATTGGTAATTTTTCATGTATCCATTATCATTGAATGATGATAAAACAAATACTGTTGGATATTCATGACTGAAACTTGGTGGACAAGTCAAGCGTAGACTGAAGTTTATTTGTACCAAAATATAGTTAGATTGCAGAAAGGATTATGAATTTTATTAACGATCGCATGGGTGGCATTTTGGGGGGTCACCCTGTATCAGACATAAACCTTTATCTGCCATTGGTCATCATTTAATATATAATTCTAATTATTCATCTGCCTACACTAACAATTGTTTTTAAATTCTTAGCACTTTCCATTATCTATTCCATCAGTTGAGGCTGTTTGAAGACTTAACGTTCCAACATCATTTAAATATCTGAACATTTTTTCTCTTTCCTTTAAGTTATATCAACAATGTTTTTGTTTTTTTTTACTGATGCGTCACCACTAAAAGCCACTCAAGGATAGGAATTAATGATTTATTAGGATCGTTTATTGCAAGTGTTTACTGACATTAGAGTTTAAGAGGACCCTGTTGTAACCCTCAGGGAAACAATCTTGTGGCGAGGTGTTACTTTACACATGGACAATCGATATTGTTTCCCCAATACCATCTCTTTGTATGTTAGGTTGAGACAAAGGGTTTTCTTTTCTTCATCACTGAACTATGCTTATAACAGTATTTTGATGATTTATTTCTTTTTCAGATTTAACCAATTATTAGAGATATTCTACTTTAATGAGGGTCCATTTTATAATTATATTTCTTCATAAAGAAAGTCTGATGAAAAGGAGAAGAGTCAACCAGAAGGGTTGAGTAATTTTGTTCTATAATCGTATAGTATTCACCTGCAAAAACACATTAGAAATGACTTTGCAATTGACAGTTTAAATGCTTCAAAATTCTTTAAAAGTAATTCATTATTTTTTTTAATAATAAAATTTTGTTTCATTTCACGTAATTCAAAAATAATAATTTAAAGTGTAATTAGGTCAAATCACATTCAAATTCTGTAATTTCGAAATAACGCAGCAATTTTCAAATCTGTGTCAATCAAACTGCATCTGAAAGGAAACCCAAGCAAGAACCAGTGCATATAAAAATATGTCTCTTATTAATTAAAATCTGTTTTTTAATGAGTGACAGTGGGAAGAATTATGAGTGTGAGAGAAGAGCTCCTCCTTCTTTCTCTGAAATATCACTAAGTAAAATGAAATTATCGATAGGATTAAATATGAAATCGATTGGAAATACAATTAATTTTACAAGAACACAACCTGCTATTTGCCATAAATAACTGGCGAAACAGAATTAGGTATGTACGTTGTATTAAAAAAGTGATTAAGCGTTTACATCTGACCACTTTGGCTGACTTTACTTTATATATTAGACTAGCAGGGGTACCCGGCGTTGCCCGGCGTTGCCCGGCGTTCTCCCTCCTCCTCTCCGCAAGCAAAATAGGATATTGAGCACTTTTCTCCCGGACAACGCCGAGTATTTAGAAAATCAAGACGGCCTCCAGAGCACTACTAAAATCACTCTTACCGATCCCCCCTCCTTTTCTTCTGCACAATAGTCCGAAGATAAACACTACAGTAGCTTTATCTAGGACATCTAGCACTTTTCTCCCGGACAACGCCGAAGCCTCTGGAAGCTGGGTCCTATACTGTAGAAGCCTCCCCCCCCCCCCCGGTGCTGGGTCCTATACTGTAGAAGCGCCCAGGTGGCTATACTGCAGAAGCACCCCCACCCCCACCCCGTTCCTGTACTGCGGAAGCCTCTGGATCCTATACTGTAGAAGCACCCCCGGTGCCTATACTGCGTAAGCACCCATGGTCCCTATTCTGTAGATGCATTCTGGTCCTATATTGTAGAAGCACCCCCGGTGCTGGGTCCTATACTGTAGAAGCAGCCCTGGTCCCTATACTGCATAAGCACCCATGGTCCCTATTCTGCAGAAGCATCCGGGTCTTATATTGTAGAAGCATCCCTGGTTCCTATACTGCAGAAGCCCTTGGGTCCTATACTGTAGAAGCAACTCTTTTCGGGTTATTCAATGCCGAATCCGGTCATTTTGGTAAAATTTTTACGTTTTAAGTTCTTTATATGTCCAAGTATTTATTCATGGTGTTTGGTTTGGTTGTTTTGTAGAGGAAAAAAATTGGCTTTGAAGAACATGATTGAGTTTTACAAAGGAAAAGGAAAAAACAATAAAATTAATGTTTGGTTCATTTTTGATCAGGAAGCCGGTATCTTCATACAACCTGATCTGGTAACACCAGAATAGGTTGTCGGAAAGGGATTTTAAGAGAGTAAATCAGTGGGTAGCCAGGCAAGGCTTCATTACACATGGCCACCTTGAAAAGAGAATGAACAGTGAAAGTTCTGAGAACGGATGCAGCAACCCACATGCCAGCCGTTGATTGTTTGATTTGGGTTAATATTCTAAAAAGCCAATCTGTCATTTAAAGTGATTGATTTCTTATGCTAGGCGATAAACAACATGGTCTGCACGTGGGAGTTAATGCCACGAGACAATCAAGATGGCTAATTTTATGGCATATTAACCAGTTTCAGGTTATTTAATGTCAAATCCAGTCATTTTGGTAAAAATTTAAATTGAAGGGAGATGTGTACAGAACATGAGACTGTGTTGGTATAGTCATGTTGAAAGAATGGATGAGAATTCTGGGGTGAGCAGATTTAGAACAGTTGAGGTAGCAGGATCAGTAGGCAGAAGGGCAAAGAATACATGAGAGGAAGAGATAAGGATGGATTCGAGAGAAAGAGGGATAAATAAAGACCTGGTCAGAGATAGGTTAGTTTGGAAGTCAATTTCTAAAAAACGTCCAACACATGCCAGCATGTAAAACGGGTATGATGATGATGCCTCAATCTTTTTATATTTTCAAATATTTAATAGATTCTATTTTGTAGATTAATTTGTTTTGCATTGATATATTTTGCAAATAAACAGTCTGCAATTGATAGATTCTATTAAATCTGTAGATGGTACCCTAACAGGTACTACCACTCCTCTGGGTTAGAGTGGATCTGCGAGTAATGGTAACTAAGGTGTAACTACAAATTCGCCAAATCTCCCAAATTAGGGCCTCACCACCAGAGGTACTTTATTCTAATATCCAGGACCTAGACAATTAAAAAAGGAATATACAACATGGTGGTGAGAGGCAGGCGAAAACATATCACTTAGTGTTTATTTTTTCTTGATCCTCCAATGTCAGAAGATTACCAATTAAGTGAAATATATATAGAGAGAGAGGGGGTGAGAGAGAGAGAGAGGGGAGGGAAAAGAGAGATGGAAAGAAAAGGATAGAGAGAGGGATGGAGAGAGAGGGGAGAAGAGCAAGTGAGAAAGGGAGGGAAGAAAGAGGGATGTCGAGGAAGAGAGATAAAGAGGGATGGAGAAGAAGAGAGAGAAAGAGGGGGGAAGAGAGAGAGAAAGAGGGAGGAAGAGAGAGAAAGAGGGAGAGAAAGGAGGGAGAAAGAGGGAAAGAGAGAGAGAGAGAAAGGAGGGAGAAATAGAGAGAGAAAAAGCAAAGGATAAAGAGAGAAAGAGGGAGGGAGAGAGAAAGAGCAAGAGAGAAAGAAAGAGGAAGGAAGGAAGAAAGAGAGAGGGAGAGAGGGAGAGAGAGTGTGTTTGACAGTTGCCTAGGGAAAATAAGAGTAAACATTGAACAGAACATACAAAAACAATTAGTAAAAGTAAGATACGGTCTGTGCAAGATGGAACCAAACATAGAAATATTCACTAAAAATGGATTAAATACGCATTATTTTTATTTGTTCTTTAAAGCCATTCTCTTGGAATTGGTATCTAATATTTTTACAAAACCATCTGCCAAAGACATGCAAACAGTTGCTTAAGAATTTATAGTTAAACGATAAGAAGAAAAAAAGTTAAAAAAAGAAGACACTTCAGATTGCCACAAGGTTTTGAGTAGGCAGAGGAAGAAGAAGATAAAAATAAACTTGCCACATTAACTGATTTTTGTATTGGTTGTAAATAAAAAGGCGGGTGTGGCTATTCTAGGGACCTTAGTAACATCAAAACAGGCTTCCCTCAAAATAAACATCTGAGTTGAGGGCAAAAGGAAAATAAACAGCTGAGTCTTATGTTGAAATTGGTAACTAGTAAAGCGAGAGGCTGAATCATGTTGATACATTCCCATCAGATCAACAAGTTCAGAGACTTAGAGTCTGGTTAGTACTTGGATAGGTGACCGTTTAGGAAGACGAGGTGGCAGAAGCGAACACTCGTCATCATCATCATAATCATATTCGGTTTAATGTCTTTTTTACATGCTTCCAAATTAACCTATATCCGGCCAGGTCTTTATTTATCCTTATCACTTCCTTCCATGTCTTCCCTGCTAACTGGCCCAGCTACCTTAACTTTTCTACATCTACTAACCCAAACACTATTTTTAATGTGACCAAACCAACAAAGTCTCCTGTTTTGCACACATCTCCCTATACTGTCTAGATTTAATCTTTCTGTCATCGGATCTAAGTCTGTCTTTAAGACTCACATTACACATCCATCGTGTCATTCATGTAACACATATCCTCAACCTTCATTGACCAGGTTTCACTTCCATACACCATCACACTGTGCACACATGCCTGATAGACTGCTGGTTAGTAATGACAGAAGTTTCCTGAGCTTTCTACATCTACTCCTAACTCTTGCAATCACACCAGCACCATCTCCTCCCCGTGCTCCAATGGTACCAAAAGGTAACAAAACTTCTGGACAAACTCAATAGCCTGACCATAAAAAATCAAATCAAATAATATTCCCACTATAGTAAAAATAACCTATGTCCTCAAATACCTTATGAACGATGAACATTGTATGTATACTTGCCAAATATGTCCATATTATCATAGTTTAAGGAACTAGGGCAAACAAGTTTATGGCAACTCCGCTAGATTGGAAGTAAAAGGGTACAGAAAGTTTGCAAGAGGATAAGGGTTAATGAGATAGATGTATTGTTAGTTGAATGATGAAGAATATTATAAAGCTGTGAGTGATTATCGAAAAATGCCTCCATGTTAATAAAGTTCAAATCGGAATAAGTATTATGTGAAAGACACTGAAGCGAAATAGAGTTTGTTCTTTTATTGAAAAAAAAAAAATAGTCTAAGAGAAAAATAAAAATTTGTAAGCCAGAATCTAATATTGATTAATTTTTATCAATGAGAAACTTAGAATATCCGACAAGATAACTTTATATATTAGATAAGAAAAAAATGTAAGTGTAAAATAAGAATGAATTGCCATTGAAAATAATTGTTTAGCAAAAGTCTAATCTACAAGACCGCAAATACACTACTGAAAATCCTAATAACAAAATATTTTACATAGGAGAAACCACAATATTTAAAAAAAATATATCCAAGATCATTACAGCTGAAAAAAAAAATTAATTATAATTATTGTTAAAATTGTCAACTTCAAATAACCTAGTTTTATCACCAAGATTGGGGTCCACTTAGCAGCCCCTCTAGTCATGGGAGGCCTGAGCTGCAGTTTATACTAGGCTATATGTTAATTCAGCACTGCTCGTACAGCATAGTTTAAACAACGGGGTCAAACAGTTATGATTAAGCGATAATATTGATCAGAAAGTCAGTTGCTTGCAGCAAAATGAAAGAACAACCATTTGAAATGCTTTTATTGATTGATTCATTGACCACCTCATTAATAAAGCTGTCTTGGTTGAGCGGATATGTCTGAGGAGTGGCATTCTTTGACGCTGATCAACATGGGGGAGAGGGAGTCAACACTTATAGTAGTCAGTTTATTTGGATACATTAAATTGTTGGGAAAATCAAGAAGTATGAGCATAGTACTCAGCACTATGTCATGCACCTCAAAGCATTTTTGCAGTTACAGTCTGTAGTTAGTCTCTCTGTAATTAATGACCACACCCTTGATGAGTTAACCCTGTTGATGTACATGGATATAGTATGAACAGCAGATCTAGAGAGTCTCACCATGATATAAAAAAAATCCTTCTATCCTTTACGGGTAGTTGTAGTTCCTATGGCATTATGTGATTCGTCTCAAGGCACTTTTGTGCAGCCACAGTCTATACTTAGCCTCTCTATAGCGAATGATTGTCAATGCGTAAAGAGTCACACCCTTCACGTGGTAACCCTGTCAACACATCGGATCTAGGGGAGTCTAACCGTAATTAAAAAAATCCTATCTTTTATGGGTAATGGTATTTCCTGTGGTGATGTTTGGGCAGAGAGAACATGACTCCATTATAGGAAGATCATCATGTAGATCAACTGAAAGGTGCCTTACTAGAGCTAGGAGGAGGAGGAGAATCATCATCATCATAATATTCAGTTTAACGTCCATTTTACATGTTGGCATGCATTTGACAGCTTTAAAAAATTGACTTCCAAACTAATCTATCTCTGGTCAGAGAACTACAATATAAAATAAGGGAAGCAAGAGTTACGAGGTTGCCGAAAGTAAACCTGATGTCCAATTTCTACTTTCTTTGCAGAGAAGTATGGCATAATCGTGTTGACACACCGGTTCTCGTTAGATCGCTGAACTTAAGCGATGTGGAGCCTGGCCAGTACCAGATGGATGTCCATTTGAGAATGCTAGGATCTGTATGTCATCTTCCCATGATCAGAATATCCATGCGGCTGGGGGACCGCTTGTGAATTTGATATTCACTGTAAACTTCCCCCTTCGGAGGAAACCAGCATAGCCTGACCAAGGCTAAAATACCACATCAGGTATTACCGGTTCATCGTCGTTTGCAGAGGAGTAATACCTTTCCAAGTGCGGCATCCTTGATGGGTCTCCATGCATCCCAGCACTATGTGATGTGGGAAATACAGCAGCCACTCCACAGTGGATGCCCGTCCATGCGTGATGAAGAGCCACATTATTCACAAGGTTAGCATGGTAATATACATGAGCATAGACAGGACATGGCAGATCTAGGGGAGTAAACCATGAACAAACATCCCTCCATTCTTAACAAGTAGTTTTAATTCCTGTGACAAGAGCCATATACAGCCTTCACGAGATTAGTCTGTTAATATGCATGAGTATAGACATAAAAATAAGAATAAAGTACCTCTGGTGGTGAGGCCCTAATTTGGGAGATTTGGCAAATTTGTAATTACACCTTAGTTACCATTACTCCCAGGTCCACTCTAACCCAGAGGAGTGGTAGTACCTGTTAGGGTACATCTACAGATTTAATAGAATCTATCAATTGCAGACTGTTTATTTGCAAAATATATCAATGCAAAACAAAAACCTTGAACAAAAATCTTTCTTTCCTTTATTGGTAGTTGTAATTCTTGTGACAACTATTGACAAACGGATTCTTGAAAATGGAACAGTGCACTGCTCCAGCGAATGTAGAATTATAAAAGTGTACAGATTTTGGCCAACCGTATACTTACCCAGCCCTGAAGATGCCTTTTGCAACTACTTCAGTAGAACGTGCTAAACCACAAATGTTATGACACAACAAAACAATCAAACCCAAGTCCCAAGACTGTAATGGGTGGCAGAATTTTGTTCTCAAGAATGTGGTGAAGCTCTCCAGAGTATGCACATAACCTAACCTAACTTCTATCTAACAGCTGAGTATCTGTGCATTCTATCTTGGAACAAAGTGCTGCTCCTCAGTGGCATGCAGAGAACTGGTGATGCCCAACTCCTTGATTGTATACCCCCTAAAGACTCAAGTATAAGTCCTAGCACTGAAAAATATTATGAGAAAGGGAGATAGTTTATGATTGGATGCCCCCACCCCAATTTAGATACCCGAGGGCCCCGTCCTGTCACCCCCTCTGCATGCAACTGCTGCTCCTATATACTAAACGAAACAATACCTATTGTCAATGCGTAATAACGTTATTTAACCATATCTCCCTTTCAGCCCTTTTTTCCTGACTAACTTTAGTAACAAAAATTGTACGTAAGTTTGGAAGTAATAGACAAAAAAATATGCCGTCATTTTTGTACGGCACTGGCACACAAACCCATAAATAAAAAGTGAGGTCACTTTTAATATTCTTTAATAGCTGACCTGCTTGTGTAACAGGTGGCCCAATTGATTTTGTAGACGTATTAATACATTTTTGATTGGACGGATCGCAAAATGTATTAAAATGTGTCTCACATAGGAATCACATTCGCCTGACTCGATTGTCAGTCATTCCCAGTTTTAGGACTTTTGTCTACACTGTTATGACACAGTTTCATTGTAAATGATTTCAGCTATAAGATCCAATATCTCTCTTTCTCTCTTATATACATATTAGCAGGGCTACCCGGCATTGCGCAGGGCAAAAATGTAACATATTTCTATTAAAACTTCTCTCTTTCCCCTTCCACCTCCCTCTCCTCATCACCTCTTTCTTTTCCACCCAGCCAATTCCTCTCTCTTGACATACATACACACACATGCATACAGACAACTCTCCTTTATATAGATTCCTCGAGGAATGAGTCTGCATAAAAGAACTCCTTGATTAAAAAAATCAGAGTTATATCCCTTTAGTACATAAAATGGCTTAAAAACCGACCCCCCTGACGAAAACTGCTCCCATTTAGGGTCAAAGAATGATTAATCTTTTCTAAATTTTAGACATTATTCATTTATGGTAAGGTTGATCAAGAATATACCAACTTAGTGGGGGTTTGTTTTGTAGTATTTTACTTTTAGCTGGACACACATACATACACACAGACAACGACTATGGCCTCAATAGAGCCGAACGGGAAAAATAACCAAATACCAAGACCTTAAAAATAACATGGTCCCTTGACGAAATAAACATCATAGTGGGGACAACTAGTTTAGCGAAAAAAAATCTAAGAAAATACTTAGACACAATGTCTGGAAGACCAAACTGTAGAGAAGTACAGATAGCAGCCCTAAAAGGAACAATATCTATCCTTAAGAGAGCTGTTGTCCCTTTTAGGGCTGCTATCTGTACTTCCTAAGGGGAGCCCTCGGATATAAATTTTACTCATAGGGAAATGAAGTGTTAGCCTCAAGAGGGGGCCCCTTGATCTCTTTATGTAAACTGAATTAAAATGAAAAAAAAAATACAACTACCCTTTAGATAATATATATATATATATATATGGGAAATGAAAAAGGAAAAAACCAAGAGATTCTTAGTGAATTCCAGGACAAGAATTTATCTTGTTTGGTGGAGTATCCAGCTAAGTTACTTGAGGTAACATCACTAGGAGAAGGTGAACCATTCCTCATATAGTGTGTGAGTGTGTAAATTCTACCGAAACGTTATACAAACTGAATGAAACCTTTTTCATATAAGATTTTCCAGTCATTATTTATATCATACAGCCACACACAAATGTAAATAAATAGGATGAAAATCAAATTCTTTGCAAGATGAAACCGAAAAAAAAAACAAAGATCACGAGGCACGCAAATCTGATTGACCACAAAGGTGTATTGTTTCACTTGTATTGCTTACAGGTAAGAAGAATATATACAAATCATTGCGTTCGGGGTGGGGGGTGGAGAGGATTAACCAAAACGAAAGAAACCTTACAGGCATATCAAACCGATTCACTTCACTTCACCTGTTCTGACACAACGTAGATGTACATCTATCAACTTAAATTGGATTTGTTAGGGTTTTTGTTTTTGTTCCTTTTTTTTTTCCATTTCGTTTTACGGTCAACAGTAGAGAATGACAGCAGACACAGATTATCTGACAAAAAAAAAAACGATTTGAAATGCTAATTGCTAGTTTGCTGTTTTATTTCTAAGTTATTTTTTTTTTACTCCCTTTATCCACTTGAGCATCCTAGGTAAACAATGTCTCCTCTAGTTTTTTTTCTCTCAAACATTGATGGGATGCGTGATTGGCCATTTTGATCAACTCAAACTTACAACAAATGTTTGTTGGAAGAGCAAACGTTTTTAAGATGGCTTCTGGAGCTTGGTGATGACTTACTAGTAGGTATCACAAAGCAGCTAATTTAGAATACGAAAACGGATAAAAAAAAGTGAAATTCCCTTCAATTTCAACTTGCGATATATCTTGTTTACTGTTTCGGTTATTTTTGATAAAATTTAAATGTAAACAAAATTTAATCTTTTCTCTTTATAAATGTACAACTCTTTCTTCTCTTGTGTCAGTAATAGTTTTTTTTCCAGGCAACTTCAAGTTAGGTTACTATTTTTGGTGATGAGAGATTTATTTTTTTATGTTGGTATTTTTCAAATCTGGTTTGTGCGATATTGTGTATCTCTATGCATATAAATATTGTCCTATCTCAAAGAAAAAGGGACACTCGTCACTATGGTGGGCTTAATATATGGTTTTAAGATATCTTTTACAAAAGAAATCCCAATTGAAAACTTTAGGGAATTAAATTTTTGCCCTATTATCAAATTGTGTTTCCTACTGTTTTTATGTGGTCAGAATTTGAGGGTTTTTTAATTGATTTAATATTAAAAGAATATTATAGCTTGATATTTAATGTGTTATGTATCATTGTAAGACGATTCAATGTGTTAGCTGTTAAAAAGAATCTTATATGAACAATCAAAGTTGTGCTCCTGTGTCATATTGTGTATTTTCGTAGGGGTAATTGGATTTTACCTAATGTTTAAGCTGGTTTGATGTAATAATTTTTGCTCTCATTATGAGTAATTTACATTTTCCATTATTTGAAACCGGGATTGTTAGTTATACACAGTGAAAATTGTTTTTTAATTTCGAACAAACTTTGAACGGTCATAATTCGGTGGCTTATTGTGCTACCAAAATAAATTTGCTATCATTGTTTGTTTTGCAAAGATCTATGTTCCCACATAAGATTTTAGATATAATAAAAAAACATTTTTGCTTTGGGATACCTATTACTAGCAAGATATTTCAGTGAAGTCAGTTTGCATTGAGTTATTGCTTTAAGAAATTTTTTATTGTGAGCCGAACGAAATGGAGCAACATGTTACCATGTCACTAAGAACACTAATTGTCTCACAGTTAATGAAATGTTCTCGGGAAAATTTAAAGAGAGCTCAAAACATATCTAAGTACTGATTTTGTCTCTTGTGATAAACAAGAAGTAATCCAAAATTATCCTCTGGAATTCAACTCTTTGACTCCTTCTGACATGCCACCTCATCGCCTCAATTTAAAGATAGGAGCTATTGCTGTGCTGCTATATTTGGTCTTATTCTATTCTGTTAACTGACATAAGAAGGACCAACATTTGCAGGATGTTGTTCGGGTCCCCCATGTTGGCTATCAAAGGAGCCCCCTGCTGATCATAACGCTCAGATCTTTCTTCTGAGCCCTACAACTTTTATATTTGTTTTGTGTTATTTTTTCATGGTTTTGTTGGTGTATGGAGCAACAACAAGCCCAGATTATTTTACCTGTTATCCTGTCACAGAGATAGTGTTTATTTATCTCATGTGTAGAAATAACTGCACTACCATACACATTGTACAAGTTAGATATTTACAATAAAGAATGTTGATCAGTATTTTTTTTCAACGATCAATAATTGAGAGACCAAACGTTTCTAAACCTATGTACACGTAATCCCATAAGTTATTCCATCGATTTTCCAAACACCCTGTATTTCAACACACTTCTAAAATATTTTGTATAGGACATCCTGCGAAATTTCCAAGGGTCCCGCTAGCTGTGATAAATAATCTTTACTGCTATCGTTAATTTTTATATTACTGGTTTATATAGTTAACAGGCAGATTTACATAGAGTATCACATGTGTTAAACATAACTAATAAAACTCGGGAAAAGTATGAATTCACCTTATAACGCCTGTTTATGGGTGAAATAGTACACTGCAGAAGATTATTTAGAAAGCCATTCTTAATATGGGGTTGGGATTGTTAACTATTCTGTACTTTCACTTAACAATTTAATAAATAAATTAATAACAACTAGTACAAAACTTGGAATAACAGGAAGTTTTAATATCAGGAACTAAATCTGACTGAACACCGTTTGCTGCTGACTTTGAGTCGGGTATTCTTCTGGTTTGCTACTACTGTGGTAGCCCATATAGTCAATATATAAGAAACTAACTGAAAAATGCTGTTCATAAAGATGTTGACTATAGGAATTAAAAAACAAAACAAAACAAAACTTAATATAATATCAACTTTAAAGGGTAGAATTCCTCAACACACCCAATATTTTCAAGTCCCTTCTCTGTGTTCTCATACCATTTTTACAGTCATTCGTGCTTTCTTTATACAAATTCATGAAGTCGGCACCCTGTGATCATTTCCACCCCCACTTGGAATGTCAGACGGTCGTCTTTGATGACTTTTGCGTTCTTTCTCAACTATAGAATCTCAATGAGAAAATATTTTCTTTCACTTGAAATACTTAGATCAGGATTTTATTAGATACATTCTTGCATCTATATGAAAGGTTGTGTCTGTCTGTCTGTCACACTGTAAGTTTAGACTATCATTTTTTATTGGTCTGTCACACGCTCAGTTTGGAATAATGTTTTCATCGCTCAACATGTAGACTGTATGAAGGCATCTTATTCTAGATTAATCCAAGCATCTCGATCGGAGCTTTTGTAAGTCAGTCAGTCTGTCAGGCTTCAGTTTAAAATGGAAATTCTGTTGGTTTGTCAGGCTAAAGTTTGAAATGGAAATTCTGTTGGTCTGTCATGCTTTAGTTTGAAATTGAATTTCTGTTGGTCTGTCATGCTTTAGTTTAAAATTGAATTTCTGTTGGTCTGTCAGGATAAAGTTTGAAATGAAAATTTTGTTGGTCTGTCATGCTTAAGTTTGATTTTTTATAATCAAATCTTAAGTTTTAATAATTTACATGAGTAATAAAGTCGCCATGTTTTTTAAAACCATAAAAAGACAATTGAGAAACAGCAGGTTTTGGTTTCTAAGAAGGCTTAAATGACTAACCTTACTTTTTTTTAAGTGAACTCTTTACCTCATGGTGTAATGGACTCAGTATGTCCGGGGTGGGGGGATAATGAATTCCAGTGTGTTCTGTATATTCTATGTATTAGTTCCTAGTGGTTTCTGTTGTTTATTATACATTCAAGAAACATTTTCTTTTATACTAACTGCCTTTCTTTATTATTCATTCCAGCTTCGCCCCTAAGCAACAGCAAACCATCACATTAGGGTTATTGATGGGGTTGAACATTTATCACATGGCAAACCGATGATGATGCTGATGATTATGATGATGATGAAATATATAGCATTCTTCATTTACTTTTGTGATTTCTCTGCTTATGGATAGAACGATACATACTTAGGTAGAACTTGTTTGGATTTATTTTTTTTTGGTTTCTTTCTTCATGTTGTTTAGAGAAGAAAAAAACAGAATAGTTTCTATATCATACCTGCCGATGTCTGTAAAGTCATCGAGACCTTTCTTCAGCATGGCAATGTGGGCAGGGGACTGCTGTTACTGCTTGGGTTAATCGGCTGATTTGAATAATGGAGTGTTTCACCATTTTGCACAGTTCCAAAAGCAGCAGACTTTAAGAGTAAGAGTACAGGGTACCTCTACCCAGCTGCGTGACAACTGCCCTCTACTACGAATCATTCTCTCATTTCTTTTGGTTCTCTCTCTTCCTCAGGATGTATGAGGGGGGGGGGGGTAAGAGAGAGAGAGAGAGGAAGAGAGGGGGGTGAATGGACAATGTTTTTCTTTGAGTACTGACTGAATGAAACATTATGAAGCATAATCATCATTTTCCATGCTGATATTCTTTCTTTCTTTTTAATGCCCAACTCCGAATTAAACGTTGCCAACAGAACTGTGGAGTTGGTAGCCCAAGCACTAGATTATCCTTAATACTTCTGAAAGCGACCGAAGACGTCTTTTTCCGATAATAATAATTTATTAAAAAATGGTCGATCATAGTCGAGCACAACCTGAAGCTACTACACCGACGTGTAGGGGAGCGCATTACTCCTTCCCCAGGATTACTCCATTTACCGTTGAGCCTTATAATGCTGAGTGTTTAGCAAGGTAGCATCAAGTACCATTTGTTAAGTCTATGGTATGACTCGACCGAGTAGTGAACCCTGGTCTCCCGGCTTATTAGCTAATACTCTTACCATTATACTACTAATTTCCTTTTAATTCCATAGATTACAGAAAAGAAAAGTAAAACTAAATAATCTGCTAAATATTATAATATGAAATGTTTAAGTTCATTTTTGGGACAAAATCAAAGTAAAAATATTTATGCCCTGGGTGAGGTTTGAACTTACAACCTCTGTTTGTAAGTATGATGCGCTAACCGGTTGAGCTATCATGCCAATTAGGAAATGGTGATGCTATTAACTACATGAACCAGAACAAGTGGTTTTCTTCTCTCTCTCTCTCTCTCTCTCTCTCTCTCTCAAAGAAAACACTGGACTTGTGCCTGACTTATGTAGGTGCAAAATAAAAAATAAAACGGTATAAGATTGACCTTTAAAGCAGGACATGGACAGACAAGTCGCATGAGTACACAGGCCTGTACAACAATGAAGTCTGCAACTTTCTTCTTTGATGCGACACAGGTCAGACAACGAAAAAGTGCTCTCTGCTGGTTCCAACTTTAGTTTGGGCAACATAAGATTAACAAGTACAACTCTTTTGACCGTCTTCGCTTTCAAAGCCTGGTTTGAAATGAGCCTGCTTTTATCATAGTTAGCATTGCCATTATGTATGACCCAGGCGATCATAGTCGTTTACATCAGAAGGGGGGGGGGAATGCTGTCTACTACACATACGAAGATAAACTTAAGAATGTAAAAGAGATATATCAGTTGTTTTTTTCTTTGGTACTCCTGCAGTTTACAGACTGTGCTATTTTTTGATAGGATTTTCAAGTTAAATTCAATTTTTACAGTATTGTTTGTTTATTAAATTGTTAGGTGAAACTACAGAATAATTAACAAAAGTCCTCTCCCCTCTCCATGTTAAGAATGGTTTCTAAATAATGTTATTATTTCAGTACGGTCCATAAACTGCAGAAGTACCTGTTTTTTTTGTTTTTTTTACTAATGTGTCACCTCTTATCAAGGCCAGAAACCATTCGCGGATAAAGGTAAACTAGATGTCAGGATTGTCAGTTGAATGATAAAGAATATAATGAGAGGATTTAAACTGATGCTTGATTTTCCTTACACCGAGTACAAGTGATTCTTTTGCCGGCCCTGCAGGGAGCAGGCACTCAACAATAACGTGATATTTATTTGGAAAGAAACCCTTAAAAATGTTCCACTTTTGCTGTTCGCCATGCTTTACTGAGCAAAAACAAATGCGACAAAAATTACAGATTTCTCAATGCAGCAGACAGACCATTTCCAGGATTCAATGGCATTTGATCACGTCGTAGACAACGCCTTGAGTCGATCTTGTGACAGGTGTTGTGTATTGAAATACAGTGAGTGCAAATTGTGGGCTTATTCAGTGGTTTCCACACCAGCACTTGAAACTTGCAAACGCATCTAGTTGCTTTTGACCTTAATAGGTTAAGGAGATCAGTATATTTATACAATCTCTATATTAATAAAATTATGGTATCCGTTCTCATGTGTATGTGTTCTCGCCTCTGTGTGACTTACACATTATTATTTTTTATTATGTACTATTAATCGATTATTTACTATTAATCGATTATTTATTGAAATCAAAAATGCAAAAGCGTAAAATGCTGGTCTAGTGGTCTTCACCAATTTGCTGTTTTTATAACTCGTTATAATACAGCTTGCTATTCCAGTAGATTCTTTCCAAGAACTGCAGGCTTGTGGAGCTCTCTTCCTGCTGACTGTTTTCCTCCTTGATATTTTCAAGACTAAAGTCAATAGGCATCTCCTGTCTATGTGATAATCATCTTTTGTTCTTTTTAGCTCCTTACATCAAGTGGCTTCATATCTTGTCTGTAGCGATTTCCATTAAAGTAAAATATATAATAAAGTACAGTCGGTCTGTTTCTTAAAGTTTTGTCATTAATAGCTTTTTTCCTACAAAATCAATATTTGATTCTGACTTGCCAGTTATTTTGGTGGACCTTTGCAGCATGTAAAGAACAATAAAATTTCATTCGATTTCATTTCTTTCTGAAAATACATTTTTTTTCATCAAAGTTTTTTCAGATAGTAGCCATCTTAAAAAAAGAGATGTAACTCTTCATTCGTCAATACTGAGTTACTTCCCTTTTGGGGAACAAAAGAATAGTTTAGATTAAAAAAACAAAAACGGCATAGTTCAAAAACAAAAAAGCAAAACAAATTGTAAGTAAAAGCACTGCCGGGTAGGAACAACTAGTTAGAATATATTTTGTAATTCAGTTATATTTATACTTTTTAAAAGTTTTTCAAGAATATTTTAATGCTTTATTAAAGAAAGATAACTTTTTTTTATTTTGTTTAATGAAAATATCTACTTTAGTGAATTAAATTTCAACAAAATCTGGAAAGCTGCTATCAAGAATGAAAAACATTCAAAGTATCGGTCGAATCTATCCTAGTTTACGGATCAGACTCTTGGACACTAAATGTTGCTCGATCAGAGAAACTTGATAGACCATATACTAAGATGCTAAATGTCATGGTGAGACCATGTAGCAAACAAAATGCTGCATGGTTGCTTTCCATGCATATCTGCAGTTTTTCAACACCGACTTTTGGTGCTGGCTGGACATGTATCTCGACATGATAAACCTGCTGGAAAAGTGTTTCTGTGGTCCTCAGAGGTCAAGCGACGGGCTGGGAGGCCTCATATTACATTCAAGCCTCTTCTGGAGAAGGACACTGGCCTCTCAGGATTAGAGCTTCCTGGCGCAATGAGTGAGCGAGCATTATGGTGCACAAACTTTGCAAATGTTTCAGCATCACTTGATGGATGACCCAAAAAGAAGAGGAAATCAAATTTAATTTCCTTATCTTGGTGTTGTAACATGTTATCCGGAATACAAAATAATGAACAGCTCTGATAGTCTGTCTTTAAGGATCTTGGAAAATAATAAATTTATAAACCCATAACTTCAGTTGCGTAATCTCTATTCTCAAACAATTTTCGTTTATTTTTAACAGCATTATCTTTCTGATTGTTTTAAAGTATTTTGGAGTTTTGTTACAGGTTCCATATGTGTCGCATTATTATAAAACCGTTCTGAGACAAGTATGTATACTAGTTTCATATATAATACTTCATCTAATCCTAGAGATACTCTGATCACTGGCTTGCACCCCTTCTTTGTCTATCAGCCAGGTGCAGAGGTACCATCACAGAGACACTCTAAAGACACCTAGTGATTGGCCTTGTTTCCTGACTAAGACAATAAACTCCGTCCCACCATCTCTTTCTCTTTAACTGAACAACTTAGCGACACTTGCTTATCACTTAGTTTCACATGACTAGTCTAGGCCGCTGTTTTCTGACAGGTTGAGGGTACAGGTTTGACAGCTTGTCTGACTGGTGTTTCCGACTGGTAGTACAGAAGCCCTAACTCTTAGGTAGCGCTAAGAGTGGCTGCTCTATTAACAGTTGTATAATATCGGGATAACTGTAATGTCATATTGTGCATGTAAAGGGACCCTGCACTTATCTCCAGTGGGTTTTCCTGAGGCAACAACCCCATAGATACCGATTCCGCTAATAGTCTACTCGTGTGAACTTTGTTCTTTGACATCCAACAAACACCCACTTTGTCCAACCAACTCTATCAAAAATAATATTAATGACTGTATAAATTTAAATGTAATGTGAACAAGCATCTTACCACAAAACTCTCAACTTAGGATGCACTTTATAAATCTGGCCCTAATCACAGTAGTCCATTACGTCTCAGTGGCAATATGCCTTGTTTACGGTGAATAAAAGTAAGAAAAAAAAATCTAAATTTAATATAACTATTTGAAAATTCCAAATTCCCATTTTAGACTAGAGTGACACTGGAGAATATTATATGCCGTTACTATTTTTGTTACCATTTAAAAATTTTCCATGAACAAATATGGTGTCCCCATTGATTTATTTATGCCTCCCCCATGGGCATTTCGAAGTTAAAAAAGCGCAGAAAATTAAAGGAAATATTTAAGAAATTCCATATCCAAAATTAAAGTTTTATACTTTTTTTCTTGTTATCATCTTAGTGGTTTAATCTGTATTCTCCAGTTGTCAGCTCAGTCAAGGATCGCTTTGGCATCATCCTACCAACCTAGGGGCTGACTTGAATCATCAGACCTGTACTTATTCTGCCATTACTAACCAGCAGAGCGTTAACACCGTCAACCAAGGGAAGAGTCTATCAAGCATGTCTATGCAGTGTGATAATGTATGAAATTGAAACCTGGACTGAATATGAGAATACTTAAGTAGAATAGTTGAGGTAGGAGTGTCAGTTGCCAGGTGAAAGCTAAGGAAAATATGGGAGGAAGTGATAAGGAAAAAGAGAAATAATTAAAGCCTTGGCCAGAGATAGGTTAGTTTGGAAGCCCATTTCTACAAACCGTCTAGAACATGCCAGCATGTAAAACGGACGTTTTGGCTCGGTTCTAAGAGGTGCACTCTCCTGGGTATTACACCCTCCTTCGGAAGAATGGTGGTATTTATTGAGGATAGCCTGAGGCGCCCCTACTGAGGAATGCTGACAGGTCTGTCCATTGTTATTTCTGTATTCGACTAGAGTGCTCCCCAAAGCAAGTAAACTTACAACTGTATTCTCCACGTACTGACACACTCTCTAATGTTAGAGGCAAGAATAGTATGTAAAAGAGAATGCATGGTGATCAAACCTTTAACTCAGCCATAGACAATACTTGCTCTCATGTGGGATCGAATTGTGTCATGGAGACAAGTTAACATACACAGCGCCGCATAGAACTAATTTGCATAAGAATACAAACGCAGACATTTACATGTAGTGAACTGTTGAATTACAAAAAAAATCTTTTTTTAATTCTAATTTTATTCATTTATTTATATATATATATATACAAACTTTCTTGGCTCATCTAAAAAAATACTCGCCATATCCATGATCTGTTGGGTCACAACCACTACCACTATTCTACTTTGATTTCATTAAAAAATTTATAACCTGCGACAAATCTTTTAAGGCATTTTTCTTGCATAACTAAAAATAATAAGTCTCTTTACTTATATGTTATCATTATTATTATTATTATCAACTCACTAGGAGTTCTCACACAGGTCATCATCTGTGATTGATCACTGACAATAACTGGTGATGTTACCTGGAGTCCGAGTAACAAGTTTCTCCAGATTTCCAGTATTCTCCACCTCTTTCGATAACCATTGCAAATGATTTTCTATTATTGCAACAGCCGCTTACCATTGATTTCTCACTGGCAGCCATCCTTTTTCTCTTTACTGGGGTTTGGGTGGTAATAAGCCTCCCCAGGGCCCCAGTACTCTCTGCACCTTTCCAGTGGAGGTCTAGTTAGTTCTTTCTCTCCTCGGTCTTTGCACCCTCCTGACCTTTCATGACTATTTTGTGTGGTATCAGCTAGGCTGATGCTATCACACTGCTTTTTTTTGGGGGGGGGGGGGCAGTCTATGAGATTTCTTCTTCTTATTATTATTATTATATAGAAGTAAAAAGATTTATTATTTTGCCATCTAAGGTGTTTGTGGTGTGTACAGACACGGATGTAAATTAGATGACAATGCTGAAAAAAATAAGTCACTCTTTCTCTACATGCTCACAGAAACATTAATATTAGAGAATAGTTGAATCAACATAAAGTGAGAGGAGGGAGAGAAAAATACATAGATAGCTAAGAAAGAGATGGGTGACTTGTTCAGTTATAAATGACGACTTATAACAATTTAAACAGATTTTTTTTTTTCAAACATAACTCAATCCCAGAACTAAAGTATATTTTAGCATGTATTTTGTATTATTAAAGTATACAGGAAAAAAAGCCTTAGGGAAACAAACGTTGATTAACTCACATTTAGTATAATAGACAAAATAAAATGTTTACAGAGAAAATCTTGTTTAAAAACAAACAACGTGTATACATTCAATCTGTGTGTTTAAACAATGAAAATATAATTTCAAAGTTAGGCGTGACAGACCAACGAAAATACTATTTCAAATTTAAGCATGACAGACCAACGAAAATACTATTTCAAAGTTAGGCATGACAGATCAACGAAAGTACTATTTAAAAGTTAGGCGTGACAGACTAACGAAAGTACTATTTAAAAGTTAGGCATGACAGACCAATGGACGACAAAGGCACCTATGGAAATGCGTTAAGTGATGATTTGAAAATCTTTCAATCAAAAAACAATTAATAATCAGTTCTGGAGGTTTATGGTTCAATCCTTACTGCAGGCGATAATAACTAAGAACAACATAATAATTAACACTTTCTACCCGGTCATGGCTGACGGAATGAGAAAAATCTACCCCAGTAGATTACATAAAGGGTTCAGTTCAGTTCGATGTTCCGCATAGGTTCACAAGTTCGAAAACATGCACATGAAGAAGATCAGAGTTTACATCGGGTAAGACGTTGCGAAAATAAGAACCAAGATGTGAATAATAGTCCAAATAATCCAAATAATGACTAAAACAAAATATTAAATAGAATCGTTATTTCCATGGAAGCTGCTCGACTGAGCTCCAATCTCTGGTTCTTTCTGATAAGACATTTACAGCAAGAACACATCTTCCTACCACAACTGAAAAGAACTTTCCTTTCTTCTTCAATGTGCCTAGCATCAGGTGGAATTTCTATGAACAGAGCTCATTTTCAAGAACTTCCTTTCTGTGGAACACATTACCACAGGATTGCTTCCCTGCAGATTACAACAGGGTCGTCTTCAAATCCAATGTCAACAAATACTAGTCATTAACCGTCCTCATGAGTAATCCAATATTATTCATCATTATTTTTTTTTTTATTATTTTCATTTTTCATCTTGATTCATGCTGAGGTTAGACGTTTCGTGAATGACTTCTAACTTCTCCTGTCTGTTACCATTTCGTTTGTACTGTCCACTAGGATCAGGTCACCATCAACTGATCCCCTCCATATCTTAAGCTACCTACCGCGTGACTTTCTCATTAACTCGTATCCTCGAGTGGCTTTTAGCCTTGATAAGTGGTAACTCATTAGTAAAAAAAAAAAAAAAAATCCTCAAGACAGACATTTTTCCCATTATCGGGGAAGGAAAAGGGATTCTTGGAGAAATTGATAGTAAAAAACTGGTTCTTAAACAATATTTCTGTCACGAAAATATGAACAAATTCATTTCCTTCTATTTTCTTTGAGTATCTCAAATCTTCATCTTTTCCCATTCAAAACAGTACAGACGTTAGTTTCTAACCTTTCTTAGATAAAGATTTCCAAGTAGCAAAGTTCATTTACACGTCTGAGAGTCGGTTCCATTACCATTTTTATCGATGTCTATCTGTTCCATTTCTGGTCACGACTTTCAATAGAATATCAATTTCACTTCATGACCAACTCAACAGATTCTCTTGATGATAACCTGTGCGTCAATTCTTTCGGTCTTATTATTTTACCAGCAATCTTGTTTTGAAGAAATAAAAGTGAAAGATTTCTTGACTAAAGTGTCACAAGCAAAATATTGCTCACAGGAATTCTGTGGAATTGGTAACATAAACACTCGACTCAGACCACTAGAGTTTTATACGCTGGTTTACAAAATATTCTTCCATTAGTAATAAAAACTCTGAAGATTATATCTTGCTTGCTTGTCATCATTCACACTTTTCTGTACATGAATGTTTTAGATGGTGGTAGAAAGGGTGAATAATGTAAATAACGAGTGAATGATAAGAGAAGTGGTAAGAGAAATGGAATGATGTAAATAATTAATAGAGGGAGAGGGAAAAGAGAGAGAGAGGGAAGTGTGAGAGAGAGGAAGTAGTGATAGAGAGAGGAAGGAGTGATAGAGAGAGGAAGGAGTGATAGAGAGAGGAAGGAGTGATAGAGAGAGGAAGGAGTGAGAGAGAGAGGAAGGAGTGAGAGAGAGAGGAAGGAGTGAGAGAGAGAGGGAGGGAGGAGTGAGAGAGAGAGGGAGGGAGGAGTGATAGAGAGAGAGAGAGGGAGGGAGGAGTGAGAGAGAGACGTGAGAGAGAGGGAGACGTGAGAGAGAGGGAGGGAGACGTGAGAGATAGAGGGAGACGTGAGAGATAGAGGGAGACGTGAGAGATAGAGGGAGACGTGAGAGATAGAGGGAGAAGTGAGAGATAGAGGGAGAAGTGAGAGATAGAGGGAGAAGTGAGAGATAGAGGGAGAAGTGAGAGATAGAGGGAGAAGTGTGAGAGAGAGGGAGAAGTGTGAGAGAGATCAAAAGAAAGAGATGGGGAGAAAGGGGAAGAAAGAGAGACGGGCAGGAGGGAGTGTTAAAGAAAGAAAAGGAGGAGAGAGTTAAAGAAAGAGGGGTGGATGGAGATTAAAGAAAGAGGAGGCAGAGAGAGAGAGAGAGAGAGAGACGGAATGAGAACAATCTACCCCAGGAATTAAATAAAGGGTTCAGTTCGAAATTCCATTCAAGATTAACTAGAAGCTTCCCAAATTCAAAAAGATGCTCCCGAAAAAGATCGAGCCTCACAGTGACCGGAACCTTGTAAATATAACTACCAATATGAGAATAGTAGTCCGAATAATCCAAATTATCAATCTTCATCTCAAAACCCCCGAAACATAATTTCAGCCTTTCTATTATTTTTTTCTTTCTGCTATCAGACACACTTATCAGACAGCATAAAATGGTGCGGCATTCAAATAGTTTAGATCTCTCAACACACTTGAATCCCAAATAGACTTGGCTAATGTTCAAAGATTCACTTCACTCAGCAAATAATATTCAGATTAACTGCCTTACTGAGCGCTGCCCATAAACCCAATGAATAAAAAATAAAAAATAGACGCCCACCATTAATGAAGAAGAATCATTACTAACTGGAAGCCGAGGTTGTTTTCGGCATTGAAATTAAATGTTTTGAAAAGTCCAAAATACAATAAAATGTTAGAATTTCATGAGAAATTTATTTTGCAATAAACGAACTGCATGAACCTGGTGTTGCCCGAGAGACTTTTTACTTTCATTTTCGTTTCACAAAGAAGAAACAAAAGTGAAATTGAAATGTCTAATAACAAAATGATATACAATAGCAATTCTGGTGCTTGTTTCAAGACCTACACAAGTGAAATATGGCAATTCAAAAACAAACTTTGATATACTTACATATCAGACAAAAGTAGATATCTACACCAAAAATTATAGAAAATCATCGAGTAGAATTTTAATTAAAAATAAAAATCAGTTTTTTTGTATATGTCTGATTCTAGGTTGGACCAAACCCATGTTATGTCTTTAATTTAGAAGAGTTACGTAAAAGGGAAAATAAGAGGAGATAAGCCAGTCTGTCATTTCTCCAAATTTCTCCTAAAATGGACGTTAACGAATTAAATCTTAAAGATAGACTGACTTATCTCTCCTTTTTCTCCCTTTTACGTAACTTTTCTAAATTCAAGATGTAAAATGGGTTTGGTCCAACCTAGAATCGAACATATACGAAAAAAAATGAATTTTATTTTTAATTCTTAATTAAAATTCTACTTGTGAATGTCTTGAAACAAGCACCGCAATTCTTTTTCTTATAAACCAATTATTTATTGAAAACTTCACCTTAACTGAACAAAATAACTTGGTCATAGTTTTGTTGTGTGTACCATTCTATCTACTTGGGATAGAAGTCCTAATTTACTTTCTCCCTACGAGTGCAGAGTTAAAAGTAAGGTCAGTTTTTAATGTGGGGGAAAACCCCAGCTCCCTAAAAGATGCACTCTGGATTGGGACACAATTTTTTAAAATTACCTCAGTTCTAGAGGGATTTTTCCCTCTCTGACCAAGTCTGTAAAGACTGATGGCTTCTTGCCAAGCCTCAGTCAAAATGGCTAAAATGTTTACAAACAGCATTTTTATGACTTGCACCTCTCTTATCTGTCTAGTCTGTGCTTGCCTCCACTCCGCCCCTGTAGATGATTGGATCTTTTTCAAGGTATTTTCCATAACATAACTTTTTGTACAGATATTATAATTATTATTATGATTCACTAGTTCTCACAAAGGTCGTCATCAGTGATTACTCAATGAAAATAACCGGTGGTGTTCCCTGGAACAAATCTCCCCAGATTTCCAATACTCTCCACCTCTTTCGATAACTATTGCAAATGACTTTGCGTTACCGCAATAGCCGCTTACCATTGATTTATGGCTGGAGACGACAATTGGTCTTCTCTGGGATTTGGGTGGCAATAAGCCTCCCCAAAATCTTAGCACTCTCCGCACTCTTCCAGTGGAGGTCTGGTTAGTGCTCTCCCTCAACGGTCTTTCCATCCTCCTCGACCCTTCACAATTATTTTGTGTGATATCAGCCGAAGCTGATGCCTTTTTTTTTTGTTGGGTGGGAGTTTATAACCTTTATAGCAATTTCAGTTTCCTTGGTTTCATGTGGTGTTCCTTCCATGTTTTTGTTTTACTTCTATTGCAGTTTTCATGTGACTGATTAGTGTTAGTCAAATGAAACAGTAAAAAGAAAAGTTTCTCTTAACTGTAGTTATTTTTGTGTTTATTCAAATCAGCATTGTTTTTGTTTTGTTTCACAAAGAAACAGATATTACACAGAATGATTTTACATGTGGAACGAAATAAAACATAGAAGAGAAAAAGGAAAAAATTTGGCTAGTCAGAATCAAGTATCAATATGCTATTTGGGTCTGAATTTGAAAATCCAACAAGATAACATTATCTGTTAGATTAAATTATAATTATTATTAAATTTTAATCATTATTATTTTAGTATTATTTATTATGTTATGTTTATTTTTATGTTTTATTGTTTAAAATAAAATTTGTTTTCAATAAATTGGTGACAAAATGCTGTTGGATTTTGATAACACTTCACCCAGGACACCGACAAGTGGTTTTGCAAGACGCCATTGACATTCGCAGATTTCTATCTCAAGCAGATACAATGGTGCATGCAACAAAGCTATAACCGAGTTAATTTAGTGATTTGAAGTAAAATTAAAAGTTGATGTAGAGGGGGTGGGCGATTAATGTAATGGATACATATCCTGACTATGGAATTGTCTGAGCTAAGTTAGAATTCAATCAAATCGACTGCATTTACCGTTTTCTTGAGTTTTGTCTATCTTGACTTTTATGTAGTTTGTTCTGATCACTTTGTTAGGTGCAGCTGTCAGTAGCATATTAATTGTTACATTATTATTATTATTATTATTATTATTATTTATTAACTAGGAGTTCTAACATCATCAGTGATCAATCACTGGCAACAACAGGCAGTGTTCCCCGGAGTCTGACTGACAAGTCTCTCCAGATTTCCTGTACTCTCGACTTCTTGCGATAACTGTTGTAAATTATTCTGCATTCTTGCGACAGCCGTTTACTATTGCTTGCATGCTAATAATGGATGTTGGTCTTCACTTGAATTTCAGTGGCAATAAGCCTCCTAGTAGTAGTAGTAGTAGTAGTAGAAGTAATAGTAGCAGCTGATTCGAGTTCTGTCAGGGCTACTGCATCATTTTCACTAATACCCTTAAGATATGAATCCATATATCCTCTCTCCGGTTATGAATAAAATAGTAGGGTAGACTAGATTCTCAAGCTTTGGTTGGGCAACTAGCCTAGAAGGAAAACTCTGAAATAACACCAGTTTTTCTCTGATTATCCTGGCAGTGTTTCCAGTTGCCTTAAATTTCTCTTTGCCACTGGACTCAAGCAATGTCGATTCAGAAGAAGTGCAGTTGAACATTGCGCAACTTTTGCCTCACTGTAGACTCCCCGTTCAGGCACTTACAGGGGGTATCCATTGTGTTCTGATATTGAAATGAGGGGATTATATATATATATATATATATATATATATATATATACATTTACACACACACACTAACTGTGTCTACCCAGTGTAGCCAGGGATCCATTAATGTCATTTTGGTATAAATTATTTTAATTTAAAAAAATTATCATGTGTAAATTATGAAGATTGGGAAAAATTCTCAAAATCTAAGGGAGATAAGTCATATTTTTTACCTTTCAGTTAAAATAGAAATTATTTCCTTTATATTTTGAGCTTTTTAGGTCATTATTTATTGTCATCATTTTAATAATCTTCCTTGCTGGAATAATTATTTTTAGAAAGAAACTAGAGCGAAAGACACTTTTTTTAGTGTAAAGAACATGCTGCAAGAATAAATAAGAATTGTAGCAACAGGTTCAAATCCAGGAAAGATTGGCGTCTAAAATTCCTGGATTTACCGTTTTTGAACCTGCTGCTACAATTTCCATGACGTCTTCAACGGTGAACTTTTTCATATATTTTCAACCTCTTCTCTTTGCATTGGACATTTTCTATACTTTTTATATTTGTATTTATCTTATATTATATTTATATCTTTTCAAATTATGACTTTTCGTAATTCCCCTACCAACTTATCTCTCTGTATTCCTCTGATAAGATTCTATTCTTTAAAAAGCCATCGCTTAAGGAAGGAAAAATAAATCTCTTCTATTTGAAACACCTTGGTTTGAGCAACTGAGGATGTAATAGATATTGTATTTTTACAATCTTTATTCTCATCTTTTAATTGTCTGTATATTTGTCTATAGATATTTTGTATTAGATCCTATTGCGATGATTTAATAAACTTGTAAACTATCTAATTCTATTTTTTTCATCATTTCAATATTTAATTTATATATATATATATATATATATATATATATATATATATATACAGTAGTTGCTTTTACAGCAGGTTTGCTATTCAAAACACCTAACTTGGCTTTTTGCAATCGACATGTTTCTAAATTGATAATTTCATCAACAAATAATAAAATATTATTCTAGAATACAAACAAACAAAAATAAATACCATATTCAAAATAATTACATTAGATAACTAAAACCATGGCCTTTTGGCTAGAATCAAACTGTAGTATCTGTTTTGATGCTACACTTCAAGTTTTCTGTTCTCGGTCAATAAAGGAGAAATTCTTCTAGACTGAGGCAATTTTAATTTGTGTCCCAATCCAGAGTGCCTTTTTGGGGCAGCTGGATTTTCCCCACATTAAAAAGTGACCTAGTGTCTAACTCTGTCCTCGTGAGGAGACAAATAAATTGGAACTAAAGCAAATGAACAAACTATATCAATATAGGTTTGAATTAAGAAAGCAAAATACATGTGGAAAATTGTAAAGTCACTATTACCAAAGGTTTTAGTTGGGTTTGATTTGTTTTACAGCACATCAACCATCTGTCAAATATAATTCTATGTTAGTTATATTCTTAGAATACATTGCTTCCAGAAGGAAATTTCACAGAACGTACCATAATTACTGAAGAACAGGAAAACAGCGCATCCCACAAGTGACACTACTCCCAGAATACATTGTTCCTAGATAACACAACATTACTCTTTGAAAACATTACACTTTAGCATTTGCAATCTTCTTTGTTCTCAAAATGATTGACCTTCAGCCACGGCCTTCTAGTATCTATTTGGGAAGAAAATACAAAGGAGAAATAAGGTTTTGATTTTTTTCAAGAATCAGATTGAATAATATGGTTGGGAATGAACTTATACATACTAGGGCATGACGTGACCAGCCTCCCGTCTAGCCTAAGTAAGGGCGAAAGTGGAAGAATGACTCAACCACCAAGACCGTCGGCAACCACAACCTACAGGTGGTCTCGTTATCAGGGGGGGGGGGTACCCCTCTGCATGACGTTGCAGTCAGCAAATTTGTGCCTCCACTCACAGGGCAACCAAAGGTTTTGCATTTCATCACTCATATCATTTTTGTAACATAATGTGATATCCGTTTAATTAGTTTGCTTTCAATTAAAACCAGCTTTTACAATCGAAATTTGATTTGAAATGTTCAACTTTTTTTTGAAGAAATTGGATTTATCGTGTTTTGAAGTCTATCAGGTATGTGTATGCAGTGGGATGATGTATGGAAGTGAAACCTAGTCAGTGAGGGTTGAGGACATGTGTTGCATGAAGAGAAATGATATGAGAATGATACGATGGATGTGTAATGTGAGTATTAAAGACAGGCTTAGTTCTGATGACCTCAGAGGAAGATTACATCTGGACAGTATAGAGAGATGCATGCAGAACAGGAGACTTTGATGTTACGACCATGCTGAAAAGATGGATGATAGTTTCTGGGTTAGTAGATGTATAGCAATTGAGGTAGCAGGGTCAGCCCACAGGGAAAGGCCAAGGAAAACATGGGAGGAAGTGATAAGGATGGACTTGAGAAAAAAGAGGGATAAATAAAGATCTTAGTTTAGAAGTCAATTTCTAAAAACCGTCCAACACATGTTAGCATGTAAAATGAACTTAATTGAAAGATGATGATGATGAAGTCAAACTCTTCATATATAAACTCAAAACAGTAATCTTGATTGGGTTGGCTGAAGGAAGGAGTCTGTTACTATATTGATGATGTCAATCAACACAATAAAATATTGTTTTGTAATACGAGCAAAAAAAAGAAAAGAAAAAGAAACAAATTCCTAGAAAACCATTGAAAACAAACATATTGGATAACTAGAGCAGCTAAAAGTCGAATGAGATCATTTTTTTTAAAGACAATCCTAGTCCGATTATATTCGGAACGACAGACAACAACTCAAAGAAATTCTTAGAAGAGAAACAAATTCTTTGGCATCACGAAAAATATTTATTAATTACAAGAGAGAAAAATATAAACAAAACATTTTGATTTATATATCAAACCAACTCCGACATTCAGATTGGTGTTTGGGGAATTATTGGTATGACATGTGTAAGGAATTGGACTAATAATTCTTGGAATACCGCACATGTCTGTGTGAAGGAAGGGCGTTTTAAAGCAAACAAAAACAAAGCAGAAAAGAAAGATTTTTAATTATGTAAACTTATTTTTAAATTTGTGTTAAAAAAGATACAAAAATAAAAAGGTTAGGCTGACTTTTTGAAACTTGATAGTTAATTATTTTAATTTTCTTAGTAGCTTTATTTTTATTTCTAAACACTAAGAAATCTTAATCATTTTTTCACCAATAACTCTTGCCAATATCCTACACTTAATAGACATTTTTTTATGGAAATCGCTCCAGACATGGCATGAAACCACTTGATGTAAGGAGCTAACAGGAACGAAAGATGATTATTGCTAAGACAGGAGATGCCTATTGACCTAGGTCTTGAAAAAAACAAGGCTATAGGTAGGAGGAAAACAGTCAGCAGGAGGAGAATTCCACAAGCCTGCAGTTCTTGGAAAGAAGCTACTGGAATAGGAAGCTGTATTACAATGAGGTATCAAAACAGCGAATTAATGGAGACCACTAGACCAACAAGTCAAACGAGCTGGAACAAAAGAAGCAGAGAATAGATCAGACAATTCTGAAGAACACATGCCATAATAGTATTTATAGAAAAGACTGAGACTAGCAACATCACGTCTGTGAGAGAGAGAAAGGGTGCAGAGAAGAAGAAAGGAAGGGAGTCAATTAAATTACAGATACGTTTCTGCATCTTATCAGGAACCATTAAATTGGACAAAGATTAACCAGCCCAAATATGAGAACAGTACTCCATACATGGGCTGATAGTAGATTTGTAGAGATAGAGAATAGCATCAGGTGTGAGAAAGTGTTTGGAGCGATCGAGAGAATCGACTTTACGAGAAGCAAAAAGAGCAATTTGGATTTATGTTACAGAATTTTTTTGATGAGGATCGATAATTTGTATTATTCCGACTCCTATTCTCATCTTGGATGTTATTAGAGTTTAGTCTTAATGAAAAAAGAAACTGATATAAAATGTTATTAAATAAAGAAGTCAGTTCAGAATTTCATCCAGGTTCACGAGTAAAGATTCCTAAGTTCAAAAAGATGCACCTGAAGAAGGTCAGAGTTTACATCGGCTGAAATGTTGGGAGAATAACATTCAAGATGAAGACGGTCCGAATAATCCAATACATTTTTATTTATCCGATTTATCTCAAAGATAACTCGCCTATCATGTGAAAGATCTCTCAAAATGGGATTGGCAATAAATATGACATCCATGATTTGTTAAAATTTAATTCGAGTACAGCGCGAATTAAACAACCAGGGTTACGAAATTGCAGGGTATAAGATCTGACTGCAATGCTTCCAAACATTACGACTGACTTCAAGAATTCTAAAATATCCAACTTTGACTCTGTATTTTAATGTCTTACAATATTCAGACTGTTGATTCTTCGAAGATAAAAAAATTCAACCATGACTCCAAGCATTCTTACGAATCTGAGTCGGACTTCCATCAAAACCTTTGACTCTGCAAATATGTAAACAACATTTTATAATAAATATTTTTTTTATCTACCTATGTATATACTACTAAAGCTTTGTGGATCTTCCCTATGCACTTAATGACTTTAAGAAGAAGAAATTACTCTTTTAGAACATGGACTTTCAGAATTAGAGAGACGCATGTTAAAATATTCAAATCTATCTATATACTACTTATTCAAACAGTTTCATCCACACAAAAATGGTCTGCAAAGTGTTATGAAAACAGGAATACAAAATAGGTTGAGTCCGCCGAAGTACACAGAAATAGAATTGAGCCCGTGCATCCGATCTCATCTAGAAAAGCCATTGCTAGATATGAAGAGAGAAATATAACATCTGATCATATTGACATCTCAAACAGGACTGAGTTCAGTTTTTTTTTTATCTCGCCTCTCGCTCAAGTTCTGGCGAGAGGCGAGTGAGGAAATATGTGTCTTATCAACACGGCACTCAAAGTACGACTGTTCGTAAAAGGTACAAAACGGTTTGGTCGGAAGTGCTATCCCGCACAAAAGTGTTTTGGCTGAACAGTGCACCAATGACTCCGCAAATGAGGACATGCAAGTGCAAAAATAAATAGATCGTAATTATGCACCTGCTACGCTACTGAAACACTGTATACCTGAAAAATGTAAATAAGATTCTAATTTCATATTATGCCGACTTGTTATATTATGTAGAGAAGTTTTATTCCAATTTTTTAGTGAAAACAAACAAGTAGTTTGCGTTTTCTTATTTAAATGAAAATGTTAAAATGGCGTCTGCATTCGCTGGGTACATCTTTACACATATTTTGTATGTTATTTACATTACAACTACGTTTTAAGAATTCAATTCAAACACTTATTATGTATAAGCTTACTTAGTCACAGTTCCATTACTATTCTCTGCTAGAAAAAGTAAAAACGTACAAACATTAATAATTCACAGCCTGAGTAAGTTTTAGTCATATCAGTCGAAGATATGTCCCTCGACAATCAATCCGATAGAGGGTGGGCCGTTGTGGTTTCTTTTTGGACCTGCTTTGTCAGGCTGAGATATGGTTCTGTTCAGTCTCAGGAGGTCCACCCGCTCAGGCTTGAGAAGGGGTTAGTTTATTGCTAATCACTGGAGGCGCCCCTATCGGGGAATGCCAAAGGGGGCTGCTCAGGCATTTTTTGTAGGCCAGAGCGTGCTAATTCTAGTGTGCTGGCTTTTAAAAACTACAGCTGACCTTGTCTCTAACCGCCCCTGGAGAGGACATAAATAAAATAAATAATGCATGTGGATTGCGAACAGTCACATTCACAACGTTCTTCTTAATATTTCCCGCTGAAAATAGTTACATAAGTTATCATGTTTATAAATTTAAATATTCCTTTTTTACTTGAAATTTTTTTGTCTTCTATTTTTTGATTGGTCGCAATTCAAAGGTTATTTTAACAGCTTCCAATTGTTTCAATATCAATTTATAGTCGATCACACATTTACTGATCCTGCCTTGACAGAGTACAAAACCGACTTTGAAATCTAGTGGAGGATGTCCTATTCTCTTTCTTACAGCCACTTTTTCACAGAAGAGATGTTGCTAGTCTCTCTCTTTGCTCTATCGTTATTTTCATGGTAGGTGCTCGACTGTAAAAAATTCACAACAAAAACCTTCCTAGCTACAACCACTGTCAATAATTTCCCTTTCTCCCTGTGTACCTAAAACTAAAAGGAGCTTCCATGAGCAGAGTTTCTTTCCTAGAACTGCTGCAGGGACTGCTTCCCAGCTGGCTACAACATAGTCGTTTTCAAGTCCAATGTAAACAAATTCTTGTTGAGCCATCCTCTTAAATAATAAAATTCTGCCCAATTTCAACCCTCACAGTGTTGCCTCATCGTCCACCTGACAAACTCATTAACTTTTATCCTCGAGTGGCCTTTGGGCCTTGATAAGCGGTGATTCTAGTAAAAGAAAGAAAAAAATGATATATGTGTGAATCATTTAGTATGTTTGATTGTCATATTGTTTCCCTTTATGTTTCATATCAATGAATGGATCAATAAGAAAGTTGTCGAGGGCGATCCGAAGGCTCCTTTTTCATTAGCTACTACACTAAGATGTAGGGGAGGATGTCACACCTTTCCCAGGATTACTCCACTTACTCTTGACCCTCACCTGATAAGGCTGAGTGTTTAGCAAGGGGCCATCAAGTACTATTTTTTAAGTGATTGAACCCTGGTCTCCCGACCCATTAGCAAACACTTTTACCATTATGCCAAATGAGCTGATCAATAAGAAAAGCAGATCAAAGGATGCGTAAATTCTACTTATTCGTCACTCTTCAAACAGACGCGTCAATCTTCGATCTTTCATTTTATAAATGCAGGTGTCAGTTGAAAATGCATTCAAACTCTTCATATTTTTTTTATCATTTGCAATTCAGAGGTCATCTTGACAGCTTCAAACTGTCGTTTCAATATCAATTGGCAGTCAATCAGACAATAATACAATCGCGTAAAAAAAAAGAAAAAAATTTTTCAGAATCATATACATTCAATAATGGTATTTTCCTTGTGATCAAACAAAATTCAAAAATACTTTTTTTTATAACTTTAATCTATTTTGATGATTAATCAACAAGGAGATAACTCTTGCCACAGTTAATCATGATTTTTGAGAATTATTCTGAAATTTACCTGACAATGATTAGGATGAAAACATGCCTTTATTAACCCCAGTATTAACTAACTCGAGATGGCGGTCTCATAATTCAGGTGGCAGTCAAGACCCTAAAGCCATATACAAATTGTAAAGTAGTCAAAATAGCAGCCATTTATAAAGTAGTTTTCGAAAGATGAGAAAATTTTATAATTTTTAATAAAAAAACTTGTTTGTTTACACTCAAACTCGAAATAATACATGTCTATACGTTCAAAGTCCAAAAAAAAAAAAACATTTCTGTGAGATATTTTTTACGGTCCGTTTCATTGGTCTTGTGCCAAACAACATTTTTATGTCAATATCGTCTCTGCAACATTAAAAAATCATCAGAAAAATTCACAAAGAGTAAAAAGTTCTTTTTCTGTGCTTGAAACAGAACAAAATAATTTGTTCTGTTTCAAGCACAAAAAAAAGACAATGACTTCAACTGAGTCTAAAAATGGACAAAATTCGTAGACCGGCTCAAGTATTTTCTGTTTCTCTTTCAAGTGTTTTGTTTTTGTGTACTAAAAATAATACGAAGAAGTATACAAACAACGAAAAATAATTTGCAACATAATTTTGGACAGAAAAAAACAAAACTGATTTTGGTTCTTCAAATATTACAGTTTAGTTTAGTTAGCAAAACGTCATCAAAAACTCAGGTTTTTGGTTTACAGCACATTTTAGGAAATTATTATTGCATCCAAAAATATAATTTAAATCTTGAATTATGTTTTGAAGATTTTGAGATTAGGATTGATCATTTGTATTATTCAGACTACTATTCTCATCTTGAATGTTATTCTCAATGTTTTGACCGATGTAACCGCCGACTTTCTTCAGGTGCATCTTTTCGAACTCGGGAATTTGTATTGAATTACGAACGGAACTCTTTATTTAACCCATGGGGGTAGTTTGCTCTTGTTCCGTCAGCCATGACCGGGTAAAAGTCTGAAGTAGTTCGTAATTGCTGACGGAATGTGAGCAAGTTACCCTGTACAGATTCCCGAGTTCGACAAGATGCATCTGAAGAAGCTTGGAGTTTACATAGGTCGAACCGTTTAGCCAAATCTTCCCTCCCTGGTCTCTGTTTCCCCCGACCGTACCAACATGGAGAAATTTAAATGCAATGTGAATAAACATCTAGCTGTCCAGCTTCCTATTTAAGCTGCTTCCCCCCAAAAAATCTGACTCCTATCACAGTAGCCCGTTCTGCTTCAGTGGAGATGTCTTGTTTGGAGTGAATAAAAGTTTTTAAAAAATCAAAATGAAAAACCTAGCAAAAATATGCGACCGGAGGGAGCATATTTTTGCTAGTTTTTTTGGAGGATTATAGAATTGTGAAAGAACTAAATACAATACGTAGTTTAAGCAAAATAAATTGTTTGAGACTATTAAAATAATTTCCAACTCTATTGGTAATGTTTATCAATTCATTTTTTAATAATTCCTTTATTTCAAAATTTGGGCAAAATAAGTTAATCACTTAATTTTTTGAGTTGATCGGCTGCAAGTCTGTTGTTCAGTAAATGAGTACCATTATTTGGCCCAAATTTTGAAATAAAGGAATTATTAACAAAGTATCTTTTTCCACAAAAAATTCATTTATTTATTTTTTATTATCGCTTATGTTTTGAAACATGATGTAAATCATAAATCTATGACGTAACACCAAAGCTATAATTATTTTTATGGTAATGTTTTAAGCTCTATTTATAAGAAAGTCCAAATAGGTCAGTTAGTAGAACCTAAGTCTGACCGATTTCAAGGTTTTGGTTTCCGGTCATGGCATCCGCTCTATTTTGGGGGAATTTATTATTTACTATTAATGTAATATTCTCCATTTCTAAAAATAGTTAAGACCTTTGATATTTTGTAATGAGACAAATTCTGCAATGTATTTATTACGTTAAAAAAAACCCAGAAAAAAACAAAAAACAATCAGAAGTAAGGATTCATGGAAATTGTTTTGGTGCTGCTGTTGTGGCTACTACTGCTGAAAAACAGTTCCACAATTACTACCTGTATTAGAGACTCCTAAACGAAACAAGCTAAGGAAGAACAATAACTCAAGTTAATAACCCTGTCTTAACTAGAAAATTACAAACTTGTGCTATGGTTCTTTCTTAGCTAGCTTCGTTCTTGACTTGTTTATAAAGATGGTGACTATATTTTTATGGCTTAGTTTTCATTTCGGCATTTCATGTGTGAGATGAAACTTGCTATAACCTTCTGTTATTAATGTTATTTTTTTTTTTTTTTTAACTTAAACATGGTTTAAATAAAAATAAGTTGTTATAGAGTAATACCGAAATTTCACTCTAAATAATTTCGGTGACTGAAATAGTATTTAACCAATATAAAAAATGTAATTAAATCTCACCAGGTGATATATTTATTATTGTACTAAAGCTGAGTTAATTCAACGTTTATTCCTCTAAGACTTTTCTTTTATCCGATGTATTTTAATTACACAAGCTGCATGTTAAAATATTTGTTGGTTTGGGGATTGAGTTATGTTTGAAAAAAACATCGATTAAATTTTTTCTAATTGGCTATAATTGTCAATTTACTTACTAAATGATTCATCTCTTGCTAAGTTTATATCTATTACTCTCACTGTATGTTGTTTGACCCCCCCCCGTTCTTATTTTAAACCGTGTTTATAACTTTCGCTTCTATCACTCTTTTTTATTAACAGTCAAAAGTAATAAAACTAACTATACAATAGAAGATCGGAATAGTTAATTATAAACAATAGGGAATATCACTACAATTATTAATACTATTTAAGTCATAGCGCTAGAGAGAGAGAGAGAGAGAGACAGACAGAGAGAGAGAGAGAGAGAGGGAGCGAGAGAGAGAGAGAGAGCGAACAGAAAAACTAATTTTGAATTTTATCTTTATTTAAAAATATTTAACTGGCTTTGCAAACTTACTGTTTCCTGGTCCAAACAAGTTAAACTAAGCTCAATGGGTCACTTTTTTTTCATAAAGAGCAATTATCATCGCCCCACTCTCTCTCTCTCTCTCTGTTTTTTTTTTTGGGGGGGGGGGTAAGTTTGTAGATTATCACTCTCAGCTACCCCCTCCCCACAAAAAATGAGATTCTACATTTTTTAGGCGATTATGTGTGGAACAACATGAAAAACTTTGCGAAAAGAAGAAAGAAAATAAACAATTATTTTAGAACTTAAAGTGAGGTATCAGGAATTTAACATAAAATGATCCTCCATTTCCAGGGCATACTAGCTTTTTAAGGTATTAACTAAATTGTTTTACCACTAACCCTAAGTCCAACTGGCACGGTCGTAAAAACCACACGTAATCGCCTAAAAAGTAGACTCCCACCCCCAGCAAAAAATATTTTTTTAAACTTCCCTAAAACGCTAGAATGGCATGTATCTTTCCTTCTCAAAACGGAACAGATACTACATTTCTCTTTGTCAGTTTAAAGGATTTGCAACTTTCGAAGAGTTTCGAAGTAATTAATTCTTTTTTTAATTTTTTTTTATTTTTAAACTATTAACAAAATATAAAAACGAAATAGATTTTGGTGGATTTAGTTTCTTTTAAAAAAATTGTTAAATTTTCGTTTTTATGATATTGAATTTTTTTTATTTCAATAAATAATCGATTAATAACAAATAAAATTAGACTGTAAGTCATGTAGAGGCGAGAAACAAAACAAGAGAAGTGGTCACACAATTTATTAGAGATTTCGATAATTGAGAGAGAATGCCTTTCCAGCCAGACGAGTATTGACCACCGCAACCACCACTAGGCTGGGCAACTTTGAAAAAATGTGTAATCATGGACGATATATTGGACAAACCAGTAAAAAAAGAAGTAACAAGAAAAAAATCGATAAGTTGTACGAATTACAAACAAAATTAGATCAGAGATGAATCTTCTCCACTACTGACTTATGTAGTAAGTTACTCACTTTCTTTATCAACAGGACGCAACAATAAAACAACGAAAATCTTGGAAGGATTTCGCGGATCTCTTTTTATACGCTGACTTTCAAAGAGTAAAGAAAAGAAAAAAATAATCATCCTTTGAATTCATAGATTTTAAAGTTTTAAAAAATGCCCGTTCGTATTTCTTTGTATTTATTGAAAAAAATTCAAATGAACAACATTTAGATAAGATATGTTCTGATGTTCTGTCCTCGGTCAATCAAGCGTAGTCTTTCTAGACTGAGGCAATTTTAATTTTTGTTACAATCCAGAGTCCCCCTTTTTGGGAGCTGGATTTTCCTCAGATTAAAAACTGACCTTGTGTCTAACTCTGCCCTCGTGGGGAGATGCGAAAGTATGTTTTCTCTGGTTGCATTTTTTAATGCTTAATTGAGGGGAGGGGGTAGTGTAGTATTTCTCATGTAGATACCATCCTCCCAGGCATGACCTATTCCTTTGGTGATGGGGTAGGGTAGTATATGTTCCCAGGCATTACCGCATCCTTTTTTTTAGGGAGTAGTATCTGTTATGAGACCATCCTCCCAGACATTACCGATACCGCCTCATTTTTTTGTTAGTATAGGATGACGAACGAACACTGCCACCCCAAATGAGGCGGTACCGATAATGCCTGGGAGGATGGTCTCATGACAACATAACAGATACTACCTTCTCCCCCATCACCACGAAAGGAATAGGTAATGCATGGCAGGTTTGTCTCATGACAAGAATGCCTGTGAGGATGATATCATGACTACATGACAAATACTACCCCCCCACCCCAAAAAAAGACAGTAACAGTATAGTTCCCGTTTCAGACAGACAGATACCAAATCTTCATTATTAATAGAAGTAACAGTATAGTTTGGGCTTCAGACAGATACCAAATCTCAATTAGTAATAGAATGATCCGCAGTTTTATTGGGCGCGTACATTGGACCTTCACTAGTCTTAGGTAACCTCTCTTTTGGCTAATATCAGAGTGGCGTACGGTTCTGTTTGAGTCCCAGGATGCTCATCCTCCCAGACATTATCTCCTCCTTGGAGAAAGGAGGGTGTATTGCCGCCACCGCACACCCACCCACCGGGAAATATACCGACGGGGCCCGATCGCGTTAACTTTTGCAGTGTCCCCTTTTTTGTGTTGCTGGGTTTCCCCACTATGAACCGCCCTCATGTCACACCCACTCATCGTGGGAAGAGATGAGTATAAATATTACATTTAGACATATGGGGCTTCTCCATACACCTCCCTCCACACACTCACACATTGTGTATCGCTTTGCAGGACAAACATATGTTATTGTTATTTTTTTTTTATTGGTTAATTCCTATTTAAGTCAGATAAATTATTTAGTGTACTTAAACTATGTTTATTAAAAAAGAAAAATGATAAACAATCTAGAATAACGACCCCCTGGGCGCGTATTCAAAATGAAATTTGTTGCGCGCATATTAAAAATGATGATATGGGAGTTTAAAAAGTGTGTTTTAACTAAAGAAAAAAAGATTACATTATTTTTCTAGAATTTGTATACATTTTTTTAAATTCACATGTACGATGAAACTTGCTATAACTTACTGTTTTTAATTTACCTTTTTTTTTACTAAAACATACTTATAGTAAAAATAAGTTGTGATTGTTTGGGAGTAATGTTAAAACCATCCTGGAACCCTTAATAAATTAACCTTTTTATTTTAAGGTCGGGTTTTAATGTGTGTGTGTGTGTGGGGGGGGGGGGGGTTCCCCTTATTGGGAACAAAAGTACCTGTACAGACCCGTCGGATCTGCCTCACGAATGAAAGATAATGATTTGGAGAATGACCACCTCTGAAACTGAATAACAGATACTATATTTTGATCCTAGCCCGAAGAATCTAGACCCCTGTATCTTCTTCAGATATCACCCCCCTTTCTTAGGTCAAACAAAATATGTTATTACAAGCTGTGTTTACCCGGCATTGCCCGGGTGGATGGCTTAAAGAAAAACAATTCAAAATATAGCCATGTTTACATTTTTTTTAATATGATATTTAAAAATTCGTTTTAGTTTTTTCATTTTTAAATATTTGATTGATATCAAATCAAAATTACGTATAGGCGAGAAACACACACACAATGAGATCTTGTCTGATAGTTTTATTATTATTAATATAGAGATTGTTAAAAATGTTATCTTATCAAAAAGCTGAAAGAGAAACAACAAAGTCGTGTGCTAACACGTGGAGAGAATGAACACTAGACTGACCGCTGGATAAACAGGCCCCTTAATTTTTGTTATTCGACAACTTCTTTTCTTTTATAATAAATAATTTGAGGTGATTATCTGATAGAATAGAGGCGCGGTCAAAAATACGGGTTTTCTTTGGTTGGCTGTTGTGTTTTTTAAACTTAAATTCTCGCCAGAAATTACTTTAGATGTGACAGTTTAAAGGCTTCAATATCACTTTCGAAGTTTGCGCAACCACGAAAAAATTCCATGACCTCCACTTTTGGGGGCTACAATAAAAAGGTTGTGAAATCCGAAAGTGATTTTGAAGTCTTTAAATTGTCGAATTGAGAGTAATTTATGGCTAGTAGTATTACAGTTTATATAAACAACAAAAAAAGTCGGGTATTAATGTTTATTTGTGGATTCAATTCGTTTTCGCCTAAATTCTTGGATGAAACTGATTCTTGGTTTTAAAATAATGCATATCATATCCTGGAATAAAACTACTATGCTTTTTAACGAATATAAATTTTAACTTTTACTCAAATATTTTTTCGATTTTTATTTTTTTTACAATTTTTATTATTAAATTATCGACTAGTAACCTCTTTATTTTTACTTTTAAATCGGTAAGACATGTGGTGGTGGCGTGTGTGTGTGTGTAAATACAATGTTCAAAGTTTATTTTTGTGTTTGCTTAATGACAGTGTTTAAAAGTAAAACATTTTTTCTGTAAAAATACAAGAAACTAATATGGCTGCCAGCGATTAAAACATTTGTTATTAAAGTTTGATTTTCAAAAGTAAATTAGAATTTTATTTCACGACTTTAAGCCCAACGATCAATTTTAGTCAAAATATAGCCGAAAAGTAAGTGTAATTAGAGATATTCCAACCTATTTGTGGTTCTAAATCAAAGAAAAATGGTATCTTTCCACTGCGCTCCTATTCTATTATTGAAGAACCCCGATGAGATGAAGCAATTCACAACCGGGTTCCATAGGACCGGAAACCTCAGTTATCTCGGACCGTTGCACTAACAACCGAATTGAAAGAGAAAGAGAAACATTGTTTTTTTTGTTTTTTTTTAAACAAACTTACCTATATAACGATTCAACCATTTGTTGCATTGCTCTGTGATTATCGGAAAAATAAAAGAGAAAGTCAATAATATCCTAGGATGAGTAATATCGACGAATCCTTGTAAAGTCGGAAGATGGGTAACGACATATTAACAGAAAAGTAATATCCACAGTTGGTTTGTTGTTGTTTAATGTTTCAACAAAAACAACAAGTAACGAGAATGGCGCAACAAATCCGTCGGCCGGTTTTTATAACAAAGTAGTCTCTTTTTTTTAGGGCTTCATTATCAAGCAAAGAAAGGGTACTTCATGGTTAAGAGGGGCCTCGGCCGGAGGTGGGGGCGGGCTCCGATTCTTGTTGCCACCGCGGTCGGGTTACAGTGGGGCAGTATCACAGTGGGTCAAGCAATAACAACGTCAGTAGTTTCACACTGAGGGCAAAGTACTTTGGTACGATTGAATGATCAACACAATCATAGCAGTAGCCATACCCACACGATCGTTCTCTTCTTCAACACAAACCAGAGACACGCGCACCTAGAGCAAAGCCAGTGAACAAGCAGCTTCGGCTTCTTTTTTTATTTTTTATTTTTTTTTTTTTACGCTCAAAGAGAAAACTTTCAATGGGCCCCAAAACTATCTGCTACAACTGCTATTTTCACTATCATTTGTATTTATCAGAAAGCAACTTTTTCTTTTCTCTTTCTATATTGGTTGGAGTACTTTTTCTTCGGTGTTATTTTTCAACTTTTCGGTGATTCCACAGAATTTGAATCGAACCAAACAGACTTTTGTCGAACTTAAAAGTTAGTTTAGGGTTAGGTTAGGGTAAAAAAACAACAAAAAAAACAGTTCGGTTCAAATTTTGTAGAAGTACCAATTTCTCTTACACAAAAATAATAATACTTTAGCTATCAGGACGCGAACGGAAAAATATCTAATTTTTTTTTTGGAGGGTGGGGGTGGGGTCCTAACTTACGGAGCTGAAATCATTAACATGTTCGGATGTTTTCCGTTTTATGATCGCCACTAATAGTCATTTTGTTACTACACTGTCTCTAACTCCTAACCCTATCTCCAGGAGAAGGTAATGCCTGTAAGGATCTAAAAAAAAAAAAAAAAAAAATTACTTTTGGGTCACCACTTATCAAGGCCAAGAGTTACTCGAGGGTAAGGGTTAATGAGACGGAATGATTATCAGCTGAAAGATGAGGAACACTATGGTAGTACTAACATTGATCAATGGTATTGAACGGCGTTTGATCACTTATTGGGCGGTTTATAACAAGAATTTGTTGACATTGGATTTGAAGACGGCCAAGTTTTAATCAGCAGGAAAGCAGTCGCACGGTAATGTGTTCCACTTGTAAAGAAGCTTTGTCCATAAAAATTCTGCCTGATGCTAGGTAGAAAGGAAAAGCTGTTTCCGTTGTGGTAAGAAGACGAGTTTTTGCTGTGAATGTCTTAACAAGGAGGAACCAAAGATTGGAGCTCAGTCGAGCAGCTTTCATGGAAATAATGAAAGAATAGAGAAACACTAACATGAAAACAAAATAGATACTACACTACCCCGTGACACACACATAGAGGAGATAATGCCTGGGAGGATGGTATGACGAAGAAACATATACTACACTGCCCTCCCCCAAAGGAGAGGATACTGCCAGTGACGTGCAGAGAAGAGGGGTGGGGCGACGAGTCGGTGGTCCCGGGCATCCAATCATATTCAAACTATCATCCTTACTTATAATATTTATCAATACTAGGACTTATACTTGAGTCTTTGGGGCATACAATCAAGGAGTTGGCCTAGTGCATCGCCAGAAATCTGCACGTCACTGGGTACTGCCTTGGAGGATGATATCATGACAAACGAACACAGAGATATTACTGGGGAAAATATCATTTTGCAAGCATTAAATGGAAAAGACCCAAATGTCCTATTCTTGCTTAAGAGACCATCCTCCCAATCTTTATTTCCCCCTTGAGAACATGTGGTGCACGGAGAGAAATGATATGAGAATTATACAATGGATGTGTAGTGCGAGTCTTAAAAAACAGGCTTAGTTCTGATGACCTCAGAAGAAGATTAAAATCTTGACAGTATAGGGAGATGTGTGCAGAACTGGAGACTTCGATGGTATGGCCATATTGAAATAATGGTTGAGAGTTATTCGGTCAGTAGATGTAGAACAGTTAAGGTAACAGGTACAGTTCACAGGGGAAGGCCAAGAATAACATGAGAAGAAGTGATAAGCATGGACTTGAGAGAAAGAGGGATAAATAAAGACCTGGCCAAAGATAGGTTAGTTTCGAAGTCAATTTCTAAAAGACGTCCAACACATGTCAGCATGTAAAACGGACATTAAACCGAATATGATGATCATTTAAAAAGAAAAAAGTTGTAAAGAATACAGCAAGTTTCGGTTCTTTAATACAACGGAGGCGCATTTCTAAAATTACGTTTTTTAATGTTTTGGTTCAGATGCACAAACGGACTATATTACCTGACTTTTGGCTGTAAACTTAATCCAAACTAGAAATCATTTTCTTCAAAATCACTTTTTGTTATGGTCATCTACCCTATTCCGTCACTGAATGGACTCTTCCTGACATTGTGAATAGACTCAGCTTGGACAATCAGCAGAAGCGCAAAGTGAGAAAGCCGCCTCAGTCAACCCATTACTTTTGTACTTTCTGTTAATACAATTTCTTGTTAATTACTTAGTATGTGTTATTTCTTTCGGCCCTTTAAATTCACAACACTTTCGAATTTCGAATGGTAAATAAGTTGAACATTTCTAATAGATTTTTTAAAATGGTCGCCATCTTTTTACTTCATGACCTTTAAAATTCGAAAGTGATTTTCAAGCCTTTAAACTACTGTCGATTACTCGATTAGAAAGTAATTTCAGTCTTGTATTAAAGTTTAATGATAGAGAATTATGGTCCAAATTATGTGTGATTATTTGTGCATTCATTTTTTAATGAGCCCTGCTATACCAAAGAACTAGATTACGGATATATACTTAGATTAGCCAGGACCGATGCACCCACAAAGAACTGAATTCACAATAGCACAGTCTAGAAAATTAACTTGGTAAATACAAATCAATAATCAAAAAAGTTTCTTAAGCGATTTGATGCAGAAAATGTTTCAAAAGAAACCTCTCCATTTGCCACAAGCGGTGGATACACACCCAGTGACTTCCCAACATCATGCCAACTCAGTATTTAAAAACAACTCTTTTTACAAAACACAGTTTTTCACCAATTTTCTTACTTTTTTCCACATATTTCACCAAACATCTATTTACAGACCAAGAATTAAGCAATTTTAATTGTAGATATGAAAACCTTACCTACAAAAGATTTGAAAAATATTGCAGAAGCAGAAAATCTAAATTCTATTTTCTGGAGAATAATTTACATAATTATCAGAAAGATCATGAAATTTCATTTCACAATGAAAGGGTTAAAAATTATTAGTATTTGTTAATAATTTAATTAAAACACAGATTTTATCATAAAAAAGTAGGTACGATTTTTTTTAAGACAAACGATTTTTTTTTAAAGAAAAACTTGATTTTTTTTTTCATAAGATTATTTCTAATTAAGACAGCTATTCATAGATTTTAAAATAATATAAATCCCTTCATGAGAAAATCATTCATTCATAGTATGCACAAAGATAAAAAAGGACATAGCAATTTATAAAGCTCAAATTGTGGTTCTAAAGGCAAATTGTTGGGTAAGCTACAGTTCTAAAGGCTAATTGTTGGGTAAGCTACAGTTCTAAAGGCTAATTAGTGTGTAAGCTGTGGTTCTAAAGGCTAACTATTGAGTTAAGCTATGGTCGTAAGGGCTAATTATTGGGTTGTGGTCGTAAAGACTAATTATTAGGTTCAGCTGTGGTTCTAAAGGCTAATTATTGGGTTAAGCTGTGGTTCTAAAGGCTAACTATTGGGTAAGCTGTGGTTGTAAGGGCTAATTATTGGATTAAGTTATGGTCGTAAAAGCTAATTATTGGGCTAAGCTGTGGTTCTAAAGGTTAATTATTGAGCTAAGTTGTAGTCCTAAACAGGGTTGTAGAGTTGGAGGATTTGGTAGGAGTTGGAGTCAGACTGTAAAGAATGCTAAGAGTTGGAGTCACAATTTTTGGAATCCAAAGAGTTGAAGCCAAACCTTATACCTTCCGACTCCACAATCCTGGTTCTAAAGGCTAATTACTGAGCTAAGCTGTGGTTGTAAAGGTTCAGTAATAACCAAAATTGTCATCATAAATGGTAAATATTGCTTAAGTTAAGGTCATAATGACTAAGTGTTGGTTTAAACAGTAATAGTATAATACATTAAGTAATGGAATAAATAGTTGTCATATGAACTTTATACAGACTTAAATAATAGTCACAAAAATTAAGTATTTCTGAAACAGTGATTTTAGAGAATTAAGAATTGATTTAAATATTAGTAGTAAAAACAAAGTGTTGGTTTAAATAGTGATTTTAAGAAACAAATATTCACTAAATTATGCGTCATGTAAATTTAGATGTGGAATAAATTTCAGTTATTGAAACTAAATATTCGTTTGATGTGGTATTGGTAAAAAAAAAAAGTTACAAAGGTGGGGTATTGGTCAAAATAAAAGTTTGTCAAGATGGTGTTATAATGGTTGTAAAAATGTGGGTATTAGGTAAAAATTAAGTTGAAGAATAGATATTGGTAAAAAGAAAAGTGATCGTTGCAAAGTATTGGTTTAAATTTAACTAATACTTATGTTTTGGAAATTTTGATGATTAATCAGTTTTATTCTTTTGATTATTCACATAGAGCCTTGGTGCAATGGATAAAGTGCTAAGTAATAATCAATTCTAAGTGAGTCTTCTGGAAGGTTCAATCCTCAGTACAGGCGATATTAAGAATATAATAAGAATTACTTAACCCTTAAATGCTTGTTGTTTCAAATACGACACATTCCAACAAAATGCCTATTTAATATAATATTCAACGAAAATGTGTAAAACTAACTTGTTTCACATCTGCAATGAGCCTGTTGGCAAGTGCGAGTAGGTATTAGTATGATGTTGCATCAGCACACCCACTAAATAGGCAATCAGTATCTTCGATGTCAAACCAATATAAAAAAATAAAGAATTTAAGGGTTAAGACTTGTCTGCTAAGGGGCCGAGAACAATCTACCCCTGTGGATTAAATGAAGGGTTCAGTCAGAAATTCTGTACAGATTCCAACAAGATGAACCTGAAGAAGGTCGGACGTTACATCGACAGAAACGTTGTGAGAATAACATCCAAAATTAGAACAGTAATCAAAATAATCCAAATTAATACTTATTAATACTAATACTTATTACAAGTATTTCCTAAATGAGCAGTTATTCCTAGAATCACTTAAGCAATGGTCTCATCTTTAGAGAATGCATCATCACCCCAGTAATTTGGTTGGAAAAAAAAAAAGTTAGGAAGAAAAAAAAAATTGCCTCCATTTATGATGGCATCATTGAGAGTAATTGAATTTATTAGTACAAATTATGCCAATTTAAGGATATTATTGTTATTTAGCATTGTTGGCTGACCTGCTTTTTCTGATCATCTGTTACAAATGAAAAATAATGTGAAGCCCGAAGCAGGATAGGAGGAGGGAGCGGGAGACAAAAATATATATATGTCACAAAAGTTTAGATCAACCTGGTACCTTAGGTTTCAAGCTAGTGGAGCGAACCCAGACGAAAAATACTGTTTTTTCTTGAGTTTTAATTATAGATTGTTCACTGGCAGAGTAGTTTATTATTAAAATTCAAGAAAACCCAATATTTTTTGCCCGAGTCCGTACACCCAACTTGAAACCTAAAGTACCAGGTTGATCTGAATTTCTCTTACATTATAAACAAATATTACGCTCTTATTAAATAATCAAGCACTATTTGATTAGTTTCTACCCAATATAACAAATGTATATATATTTAGCTTAGAAACATTTTGGTACTGGTACCAGACAAAACCGCTTTTTTGTTCAGTATCTTCTGTCCGTTTACGTAAACAGTCGGAAAATGCTGAAGCACTTAGCCAATCAGAATGCTCGAGAAGCAAACGACAACTCTGGGTCTTCAGGGGATATGACCCCGCAAAGACGGAGGGGTTCCTGGTGACAGTACACAACAGGAACACTAAAACCCTCCTTCCCACGTCAGCGCTAACTCCAAAAGAAAATCATCAATATTTTTTGAAAATGACTAAAAAAAAAATGCTTGCAAAAAAAACAAAAAAAACGAAAAAACACCGAAAAAAACGAAAGAAAATTTGTAAAAATCGTTTTCATTGATTATGTTATTTACAATCTTTAGTTTATTCATAAAAAACACAATTCATCGAAAAAAAATGTTCACTTTTCTGTGAAAAAAAATGTTATTGATTTTCTTTGTCAAAAAATAAATTGTCATAAAAATGAATACATGGTTAATGTTTTTTCTTTCATTATTTTTTTTTTGTTGAAAATCTGTCTCGTTTTGATTCGGCTTTTTCCAGCTGTTTATTGATTGTCAGTTAAAATGATGAAGAATATTATAAGGGGATTGAAACTGATGAATGGAATTAACAAAATTGGATTACTCATGAGGACGGTTTATGACAAGTATTTGTATACATTGGAGTTGAAGACGACCATGTTCTAGTCTGCAGGGAAGTAGTCCTGCGGTAATGTGTTCCACGGATGGGAAGTTCTTGGAAAGAACATCTGTTCATAAAAATTCTGCTTAGCATTAGACATACAAAGGAAAAAAGAAACGTTCTTTTCAGTTGTGGTAGTTAGACGAGTTCCTGCTGAGAATGAGGAATCAGAGATTTGAGCTCAGTCGAGTAATTTTCATGGAAATAATGATAGAGTAGTGATAGACTAGCAACGTCTCTTGTGTAAGAAATGGCCTGTTGAGAACAGAAGAGATCATCCCATGTGCATTGTTAAGGTGGCATAAAAAAAATCAACAAATCAGAAGTTGCTGATTCATAATAATTTTTTTTTTTTTTAAAGCATATTATTTGGATCATTCGGACTACTGTTCTCATCTTGAGTGTTATTCTCACAGCGTTTCAGCCGATGTAATTCCAGACCTAAAAAATTCAGAAACAATTTTTAAAAGCTTTCTAGTTACTTGTAAACAAGATCTATATAATACTAAAACTCTGAGGACCTTGCATGTTTGACAAACTAGATTGGAGATAACTTATTCAAGAGTTGCCTCCCTTGATAATGTGTAATCTTAAAATTAAGAAAAAAACTGAGAAACAGTCAAGAGTTACTTCTCTTAGTCCGAGAAGAAACTGATGTAAATAGTTCACTTTTTAAATTTGAATAAATGTTATTCTGATATAAAAACGTTACCTACTTTTTCAATGCTCGATTGATATTGTCAAAAAAATGTAACGCCTCCCTCAGTCACTTTTAACTTCGGAGGAAGCCGGTTAAAGCCGCACAGGGTGAATGCCATACCAGGTATAGGTAGTGTTACTTTTAACGGAAAAAATACTTTATTTTATTCATGACTTGAATATTAAAGAAATTAAAATAAGAATCTATATAATAATATGCTAGGGCAATTTCATGTTCGTATGTACGTTATCACTTTCCATCCCTATTTTAAAAGATGAGATCGCCCGATCGCTGAAAATGCAAGAAAATAATTTAAAATATTTTATCTAATGTTGTTGTTGTATCGAACGTGAAATTCTAAGATAAACTTTTTTAGCCTTTAGGCTAGGATCAAAGTGTAGCGTTTTCACCAGACGTCCATAGAATGAAAATATGTCACAAACTCCTATAAGGCTTTTGGAGATAGACCCCCATAACTAAATATATTCTGAAATTACATTAACCAGAATACTTAGATAAGTATGCTTCAGTTTGAACAAAGGTGGTACAATAATATCGTGGGGTCTTTGTTCGTACCAGGCGTCCATAGAATGGAAATATATTTTAGGTATGGCAGCAATATACAACAGATGAAGGATACAACTGTGGAATTTCCATGGGTCCCGCTAGTAAAAATGATAACATAGGAATAGGAGTACACAAGAGTCGTCATTCATTATACCGCAACGCCGGGTCATTTTTCTCATTCTTTTTAAAAGTCTGTTTTAGACAAATCAAGAGAATATGAAGAGTTAGGTTGAATTTTGGATTCTTGAAGTCGATGTTCAAGGTTCCGCTGCCACAACTTCCTTGAGAGTGTCATTGGTGTCGTCATTGAGGGTTCGCTTCCTTCCTGTATGCTTAACATTATCTAGCCTTTTGTCATCTTGTTGAAACTTCTAGAACAACCACCCTACAAAGTGAACAGGAACAGACCCTTCAGCAAATACTTATTCAGGTTTCTTCCAGTTTAGAAACAAAACGTTTTCCCTTGGTTGTATGAAAAGAAGGCTTTATTTGTGTCGATGTTCTAACAATGTAACATTTACAAAAGAAAATGGAACAATGATAATTAGTCCACAAAAGTTTTCCTAACGAAAATTACACAGAATAATGGATTTACATTATGAACTAAAAGTATTTAAAGAGCACAAACCTCCACCAAAACTTTTCGTTTCTCTACTATATAACAATAACAGATAACTAAAAGAGACTTCTTCTTCTTATTATTATTATTATTATCATTATTCACTTATTAAGAGTTTTTACACAAGTTATTATCATTGATTGTTCACTGACAATAACAAGTGGTGTTCCCTGGAGTCTGAGTGACAACAAGCCTATCAAGATTTCTAGAACTCTCTGTCTTTTTATAACCAATCTTTTTACATTATTGCAACAGGTGCATACCATCGATTTTTTTTGCTGGCAGTGACGATTAGTCTTTACCATTTAATTATCTATTATTGTTATAAAGCTATATCTGTTTGTGTGTGCATGATCTGCAGTCTTGGATTAGATTGGATTGGATTTGTTCTGATGCTGAGAAGTTACTTTTTCATGATGTGTATATATATATATATATATATATATATATATATATATATATATATATATATATATTATACACACACACACTTACAGGGTGGTCAAAAAGTCCTTGTACACCTAATTTTTTTATTATCAAACACCAAAATAATAAAACAGCAAATACTGAAACCAGCTACACAGGATTTTACTAGCTGGACCCGTCGCCCGGCGTTGCCCGGCGTTGCCCGGGAAAAGTATAAAAGAATGAATTTAAATTTGTCAACATTCGACAAAATGCAAATAGGTCACATCAGACAATTTTAATGTTTTGAATAAATGTCTGTTTGGAATTGTAAAAAATCTATTTACCCATGAAAAGGATTACTTCTGAGTTCAACAAAAATAGAAATTGCCACCGTGTAGAACGATATCTCCTTCACTGACCGATTATAGAAAAGGTTATTTGTTTCGGGTCGGGATATTTGTAAGTAAATTATATTTTAGGCATGTATGATAAATATATATTATGTAGTAATAAAAAGAAAAAAATGAAATCAATTTTGATCTGAATTGTGCAAATTAAGGTGTTGATTAATTACTATTTTAGTCATAAATCCCAATTTCGTATGGAGCTAGAAATGCAAAACAAATTTGAGGTGTTGATCACTAAATACTGTTTGAAGCAAGTATGAGTGTAAAAAGACAAAACTATGATTATTTGGTATTGGTCACGTGTATAATATCTATTATTAAAATGCAGAGAGAATGCAAATAAGTCACATTATCAGTAGCAGTTTTAGTGACGAAGAAATTAAATAAAAAAGTTATTTTAAATGTTATGCCAGTCTGTGTTCGAAATTGATTTTTAACTATCATGAGTTAAATAAAGAAACGTTATTCGTCATTATAAAAATATACTTAAATAAATGGACGAATGCTAATTTAAATCGTATGTGAGCAGAAAGAAATGTACGTATATTTGTAATGTTTATTGGCTGTGAAAATGTAAACGCGTTTTTTTAAAAAATTGAATAAATATATATATATATATATATATATATATATAGTGAGGGGAGGAAGAGTGTGTGTGAGAGAGAGAGAGAGAGAGAGAGTCGACGGTTATATATAAAGAAAAGAAAACTTCTTACGTAAAATAACCTCACACACACACACAAATAAAGAAGAATACCTAACGTGAAAATGAAAACACAAATTTTGGATTAATGTTAGGTTTGTATGGATGGTCGAAAGTGAAACAATGAATTTGTGTTGTCTGTTAGTTAAAGTAGTGTAAGGTTCGTAGAGAAATTTATATTACGGGCTTCCATGTATTTGGTATCAACAATTGAATCTTGTCGAAATAAACACTGCAGTTCGTTTTACATTGTAAATATTTGGAAAATGATTTTAAGTCATAAGTTGTTATGTATGAAATTCAGTAAAAAATGAAATTATACCTCAAGCCAACGAAGAGTGATAAGGGAAATATCTAAAGCCGATTCGCTGAAGAGAGTGTAGCCTCCATTTTGAATCACGGAACACTATAAGTAATCATGTTTGTTAAATGTATTCTGTAAAAACGTAAATGAGAATAAGTCTATACTTAATAGTTAGAAATAACGTAATGTGATGAAGCGTCTATTAAATTTGTGCGGAATGTATTGTATTATGTATTAAATTAATAGCAGATGAATAGAAAATAATAAGGGTTACGTTTTTATAAAGTATTTGTTGTTTATTAGTTCCCGATGTAGATAGGAAGAGTGTTAGCAGTAAAATATTAGAGAGAAAGGTTTTTGCTACCACCTCTATGGAGTATGTTTTGGGGAGAGTCTACGATGATGGGCCAAAAGTAATATTTAGTGTTAGATGGAGAAAATAATTATGAATTTATTATAACACATTCGAGTGAATAAGCTTAATATAGTGGTGAGTTTAGTAGCCTGTGATGCGTGTCATTATTTTCTTACTCTTGTTGAAAGTACAGTGGAAAAAACGTCTTAATTTTATATAGAATATATATATATATATATATATATATATATATATTGTATTACTGGTTAGCATACATTTAAAAATATAAAATAAATTTGTGAGCAAAAAAACCATATATATAGGTGCACAGGGACTTTTCTATCACGCTGTATAATAAATTGTCAGACAACATATCGTTTGTCTGTGACAATTCATGTTGAAGTGTAACTTTTTAAATTAACTTTTTTAAAACTATTTTATAACTTTAAATAATTTACTGAATTAATGTAATGACCAAACGATACATAATTCAGTTAAACTTCATAAAAATCCGAGTTAAAAAAACGAAAGACGTCCTATTGGTTTGTTTTTTTTATTGCAAAACCGTTTTTTTTTTAACTAACATATTCCTTCATTGAATTATCTTTCCAAAAATATAAATATCTTCTTACAAGAAATTAAGAAAAAAAGGACGGAATTAATACTTCACTTGGCCATGGATGACAGAATAAGAACAATCTACCCTCGTGGGTTAAAGAAGGGGTGCAGTTTGGAATTCCATCCAGGCTCCTGAGTTCAACATAAAGATTTGTTGTGGAAATGGTAGCAACAGAGATGAGAAAAATGGTTTGAAACACGTAAATTATGTAGACAAGATTATTTGGATAACTCAACATGTTTTCTTCAGAAAAATGCGCAGATAAAAGATAAAGAGTTATCTGTCCCTGTGCATTTTTATAGAGAAGACGCGTAGCTATGTTTATTTTCAGGTTAATTTTCATGCTAAATACTATAAACAGTTAAGCGTTGTTAAGCATTGTTTTAGAAAAGTTGGCAGGGGAAGACCAAGGAAAACATTAGAGGAAGAAATAAGGATGAACTTGAAAGAAAAAGGAATAAATAAAGACCTAGCCAGAGATAAGTTAGTTTGGAAGCTTATTTCTAAAATCTGTTTCAACAGATGGCAGCATGTAAAACTGGCATTAAACCGAATATGATGAGAGAATGGATGAGAGTTTTTGGTTTAGTCGATGTAGAATAGTTGAGGTAGCAGGGTCAGTTGGCAGGGAATCCATAACGATGGTTTTGATAGGAATGAGGATAAATAAAAACCTGGCTAGAGATAGGTTAGATTGGAATTCAATTTCTAAAAGCCATCCAACACAGTCCAGCATATAAAACAGACGTTAAACCAAATATGATGACGATAATTCCATCTTTAATTATTGATTTTTAAAACGTTTTTATCCTTAATTATCCGAATATGACACTGATGATGTTTTTACTCAAGAAAATGACGTAAAATCATTATTTTTGTACAAAATAAGTTGTTTGGAAATAATGTCGAAACCGATTTCATTGTAAATAATTTTTGACCAAGCATTAAGATATTGCGTATTGTTCTTTGAACGTTCTTTCACAAGCGCAAGTCGACTGCAAGCAACACAACTGATGAATAAATCAATGAATTGTATGTTGATATGCGTAATAGTAGTTGCTTAGTAGAAATGCAAATAACATGTTGTTTTTTGTTATATACTAAGTAAATTTGGTATATAGTTGCTGAGTGCACCAGTTGAAGCATTATCCAGATGCTAGACAACAGATAAGTATAGCAGATTAAAAAAATAAAATACACAAAAGAAAATGGCAGATTACCAAAACAAAACCAACACGCTCGTTCCATAACCAAAACATGGCCTGATTTTTTAGTCTTGAATGGTGCCCATTAGACCGATTATACATGCCCGATTAACATTTTTGTAAAAATTCGCCCAACTTTTAAAATTTAACAGAAAATCATAATGTAAAATAAACGTTGAAATATTAATTTAAGCTTCCGTTTCAGAAGTTTCGAGATGAGGATTGATAGTTTTTATTATTTGGACGACTATTCTCAACTTGCTTCTTATTTTCACAACGTTTCAGTAAATGTAACCTTCGACTTTCTTTAGGTGCATCTTTTCGAACTTGGGAATCTCAAAAATGGAATTACAAACTGAACTCTTTATTATTGTTCTTGTTCCATCATCCATAGCAATCAGTTCTAAGTGAGAGTCTTCTGGCGGTTGAAGGTTCAATCCTTACTACAGGCGATAATAACTAAGAATGACATAATAATTAACACTTTTACTCAGTCATTGCTGACAGAATGAGAACAATCTACCCCCCGTAGATTAAATAATGGGTTCAGTTTGGAATTCTGTATAGATTCATGAGTTTGACAAAGATTCCTAACTCCGAAAAGATGCACTCAAAAAAAGAAAGTCGGAGGTTACATCGACCGAAACATTGTGAAAATAACAACCAAGCTGAGACTAGTAGAGCAAATAATGCAAAATTATTGTTTTCCGATATTTCTTTTGCAAAAGACTTCTTTTACCGTCTCACAGTAAATTAAGATCGTTAACATATAAGTGTGATTAAACTATTTAAGCAATTAATATTTCAATGATAGAACTCATTTTTCTTTTGCCAATGGACAAGATTCTTGTTTTTTCACATTCTTTTGCAAGGGGCTTCTTTACTGACTGCATGGTCCAGAACCGATTCATAAACCAATGAACTATGTGTTGGCATGCGGCGTAGAAGTTGCATAGTAGAAATGCAGATAGTAAAGAAACGCTACGAAAACTAGGTTGATCGTTGCCGATTGTACAAGCTGAAATATTATCCAGCTACAGGATAATGACTACGTACAAAAGATAAAATACAAAATCAGAGAAGAAAAAAAGCAGATAAGATATTCTGCTTTTATCAAAACAACGCCAATACGTCCCATAACTAGAGATGGCCAGAGTTCCTATCCGCCTGTACAAAATAGTGCAGCAGATACACGGCGGCAGCGTTATTCTATGCCAAACACTTTATCTTCACTGAAAAAGTATTATTCATCCTCAGCTTTAAAATAATACTCAAGTATCTTAACTGAAGGTTAAGTGCCGCTGTTATTTGATAATTATCTATTATTATACTAAAGCTGAGTTAATCAATGTTTGTTGCTTCTAAAAAATTTAATCACACAAAATACATGCTGAAATATTCCTCAGTTTTGTGGATTGAGTTATGTTTAAAAAAAAACTTCCATTTTAGTTGTTCTAATTAGCCGTAATTTGCAATTAACCCAACAAGTGACTCATCTCTTACTAAGTTTCTATCTATCACTCTCACCCTCTCTCTCTCACTGTATGTTGTTTGACCCCCCTGCTTTTATTTCATTCGGTATCTATTACTCTCGCTTCCGTCACTCCCCCTTTCTCTCTGTGTTTATTAACATTCAAAGGTAATGAAAAATAGAAAAGAAAAAGATTGGAATGATCCATTATAAACAAAAGGGAATGTCATCACAAGTAATAATACTTTTTAACCCGTAGCTGGAAAGAGAAAGAGAGAGAGAGGGGGAGATATGGCGAGCAGAAAGAGACTAATTTTGAATTTTGTTGTTTTTTTTCTTTTCCAGAATGATTTAAAATAACTGATCAAACTGCACAAGTTCAAAAGCTTTCAACTTAAAATCAAGAAACTTTTTTGCAAAACTTTGTATTTCCGTTCACTCATTGCAATCATAAAAATTATGAAAGATTAAATTGTTGGCGTTTCAAGATCGCCTTTTGTTACAAGGCCAAACAATGGAAACCTACAAACATTTTTTTTATTTATTTATTAATAATAATTATGTATCACTATCTTAGATAGTTCTGTGGGTAGTTGGACAATATGCTCTATCCTTTAATTAATCTTTCAAGTTTTCTTTTCTACTACTTCTAACCTATTAGAAATAGTTTTCTATTTAAGCCTCTAACTATAGCTTTTATGGCCAATTCATCTATCAATGATATTTGAACTTAATAAGCCTTAACATTTTCTCATTGTTTGATTGTATATGTTACGATTTATCCTTCCTAATAACTCTTATATATATTGTATAAAACAATATTTGTTTTAATTTTTCCATTTGAGGTTCGAGCTCCTTGTAATATTGCATAGACTTCTTTCTACTTTCAACCATATTTACATCCCGAATGAAAGTTCCAGCCGAGTAAGCTTTATTTGAGGCTTAATAGTATCCACTCCCCTCATCGTTTCTATTTACTGTATAAATGAGGATACCGATCTGTATTCTATTGATGTTGTCTATATGCTTTTGCTTTTAACTCCGTGGTGACACCCTGTGCTGACGATACAATCTAATATCAGTAAAATATATGGTCTTTGAAACGATCGTATACAGTTTTTATGTTAAATTCTTGGAACGTGATTTGAGCATGTAATTGTGGTTACATGGATCTATGTTATATATATATATATATATATATATATATATATATATATATATATGATAAAGAATAGAAAAATGTTCCAACGTAATGGAAAATGAAATAAGGAAAACCAAAATATTAATTAAATATCCATCTACGTTTCACCTTTATTGGAAGGTTTCATCAGGACGGGAGATTGAAGAAAAAGAAAAAATACAGAAACAAGTACCAAAGACATTTATTTTTCAGACTTTGTTACTTGTTGCTATATTTTTTTTATTTTTCTTCAATCTCCCGTCCTGATGAAACCTAATAAAAAAAAAAATGGTGAAACGTAGATGGATATTTAATTAATATTTTGGTTTTCCTTATTTCATTTTCCATTATATATATATATATATATATATATATATATATATATATATATATATATATATATATATAGTCTTAATTTGGTAAATCTATTTAGTTTTTTTCAGTTTGTGATATTTTCTTTCAAGTTTTTAAAAACTGTTTGACACTAAAAAACATGAATAGAATTGTTTTTTTTTATAGCTTTAATTTTAAGTAAATAAAAACTATTCCTATACGTGTAACCAAGTTCAAAGCGTTTTAAAAACCATAGAATCGATAGTGGTAATTTTTAGTGTAATTATATTGCTTTTAAAAAGGATAGTATAACATCAACTTTGATGTCTTCGACAAGTTCTTTCATATTGTTTACGTTATAAAACCTGGGTCTTTTTAATGTGATGTCCCTATTTGGCAACCTTGGTATGAGGGCCGAATGCACTGCACTCAATCAAGCCGTGTTTTATTGTATAAGAGGGTTGGCATGCTAGACACAATGGCTGTTATTTTTAGGAGGGGGTCAGTACATTGTTTACCTGCCTCGCACAGCTAGAGCTCTTCGGATGGGTGCAATGATTGACTCTGTCAGCACTCGTGGTGAAGGAGCCTCAGGTAATCGGTCATACCTCCTCCCCTCCCAAAGCAGGATCTCCTGAGATCGACCAGAACAGACACTACCCTTTGAATTATTTATTTGCTAAAAAATGTGAATACAATTTAACAAATTAGGCACAAAGCCATCAAAAGTGTGGGGAGTTTGTGTGTGTGTGTGGGGGGGGGATCGTTGGTCATCCTTTTTTCTTTTTTTTTTATACTAATGGATCGCCACTTACCAAGGCCAAAAGCCACTCGAGGGTAAGAACTAATGAGATTGTCAGTGGAATGATGAACAATGCTATGAAAGGATTGAGAACGATAGACAAAATGGGCAACGTTTGATTAGTTAAGAGGACGCCTCAACAGTATTTATTGACATTGGACTTGAAAATGACAATGTTGTAATCTGTAGGGAAGCAGTCTCACAGTAACGTGTTCCACGGGTAGGAAGTTCTTGGAAAGAAATATTTTAGAGAAGTTCTATTTGGCTTTATGTATATAAAAGAAAAAAGAAAAGTTATTTGCAGCGTTATTAGAAGACGAGTTCTTGCTGTGAATGTTTTACATGGGGAGGGGGAGCAGAGAGTGGAGCTCAGTCTAGCACCTACCATGAAAGTAACGATAGAGTAGAAAAAGACTAGCATCCTGTCTCTCCTACTCTTAACTAGACACATTGTGACCCATTCGTTCAAGCACACTTCCTTTCATTCTTTCATCTTTTCTCCATCACTTTCACTTCAGCAATCACCACAATACCACAGTTACTCTATGAACTACTCTACCTAAAATATCCCCAATCTTTTAAAATCAATTTTTTTAACAAAATATATTTACAATTTCATTGGAAAAAAGATGGGGAGTGGAACAAAAAATATCATGGACAGGCTTCTAAGAGTAGACCGTAGTTTCCGGTTTGTTTATCACAGAAAACAAGCAGACCAATCTCTAAGTGGGAGTGGTATTTAAGTGGGAGCAAAATGAAATATGGGTGAAGTTTACATTTTGATAAGGCCGGATAGTACTGGAAAACTTTTGGTTAGGGAGGAGTAAGCATGGCGAATATGCAACCAGCTGAAGATATTCACTTCCTTATTGGAATTCCTATCAGCCTACTTCCAATCTGTAACTGTAGTTTTTATTGATTGGAGTTTGGTGTGTATAGTGTTCCATCCGAATTGCCATTTATTTTGGATTGCAATATTAATTTCCAAGTTGGTGTATTGCATATAATCTGGAAAACCGGTTATTTCTTGAGTGGATCTCTGGCAGCTAAAACAGCTTTTTCATTCTCTTTGATTCCCAATGTGATTTGGAATCCAAGCCCAATTTGTTTTTGATAGTGAATCCAATTTGCACTGAACTCAATCAAGAAGTGTTTTACTAGAGATGGGGCGGAGGGGCAGGGGCGGGGGGGCAGGGCTCTAGTGCTCTTCTTTATTCATTTTCTTTTTTATTTAGTTTTTTAACAAACTCTTTCTAAACAAATTTATAAATACAGCTCATGTTCTTACTCAAATAACAAACATTTCATTGGATCACATGGAGGAAATTACTTCAGTAGAATATGACCACTGTCGACCAAAGAAAAAGTCTATCAAGCATGAATTACAAAGTGCAATGAGGTATAGAAGTAAAACTTGGTCAGTAAGGGTTGAGGACATGCATTGCATGGAGAGAAATTATATAAGAATGATATGATGGATGTATAATTTGAGTCTGAAAGACAGGCATAGATCAGATGATCTCAGAGGAAGATTAAATATGGACAGTATAGGAAGACTTTATTGGTTTGGTCATATCGAAAGAATGGGGGTGTAGAACAATTGAGGTAGCAGCGTCAGTTAGCAGGAAAATATGGGAGAAACTGATAAGGATGAACTTAAGAGAAAGAGGGATAGATATAGATCCGGCCAGAGATAGGTTATTTTGGAAGTCAATTTCTAAAAACCGTCCAACACATGCAAGCATACAAAATGGACGTTAAACCTAATATGATGGTGGTGATGGTGATCTATTATTGTTGGTTTATGACTACAAACGATTAGTTATGTAGTAAAAACTGATCCCCTATTGTCATCATTTACTTTCTTACATTTTTGAACTGGTGTTTTTTTTTGTTTTTGTTTTCTAAAAAGTTTTCTTTCCACACAAATTCTTTAATAACCTCTGCAATTTAAATTACACTAGAAAAATATGGGACACGTAGGGTCACCCACTGAGCTTGGGTTAGGTTGTTTGAACCAGGAATAAAGTGAGTTTGTAAAGCCAGTTAAATTAAAAAAAAGAAAAAATATAAAATTAGTCTCTTTCTGCTCACTATATCTTCACCTCTCTCTCTCTCTTTCTTTTTATCTATAGTTACAGCTTAAATAGTATTACTATTCGTGCTGGTATTCCCTTTTGTTTATAATGGACTATTCCAATCTTTTTTTTATTTCTTCCATTCTTTATTACCTTCAACTGTTAATAAACGGAGAGAGTGACATAAACGAGAATGATAGATACCATATAAGAGTGGGGGTGAAGAGTCAAACAACATACAGTGAAAGAGAAAGAGAGAGAAAAGCTTAATATAAGATTGGAAACAAGGAGTTCATTGCAGATTACGACTAATTAGAACAATTAAAATGGAAGGTTTTTTCGAACATAACTCAATCCCAAAACTGATGAACATTTTAGCATGTATTTTGTGCAATTAAAATATATAGGAAAAAAATCGTAGGGAAACAAACGTTGATTAATTCAGTTTTAGTATAATAATAGATGATATTTTTGCCACTATATAATAAGTCTTATATTAATTCTTTTGGATTTCATATCATTAGTAAACTATATATGGGTTTATTATATAATAGTTTTGTTTTTGTTTTCATAATATGTGACCTAGATAGATCACCGAATATTCTAGTTAATAATAATGATTTTGCTGGAAAAATGATCAGCTTAATTCCAATGGCTTAATAATAATAATTAGCTTAATCTCCAAATGAAGAAGATTAATCATATTTCAGTAAACACTGTCTAGAAAGGTGAGGGGGAGGAGACAATGTGGTAGGAGAGGAGGAGGAAGAGTACTACTACTACTAATAATAATAATATTAATAATAATGCATTAGGTGGAACCACACAAAAACGGTCGTGAAAGGTCAAGGGGGATGAAAAAAAAAAAGAAAACGAGGAGAAAGAGCACCAATCAGATCTCCATTGGGAGGGTGCCGAGAGTACTGGAACCTTGGAGAGGTTTATTGCCACTCAACTTCCAGAGACCAATGGTGAACGGCTGTTGCGATAACACAAAGTCATTTGCAATGGTTATCAAAAAGAAGCGAAGAGTACTGGAAATTTGAGGAAACTTGTTGCCACTCAGACTCCAGGAAACACCACTTGTCATTACCAGTGAGCAACCAGTGATAATGACTTGTGAGAGAACTTTCAGTGATTAAATAATCCTCCACTCTATAATAAAGACCAATGTGTATTTATTTGTATATATTTATCTTTCTAAGGTGTTTGTCTGGCTTACTATTTGCTTTCTTGAAAGTGGTTTCGTCTGGGAGTTAGAAAAAAGCATGTGTTTTACTCGCTAACTTTTGTGCAACGGGATGGAAGTACATATATACAGCTTACTATATGTTCGCTTGTAAAAACATGAATAAACTTTATTTCTCCTCTTTCCACATAGCTATTAGGTTGGCCGCATGGGCTAAGGGGTTGACTTGAGTTGACCCGTGTCTTGGGTTCAAACTGCGTGACCAGCAGAATAGTTATATCCACACTGACGATTCTTTAAAAGAATAAAACATATGTATGTGGAAAATAATTTTAAATATTTATTATAACATATATACACACACACACACACATTGATTTTTATTATAGAGTGGAGGATTAGGATATCCATATTTCCTTAACTTAGAGTTGTTTCTAGCTGGATCATCCTCACTTATGTGTAATTAATCATATAGTTTATTTTGACATTAAGTAACCTTAAAAAGATTGATATGCCGAATGGTTTCTAAGCAGTCAATGTTTTAAGGAAAATGGGGGGGGGTCCAGGCTGATGATGTGAATTTGAAGTGTGGTCGCACCATAGCTGTATACAGTTTTAAATAATTGGCTGGAAGGTGACTAACAAAGATTTTGTGGAGTGATGCCAAGACACCTTCGGCCTTCTTAACAATTTTAGAGATGTGCAACATCTGTTTACACATCAACTTTAATAGGTGTCTTTTTTTTTTAATTTTTATCAACAGCGTCTCTTCACATGTTAGCTTTAAACCAGGATTCTAAAAATTCTGATTCCTAGGATACCAAAAAATCCGACTCCAACTCTGATAATTCGAAAAATTTGACTGACAAAAATCCGACAATACCAAAAATTCTGATTCCCACTACGATTCCTTATTTTAAAGTCTTCCAATATTCAAACTTTCTGTTGATTCTTCAAAATTAAAAAATCCGATTCCAGTTCATTCCCAAATCTCTGACTCTGCAACCCTGCTTTAAACTTTGAGTTTTTTTCTCTCTTATTCACTGGCCTTGATGCTGATAACAGTAATTTGATTTTGTTTAAATATTTAGCTGGTTATTAGCCATGAATACTTTTTAAATGTTGATACATTTTTAGAATATTATACCTATAAAGATTGTTTGAATAAAGTATTCTTTATTGATCAAATATAAACTCAATCCTTGACCTAAAAAACAACAAAATAAATGCTGAAAAACAGTATTTTCTGTTTTATCTTTATTATACTTTGGGTTCACCTTTAAATGAGAAATCCAAAAAGCCACATGATTTTACTAAATTGAAACATTTGATAAAAATATTCCATTTAAAATAACCAATGTCTAATAAAAGTGTGGGAATTTTTTGGTTTTTTATATATTTATCATAGTTGAGATAATAGCGACTTAGTTTTTTTGAGCGAAATAAAGTTTCTTTTGAAAAAACAAAAAAAAACAAAAAAATCTTAGGATAGATTTAGAGACGAAAATGCATTTTGATACTTAAAGGTGACAAACCAAAAAAAAAAAAAAAAAAAAAAATGCTATTTAAAACTTAGCATTGACAGACCACTGAAAATGCTATTTCAAACTTAAGTGTGACAACTTACAGTAAATAAAACTGGAGCAAGGTACTGCTTGTACCCTGACTTTCACAAAACAGTGAATGAGACCTATAGAAAGGAAAAAGTCGACCAACCTTTAACTGACAAAGTTCGATAGATGAATGGACCAAAGGCTAAACATCTTCAACAAACACTGCCATCAGCAAACGAGACCATCAGCGAACACTGGTTATTACAACAGGGAGCGAGCGGGCTTATAGCAGAAACCAACCAGAACTGAGTGGCAGACAAGTCAGCGAACTGATTGAATAGGCAAAATACACCTGCTTATATCGAGCCGAAAATGTCATTGATTAGTCAGCAAAACAAATCATTTGCATAACCAGACGTGGCTCACTTAATTGTCCCGGATGTCTGTATACAACTACTTTGGGACATCCACTGCCCCTTTTCACCGCAGAAACAGCACAAAAGTCGTCAGCATTTAGACGAGCACGAACAGTTATTATCCCCGGGAGCAATGAGAAATTCTTATTCGTATCAACTCCACTACACTCCCACTTGATCTCCTGATATATATTTTTTAATGCTGTAGTAATATGGGTGAAGGGCAACACAGATTAAAAACACAGACTAAGGCATCTCGGTTCGAAACCGCATATGGAAAAAGAATTATAATTAAAGTCAAAATAGAAAAAAAATTATTATTTTGGAGAGAAATTGGAAAGAGGCACATTCCTTTGTCCGTGATGTCAATAGCAAAACAATGGACAAGAGAATGTTATTGTTTAAAAAGAAATAGGGTTGGAAAATTAGGACAAAAACATAAATTTATGTAAGCAATTATTATAAAATGAGGATACTATGAGGCACAAGGAGAAGAAGGAAGTCTCATAGAAAAAGTCCTTTTACAATGGTTTCAAAGCCAATTTATTCCCGAACAACTATGGTTGAAACAATTTTAAAAGAAATTTTGCTATTAACTTTTCAAGAAATTAGCTAAAAAATGCTATCTTATATATATATATATATATATATATATATATATTAATGATTTAAAACATTTTTCAAATCATGTTCTAAATTAAGAGCATACACAAAGGTATATATATATATATATATATATATATATATATATATATATATATATATATATATATATAGAGAGAGAGAGAGAGAGAGAGAGAGAGAGAGAGAGAGAGAGAGAAAGAGATATAGAGAGAGGATTGTGCATTTCTAGCTTTTTTTTAACAATGTTTTTACTGAGATCTCATAAAGGCATAAATTTGTGGCAGACACATTAACTCTAGTTAACGACAGTTTCAATGAATGCATCTCGTCGCCATTGAAATAAACCTATGTTTTCTCGTTTAAAATTGGTTCACAGGGTGTGGAAACTGATAGTGTTAGCCAGGTAAATGATTACCGGCGATCAAGGTATTGCATTCATGAATCTCCACCCAATCTTTCGAATGAGTTTTTCTGCCTTTTTTCTTCTTCTACAATTTTTGCAAGAATAGTTAAAAATATGCACTCTATTTGGGATCAAAAAGCTATTCTTCTTAGACTATTGTCTTCCTACATTCATAGAAACTTATATATATCTTTCTTATATATAAAGTAAAGAAAGTGTTTCCCCCTATTTCATTGACCATAATAGCTTTGTTAACAAAAGGTACATACTTAAAACTGTTCAGCTAGTTTTGGCAAGTATTGGTCTGTGTTCTTACAAACAAAATTTTTATTTCCAATCGACTCTCATATTTGATCAGATCAACAGTTTTTGTTTTCATTACTAATATCATAGAGGGAAATGGAGAAGCTAAATCTATCACTGTACCAAATTCTCTTCCTGCCACCAATGAAATCTGGAAAAATCTAATTAGTCAAGTTTCCGAATTTCACCGCTAATACCCTCCCTTGATAAGATTTTAATCAATTGAATGTTATTTGACCTACTTACATAATAATGTTTTCATAGCATGTTTTATAATCAGTGTATTAATAACACTGGCAAATTGCTAAGGCACAAGCTTGCTAAGGCATAATTCTGAATTTGATTCCTGCCTGCGGTTGCAAATTTTTTTTACATTTATTATTTTTAAACCACAGTCGACTTTTTACTTTGATGGAGTGGGAGGGAAAAGTAAATAGTTGACTTTTTACATTATCAGGTAAGGGCAGCTGGTATTTATAATATAAATAATGTTATTGGCAGAAAAATTGATCAGAGTGCTCAATTATCAGGGTAAGAGCCTAATATATTTATTAAATAAGATATGGACATCATCCAATATATAACTATCTTATTTATTTAATATGTATATTTATATGTATATGGTACAATCAGTTGACGAAAAATCATAAGCACAAAAGTGGGTGAAAAAAAATGAATAAACAAATAAATGTGTAACTTACTATTTCGTGCTTTATTTGACGATTTTAGAAGCAAGGTAAATTCCAATTTTTTTCCCCCCCTTTTTGATGGAATATTCTGTAGGAAAATTTCGGTAGCCATTCCCTTCAACGAAGTGTGAACAGAATTCTTAAAAATGGTGAACAAAAATTAATGTTTTCGAATTTGGCCAACAGGGGTCACTTATTGCAGTCATATGTGTGGCCGTTTGCTGTTTGTTTCTCTTCCAGTATCAATGAACAAGGAAGGAAAAGTGATGAGAAAAGAAGGAAGATGAATGTTCTCTAGTAAAATCTGACTGTGTGGGGGTGGGTTGTTATTTGTGATCGACGAAGTTTCTTATGTGTGGGCGTTTTCTGTCTATTTCATTTTCGGTATAAATAAGAAAGGAGAAGAGAGAGGCAACGGGGTTAATACCATCAAAATGAGGAAGAAGAAAATAAAAAAACTATAAGACAGTTTCGCCTGACAAAGTTGTTCTACAACGAAAGCTTGCAAAAGAAAAAAAGAATTTTTGCACGATTGTTGATTTTCAAAATATTTCACTATATATATATATATATATATATATATATATTAGTATGGAAATCTACTTATGACAAGTGAGCTACACAAAAACATTTGTGTTTCATTCTATCAACAGAATTTGTTAGTTTAACAGCGAAATTTGAAATTTTGCCGTCCCTTTGATAAGTAAATATTTATTTTATATACGGCTTTTACTACTGAAAGCCATTGGTTATTATTGTCTATTTAAAACGTTCACACCTATTCCCTCCACCCTCTGAATATGTGCATATGCATAAAGAGCAAAATATTTGAGAGTCGGATATAAATAATGATTACAAAATTTTATATGCAATCAGCTTTATTTAGTTCATGTTTCAGTACAATTTATATCATTAGATTTGAAGATGACTATAATGTAGCTCTCAGGGAAGCAATCCTGTGGTAATCTATTGCCCAGATGGGAATTTCTTGGAAAGAAACTTTGTTCATGGAAATTACATTTAATGTTAGGCACATGGAGAAAGAGAGGAAAGTTCTTTTCAGTCATGGTAATAAGATGAGTTCTTGCTGTGAATGTCTTACAAGGAGAACCCAGAGATTGGAGCTCAGTTGAGCACCTTTCATGGAAATACCCATAGAGTAGAGAAACACTAGTTGTGTCCATTTTGTGTGAAAGGGGGTGTAGAGAACAGAAGAAATTATCACCAACTAGATTGCAATATCGAGTTTGTACTCTGTCCAGACAAGAAAAGATGCTCTGAACAGTGACCTCCTCAGATGCGGGAGCAGTACTCCATCTTAGGACCTACCTGACTCTTATATAGGTAGAGTCAGGTACTTTCTGGAGCGATAGAATAATCTAACAAAGTTAGCAACAGATTTGATATAAACCTTCCATTTTTAATTTCTTCCAATATTTATTTATGCTTGCAAATCAAGCTATGACTCAAATACGCATGTGTGTGCCGAATAGGACGAAGGGGGAAGGGGGGGGGGGTAAAAGTGTATGGTAGTTTGCTTGAAGGATTATTAGTAAATAAATATATAGATATTTAGTAAGGCTGTATGCAATGTGGAAACACTTTTTGAAAGTAAGTGAAAGATTTACTGAAAAATAAATAGATAAGTTTTTGAAGAAAATATCGCATACATTGTCTTCAATTATGTGTTAATCTCCTCTTTCACCATTCTGTTTTTTTTTCAGCATTGTATACAACCTTATTAGATACTTATATACTTATAAAAGGATTCTTCATCTTTATGATTTTAAATCTATATATTAATAAGTACTGTTTCCAATTTTTTTTTTTTTTCATTGATTATTGACTTCAATTACACAATAACGGAGAATACTAAATTTTAAACATTTTTTCATATTATTCTCATTGAATATAATAACGGGAAAAAGATACAATATTTTAAGAAGCATCATATTTAAAAAATAAGATTAATAGCGAAATAAATTCAACAATAATGCATTTCAGTTTCTTCGTTAAAGAAACAGACTTTTTAATTTTTGTTGGAAGCATTTAAACTGTTAAATAAAATGTTATTTTTGGCTTTACAAAAAACAATATCCAAAAGAAAAAAAATGGCAAGTATTAAGAATCCCGGGCATTGCTGGGTAGGTACTACTGATGGGATGATTCCAATATTTTTCTCGATTCCGATAAAATTACCATTTCTAGTTCTAAAATCAGCAAAAAAAGTAGAATTTAATTTTTTCGGGAGGGGGTGTCGGGATTTAGCGGAGAGCCCTGTTCTACTTTCAAATGTGAATATAATGTTCCTTTTACTTTGACAAATTTCTTAATGTTTTCCCTTTATGGACTGTATCCAAGATTTCGATAAACTCATTGTGCCATTTTTTCCTATTATAATCCATTTGTGCCAATTTTACCTGTGCCATTTTTACCTAAATTCGTTATTATGATCTATAAATTTTAGTTTTACTGGTAGTTTAAAATAAATAAATATTTATCATTAGTACCAGCAATGGAAAATTAAGTTTAAGCAAAGATTAAAAGAATTGTTTTTGGAATCAGAAAATAGGCTCAAATTTTTCCAATTTCGATTCCCCAAAAAGTCCTGATTTTCCTGATTCCGATTAATCGTCCCAACACTAGTGTGTCGAGCTAGTCTATAGAATAAATACAGCTCATCTTAACGCGTCTGTTAACTTTAAAGATAAGTCACATGTATTATTTATTATTGTTATAAAGCTCTATCTAAAAGGATATTGAGCCCTTTGAGTGCAAGGTCAGTTGTCTTGATTCGGATTGGTTCCAATTTTAAGTTGATTTTCATCTTATTTGAAATATCTATGATCATACTAAATGCGAGTTAATCAACGTTTTTTGTATGCACCCACAATTGCCCCATTTGTTAAATATTGGGTGAGTAGACCCACTAGTATATAAATTGGTTAGTTGAAAATAACAGGAAATGAAAGTTCAGTCAGGGTCAACTTGCTGAACTCGAGGTTAGAATTACTTAGGCTGTAGGATTTGATAGAAACGGATGTGACGTCACATGGTCAAGGAGAGAGTGAGTGAGTGAGAAAAGTCGACAGTTTGTTGGGAACACTACACGTTTGAACATGTTATTTTAGAATGCTCTGATAAGATCTGATTAAATAGTGATTATCGATCTCTTTCCGTCTACCCCCACCCCACTAGTCACTGATTTAGAACGAAGATAAAGCTGAATATACCTCCCCTGTCTTCCAACAAGTTTTGTCTTGACTTAGGCTTTTTTTTACGTATGGAACAACTTAGTTGCAGATGGCGTTCCATCAGTCTAGAAATATTGCAGGAAGTGCACATACAAAAGCAAACAAAGGTATGTTTATGAACTTACATTCATGTGTGGCACAAGGCCAAAGCATAGCATTTCTGGTTATGAATAAAATATTAACTTGTATTCAATTAATGATTGTGTTTCGGCACAATATCTATTATTATACTTAAGCAGAGTTAATCAACGGTTGTTTTCTCTAAGGCTATTTTCCTATATACTTTTATAACACAAGATACATGCTAAAATATACCTTAGTTCTGGGATTGAGTCGTGTTTGAAAGCAAAATTCTGTTTTAATTGTTCTAATTATCTATAATTTGGAATTAACTGAACAAGCCATCCATCTCTTTCTAAGCTATCCATGCATTCCCCCCCCATCCTCACTATGCTGATTTAATCACTCTCCAATATTTCTTAATGTCTCTGTGAGCATTTAGAGAAAGAGTGACTCTTTTTATCAGAATCGTCATCTAATTTATATACAGGTGTATGTACACACCACAAACATGTATGTAAATTAGATGGCAAAATAATAAATCTCTTTACCTCTATGTAAACATAATGAAGAATAATAATACTTTTATAATAATAGTAATAATACTAAAGAAGTAGAGGCATTATTTTTAGTCATGCAAGATAAAAAGATACATCACAGTTTTTGAATTTTCGACTGAAATCAAAGTAGAATAACTTGTGGTAGTGGCTGTGCCCCGTTGGGTCATGGGTGCGTCTAGCATTCATTCATCTATGGAGTCAAGTATCACTTTAGTTCTTCGACCTTGCCTAGATTTCAACCTAACAACAATATTATTCATGTATAGGTCAATCCTCACCAAATGTGATCTTCAAGATACACAAACGAATACATTTAGGATATTTTCTTTATGAATAACGATAAGCACCAACGTATGAAAAGTTATAAAAGCAAATATACATTTTTCTTAGTTTTCTTCTTTTTTTATATCTTTAATTTGATTTTTGTTTTTAGTTTGGTGAGGGTGGTGGGGTCAGGATAGGAAACGAATGGTTTATGAAGTTAGGGAAACCCCACAGTGAAACGGCTCATCTATGAGAAAGGGTATGTAAAGAGCAGAAACTGGATTGTTAAGTTGATTTTGTACTCTGTCAAGGCAGGAAAGGGTACTCGGTGCAGCACCTCCCCAGATGTGGCAGCAGTGCTCAATCTTAAGACATTTAATACTTATATATTTAAAGGTACTTTCTGGGGTGATAGAATAATCCAACCCTATTTCTAGCAATCTTAGCAACATCGAATTACCGGTAATAACACTTTTTTTGTGATATTCGCCCAGCGTCGGGCATTCTGCCTTCCACTGAAAGTAGAAGTTTATGGAGAATACAAATTAACATGTGGTCCCCAGTCAGCATGTATATCCCAATTAAGGGAGATGACATACAGTAACCAGTATTTCCAAATGGTCACCCATCTTGTAGTGGCCAGGCTCAACGTCGCTTAACTTCGGTAATCTAACGGGAACTGGTACGTCAACGCGATTATGCTGCATGCAATCTTAGTAACAGATTGGATATAAGTCTTCTATTTTTAGATCTGACGAAGTTCAGTCTATCAAAACAAGGGGCTTTCTCAAGGAGAGGGTCATTATTAATAACTATAAACACCACAAACTCACGGCATAAAAAGTTATAAAGCAGATATACAGAGTCTGCCAGAGGTAACTATATATTTTCTTGTCTGATGGGTATATGTGGAATTAAAATTATAGATACTTATTTTTTTAATTTTTTTTTTATGGAAATCGCTCTAGACAAGGCATGAAGCCATTTTATGTAAGGAGCTAACAAGAACGAAAGATGATGATCGCAAAGATAGGAGATGCCTATTGGCCTCAGTCTTGAAAAGACCAAGGCTATAGGTAGGAGGAAAACAGTCAGCAAGAAAAAAGTTCCACAATGATGGACCCTGTAGGTTTTTTATAATTTGTTTTTTTTTTTAATTTATATTTTAAAAAATTTACACATTTAAAAATAAAAAATTAATTTGAGTTTTGGGGTGTGATGGAGAAGGGGAGAGAAGAAGACCTCGATAGGATATGAATGGACTATAAAGATAAGGAAACTTTACAGAGAAATAGCTGTGTACTCTTTTCACTAAATTATAAAGCAAACATAAATGAGAGGTTTGAATGTTAATAACTTCACACTAACGACCTCATCTCGTGCTATCTTGCAAATGACAGACACGTCACCCTGAACAGTACAATCTTTGTCAGCCAACAGGAGTTCTCTTTTTATTCTTCAATTGCTCTGTAAGGAGTTTTTTATGACAAGTCATATGCAGAATCCATTATTGAACACTAACTTTCCTCATTCAAGATAACACATACACCGTTTCTCCTTTTTCTTTGGAGAGGTTTAATAATAAATAAAATTTTAACTTTGAAGGAGAGATTATTCATTTAAAAGCCATAAAAGGAAAATGCCACCGACCTACCTAACTTGCTGCTAAATCCCACCCCTTCACTGTAGAATCCCCCTAGATGCCGGAAGATTTTCTACTCTGATAGCTTCTTTCTTGGACTGCTTGCCTTTGGATTTCGTCTCCTGGCCCTTGTTTCCCCAACAGTATTAACATACAAAAATTTAAATGTAATGTGAACAAACATTTTGCTGCCCAACTCTACACACAGATGCCCCCCTATAAATCCGGCCCTACCATAGTAGCCCCTTATGGTCCAGTGACAATATGCCTTGTTTGGGATGAATAAAAAAAGGAGGCATAACAGGCATTCTGTGGCTGTTTTCATACGAGCTGATGATCTGTCCTCGTCAATCAGTCTGATAGGGTAGGGGAACTACCTTGTCGAAACGAGCCATGTTTATTTAAATTGTGGAGTCACCACTTATCAAGTCCAAGAGCCATTTCAGGACAAGGGGTTACAATATACTTGTGTGTGTCTATAACATTATCGAGTTATTCCCCTTTGCTGTTTTTTATTTTTTGGTGATTACTTAAAAATGTTTCATATTAGCAGTTGTCTGGACCGGACTAAGAAATTTAAAAAATAAATTGTAGCAAAGTACATTTTATATTCCCAATAACATGGTATAACATTACCAAATTAAAATTGGCTTGTCAGAAGCAAAGTTTGATTTGTCAACTTAAATGCTATTTGGATCTGACTTTGAAATTCGAACCAGATAACTGTATATGTTAAATGTAAATAACAACAAAGCCAAATCTAAACAGGACTCAATATCATATTAGATGGAGCTTTATGACAATAATAACTAATTAAGACGTTTTCAAGTTATTAAAGAGCCTCCTAAGGAGACCTCAGTATTATGAACCTGTCTTGAGATTGGTATTCCAGCGAAGTATACTGTGAGTGGCTCATGCCTCTCCCCCATCTACAATACGAGACCCCCACTAGTAAACTATTCTTTTAAAATGTGGAGTACTGCTGCCACATCCGGGGAGGTACTGCTCAGAGCATTCTTTCTTGCCTTGACAGAGTACAAAATTGATATTGCAATCTAGTGGGGGATGATCTGTTATTTATAGAAAAGACGTTGCTAGGGTTTCTCTATCGTTATGGAAGGTGCTCGACTGAGCTTCAATCTCTGGTTCATCTTTGTAAGACATTCACAGCAAGAACGCGTTGTCTACCACAATTGCAAGTAACTTTTTCTTCGTCTGTGTGCCTAGCATCAAATGGAATTTCCGTAAACAGAGCTTCTTTCCAAGAACTTCCCATCCGTGGAACACATTACCACGAGATTGCTTCCCTGCAGGCTACAACATAGTCATCTTCAAATCCAATGTAAACAAAAACTTATCGTAAACCATTCTCATAAGTAATCAAATTTTTTATTCTATTCATTTTTAATCCTCTCATAATATTCTTCATCATTCAGCTGACAATCTATCCATCTCATCAACTCTTATCCTCGAGTGGCTTTTAGCCCTGATTCATTAGTAAAAAAAATATCCAATGTTAATGTAATTTTCAGCAATTATTCAACAAATTATATATTTTACGAATAGAATATCCATCTTAGGACATGTATAAGCAATAAATATCGCATTAGTTTTAAATATTAGTTTTTTTCTTTCTGTAAGGGGTATGGTACGATTTCAGTGCTTCCCCTTCTCATATGGTAAAGTTTACAAGAAAAGAAATAATGTGTCTACGTTACTTACCCTGTTGCCTAGAATTCATAATGATAAGTTTAATAGTTAAGGATTTTATCAAGCACATGCATATTATTGATGCTTACTGATCCTTTTAAAAATGTATTACTTAATATAATTCAAAATTCCTTGCAGAGCAATTCTTTTCTCTATTACATTTTTTGTATCTAACTCATTTAAAATGTTTTTGGGGTCGGGATGAGTTTGGGTGGGCGCACCCCTAAATGGTAAAGTTTATAAAAAAAAATAATGTGCTCATGTTATTCACCGGGTTGACGAGAATATATATACCAAAATTCATAATGAACAGTTCTTACAAAAAATAATTTTTTAAGTAAAATAAAAAAAACTTTGTATATGTGCACTCCCTATATATATATTTAGGCAAACATTATTAAATAACACAGAGTGTCTTTGCTTGATAAGACTTTTTTAATTTTTTCAATTTTTTTAGAATGGTCCATTTAGTGTTTCAGTCAAATTGCTGTAAGTTCCGTGGGTTTCTTGTTTCATTTTTTCCTGGATCATTCAGAAAATTGAAAAAATAAAAATAAGTCTTATCAAGCAAAAAAAAAAACACACACACACACACACATTATATATATATATATATATATATATACTTTTTGGAATTTATTCATTTAGATATATAATATAAATTAATCAATAATATTAACGAAAATAAAGAGCACAGAGGGAAATTGAAGTGCTAGAGAATACCAATAAGCGATTAAAATAAATAAATTTTAATTAAGTAGTCGTTTAAAAACGATTAAAAGGACACAGCGTGGGATAAAAAAATAAAATAAAAACGGGAGGGAGGGGCAAAGTTCCCCAAAGGGATTTAATATATATAACTATGTTATTACTGGTTGAAAGCGACTATATATTCTTTTTCAACAAGATTCTTTTAAACCAGCATATCAACCCACTTAGAGTTATTTAATTCAGTCATTTTAATAAAAAAATTAAACATTTTTTTCTTCCAGTTCTTAATATCTTCAAATATTTATTCAAGGAGTTTACAGAATGAAAGTTATGTGTCTACCACCGGTCGCAGTTTCATGTTAAACAACATTTTAAGTAGACAAAAAAAAAAAAAAAATCTAAAGAGCTCTCCAAAAGATCCCAGTAGGTTTGAGCTCATCCCAGTCAGGGGGTTCGGAGGTAAGTAGTGCTGGACCTGATTTCAGTTAGTACATCCGAAAAGTAAACTGGTCTAACTTTCTCACCGAAAGTGCATCAATTACCCTAGCACTTAGGGAAACCCTATTATTGAGTAAAAGCTATGAATGGTTTAATTCCGGAACCATCATGTGTGACCGAAAGAACGGAAAGTGAAATTACAGATAAGAATTGATCGATTACTTTGTTTAGTAGCACAGACACCACAAGGTCATTTAGTGCCTAAGTCGTTGTCGTTTTTTTTAAGCAGAATTCTGTTTACGATTACTAGCAGAATCCCATGGAAATATCATCAAAAGGCGATAAAACAGACTGTTGGACATTCATGACTAAAACTTACTGGACATGTCAGGCATGGACTGAACTTTATTTCTACCATGTTAGCTATAATTTATTTTTTTAAATTACTTAGTCTGGCCAAGACGACTTCTAATATAAAGCATTTTTAAATGATCACCTAAAAATAAAGATCAACAATGGGGAATAATTCATTGAAAATTGGTTGGATTGCAGAAAGGATTGTAAATTTTATTATTGATTCCACAAGTGGAATTTTTTTAGGGGGAGGGGGGTCACTTTGTATGCGGTAAAAAATATGTTAAATTTTTAAACAGGTTATTGAAGGTACAAATGGAGCAGAGGAGGGGAATGTGTATCGATCCTTTTTTTTAAGGAGCAGTAGTTGAAGTGATTCACCCCCCCCCATTTTTTTGAAATAGTGTGGAGGAGAGTCAGCTCCAATTTTAGGACCAGCTATAAAATGTTAAAGAATAGGGGGTCATAGTAGTTTCTTTTTTTTTTAAAACAGGAGCGTGAAAGAAAAACAGCTCTAACTTTGTGGGCAGGTGTGAAAGCCAGGTCAATGCAGCATATAAGCCATCGTATAGACTTCTTTTTGTGCTTCTTTTTTTTGTAAAAACTGTACCATTTAAATATAACAAACTAATAGACTCAGTGTCAGTCCTGGATCAAAGTATAGTTGGTTGATTGGTTGTTGGGATTTACGGCATGTCAACCGTCGCTGGGTCATTTCATGCTGAAACCGTACATTTTTCAAACTTATACAGAAAAAATAAAAATCTTAGTTGTAAGGGTGACAACTGTTTATATTGAGTTTTTCCCCATTGCTAATTTAGTTTTTTCAGCTATTAGCTAAAAATATTTCATAATATAGATTGTCTCGGCCGGACTAAGTAATTTAAAAAATAAATTGTAGAAAAGTATGTTATTATATTGCCAATAATATAATACAACAAATACAAATGAAAATTACCTAGTCAGAAACAAAGTTTGTTAGCTTAAATGCTATTTGGGTCTGACTTTGAAAATCCGACAAGATAACTTTATAGATATAGAAGACATTTACCTGGATTAGTTTGATAATATTTTGGAAATGGTGACTCCACACAGCTCCCAAATTGGGGCCTCACCAGTTTTGTGTTATACCAGAATGGTTGAGAGTAGAAACAGCTTGAGTAGTTGATATGGCTGGAAAAGATGGACTTCAGGGTCACTATTTTACACATACCTTGGTTGATTTGTTCATTGTTAGTTTTTATGGCATGTCAACTACTGTTGGGTCATTTTATGATGAACCGTACATATGTTTTGTATACGATTGGTTTGTGGATTAATTTGTTTTATAGGTGTATATTTTATGACGAAATAGTCTGTAAATGATACTTTCTATTAAACCCATAGATGGGATCCTGACAGATACTACCAGTCCTCCGGGTCAGGGTAGACCTGGAAGTAGTGGTAACTAAGGAGTGATTTCCCCACCCCCCGAAGCTCCCTAATTGGGGCCTCATCACTGGAGTCTGTTTTGTTTCACATCCAAGAAAGTTAGGAGAGAAAGCTTGAGTAGTTGATAGGGTTCAGAAATAGGGTAGGCAGATAATAAATAGTATAAAGAGCTGAGAAAGATGAGTTGGTTGGTTGTTTACACCATGTCAACTATCGTTGGGGCATTTTATGCCGAAACCGTACATATATTTTGTATATGATTGATCTATGGATTAATTTATTTTGTAGGTGTACATTTTGTAATCAAATAGTCTGTAAATGATAGCTTGTATGGGCCCCAGACAAATACTACCACTGGAGGTAATGGTAACTATGGGGACGTTATACACTCCTCAAAAGCTCCCAAATTAGGGCTTTCAGTATAGCATCTGTTCTGTCCTCATTCATAAAGGGACAATTCCTGCTAGACTGAGGCAATTAAAAAAAATTTCCATATCAAGAGTACCCCTTTCTGTAGAGATGGGTTTTCCCCATGTTAAAAACCGAGCTTGTGTTTAACTTTCCCCTTATAGGGAGGTAAATAAAGAAGGGCTAAGGAAAAAAATTAGGTCGATCAGGTTGTTGGGTGGAGGTTGGAGAGAGAGAGAGTTACTTGTGGTTTTTTAAATTTGTTTTTACATGTGCCCTCTTTCCCACAGACCCCTGAAGAAGGGGGGGATGACCGTTTTATTATAAATTCCAACATTTCAACCGAGTTTTCAATACAATGGGTTCCCTCCCATGCGGAAGAAAGTTTTCAAAATATCCAATGTTAACAATAAAAGCACAATGGCCAAGAAGACAAAGTTAGAAGTGCGGATATTGATAATAAAGGGAGCTTTGATTAATGAATATTCATTAGTCGTACAGCCCTTTTTAAAATCATTCACTACACAGTCAATATTTCAATTACCCCCACCCCGTTACCACCCCTAACCCTACCAATCGTATGTTTCTATACCCCCTCCTCCACCTACTCTTCACCTGTCAGTAAAGTGTGAGATTAAGGGGAGATAAAAAGGAAAGATTTCTTAAAATGCATCCATTCGATGTATGAGTTCATTGATGAAACACGATTTTAAAATTAAGTGTGAGAGATAGACGGACGGAGCCTCTGATGGAGATGTGTGGACGCATCTAAAAATGCTATTTCAAACTTAAGCAGGAAAGACCGACGAAAATGCTATTTCAAACATACTTTTGGCGGGGATCAAATTGTAGCATCTGTTCTGAAACTACACTTCATCTGTTCTGTCCTCAGTCAGTTAAGGAGAAATCCTTCTAGACTGAAGTAATTTTAATTTTTGTCTCAATCTAGAGAGCCTCTTTTTGAGGAGCTGTTTTTTTCCCCACATTAAAAACCGACCTTGTATCTAAACTCTGCCCTCGAGGGGAGGCAAGTAAACAGGAACATGAGCGTGAAAGATTGACGCAAAATAATATTTTAAACATAAGGATGACAGACCGATGAAAAAGCTATTTCAAATATAAGTGTGACAGACTAACCAACTCTTTTTATAGAGATTTATGGATGCATCTAAAAAGCGTCACAGAGTCACGTGAGCACAATCAAAGTATTCATTTATTCTGGCCGATCGGAATTGAGTAATTGATTGGAAGGGCCATGGGAATGGAGGGTGAGACAATGGTGAGGAGTAGTGGAAGTTGAAACAAAGTAACCAATCAACAACTCACAAGAGGAAAAGTGTCATCAACGACAAAATAATAATAATAGTAGAAAGTCTATTTTGAGATGGACACTTTTGGCGGGTATAGTAGCTACAAGATTGTTTGTTTTTTTCCTAAGTGAGGGCGGGTATGAAATAATGTGATGAACCAAGAGAAAAAGAAAAAGGACAGAAGTGTGCTTGAAAAAGTCTTTTTTTTTGTTGTTGTTGTTGTTTTAAACAATCTGTAACAGTTGCACTGAATTGCTTGGTCATTAAAGTGACGTGACTGACCCAGTCAACCAAAACGATCATAGGGGAGAGGAGGAGGGGGGAGAGGATAGAGTGGGAGGGGGCAAGTACAAGTGCAGGGTGGATTAACAAAGCTTTTTCTCTCGAAAAACACAGCCACCATCACCGACCCATGCTTCACTTTTCTTAGAGAAGGAAGACCTTCTGTTTTAGTTTGACTCTTTAAATTTTGTTTTATTTGGAACTTATGGAAAAAATAGTTAAGTGCATCTGTTAAAAAGGAAAAGAAAGAAAGAAAATGTAGCAGTTACATGAGGAACCTATTTTGTTTATATGCATGCGCAGTATCTTGCATTAGATTGAGTTGTGGTTTGGCTTCGCTCACACCTAGACTTATAACTGCATAAGAATTAGGACGTGACTGCGCAAACTCGAAATCAATGCGCACCAATGAAGCTTGGTGCCAAAAATACGATTCAAACCAGTTTCAGAGTTGATTGCCTCGTGATAGGATGTCTTATCCTGTTTTTATCGTTTTGACCTGCTGAGATGAAACTTCAGGATACAGCATTCATTTATCTACAAAAGCCAGCCTACCAAACAATTCTCCTTATGCTTCAGTGTTCCCTTAAATAAAAGTTGATATATATTTAGTAGTGGAGATGTTGGTGTTTTATGGAAGATGGTGACCATTTTCTTATTCAATTTCAGTCAGATGCAGCCAGACACAATTAACTTTACTTTCTTCATCCTGACTTTTTTCCTAACCAATCATCTAACCAACCAATAAGACTAAAAAAAATCAACTAAACGATGGGGAGAAAACGGTTTGCTTTCGGGTGGATATACTCGTATCACTAGAGGTACTCACGGCACAGGGGCCATCGAGAGTATGTCAGAGTGAAGTATGGTTCTGTTTGGTCCTAAAAGGCGATCTTCCCAGGCATTACCTCCTCCTTTGAGACAGGATATTGCTTTATAATGAGTCGGCTGAGGGGCTCCTACCAGGGAATGCCGACGGTTCTGATCATTTTTGGGGAAGCTGGATTTCCTACTATAAATCCAACTTGGGTCTTACTTTGCTGCATTGTAGAGGGCAGGAAAATATACTCAATTAGAAAGTATTTCACTCCTGACGCAATCCTTGACCTAGATAAGAGTTAAATACATCCTAAGATGGAATAATGTTGACACATCTAGAGAGGTGCCATAAAGAGCACTCTTTCCCGCCTTGACAGAATACAAAATCGACTTCGAAATCTAGTGGGGGATGAGCTTTTCTCTTTCACGCAGAAGAGATGTTGTTAATCTTTCTCTATTCTATCGTTATTTTAATGGTAGGTGCTCGACTGATCCAAATCTATGGTTCCCCTATAAAACATTCACAACAAAAACTCATCTAGCTACAATCACTGTAAATAATTTTCCTTTCTTCCTCTGTGTGCTTAAAACTAAACATAACTTCCATGAGCAAAGTTTATTTCCAAGAAGTACTCGTCTATAGAATATAATACCATGAGGCTGCTTCCCAGCTGACTACAACATAGTCATTTCTAGTCCAATGCAAACAAATTCTTGTTGAGCCGTCCTCTTGAATAATCAAATTCTACCCAGTTTCAACCATCATTACCAATCCTCAAGGTGTTGTCGCATCGTCCATCTGACAAACTCATTAACCTTTGGCCTTGAGTGGCCTTTGGGCCTTGATAAGCGGATTCACATTGGTACATAAGAAAAAAGAACTTGTAAAAAAATAAAATCCAAAGCATATTTTTTATTTTCTAAAAATTATAACGTACCTTTTATATTTTGCCGGAATGACATAATTTACGCCATGTAATGAATTAATTTACTTTGTATGCCAAACTTTACTACAGTACGTTTTTAAATTACATATTAAAGAAAGATAAAGACGTGGAAAAACAGAAAAAAATTAATCAAATTTGTCTGTTAAGAATAAGTGTGCCAACAACAGGGTAGTTAAGGAGATTCATGCAGAAGGGTAGTGCCTTTCAGAGTTGACCCTCACCGCCTCTTCAACTGGTCCCCATGCTCCCAGCACTATATGATGCATATGAAAGCACTTTGTGCAGCTAGTCTGCAGTTAGCCTCTCTATAATGAACGACCGCCCGTGCGTGGCAAAGAGTCACACTCTTCACGAGGTAACCCTGTTAATATTCACTGGCATAGTCTGAACACGGTGGATCTAGAGGAGTGTAACCTCGATTAAAAAATCCCTCTATTCTTTACGGGTAGTTGTAGTTCCTGTGGTGATCTTCAACTAACGAATGCTTTGGTAGAGAGACCGTGGCAGCATCAGAGAAGCTCATCCTCCATGACAACCGGAAGGTGCACTGCTCCAATTAGCGGAGAACCATAATACATCTCTACATTCACACAACCATATTTACTAGCATGCTCCAACAGACCAAATGTGTGCTAGTTAACATGTTGGTGGTCTTGGGCACCAAACAGGCCCATTAATGTGGTCACATTTGCACTGGTATGCTATGTGACATATATATATATATATGTATATTATATATATATATATATATATACACACACATATTATATATATAAAAAATGTTCCTTTCTCTCTGGGTTACGAACTGCATCAACCTGGGTAGTAGACATTGAAAAACTGATGCTCTAACAAAAAGATTGCCATCGTGGCTAGGCAGACGATTCTCCCCTGAGGGGACAACGGCAGGCACACAGCCTAAGTGTGGGAATGGCGGAGCCTCAGATGCTGAAAGCTCTGAGTTGGGGGATAGGCAGAGTAGCCATCCCATTACATCTGTTTCAACCATTATGTCAAATCTCAACAGTAAGTTTGAAGCGTTTTCACTTTATGCTACCAAACATAAGTAGCACTGTAATATGTCTAGTTATATAATCAATCTCCTATAATATATAGTCTGGGGATTGTTTTGATAGACATTATCTTTTTTTTTTAAATACTAGTGAGTAACCATTTATCAAGACCAAAAGTCACCTGAGGATAAGAGTTAATGAGATGAAATGATTGTCAGTTTAAAGATGAAAAATATTATGAGAGGATTGAAAATGATTAATAGAATGAAGTAAGTTTGATGATAAGTATTTGTTGACATTGGATTTGAAGACGACTATCTTGTAGTCTGCAGGGAAACAGACTGGAAGCCCTAGCAAAAAAACTCTGTCCATGGAAATTCTGTCTGATGCTCGGCACATGGAGGAGTAAAGGAAAGACACAATCTGGTGACTATTTTAGAAGGAGGAATCAAAGATTTGAGCTCAGTCGAGCATGTTCCATTGAAAATATCGCTAGAATAGAAAGAGATTAGCAACGTCTCTTCTGTGAAAATGGGCTGTAAGGAAGAGAGAGATTGCAAAGTCGATTTTGTACTCAAGGCAAAAAAGAGTGCTCTGAGCGGCAGCAACCCATATTTGCCAACAATACTCCATCTTTTCCAACAATTCCCATCTGTGGAACACGTTGCCACAAGATTGCTTTCCTAAGGGCTATGACATGGTCATCTTTAAATCTGATATTAACAAATACTTTTGAACTCTGTCAAGGCAGGAAAGAATGCTCTGAGCAGCACCTCCCAGATGTGTCAGCAGTACCCCATCTTAGGACGTATCTGTAAACCATTCACAGCAAGAACTCGCCTACCTACAACCACAGCACTTTCCTTTCTCTCTCTGTGGCAAAAACCAAATAGAACTTACATGAACGAAATTTCTTTCCTAGAAGACCCCACCTGTAAAAAAAAAAAAAATACCACAAGGCTGCTTCCCAACCGACTATATGATCGTCTTCAAGTCTAATGTAAACAGATACTTGTTGAACCGTCCTTTTGGATAATCAATTCCTCTCAAGTAATCTTCTGCCTATTACCCCATTATTTCCAATCCTCTCATAGTAACGATCATCGTCCAACAGACAATCTCTTTAACCTTTATCCTCGAGTGCCCCCCCCCCCCCACACACAGGTCTTGATAAAAAAAATCTGACTCTTATATCGGTAGAGGTTTGCATCTGGAGTCAGGTACTTTCTGGAGCAGTAGAATGACCCAACCATTTTTCCAGCAGTAGAAATTACAGATTCAATAAAATCCGGATATTGTAAAAAAAAAAAAAAAAAAAAAAAAAAAGTTTGGGGGAGGGGGGGGATATAAATCGCCTCTAAAAACAGTTGAATAGAAAGTTGATCCCGACACGAGTGACTCCTTTTAGAGTTATGCTCAATCAATTTCCCATCTACAAACGGATCCCATCTAATGCCTAATTTTCGCTGCTAAATAATAACGCTGATGAATGGCAGGTGAAAGCGGATCTTTGGAGACAATTAACTCATATGTACCAAGTTTTATTAACTTTTTATGCTACTTTATTATTATTTCCTATTGTGTAGTCTAAACGTAAACTGATCTTTTGCTTTTAACCTACATAAACCTAACAAAAAATGTATTCATTTCAGAATTAATTAGATTTTCTGATGGATTCCCCTTTTTCAATTTTTTCATTGATGTTCACAGTACAAAGACGGTGACGGTCATCATTTCTGGTTTTTTTTTGTTTTGTTATTAGAACAAGAATCGTCTGTCCATTCATGTAAAATGAAATCTGACTGTTGACGATATTTCAGAGATGAACTATTGTTGTTAATCACATAATTTACGTGGTTCAGATGGTTTTCCTCATTTTGGTGGTTGCTGTTTCCACATCGTTTCAGTTCCCTGGTCTTTTTATTATTTTTTACTAATGAGTCACCACTTATGAAGGCTAAAAGCCACTCAAGGATAATGGTTAATGAGATGGATGGATTGTCAGTTGAGTAAATTAAATAAAATGGTCGACCATAATCGAGAGAGACCCGAAGGCTCACATTTTATTAGCTACTACAACAAGATGTAGGGTAGGGCGCCACTCCTTTCCCAGGATTACTTCCCTTACCCTTAATCCTCAACTTATAATGCTAAGTGTTTAAGCAAAGGAGCATCAAGTACGATTTTTTTTTTAGTCTCTGGTATGATTTGACTGAGGATTGAACCCAAGTCTTCTAGCCTATTAACGGAAACTCTAACCATTATGCCAAATGGGCTGTTGACTGATGAAGAATATCATGAGAGGATTGAAAATTATGAGTGGAATGAACAAAATTTTATTACTTATATGGAGAGTTTATGACAAGTATTTGTCGACATTGGATTTGAAGACGACCATGTTGCAGCCCGCAGGGAAGCAGTTTTGTGGTAATGTGTTCCATTACAAGGCTTTGTTTCATGTTTCAGTATGACTTTATACATTTTACTTTAGATAAGTCCAAGCATCTTTATAAGAAGCTCTATCAATCACGCTTCCGTTTCAAATAGAATTATCGTTGGTCTGTCATGTTTAAGTTTGAAATAACATTTTTGTCACTAAATGTGCTGATTGGATGCATCGTAAGATCTATTTTCTTCAAGTATGTTTTATCATTGTCGTATTTTTAGATATCTTATATTAGTTAATTTTTCTTACAACTCTATGTGTAATGAGGGTCTTAAAGACAGGGTTAGTTCTGATGACCTCAGAGGAAGATTAAATCTAGACAGTATAGGAAGATGTGTGAAGAACAGGAGAGATCAATGGTATAGCCATGTTGAAAGAGAGTTCTTTAGTAGTAGATGTAGAACAGTTAAATTAGCAGGTCCAGTTCATAGGGAAAGACCAAGGAAAACATGGGAGGAAGTGATACAAATGGGCTTGAGAGAAAGAGGGATAGATAAAGACCTGTTCAGAGATAGGTTAGTTTGGAAGTTAATTTCTTAAAGCCGTTCAACATGTTAAACCGGACGTTAAACCGAATATGATGATGATGACTCTAGCAGAATGATTTTCTTTTGAGCTCGTCAACATAAGATTTATTTCCTTTTTTATTAACAGTGTTCCTTGTTGGGACATATTTATAAGAGTAATAAATGCTGACATTTTTTTTTTCTTGAAGAGCAACCCCTGTGAGGTGATTTGGTACTACGAGGACCAATCAGCTTCCAGGGCATACTAATTTTAACTGACCCTAGAAGGCTTACTTCAGACCCCCGGCATTTGGACAGCGGTCAACAGAGAGGTTTCTGGAACCAATGAAGAAAGACGTCTCCTATCTCCCTTCCTACTTCCGTCACCAACGCTTAGTGAAGCGGTTTTCACTGAAGACATATTCTTCAAAGAAAAGCGGCAGCCCACAAACTTTCTCACTACTTAATTACTTCTTTCATTTTGACACTGTCTTAACTTTTGCCAACCTATATCCAAGGGTGTAGGTAACAGAAATAAATACTTTTCATTGTTGTTTAGAAAAAGGATTTTGTTTTCCTTTCACGTGACGACCATTTTAGTTGTAACAAAAATATTATAGGAGTTGGTCTTAACAAAAATATTATATGAGTTGGTTTATGCTCCTATAATATCACTAAACATTACATTACAATCAATTTAAAAAGCTAACAATTTCATGGAATTTTCTTCATTATCATCGATTTATGAAATTCTTTGATTTTCACACAGCTTTTCCATCTTAATAATTTTTTTAACAGATTTGATGGTGCAGAACAGGAGACTTCATTGATTTGGTCACATTAAAAGAATGGATGGGAGTTCTTGGGTTAGTAGATGTCGAGCAGTTGAGGTAGCAGGGGAAGGAAAACATGGTGAAAAATGATACGGATGAATTTGAGAGAAAGAGGGATAAATAAAGACCTAGTCAGTGGTAGGTTAGTTTGGAAGTCAATTTCTAAAAGCTGTCCAACAAATGCCAGTACGTAAAACAGATGTTAAACCAAATATGATGATAATTCCATCCTTAATTATTGATTTGTTAACCTTTTCATCCTTAATTGTTTTCAAACAGATTTTACTCCTTAACTAATTTTTTTTAACATTTTTATCTTTATTTATTTCTAAATAAATTTTCATCTTTATTTATTTTTAAACAGATTTTCATCCTTAATGACTTTTACACAGATTTTATTAAATTAACAAATACCAAATTAAAAGTTTGATTCCTCTGTGAAAATATGGTTGAAATTTGTTCTTGTATCCATTAATTCCTTAAAATTATAACTACATCATTTGGAGAAAACATTATTATAGGCAATTCTATTATTTTTTGCTGCGGTAGTTTTATGAATTTATTTCTATGCCCAAGCCGGAAATTTATTGGACAAAAGCCAATGAAAACCATTCTGTGTTATGCGGCTGATTGTATGGACTTTTAATGGCAATTCATTTCTTTCAAACGATGTTGCGCTAATTTGCTATCCTGACGTTTTATTGGAAAAACACTGATTCTACGACTTATTATTGTTTGTGGCTAGAATTGCTGACCTGATCAGATGGACTGAAACCGGATTAGGAAAACACTCGAATGGTGAAAATAATTTTTTTGTTTTATAGTTTTCATTCAATGATTTTATTTATTTATTTTTTTAATTAATTGTTTTATGTAGACTAACACAGAAAATCAGACATTTTCTCCTAATTTCTTCTGCGCAGTGCATAAAATAAGCTGAAACAGCCATACATCCCTTACATTTCTTTTTATTTTATAACTAGAAAAATATCAGTCCTAGGACAGGTAAAATAATTTCTCCGAACAGAACAGTTTCACATCATTTATGTCCCCTTACGAAGATTAAAATCAACATATAATGCTACTAAACCTTATATCGAGAATCCTTATTGCAATTTTGATCAAAATCCATTACATGGTTTTGATTCTAGAAAATGTCTAAACTTTAAGGCTTAAGCTTAAGGGGTATTAAGAAAAAATTGAAATTACGAGAATCTTGCTTAATTGGTTTCAAATAACTATGGATGAAATTTAAACTAAATATAGTCCACATTATGACCCCTTATACCTCGCAGCTGTGTTCTGAAATTCATAATGATCGGTTATCACTTTAGGATAAACGTATAAACATATACACATACCTAACTTTATATAGAAATATCAATCGAAGAGAAGCAACGGGTAACATCATCATTGGTTTGTATAGCTGGATTAATTAGGGGTTTTCAAGGACTCTCAACATTAGAACACTTCATCCAGGTGAACTACAAAACGTACATAATCATCACGAGAAAAAATATGGGCAATAACTGAAAGTAATCTGACATATAAAGTTATCTTGTCGGATCTTCAAAGTCAAACCAAATAGCAATCTGTATGACATAATGATACTTAATTCGGACAAGCCTATTTTTCATTTTTTTCTTTCCACTACTGGCACGAGTATATTTTATTTTGCTTCCTTTTTTTTCCCTGAAAATACTTTTCTCTTACTCATCGAAATAAAAGTATGTGCCTACGCTCTTAATAAAAAATAAAGTTTCAACGTTTCCCTATCTATTTCTGCTATTAAACGATTTATTTTTTTAATTAATTGTTTATCATAATACTAGGTCAAATATTTTTCATTCTAACTTCCACTTAAATGAGTGTTTAGAGTATTTTTAAGGATAGAAGGGGCCTTTCTTTATTCATTACGACCGGATGACCAACATCATTTTGGACTTTTACAAATACGTAACGACTATTTTACTGCCTTAAAAAATGTTTTTGTTCCATCACTTTTTCTTTTTCCTTATTTTTCTAAATTTATTCCATTTCAAGAACAAATTTTTTTTTTTTAAAAAAACACATTAAACATTAAAGGGAACTAATAATCTAAATGCAGTGGCGTAGCTAGACCTTTTGCCGCCCGGGGCGGTAGTAAAATTTGCCCCCCCCCCCCCGCATTTGGGTGCCCGGAAAATTCGTCCATGGATAATTCGCCCATGGAAAATTTTTTGCTAGGTAGGAAAACTGGTCCATTATTATTAAGTTAACATTATTCTTAATTTTCATACCTTGCGAAAATTAGTTCTACGGTATCTAATTTTCCTAAATTCAATTAAATTAAAATTAAAATATGAAAACTGATTTTTAATATTTTTTATTCATTTGAGATTTTATCTGTTTTCCTTTTGTTTTAAGTAGATGGTGGGGGTTGCCCGGGGTGATTTTGTCCGATCCCCCAGCTAGCAATTGTAAAGTTTACAAGGAGTTATAAAAAGTATGCTACAAAAACAAACGTTTGGACAGTAATAAAATTAATGAATTCAAACTTTCGCATCTAATGTTATTTCCTCTTTGATGTCGGTGTATATACACCCAAATATCCAACTTTCTTTTCGCACCTATTCGATAAAAATTTATATGAAAGTTCCCCTTTAAGTATGAAATCTTTCTGAGGTCATTTTGTTTTTTTGGTGCTTGGCCGAAGCCTAGGCCTGGCCCTATCCTGTTAGGTCAGCCGGTCACTGAGTATATCTCCAGAAATAATTAATGCTTGCATTTTTTAAACTTAGTGATTGAAATGAATTAAAGCAATTTATTCTCAATTAATGGAAATTTTGTTCAAGAATTAAAACCAGCCATATATATATATATATATATACATATATATATGTATGTATATATGCGTATTTATATATGTGTATATATGTATATATGTATATATGCACGTATGTATGTATATATGTATATGTACGTATAAATATATGTGTATATGCACATATATATGTATATATGCACATATATAGTTATAAAATAAATACGTATTTATTATAATGCTCCCATAATGTTGAGCATAATGAGAGCCGAAAATGGCAAACGGCCGTAAGCGAATATAGCAATGGTCTTGTTTAAAATTAGATCTTGTGTACAATTAGAGCTGAGGTCGGTTTGGCAACGACTGCCGATTGTTCCCATTTACTTGCCTCTCCACGAGGGCAGAGTTAGACACAAGGCCGGTTTTTAATGTGGGGAAAATCCAGCTCCACAAAAAGGGGCACTCTGGATAGGAACAAAAATAAAAATTCTCAGTCATGAACGATTTCCCCATACTGACCGACGACAGAAAAGGAGAAGTGTATCATTAGAACAAATACCCAGAAATCAATGATGCCCAGAAATATCTTCAAAAAAAAGGGCTGGATCTGCAACAAAGTTCTGTCAGGCTGACGGCGTTGAAAGATTTCCTTCTTCAGAATAGAGAAAAGATAGTGGACACTGCAATAGACGAGTCAAAAACACTCTGCTCTGAAATGGGGATAAGCATGGAGCGTCGTATTCGCAAAAAGAAACGAATGGATGGTGAAGGATTGACTGATGCAGCGCTGAGTTTTGATACTGAGTTGAGACGGGAAATGCTGTCTGTCATAGACAGATTGACTGAAGAAATATCTTGCAGATTTCAACAAGTTCACAATCTTGCAAATAAATACGCTTTTCTTATACCGTCAAATCTGCTTGATGATAATTATGATTGTCAGCTTGGTGGATTTGACGAAGATATAGAAAAAGAGAAATTCTTTGCTGAAAAGAAGAGGTTACAGTATGTTGTAAAAGCTTCAGAAAAAGACAAAATCGATGGACCTCTTGAACTTTTGAACTTTATACAAAGATACCAACTTGGGGATTCCGTCCCTAATATTGTGATCTTGCTGAGAATTTTCCTCACCAGAGCTATTAGCGTTGCTAGCTGTGAGCGCTCTTTCTCAAAACTGAAGCTCATAAAAAACTACCTTAGATCAGCAATGAGCCAGACAAGACTTACAGACTTGGCAATCCTCTCAATAGAGAGGGAACTTGTCGAAGAAGTGCCTTTTGATAGAGTCATTGATAACTTTGCCGAAAAATAGGCGCGAAAAATCTGTTTGTAAATTTTCAACCGACTTGATGCCTTGCGACAGTTCTCTCACAAAAAATCAATTTATAGCCTTATTTGCCATTCATAAATACATTTGTTTAAAATATATTAAAACTATTTTTAAAAGAGTTGAAACGTTATTAACAACAACACATTTCTGAAAACCGAGCGATTACACACACGGATTTAAAAAAGCACCGATACAAGACGTTTTTTCTCTTCGGAGGGCGCGCCCTCTTAATAATAACATTATGAAGACAAAGAAAAGAAAACTACATCGGACTATTCTCTCCTTGATACATCCATGTTATTTGGCGAAAATTCGGACTTTAACAACGACAAAAAAGTAAATAAAAATGATTTTATCATTTCATAACATTTTCAGGTTTTCAAATGTTCTCATTTAAATTTATTATTATATAAAATTATAGTATAAAATTTCATATTTTTTGTTAACTTTTGTTTTTTAAAATTTTTTTCTCTACTTTCTATTTTTACCCTCTCAAAATGCCGCCCCCTCAGGTGTGCCGCCCCCTCAGGTGTGCCGCCCGGGGCGGCCCGCCCCCCTCGCCCCCCCCCCTAGCTACGCCAGTGTCTAAATGGGTTATCTGCCTCGACTTCTGCAAAAATAAATATTTAAAAATACATTATATTTTTAAACATTAAAAGGAAGTTACCATGTGCAATAATACTGAGTTCTCTCCCTTTCGGTCTTCAAAAATAATATAATAGAATATATATATATATATATATATATATATATATATATATATATATATAAAATTATACGACTTCAAATGTTTTTGTTCATGGCTATGTTTTTCTTGTCTACACATTAATAAGAGATTATTTGTTCTTTACTATTAATCGATTAACATCATTGTTGTCATCATCATATTTGATTTAACGTTCGTTTTACATGCTGGCATATATTAGACGGCTTTTAGAAATTGACTTCCAAATAAACTTATCTCTGGCCAGGTTATTATTCAAACTACATAACCAATTTTCTTTGGAAGTCATCTCCTTGGTTGAGGCAAGAATTTTTTATAAATCGGATGCCCTTCTTGATGCCAAATCAGTGTGGTGATGGGGACTAGTTCTTTTAGTGAGACACCATCTCTAGGTGATTGCTTACCAAGGCTAAAAGAGCATTTCACCTGCCCTAAACTACGTACAAAAAAATACATTTTTTAAATTTCTATTTCACAAAATAATTTTAAAGTCACCAAAATTAATTTCCGTTTCTTCATAGTGAAGAACTAAAACTCATACAAATTATAAATCACCTGAGGACTATTTACAGACCCCCCACCCCACCCAAAAATGTTCTCCGTTGTGGTATTGGTTAATTTTCAATCTAAACACTGAATGTTCACTTTAGGACCAATCACGAGTAAGGCAAACAATTCTCTTTGAAACCCTATAAAATGTATTTTCTTTTTTTTTTTAATTTAACAAATACTTGATATTCATCTAAAAACAAAAAAAAAACTGAACTTAACAAATAATACTCACCACCTCCATTGCCCATACATAAACGTTATTCATCTTGAGGATTTTCAAAACCTGCTTCTAATGACATAAAAACTTTTATAAAGTGGCTTTAAAGTTCAGAAAAGTTGAGAACCCCTCAGTGTAAACAGGTACTTCAATCAAGTTTCTTATCTAACATATAAAGTTATCTTGTAAGATTTTAAAAGTTGAACCTAAATAGCAGTTAAGCTGACATATCAAACTTTGATTCTGACCAGATCATTTTCAATTGTTTTTGTTGTACCATGTTATTGGCATGATAATAACATACTTCTATACAGTTTATTTAAAAAAATATGTAGTTTCATCTGGACAACTGATAATATGGAAACATTTTTCAATTATGACTGAAAAATAAAAATCAGCAAGGAGAATTATTCATATTTTAACTGAAGTTATATTCTTCAGTTAAAATATGAATGAAGTTATTTTATTTCTTTTTCTGTATAAGTTTTTAAAAAAATGTGCAAACAAATAAAAATTAAAAACTAAAATGACTTCATGCAGGGTAGGTACAGCCCATAATCATAATCATCATTTTCGGTTTAACGTCCGTTTTATGTGTTGGCATGTGTTGGACAGCTTTAAGAAATTGACTTAACTAACCTATCTCTGGTCAGGTTTTCATTTATTCCTTTTTCTCTCAGGTTCATCTTTATCACTTCCTCCCATGTTTACCTTGGCCGCCTTCTGCGAACTGGGCTTGCTACTTAAACTGGTCTACAATCTTAGAACTCTCATCCATTCTTTCAACGTAGCCACATCATCGAAGTCTACTGCTCTGCACACATTTCCCTAGAATGTCGAAATTTAATCTTCCTCTGCGGTCATCAGACCTAAGCCTGGCTTGAAGACTCACATTACACATCTATTGTATCAATCTCATATTATTTCTCTCTATGCAACACATGTTCTCAACCTTCACTGGCCAGATTTCACTTCCATACATTACACTGACTTTTCCCTTGGTTGACAGTGGTAATGTTCTGCTGGTTAGTAATGACAGAAGTTCCTTTAACTTACTCCGTCCATATTACAGCTAGTAATAGTAATATATTTGTAGTATTGTGGCCCCTAAATAACCATATGTGACATCGCACTTATCTTCTTAAGGGGTTTCCAAATATGAACGTCTGTAATGTTCTTTAAATGGTTATGTGTAACATTGATTCTTATGGTTATGTGTCACAAAGAAAGGATTCACTTGTAACTAGTCAAGCTGCCACATTACATACTTGCTTTCTTTTTCTCGGCCAGTGTATAAACTTTTGCAGGCTTGATTATAAATGAAGACTCCAATTTTGACATTGTTAACTTTTATTGCTGATGTATTTGGACATTATATTACTCTCATACTCATTTCTTTATGCATAGTGGGGTCTCTGCCAGAGCCCAACCAGAGGGAAGCAAAGCACAAAACCTCCTCGCTATTTTGTATCAATGTTTACTCTTCCCTCGTTTTCCGATTGTCTGATGGTCTTTATCAAAATCGGGTTTTTTTTTTTTTACATTCATAAATCACAAATTGTCAAAAGAAACCCAGTTTGGAATTCCAAATGCAACCCGGATTTGCATTCCAATATCTAACCTATTTTTGTATAACCCACTTTCATAACAAATCCAGTCATCATGGTTATTACTAGTCATCACATAAGTATAATTATTATTACTTTCTCTGCCTTCCCATGGGTAATCTCATTACACATTTGTAGCAGTCACATGATTGAGATAGACTTTCTTTTGTACAAACATGTAATCACCCGCGTAGTGATTGATACGTGATTCGGTCGGATAACACAGGCATGTTCAAACTCGCGTAGTAATACATCGGTCGATTAGAACACTACACCTTTCTGCCAATTTCTACCCAGGCCTTCTTTTGTGCCAAAGATGAACAGTTCCAGTTGGGATGTCAATGTAAACAGACACATATTGCCTCGCTTGCCTCTTGCTGGGACTTGGCAAGAGACGAGACCAAAAGACCTGAACTCAATTCCCTTAATCATGCTGGCCGAACTAACCTGTCATATTCTTGTCACTAACGCCTTCTGGTTTCTATTCTGCATTGATGAAACTTAAATAAAGTTTATACAATTGTAGAGAAGATGTTTGTCTTTTTAAATGGAACCTGTTGACACTCTTCTTCATCTCAAGCAAGGCCAATCAAATGAATACAGACTCCATCAAATCTACACATCAATTAATACATCAATTAAAATGTACAAAGAAAAACTTTATATTATTTGAATTACATAAGTTTCGAATCTTGATCAAAATAAATCATTTGATAAAGTTTTATAGTTTTACTGTCACAGCCATCAAGCAACTAGTAAGATTCATAGGACATGATCATTTATTCGAGTTTATTTCTGGGAAAACATGAATAAATAAACCCGATTGAATAACAATACTGCTAATGCTTGGTGAAGGCCGAAATAGCTTGTTGTTAGTTTTTGATAATTTGTTGGTCTCGTTTCTCTTGCACCTTTTCTCTTCTCCACTTTTTCCTCCAACTGCATTCCTTCCCAATGCAATGCCACCAACTTCGTGAAAGGAGATTGCCATCTATTTGCTTTTATCTCGCTCCCCTCGCCTCTATTTCCCACAATGCATCGTATTTCCCTCTTTGACCCAATACATTTCTCTTTCGTCTAATTTTTTTATTTATTTCATTTCAGCATAAATAAAAAATAAACGAATTGACCATAGTCAAGGGCGACTGAAGGCTCTCTTTTCATTGACTACTACATCAAGATGTAAAAGAGGATGCCACTTCTTTCTCTCGATCAACCCATTTACTTTTGATCCTCATCTTATAATTTTGAGTGTTTAGCAAGGAGGTATCAAGTACCATTTTTGGGTCTTTGGTATTGAACCCCGTTCTCCAAGTGCCAAATGAGCCACAGCATGAGCCATGGTAAGTACATTTTCATTTCTCACCACAATAGGTAATTGAGGTTAGAATTCAATATGACAATATGAAATGTTGTCTACAAGTTTATCATCCTATTATAGAATAGAGGAAATGATCATCCTTAGATCTTTCTAAAGAAAAAGAAATCCAACCAAAATAGACAACACTGTGTTCTTACAAAAACTTAATTATAATTCTTATTTGGATAAAATAATACTGCCAAAAAGGTAGAACAGATTTTAGAGCTAGATGTTTATTGGAGCAAATCTGATTTACTTTGGAAGAGATAAAGGAGAGAGAGGGGTCAAGTTGCAACGTCTATTATTAGAGACAGAAAATTATAGATTCCGACAAAATGACAATAAAACAGTCAGGATTTGAAGAATTTATTTTTAGATGCATCCAAGCATTTATCTAAGAGACTCTGTCCGTCAGCCAATCATTGTATCACATTTGAAATAATATTTTCATTGCTAAACTCACCGATTGGATCGATGCATCTTATTTTACAGACATTGAAGAGTCTCTAGAAGATATAAAGCATTTTTGTGTGAATTGCATAAGTTTGAAATAGCATTTTCGTTGGTCTGTCACACCTAATTTTAAAATAGCATTTTATTCAGTGAATTGCATAACTTTCAAATAGCATTTTCGTTTATCTGTCACACCTAATTTTAAAATAGCATTCTATCCGGTGTGAATTGCATAAGTTTGAAATAGCATTTTAGTCCGAATCAAATCAGACTGTTTGCTACTTGAGTCTGACTTAAATTTATATTTTAGAAGAGACTTAAATTTGCTACTCGTTAGACAAGAAGGACCATCATTGACAAGTAGACAATGTTAAATGTCAGCAATCCACATGCAAGGGTTTTAAGCAGGATTTCGGGGTCAGAGGTTTTGGTAGGGGTAAGAGTCAAACTCATAAGAATGCTTGTAGTTGGAGTCGGAGTCGGACAATCCGACTCCAATTTTCAATGAATATTAGACTTTAAAATAAGGAGCCAGAGTCAAATATTTTGGGATAGTCAGAGTCAGGTTTTTTTTCTACCTTCCGACGACGCAAGCCTGGTTTTAAGTTTAGAGAAGCTTGCACAATACTACAACGACCCCCACTATGAATACCCAGAAGTGCAGAGACACGCGGAGTGTAAGATATCCAACTGAGCAAAGCACCAGGTTTTATATATAAGTTGGCCTTCTCTTGGCAAAGACCAGAGATCCCTCACTCCCAGTGGCCTTGATGCATCCTCGGACACCATCTTGAGCATCTCTACATACATACTTAGGAAGGGAGGGAGAAAGCAAGACAAAAATATAATAGATTCTAATCTTGATGAAGACGTGTGGATCATTTTCTCAACACTAAGTTCATAACCCATCCAGAGAAAACTTTCTACAAACTACAAACATGCTAAATCATCTAAAAAAGAAAACAAAAAAAGAAAACAAAAAAAGAGTATCTGCTTTTCACCAAGATGTAATGGGAGAGGGGGAGGATGGATCTCTCTCATATATATATATATATACATATATATATATATATATATATATATATACAAAAAAGAAAGAAAAACAATGCAGACATGCAAAATATGAGGCACATTCCAATGCACCTTGATTGAGATGAGTTGCTTTTTTTTTCTTAACACATTCATAAAAGCCGTAGAATACATTTGGCATCTTTCACACACACACACACACAAAGCAAGTGCAGGAATTTTCCTATTGCTCTCTCTCTCTCTCTCTCGATTATATATATATATATATATATATATATATATATATATATATATATATATATATAAGATAGATAGACGAAGAGTGATAAACAAGCACGAATGTCCAAATTTATTTCAAACTTCGATTGTTCAATGCAAGGTATATTCTGTAATAAAATTATGTTTATTATTCTTTCCTTAAGCCAAGGCTTTTCAAAGATCGAGATCTTATCATCAGAGGAATTATACAGATAGATAAGTTGGCAATAGGAAAGCCAAAATTCAACATTTGAAAAAATATTAAGAAAATGATGGGTGAAAAAAAGTTTGTGTAAAAAGATATTAGGTTAGTCCAGGTGGTGATTGTCTGCCGATAAGGTGTCCAATGGAAGGAAGTTTCGATGGAGAAGAAAAAGTTTTGTGGGGGCATCACAGAAAGGCGTTCAAAATGAAGTAAATCCAATGGTGAAAATTTAGTTCAAGTCGTAGATGGATCGCACTTAAACGGAATATATATATACATATAAGGTTAGTGGAAGAGAACCCGAGCAGAGTGCTTGATTATTAAGAAAAATAAAAAAATAAATAGATAAACAGAGGCTAAAGAGAGTCCGGTAAAGAGGCCTATTATATATTATAGGTCCCATTTGTTAGGATTTAAAACCGACGGTACCGATGTTGTTCCGATCTTCTGTAATACAAATGTTAATTATATATACATATATATATATATATATATATATATATATATATATATATATATGCAAGTCTGGTTGAATACCACAAAATTTTCGCGTTTTTAAAATTTTCTTAGTAAAAAATAAATAAAATAATATAATTAAACAAAATGAATAAATACACAAATACAAAAATAAACAATAGACTCAACCACACACCCTTTCTTTTTCTTTTCGTCTCCTTCTTCTCTTGCCAAAACTTTTGAGGAAAAAAAAAAATCGCAACAAGTCTCCTAAAAAAACCTACGATCGAAAGTGCTAGAGATGGCTGAAATAAAAACCCATGGAGCCATATTATACCAACTATCACCGGAGACCCGAAAGGTTGCTTGCTGCATCGAGAACATTACTAAGAAAATTAAAAAACGCGAATATTCTGTGGTATTTAATCAGACTTGCATAAATAATCACTTAGCAAAGTTCCGAATTCGTTTGTTGAACCCTATCGATAAATCGTCTGTCTGTTGCCCGCTTCTAGGCACCTATAGATCTTAATTTCCCTTAATCATGTGACAGTTCCCGGTTGGCTGATTCTGTGAACTGGGTTCATGCCTTCTGACCGTCTGAAATTGTCACTTCCTACCCTGATAAAAGCAATAAGCTTGAAACGCAAGTGTCTGTAGGTAATAAGTAATTTAATATTTATTTATAAATATATATATATATATATATATATCTTTGTTTCATTTTACTTCAGTCGAAGTTTTCAGAAATCAATGGGTCCCCTACCTGAAGCTAACATTTGATCTCTATATGAGATACATAGATATTCGAATATTCTACTAAAGTTCTCTTTTATTTCTCAAACGTTAAGTTAGTAAAGTTATATATATGTGTGTGTGTGTGTGTGTGCACACCAAGATCTACATGGTCCAAAGTTTGAGGCATAAATTCACCATCTGAGTTCATCATTGATCCCTACCTAAAAATTTAATGATATAAAATATCAATAATAAGAATTGCAAATGTTATATGGTATTATGGTCGAAAGAAAGGAGGACATAAAGTTATTCATTCAATCCTGTGTAACTTTGGGTCTTTCTGCTGGTAAATCATAAAAAACATTCATTTAATTACCTTAGATGATAAAAAGACAGAAATATAGTGATTTTAATCACTAAATTTCTTTTTTAATAGCAATCATAGGGAATACTTGTCCAAATAGTGCATGGAGTACAGAAAAATCTTTGAGAAATTAAGTCGCGGCTTAGCTATAAGATCTGTGTTATTTATCTTGTATATATTACATCCTGTGTTGTGTATCAAATGTCTTGCATTCAGGAAACTAAAGAATGTCACCATCACACACACACAGGTAATACAATAAGTAATTATCTCACACTGGTGTAATCTCATACACACAACAAGAGATACATTTTAACACAGGGTGGAAGGAGGAAGACTAATTCTTCCATTCAATATATGAGAACATACAGTTTTTCTCTACTGCTTTACACTCAGAGAACTGACATTTGATCTGAGGGCGGCTTGTTAATGACCTTTTGTTCTGAAACTCCCCAAAACAGAGGTCAGGCGGATAGGGTTTGCTTTCCCAGTCAATTCTTAAATATCATTTCGTGACTGAAAGTAAGTTTATATTTACTAAGGTGAACAATTTAAGTTTTAAACAATGATAGGTTCAAATCAGATAGACATATATTTTGATAACTAAAACAATTATTAAAACTAATATTGACTGACAAGCTTAAGAGCCTAGTAAATGAAATCTTTGTCGGCAAATTAAAATTTTTACCCGAGATGTTGAAACGGTTACGAAAATTAAAAATCTGCAATCTGCATAGACCTTATTTCTCTTGCCCCCATATATGTAAATAGCTTCCATAACTTTCAATCTTTTAATACCCGCAGATTTACTCAAAAATTTAAATGCTTCCAAGCAGTGGCGTAGCTAGACCTTTTGCCGCCCGGGGCGGTAGTAAAATTTGCCGCTCCCCCCCCCCCCCCCCCCGGCATTTGGGTGCCCGGAAAATTCGTCCATGGATAATTCGCCCATGGATAATTCGTCCATGGAAAATTTTTTGCTAGGTAGGAAAACTGGTCCATTATTCTTAATTTTCATACCTTGCGAAAATTAGTTCTACGGTATCTAATTTTCCTAAATTCAATTAAATTAAAATTAAAATATGAAAACTGATTTTTAATATTTTTTATTCATTTGAGATTTTATCTGTTTTCCTTTTGTTTTAAGTAGATGGTGGGGGTTGCCCGGGGTGATTTTGTCCATCCCCCAGCTAGCAATTGTAAAGTTTACAAGGAGTTATAAAAAGTATGCTACAAAAACAAACGTTTGGACAGTAATAAAATTAATGAATTCAAACTTTCGCATCTAATGTTATTTCCTCTTTGATGTCGGTGTATATACACCCAAATATCCAACTTTCTTTTCGCACCTATTCGATAAAAATTTATATGAAAGTTCCCCTTTAAGTATGAAATCTTTCTGAGGTCATTTTGTTTTTTTGGTGCTTGGCCGAAGCCTAGGATTGGCCCTATCCTGTTAGGTCAGCCGGTCACTGAGTATATCTCCAGAAATAATTAATGCTTGCATTTTTTAAACTTAGTGATTGAAATGAATTAAAGCAATTTATTCTCAATTAATGGAAATTTTGTTCAAGAATTAAAACCAGCCATATATATATATATATATATATATATATACATATATATGTATGTATATATGCGTATTTATATATGTGTATGTGTGTGTATATATGTATATATGCACGTATGTATGTATATATGTATATGTATGTATAAATATATGTGTATATGCACATATATATGTATATATGCACATATATAGTTATAAAATAAATACGTATTTATTATAATGCTCCCATAATGTTGAGCATAATGAGAGCCGAAAATGGCAAACGGCCGTAAGCGAATATAGCAATGGTCTTGTTTAAAATTAGATCTTGTGTACAATTAGAGCTGAGGTCGGTTTGGAAACGACTGCCGATTGTTCCCATTTACTTGCCTCTCCACGAGGGCAGAGTTAGACACAAGGCCGGTTTTTAATGTGGGGAAAATCCAGCTCCACAAAAAGGGGCACTCTGGATAGGAACAAAAATAAAAATTCTCTGATTTCTCGCCAAGCAGAATCTGGCGCTACGAGGTCACCGGGAAGACATCCATAATGATGAAAGGGGTCAAGAAAACAAAGGAAATTTCTTGGAATTGGTAAATCTATTGGCTAAATATGACCCTGTACTCCGTGAACATTTGGTTAAAGTTAACCTACGGAAGAAATTCACTATTTCTTATCTGTCACCAGAAATTCAAAATGAGTTTGTGAGCATTTTAGCAAAGCAGGTCAGAAAGAAAATTATCGATCAGATAAAGAAAAGCAAGTATTTTTGTATAATTTTTGATAGTACTCCCGATGTATCTCACAAGGACCAGATGAGTGAGGCGTTGCGCTACGTGAAAGTTGACAGAAATGAAGTGACGGTGGAGGAGTCGTTTCTCCGCTTCATCGAAACAAAGGGTAAAAGCGCGGAGGACATTTCTGAACTCATTTTGAGAGAATTGGAGAATGATGAGATACAGATTGGTGACTGTATTGGCCAGGCATTTGACAAGGCCGCTGTTATGGCAGGTCACCGATCGGGTGTGCAGAAACGAATCTCTGAAATCAACCCAAAAGCTCTATTTGTGCCATGCACCAACCATTCACTAAATCTGGCTTGTGTACATGCAGCTTCAGTAGCGGTTCACTCTGTTACATTTTTTGGCACACTGGACCGGTTATTCTCGTTCTTTTCTGCATCTACACATCGCTGGGACATCTTGATTCAGTTGACCGGTCTAAGTATACGAACGGACTGTGGATACTAGATGGAGTAGTCGAGCAGATGCTGTAGATGTTGTGATAAAAACAATAGTGGAAGTCGTCATTGCCCTGGAACAGCTCACAGAAGAAGGAGAAAATGCAACCACAAGATCAGATGCATCTTTAATTCTCAACTTGGTACTATCGTTTCCGTTTCTTTTATTTCTGAACCTTTGGAAAACTATTCTCCCAGAAATCAATGATGCCCAGAAATATCTTCAAAAAAAAGGGCTGGATCTGCAATAAAGTTCTGTCAGGCTGACGGCGTTGAAAGATTTCCTTCTTCAGAATAGAGAAAAGATAGTGGACACTGCAATAGACGAGTCAAAAACACTCTGCTCTGAAATGGGGATAAGCATGGAGCGTCGTATTCGCAAAAAGAAACAAATGGATGGTGAAGGATTGACTGATGCAGCGCTGAGTTTTGATACTGAGTTGAGACGGGAAATGCTGTCTGTCATAGACAGATTGACTGAAGAAATATCTTGCAGATTTCAACAAGTTCACAATCTTGCAAATAAATACGCTTTTCTTATACCGTCAAATCTGCTTGATGATAATTATGATTGTCAGCTTGGTGGATTTGACGAAGATATAGAAAAAGAGAAATTCTTTGCTGAAAAGAAGAGGTTACAGTATGTTGTAAAAGCTTCAGAAAAAGACAAAATCGATGGACCTCTTGAACTTTTGAACTTTATACAAAGATACCAACTTGGGGATTCCGTCCCTAATATTGTGATCTTGCTGAGAATTTTCCTCACCAGAGCTATTAGCGTTGCTAGCTGTGAGCGCTCTTTCTCAAAACTGAAGCTCATAAAAACTACCTTAGATCAGCAATGAGCCAGACAAGACTTACAGACTTGGCAATCCTCTCAATAGAGAGGGAACTTGTCGAGGAAGTAAATTTTGATAGAGTCATTGATAACTTTGCCGAAAAAAAGGCGCGAAAAATCTGTTTGTAAATTTTCAACCGACTTGATGCCTTGCGACAGTTCTCTCACAAAAAATAAATTTATAGCCTTATTTGCCATTCATAAATACATTTGTTTAAAATATATTAAAACTATTTTTAAAAGAGTTGAAACGTTATTAACAACAACAAATTTCTGAAAACCGAGCGATTACACACACGGATTTAAAAAAGCACCGATACAAGACGTTTTTTCTCTTCGGAGGGCTCGCCCTCTTAATAATAACATTATGAAGACAAAGAAAAGAAAACTACATCGGACTATTCTCTCCTTGATACATCCATGTTATTTGGCGAAAATTCGGACTTTAACAACAACGACAAAAAAGTAAATAAAAATGATTTTATCATTTCATAACATTTTCAGGTTTTCAAATGTTCTCATTTAAATTTATTATTATATAAAATTATAGTATAAAATTTCATATTTTTTGTTAACTTTTGTTTTTTTAAATTTTTTTCTCTACTTTCTATTTTTACCCTCTCAAAATGCCGCCCCCTCAGGTGTGCCGCCTGGGGCGGCCCGCCCCCCTCGCCCCCCCCTAGCTACGCCAGTGCTTCCAAGCTACTCTTCAGGAAAATTTGTTTGTTATCTTCCTATCATTATAATTAACCAAGAAAAAAAGTATCCACTATAAATGTTTTCTTACCTGAAATAAGTATTTTCAGAAAAAACTGATACGAATAAATATATATAACTGCTAATAACATAGTCGAAGGCAGGAACGGATAACTAGGTTAGTTCAAATAAGGTATCAATATGTCAAATGGATTGCTATTTAGGTCTGACTTTGAAAAATCCACAACCTTATATATAAGGTTGTGGATTTTTCATACGTCTATATAATAAAGTAAAGTCAGTTGATTCTCGAGTTTTGTCATCGATATGTTCCTTCCTTCAAAATCAATATTTCGTTTTGAATATCCACTTGTGTATTGTGCTACCATGTTCTTCAGAACAATAATATGTAATTCAATTTAATCCTTTCAGAGAATACTTTATCCAACTAGAAATATTTTTCAGATCTTTGTTATCAGCAGTAAATTTAACTTATAATGGACGCATTAGGTACGTATTTAGCATTCGCACCAGAGCGACGATAGGTACGTATTTAGCATATACACGGGGGCGGCGATATGTACATATTTAGCATTCGCACTGGGGCAGCGATAGATACTTAAGTAGTCTGCACACAGAGGTGGCATTAGGTACTTATATAGTATCTGCACCGGGGCGGCAATAGGTACGTATATAGTATGCGCACCGGGGCGGCGATAGGTACGTATTTATCATTCGCACCGGGGCGGCGATAGGTACGTATTTATCATTCGCACCGGGGCGGCGATAGGTACGTATTTATCATTCGCACCGGGGCGGCGATAGGTACGTATTTATCATTCGCACCGGGGCGGCGATAGGTACGTATTTATCATTCGCACCGGGGCGGCGATAGGTACGTATTTATCATTCTCACCGGGGCGGCGATAGGTACGTATTTATCATTCGCACCGGGGCGGCGATAGGTACGTATTTATCATTCGCACCGGGTCGGCGATAGGTACGTATTTATCATTCGCACCGGGGCGGCGATAGGTACGTATTTATCATTCGCACCGGGGCGGCGATAGGTACGTATTTATCATTCGCACCGGGGCGGCGATAGGTACGTATTTATCATTCGCACCGGGGCGGCGATAGGTACGTATTTATCATTCGCACCGGGGCGGCGATAGGTACGTATTTATCATTCGCACCGGGGCAGCGATAGGTACGTATTTATCATTCGCACCGGGGCGGCGATAGGTACGTATTTATCATCTGCACCGGGGCGGCGATAGGTACGTATTTATCATTCGCACCGGGGCGGCGATAGGTACGTATTTATCATTCGCACCGGGGCGGCGATAGGTACGTATTTATCATTCGCACCGGGGCGGCGATAGGTACGTATTTAGCATTCGCACCGGGGCGGCGATAGGTACATATATAGTATCTGCACCGGGCGGCGATAGGTACATATATAGTATCTGCACCGGGGCGGCGATAGGTACATATATAGTATCTGCACTGGGGCGGAGATAAGTACCTATATAGCATGTACACCGGGGTGGAGATATGTACCTATATAGAAGGCGCAGACAGAGGTGATACTTTTTAGGAAAATATGTCATACTTTTGCCCTGGGCAACGTAAGAGGAATGGTGGGGAAGAAACAGCTTTCGCAAAAGGCAAAATGAGAAAGTAGCGGTGGAATGGGGCGACCAGGGAAGAGAAAAGTAGAAAGATAAAGAGACGGCTATAGAGAGAGGGAGAGAAATAGAAGTTTGAATATAAAGATGTTATACACGCGATTTTTCTTCAATTATATGTTTTTATGACCCCGAGCAACGCCAGGTAGCTCTGCTAGTCTATATATAAAAGACAAATAGTATCTGTGTTTGCTTTATCCACTTTTCCTATCGAATGTGAAGACCTAAAACTTCATACCAATTATAAATCATTGTATCCTAAGGATCGCTCATAGCAACAAAAAAGTGTAATAATTAGTTGACGAAGAAAGGAAATTTTCACTTAAAAATTTAGCGAATGTGTCAGAGAAGGAAATTTTCTACTTCAAAATTAGTTATGTAAAAGGGAAATCTTTGCTTAGAAATTAAGGTTAGAGAAGTGACATAACAAGCAGGAAGCAGAGATAATGGACATGGCAAAAAAAAAACTAATCTAGTGACCTTCTTGGTTTTCGTTTGTAAGACAGGTCAAACGTGTTTTTCAAAGATCTCCCCCCCCCCCATGGAGGTATACTAAAAATATAATATACATCTAAAGAAAAATATACTGTGCATTATGCTGAGAGCAATTTAAAGAATAATAAATTAAAAAATATAGTAAATCTTGAAATGAATATGTGCTTTTATTATAACTACGAAGTGACAACTAATACAGCCATGCTACAAAACAGAAAGAGAGAACCGCTGCTACTAAAGGAAGAAAGATAACTCTACAGAGACAACTACTATTACAACTGTTGCTAATAACAATGAGAAAAAGAGAGAGAACAACTCCATGTAGTCTGTTACTTTGTCACTGCAACTATCAACATGTCAAAAACACTTCTGATACGAGATGTGCTGGTCATATTTGTTGTTCCTGTTAATATTTCTACTCACGATTCACCACTTATAAAGGACAAAAGCCACTCAAAGAAAAAAGGGTTAATGAGATGGATAGATTGTCAATTGAATGATGAAAAAATGTTATGAAAGGATTGAAATGCATGAAATGGACCAAGGACGGTTCAGGACAAGTATTTGTTGACATTGGATTTGAAGACAACCATGTACTTGTCAGGGAAGCAGTTTTGCAGTAACATGTTCCACAGATGAAAAGTTCTTAAGTTCCGTGTAAATTCTGTTTGATGCTAGGCACATGAAGGAAGAATGGAAAGTTTTTGGCAGTTATGGTAGTAAGACAGGTTCTTGCTGCTAAAGTTTTACAAGCAGGAACCAGAGATTGCAGTATTTACTTGTTCCCATCACAGGAAGATGTGACAAGGTGAGAAGGTGGGGAGAGTCAAGCCAGCGCCCCTAAAGAAGGAGCACTTTTGCCTTTTAAAAATTGCCTGGGCAGCTCCATCGGCATTCCCCGGTCAGGGTGCCTCAGTTAGTAAGCAATAAACTTACTCCACTCCAAAGAGGGGAGGCAAGGCTTGGGATGGTGGACCTCCTAGGACTACCCAGGACGAATATTGAAGCTTAGTTGAGGACTTTCCATGGGAATAACGATAGAGTAGAAAAAGACTAGCAACGTCTTTCCTGTGAGAAAAGGACTGTAGAAAAGAGAGATCTATCTCCCACTAGTTTGCAAGGCAATTGAGCGGCACCTCCCCAGATATGACAGCAGTATTCCATTTTAGAGGAAAATTGTCTTTCTGCGTTACATTTGGTAGGAATTGAAAATTTATTTGTTGGATATTGGTGAATGCATCAACTAGTTGGTTGGTTGGTTTTTAACGGCATATCGATCCAGTATAGTCATTTAATGCCATGAAAGCTTATTTATCGTAGATTCTAATGTGTACATTATTTGCAGTAGAATTGGGTCGTGTGTTTTTTTTTATTATTATTAATAAATGCATCAACTAGTGATTATATGATCGAAAAATATTTGTGTGGAGAAATTTTCAACTCTAACTTTGTTATCCTTCAACCAGGGCAATGCCGGGTAGCCCTGCTAGAAGATCTATAAATCAGCGAGCACACCATTTCTCAAGTACCAGTTATGCGAAGGAATGAGAATCACAGATGAAAAAGAGGGGTGGGTGGGAGCTGATGAGAGAGCATAGTTGCTGATTCCGTTTTGTTTAAGACGGCTATATCAAAATTTACTTCAGCTCGATTTGTTCTAATGTCAAACAAAATGTTTGTACAAATCACTTTTCCATTCTTTAATTGTCTCGCCTCGGCCTCACCCCGCTTGATAGCCACGTGCCCGATGCTGATGCGATTGCCGGGCAAGCCATAATAGCTTCAGTTAGTTGGAATTTTCTTCTGTGTTGCAGTATACAAAAAAAAAAAAAAAAAAAAAAAAAAAAAAATTGGTGTCGCTGTTTCTAGTCATAACCATAACCAGGGCGTTGTTGCATTTCGTTATCTCATATTTTTGGAACCGTCCCAAGAACATTCTGAATAAATCTAAAGAAATCTGAAATTTTGGTCAAAGAATTTTCACTGATTTTTTAAATTGTTTTTGCTGTAATTTTAGTGTAGCTTTTATGAATTTCTAAAAACAGAATTTACAGCTTACATCTAAGCTAATAAAAGGAATCACTGTATGTGTCTACTAACTTAGGGGCTGTTAGACCTAGGAATATGAAATTTGGTAAGAATAATCTCCTCTCTATGCAAATTGCTCAAAAGAGGGGATGAGCCAAGGGTACACAACTTTTAGTTACTCTACCTCCCAAAAATATTTATATTTTTTTGTAGAAAACTCCAAAACCATGATATTTATTCTTATTAGATTTGAAACAATCATTCTGTTATGGAAGTGGGTAACAAAGGCTACATTTTCCTACAAAATCAATATTAGATTCTGATTTGTCAGTTTTTGTTGTGGATCGTTGCAGCATGTTGTTAAAAAGAATAAAAAATGTAATTCACTTTAATCCCTTCCAGAAAATACTTTGTCCGGGGCATGATTATTTTCAGATGACCACCATCTTAAAAAAGGGAGATAGAACTATGTATGCGTCCATACAGAGTTAATTGTCTTTTAATTGAAACAAATCATTTTTTGGAAAAAAAACCCTAGTATTGGTCATTATTTTCCAAACAACTTAATATTTTACATTTATTAAAGAGTTCATGGGTGACCCAGTTTTATGAAATCTTCCTCAGGTGGGTACTCCTATTAGCTATATATATATATATATAGTGTGTGTGTATTTAGGCAGCATTTTCTCATTTATGAAATCATTGTTAAAATAACAGAATTTGTCTGTTTAATTATACCTTTTTTTATTTCTCCAGCTTTTTTGTTCATTTGCTTTTGACATCTGAGGATGATTCAACGTTTAACTTCGGTGATTTAATTGAAACCTGTGACTCAACATGATTAGTCCATATGATTGCTTTGTTGAGCAGCACATAAACCATTGGGTTTCAAGTATATAAAACAATCATGCAAAGATATTCACGTTTTTAAAATTTGGTTAGAAATAGTTTTTTTTTTTTTGTTATGTTTTTGTTTTGTTTTTAAATAAAAGTACACAAATCCACACATTTAAATGTGCACACATGACAAAACCAAGGATCTTAATTTTTTGTCTTGCATAAGCATAAAGAATTGCATAAGCATAAAGAATTGCAGCAATCTGCATACAAGAGAGGGGGATAAACTATGCCTTAAAAATGGATTAAGTCATGTGATGATCAAAGATGGCCACTTTCTGCTTCAAAAGTCTCTTATTCTACTCCAAAAAGGCAAGCAAAAAAAGTTTCAGGGCATTCAAATAACAGGGCTTCATGGCAGGACTGAACAGGTCTTCGTCTTTTCTTTGAAATACAATCCTTATTTCTAAGTTTAAAAGTCTAGTTCATAAACGTTTGTTACCCACTCCCCCCATGGCTTTTGCTTTATATATATTAGCAGGGCTATCCGGCAAAAGTGTAACATATTTGTATTGAAACTTTTATAGATATATCTCTCTCTCTCTTTCTTTCCCTCTCTCGTCTTCCCCCCTCTCTTTCTTTTTCACCCAGCCCATTACTCTCTCTGGACATACACACACACTTTTATAGATTACTCAAGGAATGACTAGGTCTAAGAGAACTCATTAGAAAAAATTAGAGTTACTTCTCTTTAGTCATTGAGAAAAAGATGAGAAACCTACCCCTCTAACAAAATCGTGGCCAGTTTACCCTGAAAGAATAAATATTTTTTCTGAATTTGAGCTATTATTTATGGCGAGCAATGCTGATCAATAATATATAAACTTTGTGGGTGTTTCTTTGGTAGTTTTTTTAAACTTTTACCTGGACATACACACACACATACATACATACATACATACATACACTTCCCTTTATATAATAGATTTTAATCACATAAAATAAATGTTAAAATATGCGAAGTATTGGGATTGAGTTATGTCTAAAACTAAATCCACTTTAATTGGTCTAATCCTTCTCTGCACACAAAATGCCTATAATGTATGTGAATCACGGTGCAACCATAAAAAAATAACAAGCAGACATGGCTGTTTGTTTTTGCATTTTCTCAGTCAATTCTCGTCTGATTTATTTTAAAATCAAATTAATCATTTCATTTTATGTTTATAGATAATTAAAAATATTTTCCTTTCTCATAGCTTAAAGTATTTTAGGCCTTATACTTGAGTCTTTGGATCCATACAATCACCAAAGCCATGCATACCACTGATTGCAATTGTTTTCAGGGTAGTAGCTTTGTGAATTCACTCATTTTACAAATTTTTGCAAATTGTTTAATAATAAAAAAGAAGGACTTACTACTGGCTGTAATCTCCTGGCTTCTCTAGTGGAGGATTGTGAAAATTATTCTGAAAAGGTAAACAAAAGAAGACATTAAATTTAAGACAGCCATTTTTAATTCTCATTGATCTATCGAATAAAAAGAGCTAAAATTGGATTTACATGTGGATACATCATATGAGTCGAACAAATAAAATATATTCCTGAATAATTACAGGGTGAACCAAATCAAATGTCATTCACCCATGGGATTGTTCATAAAATTCACAATCCTTTCTGCAATCCAATTATATTTTGAACAAATAAACTTCAGTCTATGCCTGACTTATTCACAAAGTTTCAGTCATGAATGTCCAAGAGTCTTTCTTTTATCACTGCTCAATGATATGTGGGGACACTTTAGTGAATGTCTCATCAGTAACAAGTGGGATCTTGAATAGGTTTCACCCCCCAAAAAAATTTTTTTTATCGATGGAGTTATCTCAAAGATAATGTCTATCAAAACAATTCCCAAACTCTTCCTGAACTGAAGAGGACATCACAGCCTAAATTAGTTGTATCCAGGTGTGCTTGCAACACAAGTGCACATTTGTAGTGTAACACTGAACAATGATATGGACTGTTGGATATTCACGAGTGAAAATTGGTGGGCAAGTCAGACATAGACTGAAATTTATTTGTACCAAATATGGTTGGATTGCAGAAAGAATTGTGAATTTTATTAACGATTTCATGTGTGGCATTTTTTTTTTTGGAGGGGGCAGGTCACCCTCATTTTGGGTCAACATTCCAAACAAAAGTAAAAACAAATGTGCCAGAAATATTTTAAAAAAAAAAAAAAAATCAAAAAAAAAATCGGAAATATTTAATTGACATTGAAGAGTTCCACTTGAGGAAAACAAACAATATTAATAGTCTAACCACAAACCCAAATATCCTTTGTTTTCAAAAGGCAAGCTTATGGTGTTTTATGCAAATAAATTTCAAAACATTGAGGTTAAAAACAAGATCAGGCAATTTTAATAATCTTAAAACAATTCTTGCCAAAAGCCTATGCAAATTCTCAGTTGTTCAGTAAGTACTGGCCTGTAGCAGAGTTATGTTGTTCTACTTTGAATTCAACAGTTCAAGACAGTTGCTTTCTTACCTCCATAGGCAGGACCTGGAAAAAACTAGCTGTTATATGTTGTTTAATTCTATTATCCAATCTCTGAGAAATCTAGCTATGTACTTGAAATCACACATGTACATAAATTCATATATGAATACACGTTTCTGGTTGATAGGTTAGCAGTGCTTGTAAATGGATGGTAGAATATTTTTGCTACCAACTGCTATATGTGTAGATGAGGAACATCTTGTGGCAGTCTTTGGGATTTGATTACTGAACTGTAAAGAAACATTGTCTTTTCAAAGTATTCTTAGATATAAAAGACATTTCTGGGAACAAAATTACATTTTTATAATCATTTATTGTACAGTTTATGCATAGAAAAACTTATGAGGACGATTCTATTGATATCAGATGTTTTTTCATTGGAACAGATTTGAAATCATGTCTTTTTTTTACTCCAGTTGCAACACTGTTAATATCCCAGTGTCCCAATACTACCATTTGATCTGTCAATTCAAGACTTACTAACATTAATAAATTAACATTTCAATTTGAAGAAACTATCAACTGGGTGATCAGATCATCAAAAATTGGTGCCAGTGACCAGGATTCAAGACAGGAAGTATAGACCACTAAATAAAACTGAAAGATATTTTTTTTTACAAGAGATGAAATACATTAAATAATAAAATAACAACAACAATTTTAACAACCAAATTTCCTTTGCCTTTTGGCTAGGAACAAAGTGTAGTATCTGTTCTGATGCTACACTTAGTCTATTCTGTTCTTGATCAATGAAGGAGAAGTCCTTTTATACTAAGGCAATTTTAATTTTGTTTCAAATCTAGAGTGCCCCTTTTTGAGGAGCTGTATTTTCCCCACATTAAAAACCGACCGTGTGTCTAACTCTGTAATACCTGAATCAAATAATGAAAAAAATCATAAGTTGCAGATTCACAACGTTTCAGCTGATGTAACCGCCAACCTTCTTCAGTAGCATCTTTTTGAACTTGGAAATCTTTCATTGGAGGAAATTGTTTTTCTTTCTTTTAATTTTCTTTTCAATCTTTTATTGTTTAATGAATTGAACAAATAAAAGAGAAAAATTGTGTCGATTGACTAAGAAAACCAAACAAACAGACCAATTTTTTCTTTTGAACACAAAACAAAAATAATTTCCGAGAGAGAGAAGGGGGAGAAAAAGATAGATGGAGAAAGAGATAAAGAGAGGAAGTGAGATGTAGGGAGAGGGAGAAAAAGAGAATTAAAGAGAGAGAGGAGAAAGAGAGGGGGAGAGAAAGAGAGAGGGAAGGAAAAGAGAGAGGGAAGAGAAAGAGAGAGGGAAAGAGAAAGAGATAGGGAAAGAGAAAGAGAGAGGGAAAGAGAAAGAGAGAGGGAAAGAGAAAGAGGGGAAAGAGAAAGAGGGGAAAGAGAAAGAGGGGGAAAGAGAAAGAGGGGGAAAGAGGGAGAAAGCGAGAGATGGTGAGAAATTTATGAAGACATTGTAAGTGACCTCAGTTTACAAAGAAAATGCTGTCTTTTTCTTTTGTTTTTTCTTTATGTGAACTTTCAATAAAATATCCTTGATATAAATGAATGTCTTATTTGATATTTCTTATCAGAGTTAAGATGGAAATGTTGCAAAGAGAATGTCAATTTGTTGGGTTGGTCAATGTATGAAAGATTTTTCTTGATTAGTCTAACCCAGTAATTCTCAACGTGGGTGCGAGAAATATTCAAAGTGGGGGTGGAGGGGGTTAGGTTTACATACAGGGTTGCTAAAACGGCCGGTAAGTTTTCAGTTGTGCTGCAATTCTAAAAAGGTAGTAGTAAGAATATTTGGAGCAGCTGTCTCAAACATCGTCTTCCTGCGGCCCATACAAAACCATTTTCATGACTAATTTTTTTTATAAATATATTTTTCTCAACTTCCATACTTTTGAATTAGCAACTTGAACTACTCTCAAAGTGCAAACAGACAGTCAATCAATGTTAATATCAGCAGGATCTATTCTAGTTCCTTTCCAGGAAAGGGAAGAATACAACTGCCCCACTATTACGAACGCTTATGGTTGAGACCCTGATTTTTGTCTTCTTTTTTTTTTACAAACGAGTCACCACTTACCAAGGGCAACAGGCCACTCGAGGATAAGAGTTTGAGAGGTAGACGATGAACCATCGAGGGGGATTAGTAACGATGGTTGTAACTGGTCAGAAAGTAACTATTTAAGAGGATGGCTCAACAAGTTGTTTACATTAGACTTCAAAATAACAATGCTATAGTCAATCGAGAAGCAGCCCTGTGGTACTGTGTTAAATACACGAGCAGTTCTAGGAAAGAAACTTTGCTCATGGAAGTTCTGCTTAGTTCTAAGCACACAGAGGGAAAAAAGTGAATTTCTTGCCAGTGGTTGTAGCTAGAGAAGTTTTTATTGTGGACGTTTTACACGGGGGAGGGGGGGATTGGATTGAAACACCTGCCATGAAAATAACAATGGAGTAAAGATAGACTAGTAACGTTTCTTCTGTAAGAAAGAGGTAGTAGGGAGGAGAATAGGACATTGCCCACTAGATTTCTAAGTTGTTTTTTTACTCTGTTAAGTCAGGAAAGGGTGCTCTGAGCAGCACCTCCTCAGATGTGGCAACAGTACTCCATCTTAGGACGTATTTGACTCATATTCAGGTAGAGAATTCAGGTAGATACATTTTGGAGCGGTAGAATGATCCAACCATTTTTCCAGCGACCTTGACAACGGATTTGATGTAAATCTTCCATTTCAGGTCTGAAGTGAAGGTCAGCTTATCGAAGCAGGGAGCTTCCTCAATGTGAGCGCCATTCATTACAATTGGGGCAAAGTGAGGATCAGAGCGTTGGTGGTGAAAGGAGAGAAAACAGAAATGTTCCGTTCTGTTCTATTTTGTTTACCTCAAATAACAATTTTTATATTTTTTCTTTTTAAAAATGTAACAATTTTATTTGTTGCGTTTATACCAACTTTCAAAGAAAATGGTTAAAATGTCAACCCTGATTTCAATGAATATGCATTTTAGGTTGTTTGGGAAATACTAACTAATTTTTTTCAACTTACTTTTAAAAAATTGATTTAGTTTGTTATTTTTGCATACAAAACTAGCAGGGCTATCCGGCGTTGCCCAGATCCATGAATAAAAAAAATAGAGGAGTTAAGAAAACTTTCTCCCATAAACTCTCCCTTAATGGCTTCATCATTAATCGGCCATGTTTGTTTTTATCGCAAGGATAGAATTGCTGTAACTTAATGATTTTAAAGGTAGTTTATCAGAAAGAAAAAATCAATAATAATATACATATAAATAACTGTAAGAACATTAAAAAAAAAAAATTCAAATTAAGTCTCAGTTTGAAAAATGTTTTACTACTGGTGAATATCGAAAATGTATCTTACTAAATTTTTTTTCCAGTGTCCGTGAGGAGAATGGGAATACATGTGTATAAGAGAGTAAAAACTTCACCACACTCCTAAATATGACTAATACAAAATAAAATATTGACCAGGAATAATAAAATCGATTGAATAAACTGAAAAGAAAATTTATGCTCTTAAGAATACCCACCAATATTTGCCATATCTGACTGATGAAACAGAATTTTTAATGGAACTTTTTTAAAGAAACCAATTAACATCAATGAAATGGGGGGGGGGCGCCTTTGCTATTTTTATATAAGATTTTACATGTTTAATAATTGATGTGTACTTTTCAATAAATTTCAGTAATTCTGTAGTAGTAATGGGAGCCCTGAAGGACGGCCATATATTCTTGACGATGAGTGCTTGAAAGCAAAACTTTGAAAAAAAAAACAGGTCTAATGTCAGAGAAATGTCTAAGGCACTTATGTCTATATTTCAATGGTATCCGACTATCTGAAGCAAATTGTTAAGATGAAAAAACTCGATAAATGGGTTCCACATGAACTAATCAATACATGTTTGTTTCTGAAATTGGTTGTTATTTCCCAAACAATCTTTCTTTAGCATTTTAAGTTGAGTATCTTAATGTCTACGATACAAACCAAAACCAAACAACTCTAAAGACAAATGGAACATACTAAGACCAACCCAAGAGACCTGGAATTACCAAATAAAGACTGACTATATGTAAGAAGACTATAACTTCCTGTTCCTCTCTTTTCCAAAAAAAAACAAAAAACAAAAAAAAAACGCAGTGACATGAACTAGTACCTTGGAAATAATAATAATTTTAACAAGCCGTGCGTGCGTGGTCTCCCTCTGTACATGACTCGATGTGGCGAGTGTAAAATGCAATAAATTTGGGCAATTTGGGGCATTTTTTACCCCCCTTTGACCCCTGGAGGCGCAAACCAGAATTTTTCTGAGGTCAAGGATGCTCATTTTATATCCAGAACAATTGCCTCTACATTTTAGCCAAGTTTCAGAAAAATTGAATGGATGGAGCAAACGTTATGGGGAAAAAGGGTCATTTTTTTGCTATTTTGGGGCTTTTGACCCCCTGGGGGTGCGAACCAGATTTTTTCCAAGGTCAGCGATACTTATTTTCTATTAGGAACAATGGCCTCCACATTTTGGCCAAGTTTCAGAGAAATTGAATGGATGGATGAAAAGTTATGGGGCAAAAAATGTCGTTTTTTGCCATTTTGGGGTCTTTTGACTCCCTGGGGGGCTAACCAGATTTTTTTTCAAAAATCGGAGAATGTCACTTTCTAACCTGACCAAAGTTACAACTTCATGCAAAATTTCAGAGAAATTCAATGGATGGTTGCGGAGAAAAATCCGGACGGACGGACATGCCTCAAAACATAAGTCCCCTGATTTTATAAATCGGAGGACCAATAAAGACTAAATAATACAGATTAAAGTTATCAAATGAAGTACACTTTTAAGTTAAAACTCCACAAACGAAAAAATTGATCTCATTAAATTAGTGAAGGATTAAAAAAAAAAATTGAATTATAAATTCAAGGCCATTTAGGGGATTAATAAGTACAAAATCATTGAGTAAAAAAAAAAATCCATATGATCAAAGAAAAATATTTCTAAATATGAAACACACTTTGTATTTTAATATTTCTCCTTGCACTTGACATTTATTGTCAAGAAAGATTTTAAAAACTAAATCTACCACACAGTTTTTTTTCTAATAGAGTAAAAGATACGTTTTGAACAATTTGTGTAATCAGATTGAAAATAACTCTAATGTAAGAATAAATTGGATGAGTTTAGAAATAATGGTGTGTATTCTTGACAATGAGCATTTGCAACCAAAACTTAAAACAAAACCCAGGTCAAATGTCAGAGAAATGTCTAAGGCACTTGACATCAGTATTTCAATAGTGTCCAACCATCTATAAGCAAATGATTAAAGTAAAAAATCTTGATAAAGGGATTCCGTATGAGCTCAATGAATACAAGTTTGTTTTTAAAATTGCTTGTTGGTATGGTAAAACCATGAATTTACAAGGATATTTGGGGATTTATCTCATGAAATATAAGAATTTTACTTCATATCGTATTTTCTGTCAGATTGTAGGTAATTTATATATGTGTATATATATATATATATATATATATATATAAATGAGAGCGAAAATAAGCAAATATATAGTTACATACTGAACATACCTATTTTCATATCTACAACATTTCATATGCAACAAAGCAGAGTGTAAGTCCACATGTGTCCTTTAAGGCCAGATTTTTCAAAGAAAAAATGTTCTTCTCATCAGAAGGTAAAGCCAACTTTGGAATGATAAAAAATAGCTTCAAATATTTTTTGGAAAATTATATAAATTATTAGAGCATTTTTATGGAAAGACAAAATAAAGTTCTAATCATTGAGCTAAATTTCATCTGCAATATTAACTTGTATGATAGATTTAGAATACTTCATTCTTTTATACTTATATAATTGAATCAATATTTTTGTCTCCTTATGGTACAACTAAAGTCATAATCTTTGAACTTGACTTTTTAAAACATATATATATATATGCGTGAAAAAGACAAAACAAAAAAACAAATTAAATACAGGAATAAATCATAAAAATAAAAATAGAATTCCTGTATTTAATTTGTTTTTCCTTTTGTTCTTTTTCACACATCCTGTCTTCATGGTATTTCATTTTATGATATATCGTGCATTTTATCCTCACATATATATATATATATATATATATATATATATATGTGTGTGTGTGTGTGTGAATGTAAAACTGGTTTAATGGTAAGATCTCAGATTATGGCTCGCTGAACTCCCAGTGTTTGAATCCGGATTGAGCTATTGTATCAATTTCGTTAATACTCTTAGGTACAGAATGGATCCAACTCTTCTCCTCCGAGCTATGGGATAAATAGTAGGGTAGACTAGACTCTAAAATCTCGCGAGGGACAACTAGTCTAGGAGAATGAAAACTCTGAACAAAAACGAAAGGCGTGTCGTTTATCGGTCTGTTTGCACCATTCCTTTTCTCTCTGTGTTGCTGTGCGAAACACATAGAACTCATTATGTAAAATTTAAAAACATTAAAAATTAAAAATTGCATTTTTATTATTAATTGAAATAAGAGATGGCTAAAGAAGCATAATCTCGATATTGATAATATAGTGTGACCACTTCTCATGTGTCTGTATGCGTGTTTCTCACCTCTACACATTATTTTGTTATTTTATTTACTATTACCCTAATATCGAAATAAAAAATGCAATACCATAAAGTACTAAAACGAAATTTAAAAAATCCTATTTAAAAAAATAATTTAATACATCACAATGCATTTTGTTTTTTTCATAAACTAGTCAGTCATTTTAATCTTTTGCTAATAGGTGAAAACAAAACAGAATGAAGGACTTCATAATCCTTCGAAATCTCAAAGGAATTTGGAAGCATTTAGATTGTCAAATAGAAAGCCATTTTTGTTTAATTTTTTTTAGCAAATTGTCATGTATTAAAAGATTGAAGGTTTTGGAAAGTATTTATATCCAATAATTTTATAAAGATTAAAACAACATTACCGTAACAAAATTAGTCACATTTTTATGATAATTTGGTTCAATTAATAATTTCATGACCAAACGATACTGTAATAATTAGATTTAACTTTCAAAATCCTATTAAAAAATAATGTAATAAAATTTAAAAACAAACAAACAAAAGAAACAGCATAGTTAAAAACAAAGTTAAACAAAAATGAAAGGAAGGATATGTATTCTGTTAGTTAATGATAAAATTAATTAACAGAACAATATTTTTGCACCACTTTTATGTCCCCTTACGAAGACTAAGATATATATGCTATTAAATCTTATGGCTAGATTCCTTATTCCAATTTTGATTAAAATGTGTGACTTAAGCTTAAGGACTCTTAAGAAAAATAACTACGGATCAAATTTCATACAAATCGGAAAAATTTGAATTTTCAAATGGGAGGTTGTGTCCATATTATGCCCCCTAACCACTCTTTGAAGTACCCCAAAGAAAGTTAAATATGGGGGATATTTAATAATTCATGTCTAATACCTATGGTACAAATTTCATAAAAATCGGAGGTATCTGAATTTCATGAAGAGTTTTCAGTCTCTCATTGCCACTTTTAGATGAAACTAAAACTAAATATAACCCACATTACCAACCCTTACGCCTAGCAGCCGTGTTCCAAAAATTCATAATAATCGGTTAATTAGTTTAGGAGTGAATTCTGTACATACAAATATATAAATACATACACATACCTTATATATATATATATATATATATATATATATATATTAGTACTTGTATTGTTGTTGCTTCCTAGATGTTAATCCAATGAAACTTTAGTGTTTATAAAATAGTGCTCAATAACAGGTAAAGCTGTACTATAGTATAAATTCTTTTATTTATACAAACATTTAGTTCAGTTTTTTTTTAAATGGCCCGATGAAGCTGGAATTCGAATGAAATCGCAACTGAAACATGTATGCACATATGTAGCCAACAATGTTTGTATAAATAAAAGAATTTATACTCTATTTATTTGACATTAGGTAACATAAAATGCTAGTATCATTATCATGTCTATAATATTATTTTTCAAGAAGGCTCATGCAATTTGTTTCCTAAAACACCTGACAGGCAATGACAATATTTAATTATTCCTATGCTTTTCAGACAACTCTATGCGCTAACGATACTTACTTGTCAAGCGAGTTACACAAACACAGCTCAAGTACGGCTCGGGAAGGTTAAACGAATATCCTCCATCAACTCAAGCATCATCAACCAAGCCCTAACCTGCTGGACAATCCAGAATAATCCAAATAATATGTATTATTTTTTTTCCTTTTCTGTTCACTGGTCTAGCTTCTTTTACTATTGGTCAGTGAAACCAGAAGCTATACTATTACAAACGAGTGAATAAGCTGCCACGAGTTAAAAGTCGAGAACCTCTTATTAAAAATTGCTGTGAAAATGGTGTTGTTGCTCTTGTTGTGATGGCTACACAACCGTTTAGTAACATAATTCTAAAATCAATAAACCTCCTCCCTCACCTGATAACTTTGGGCGGGGGGGGGGGGGTAAAGGGAGAGAAAAAAAAAAGACAGCTCACTCTCTGGTTGTTTTCTTTTTAGCTTTTCTTTGAAATCAGCATAAAAAAAAGACAGAAAATTCAGATGCCCATTGGTCGATTCATTGTACAGGTAAATCCCTTTAAACCCGATGAGATAATCGGAGATCGACAAGTGAAGCATGATAGCATGTATTCACCTGTCGAGACAAGATTCAGTTAATAGGTGACAAAAGATCTCTACGTTCTTTCATATTTCCAGTATCTATTTGCACGACAAACTAACGAGGAAGGGGTATCATTACTAGCTGAATACCCATCCTACGGATAACGTTAGGTTATTAATTAACAAAAAAACTGAATACATTAGTAATTCTAAATTATGTTTAAATAAATTTGTAAATTTAGTCATTTTTTAATAATAATTTCTTACTAATGGAGATTTGGTATCTGTCTGTCTGAAGCCGAAACTATACTGTTATCATCTCTTAATGCTCAATTCAGTTTACTAAAATATTTTAGACTAATCTACTATCTTTTAATGCTCAATTAAAGGGTGAGAGTGTAATATCTGTTCTGTTGTCATGATGCCAACCTCCTAGGGATAACCCCCGCATTTTCATTGTTAATATAATATTGAATAGAATGAGAAATGTGTTCCAATGAATTTTTTTTCTAAAAAAATATTTCACTGGAAATGCTTTAAATTTGAAAATTCTAAACTAAAATATCTTATTTCATTATAATTTTTTAAATTATTATAAAGATTTGATATAATGAAATATCCTCCTCATTTTTACAAAATTTGGCTGAATTCTAACAGACTATGTTTTAACCATACCTCCGTAGAGAAACAAGCAGACCAAACTTTGGGGTGAAAAATGTTATTTAATTCTGACTTTGGTTTGTATAAGTTAGTACTAAAAACGTGTAAGATGTGCCTTTGCAAGATCAAGTGTTATTTTTATTAGCGAACCCAAACTTTAGGTTACTTTTTAGCTGCAACAATAATAATATGTCAGCAATTTCAATATAATTATTGCCATCTTCATTGTTGTATTCACAATGTTTCAGCCGATGTAACACCACGTACCATTCAGATGCTTTTTTTTTTTTGAATGGGAACCTTTTTTTTACTACTGAGTCACCACTTATAAAGGCTAAAAGCCACTCAATCATAAGGATTAAAGATATGGATGGATTGTCAATTTAATTATGAAGAATATTATGAGAGGATTGAAAATGATGAATGAATAAAATATGAATACTTATGCGGGCAGTGTATGACAAGTTTTTATTGACATTAGATTCAAAACAATTTCATTGTAACGTGTTCCACAGATGGGAAATTCTTGGAAAGAAACTCTTCTAATCAAAGTTGGGAATACTTATGTTGAACTCAGGAACCTGTACAGAATTTTGAACTGAACCCTTTATTTAACCTACAAGGTTAGGTTGTTCCCATTCCGTCAACCATGACCGGGTATAAATGTTAATTTGTAATTCTTGGTCATCATTGCCTGTAGTAAGGATTGAACCCTCAACTTTCGGAAGTTCGTCACTTGGAACTAATTATTAACCAGCGCATTTAACCATTAGACGATACATCTATGTGAACAACCTTCTGGAGGTTGATGGGTCAATCCGTACTACAGACGATAAAAACTAAGAATAAGATAAATTAACATTTCTACCTGGTCATGATTGACGGAATGAGAACAATCTATCCCCGTGCATTAAATAAAAGATTCAGTTTGAAATTCCATATAGGTTTCAGAGTCCGAACGTTCACAGCTTGGCCCAGCAAACGTTTTGACTTGCGATATCACAAGCATCTTTGCGAGTTATCTCCCTTGAAGAAGCCATTAATTTTTTTCTTTTTATTTGTAATTTTTCCACTAAAACAAACTTTCAGAAATATTTTCCAGGTTTCCAAGTTCGAGAAGATGCACCCAAAGAAGATATTTTACTTAGAATATTATTTATTGGCTGAATAAATTCAACTGTAAATGTTCAGCAAGATGTATCTAAAAATGTTATTAAATAAAATATATATATTTAAGTAAACGAGAAATCTAAAGAAAAAGACAGTTTTTTTGTTCCAAGACATTTTATAAGTATACAATAGATTTTTTAAATCTGATCAATCTTTCTAAAAGAATGAAACAAAAAAATTACCTCCCCTGAATTATGACAAGCTAAATCGGCTGTAATCTTTAAGTGCCCTTTTTTATAATTAACTAGATGTACCGACCCAGCATTGCCAGGAGTCTTCAACTTTCATTTTACTTCTTTTTTTTTTTAACTAAATTATTTGTACATTTTATTAAATTATTTTTTTAAAATAGGATTTTGAAATTTAAATTGAATTATTACCGTATAATTTGATTATTAAATTATTAATTGAACCAAATTACTATGAACTATGAATAATTTTGTTAAGATTTATAAAATTATTGGATGCAACAGTTTAAATTCTTCCAAATTCTTTTCAAATTTAGAATGATCACAAAGTAACTCATTTTTTTTTTAAAACTATTAATAACAAAAAATTAAAATGGCTGACTCGTTTACAAATAATCTAAACTGCATTATCATGGATTTAAGTTTGTACATTTTTAAAAATAGAATTTTAAAAATGTTGTTTTATTTTATGCTATTGCATTTTTTATTTCAATAAATATTCAATTAAAAGTAAAATAAGAAATGATTCATTGTAATTATCAAAGTCACATTTACGTGAGAAATACACGCATAAATTTTTCTCATAATTTTATTAATATAAAGATTTGCAATTTTTTGTTATATTCATTTTTATACAATAAAAACTGAAAAGAAGTTTCTTCTTTTTTCAGGGGTAGGAAGGAGGAGGAGATGGGGAGATCCTCTTTTTTAAATTATTATTATATATTTTATTTTTTAATGTTTTTAAACTTTTTCTGATAGTTTTATTTGAGGAACATTCAGACTAATAGATTAAGCGGGAATTTAATTCCTGTTTGACACTTGTACTGATATATAAAGACAATTAGACAGGATTTGCATGGAGGTGATTCTCTTTGTTGATAGACAAAAATGGGGTGAATGAGAACATTTAATAAGTCTTTCTATTGTTAGGATTAATTTAATCTCTAAGATTAACAAAATCGCTTAGAGCAACACTAAAAACAAAATGTGTTTTGTGCAGAAGTCAAGTTGTATTTGATAAAGGATGTCAACTGCACAAAGATCCGTAACTTGGGGGCAGAGCGATACATTCCGATATATATATATATATATATATATATATATATATATATATATAAGTCATCTATTTTATATATATAAAAAGTCAGTCGGATTTTCAAAGTCAGACCCAAATATCAATCCGTCTAACACACGGATACCCGATTTGAACCACCCCACTTCTTTGTTTCCTCCTTCAACCATGTTATTTGTGCAAATATATTTTATTTTATGTCAATTTCCTTCTGCAAATACTTATTCCGACAAAAAAACTTTCAGAGTGGATTTTTTTTCTTACTCACCGATTCTTCTTAAACAATAAAGGGAGGTAACTTTTAATTCATACATCACTAGTTATAAATCAAAGACATTAAAGTGAAAGGTAGGTAACAAATATTTTTTTTCAAACAGCAGCTTCCCTTGAAAGTATTACATATTTTTTTAGCAATCATCCATCTGTTAAAAGATTGAACAAATTTTAAGTTATGTGCATCCACTAATTTTATAGAGATTAAAAAACAATACTGTACAAAAAATTATAGTTTTACAACAATTTGATTCACTTCATTTAATTATCAAACAAGACCGTGATAATCAAATTTAACCTTATGACCAAGTGTGTCTATGACACATGGTACAATGTGCACTTGTGCAGGCATTACTTGCCTGGTGGAGAGAGTAGATCTTATGATCCACTGTAATCAAATTCATCTGTAGAGCATATATGATAGACATCTGTCAGTCTCAGAAACTATGGAGTTGTACTACAGGCGATTATTTTGATACAAGTGACCTCTCCCGAGCGCAAAGCCTGGGTAAGTACAGAGGGCAAGCTGTTACCATGTAGCAGACCGCATACCTCTCCACATCTCTAGTCCTTTTTTTCTTTGAGTCCTTTATGGTGTTTGTTTATGTGCAAGAACAATTGAGACCATTAATTCTTATACCTCATTCATTTTAGTACAATTTACTAATTTGCATCCTACAAACTTCTCTTAATTATTGGAGCACAGGGTGAAGCAGGTTCTAGTGTGATTTCAAGACTTAGTTCATGGAACTTCTGCTATTACTAACCAACAGAGCATTACCACTGCCGACAAAGGAAAGTCTCTCAGGCATGTGTACACAGTATGATAATGTATAGAAGTGAAATATGTTCAGTGAGGGTTAAATACATGCATTGCACGAAGAGAAATGATATGAGAATGATACCATAGATGTGTAATGTGAGTTTTAAACTTAAACTTAGATCTGATGACCTCAGAGGAAGAGTAAATCTGGACAGTATAGGGAGATGTTTGTAAAAGAGGAGATTTTGTTGGTATGGTCATGTTAAAAGAATGGATGAGAGTTCTTGCGTTAGTAGATGTAGAACAGTTGAGGTAGCAGGTTTGTTCACAGAGGAAGGCCAAGGAAAACATGAGAAGTGATAAGGATGAACTTCAGAGAAAGAGGTATGAATAAAAGGCCTGCCCAGAGAAAGGATAGTTTGAAAGTCAATTTCTAAAAGCAGTCCAATGCATGCCAGCATGTAAAACGGACGTTAAACCAAATTTGATGCTGCTGCTGATGATGATTACCACATGTTTTCAAAAGAATCTATAAAAATAAAAGAAAATCAACTAACAATGTTTCAAGATTTCTTCAAAAGTTCTATTTACAGAATTTGGTTATAAATGAACAGTTATATTTAATAAAAGAAAAAAAAATTGCGACTCTAAAGTGTGTTTATTTGTTTGTTTTTGTTATTTGTTACAAATGAAAAACAGCAGTGTTCAAATATGCACATCGGCGGCCATGTTTTGAACAAATAAAGAAAAGGAAAAACATCCCAAAATCTATTTTATACAAAAAGAACCAAAGACCAAACTGCATTAGTCATTCATGGCTTGACTACATTGCCAGAAGGACAAAACAAAACAACAAAGAAAAGACTTTTTTATGCCATAACAAGTTTCTTATGAACTAAAAAGACATTCAACTGTATAATATTTATTGTGCGTAAAATATCAACAATCTGATCAAAATTAAAATACTTTAGGACAGTTTTAGCTAAAATAGTAAAACAAAATTATTTTTTTAATTTCATTTTTGTTGCTATGAGCACTTAAAAATAAGTCACTGAATCAAAAGAAAAAATAAACATTAAGATATTTACAAAGTATAAATGTATGAGTCATTTATTATCATTGGAAACTTATGGTTACAAAATTGGAGAATAAATGTTTTCTGGTTTAATTACCGATGCAAAGTGTGGGATGTCAAAGAACTAACTTTGATTTTAATCAATAAGTGTCGATCATTCATCAACAAATACAGAAATGACAACTGAATGGTAACAACGAGCAGGGCTATCCGGCGTCACCTGGAATCCTAATTTCTGTAAATTATTATATTGTCCGGATAGTTTGTGCTGAATTTTTAAGGAAATGTAAAGTAATTTAAGGTTAGTGGGAGAAAACCCCAGCAGAGTGCTCGATTATTAAGAAAAATAAAAAATAAGAGCGTAATATTTATTAATATTTGTATTACAGAACATCAGAATAACATCGGTACCGTCGGTTTCAAATCCTAACGAAGGAGCCCTATAATAGGCCTCTTTACCATACTCTCTTCAGCCTCTGTTTATGTGACATGAACAGAGGCTGAAGAGAGTTCGGTAAGAGACCTATTATAGGATCCCTTTGTTAGTATTTGAAACCGACGGTACCGAGGTTGTTCTGATCTTTTGTAATACAAATATATATATATATATATATATATATTGTTTTGATGGGATACCTGACTCCCCTGAAGGCTAATAAGTGAACTAGTCTGTAGTATATATATACTACGAACAGTGGTATGTATGGTGGACTGTATTCGAGTGTATTAGGTTAATCCTATTGGATTACAAGTAGTGCTATTGTTTTTTACAAGATATACGTTGTAATAACCTATCCTCTTTTAAAGACCTTACACTCTGGTTATTTTTGTTATTATAACTTCTAACCAAGTTATACCAGCTGGCAGCAAGAATTTTGAAAACGAATTCATAAAAGATATGGTAAAGTCAACTATATGAACTGGCAAACAAGGGTTAGAAACGAAACCAAATTTTTTAATATATTCAGTCACGCACATGCTGTTTTATTCAGTAAAATACATGCAAGTCACATTGCGAACGAAATAATCCGACTGACGTTGATTTAAAGATATCAACTGATGGATGCTTTTTCTTCTTTTTTTTGTACCTTGTAGAGGTAAATCCTTCTTTGTAGTATGAATTTGATTAACGAACCACATTTGCAGTGGTTCGTTAATCGAATTCACACTACAAAGAAAAAAGAAGAAAAAAAATCAAACAAACAGTTCTTATCGTCTGATGTACATGTGCGCTAACGAACAAGGATTATTGTGGATTTGTTTGTTTTTTCCAGTACAACTAAAAGAGATCTTAAAAAAAGGTGTGTCAAAGAGGAAAACCTTTCAAAAAAGTAAGAATACTTTTATTGTTCGATAAAAAAAAATGTATGATGGACCGTGACTCAAATGCAAACTGGACTTTTTAGTAACTAATAATAGTACACTCACTGCTATTACTTTTTCTAAAAAAGAACTTTTTCTTTGTTTGTGTCGAGTTCTTCTAAGTATTTTCAATATGGAACAATTAGTCTAAATGATTAAAATGCTGTGTACGAGCATGCAACAACAAATACTGCAACAACAGAACAGTTTCAAAAAAATTCTGAAAGAAAAAACAGTTTTTTATTTCTGCCGAACAAATTGCAAATTCTTTATCTGAATTTGTATACGAACCTGATTCTGGCGTTACATTTTCAAGATATTCCAGACGATTTGAAACGATATTTTCTAAAAAGGTGCCTAGATTGGTCGGATGAAGAACGGGTAACCCTGTTATGACAGAAACTGGTTCCCAGAAGAGAATACCAAATATACGAACTTGATATTGCCCAGAAAACCTGAGGAAGTGTCATTCGATGAAACTATAAATATATTGTCGAAGATATTCGACAGAAGAAACAGTCTATTCCACACGCGATACAAATGTCTAAACATTGTGAAAATGGATAACGAGGATTTTTTGGCATACGCAGGAACAGTAAACTCTTTGGTTGAGCAATTCAAGATAGATCAAATTCCCAAAGATTTATTCAAATGTTAATTTGTTAAAGGACTAACAGCCCCCAAGTACAAAGAAATTAGTTATAGAATCTTAACAATCGTGGAGCAAGACACGAAAATTATGTTACAAAGAGTGACAGAAGAATGTCAGCATCTCATTAATGTTAAAAGGGATAATACCCAAATTGAGGAAAAAAGTGTTGCCAAAGTACAACGCATAAAAAACCAAAAAACTCCTAAATCCAAAAAGACAGGAAAATGTGAGACATGCAGAAATACTAAGCATACTAAAGATGTATGCTGGTATAAGAACAAATTCTGTGAATCTTGCGGAATTAAGGGTCATAAATGATCTGTTTGCAGCAAGAATAAAAAAAAGAATTTTGAAAAAGTAAACGTTGTGTTATCAAAAACAGCGAAAATCGAAAATACGTAGATGTACGTATAAATGGTCTTACAATCATTTTTTTTTTTTACTGGATTCTGGCTCAGACATAAGTATTATTGACGAACAAACATGGAGAAAAATTGGAAAACACAAATTATTTGAAACCAAGAAAATTGCCAAAGGGATTTCAGGAAAAAAAAAAACTTTAAAGGAGAATTAAAGTGCAATATTTCTTTCTGTGGCAAAACTGCAAAAACAAAAGTATATGTGATTCAAGGGGTTAATTCATGTCTCTTCGGAATAGACTGGATAGTACTATTCAATTTATTTGAACTCCCAATGAACTCTTTTTGCAACGAAATAAACAGTGCACAAAAGAAAAAATATATTAAAAGTGAAAAATTCATGTATGAATTCAAAGAATATCCCAAAGTTTTCTCTGGGGTTTGGGTTTATGTACAAAGACTAAAGTCAAGTTTGAACTTAAGGAAAATGTCATTCCAATTTTTAAAACGAAGAGAAACGTCCATTTTTCCTCCTTAGACACAATTAACAAGGAAGTTGAAATATTAGAAAAACTGCGAGTTATATCTAAGATAGACCATGTGTACTGGGCGTCGCCCACCGTCTACGTCAAATAGAAAAACAAGAAAATAAAAGTGTGCGCCGATTTTTCAACAGGCTTCAACGACTGCCTGACGGATCATAAGTATCCACTTCCTTCGCCAGAAGACATTTTCTCAAAGTTAAATGACGGAAAGATTTTTTCAAAAATCGATCTATCTGACGCATACTTGCAGATTAAAGTGAATGAGAAATGTTGAAAATATTTGTGCATAAATACACATATGGGAATTTTCAAACTAAATCGGCTCCCTTTCGGCTTAAAGGTCGCCCCAGCTTTGTTCCAACAGATTATGGACACTATGTTGGTGGGTCTTAAGTTTGCTATCGCCTATTTAGATGATATTCTAGTCAAAAGTAAGAACGTTCACAAACACAAAAACACATCAGAGCTATGTTCAAACGACTTGAAGAATTCGGTTTCAAATTAAGTCCTGAGAAGTGTCAATTGTTCGTGGAAAGAATTAAATAACTCTGACAAGTGATAGACAGTGAAGGCAGTAAAACAGGCCCACAGAGGACCAATGCAATTAAAAATATGTCTGCACCCGTCTACAGTCTTTTCTTGGGTTGGCCCAATATTATGCGATATACATTCCAAAAATGTATGATTTAACAAATTATTAAGGAAAGACAAAAAATGGATATGGTCAAAAGATTGCAAGACGGTTTTCCAGAAAATAAAAAAAAGTCTACTCTCAGATCTAGCCATAGCTCATTCTGATCCTGTGAAAATAATCATTCCTGTGACTGATGCTAGTGAATACGGAGTGGGTGCTGCACTGCTACACAAATATCAAGATGGTACTACTAAACCGATTGCGAACGCTTTGTGGATTCTTTTACCGGCTGAGAAAAATTATAGTCAGATCGAGAAAGAGGCATTATCGATTGTGTTCGGAGTTTAAAAAATACCATCGCTTTTTACATGGTAGATCATTTATACTTCAAACAGACCATAAACTGTTAGTAACTATATTTGGGTAAAAAAAAAGGCATTCCTACTCACACTGCTAAGCGTTTACAGCGATGGGGTGTAACCCTACTGAACTATCATTTTAGGATGGAATACATCGCATCCAAAAAATATGGTCATACGGATGGACTGTCAAGATTGATCCTCAAAAATGAAGAAATTTTAGAAGAGACGGTTATAGCAGCACTAAAAGAGGAAAAAAAGAAATCTCAGGTCTTGTTAAACACTATCAGAGAATTACCTGTAACATTGGAACAAATAAAAAAGGAAGCCGAAAAAGATGATTTTATATTAAAAATAAAGGACCAGACGAGATTGAACGAAAGAAAGAAAAAGGACACCTAGATTTCACCTTTCTCAATATGCGACAACACTTTAATGTAGGCAGATAGAATTGTAATACCTCAATCTCTACGTAAAGTTATGCTGAAAGAATTTCATACCGGTCATCCTGGCATGTCCCGGATGAACTTACTCATGCAATACTGGCCAGGAATGGACAAGGAAATAGAAAGTTTTGTAAAACTATGCCAAAGTTGTCAACTGGCTGCAAGGGCGCCTCCGATCAAAACGTCAACATATAGACTATGCTGGACCTATTAATGGATATTATTGCTTGATCTTGGTGAACTCTTTCTTGAAATGGCCTGATGTATTCAAGTGCAAGCAACCTACATCTTGGAACACTATCAATGCATTAGATGAAATTTTCAGTCGTTTCGGGGTCCCCCGGACACTGGTCAGCAACAATGGTAAAGGAATTTAAGGTTTTTTGTACTTCCTTGGACATTGAACACATTACTACACCAGTATATCATTCTAGATCGAACGGTCAAGCCGAAAAATTTGTTGACACGTTTAAGCGTGCCTTACAAAAAAATAAATGTATTATGGACACGGAAGAAAAAACAATCCAGAAATTTTTAGCAATTTATAGGATGACTCCTAATGGAAACAACGACTCAAAGTTGTCCCCTGCGAAACTTATGTTCACAAGGAAAATACAATCGATTTTCGATAGATTGATACCCTATCCAAAGAAAAAAGTTGCTAAAGAGGAAGAAGATGTAAACATAATAAGATACTCCCCAGGAGATAAAGAATATTTCAAAAATTTCCAAGGTGGAAAAAGTTATTGGATGGATGCGATAATTTAGATAATGATTGGCAAAGTGGTCTACACCATAAAAAGTCAACAAATTTGTCGTAAAAGACAGATTAACTAAATTAGACTACGATATGCTGAAAATAATGAAAAAAGCGAGGAAGAAGTCCAAATGGAGAGTCTATGTGATGCTTTTAAGATGCCACTACCCAATATTGTCCACGAACCTATGTATACATCTACTGGACCAGCCTTACAAGCTGAACAAAATTTGTCTTCACCCCAAACTGGAAAGGATCCAATTCCATTAGTTCAGAATAAAAGAAAGAGCACACGTGAAAGAAAATCAGTGGAGCGCTTCAGCCCGCATCCTAAAAGGAAAAAATATTAGAGGCAGAAAATTCAAGGGAGATTTTCAGCTTTTGGAGGGAGGTGTTGTGATGAGATACCCGACGACCTTCAAGGCTGATAAGTGTACTAGTCTGTAGTACGAAATCAAAACTAAGAAGGAAATATTTTCAATAACATCAGATAATTTCAATCCAAACAGTCGCGTCGAAGATTTGAAAACGAAATCAAAACTAAGAAGGAAATATTTTCAATAACATCAGATAATTTCAATCCAAACGGTCGCGTCGAAGATTTGAAAACGAAATCAAAACTAAGAAGGAAATATTTTCAATAACATCAGATAATTTCAATCCAAACAGTCGCGTCGAAGATTTGAAAACGAAATCAAAACTAAGAAGGAAATATTTTCAATATCATCAGATAATTTTTCAATTCAAACGGTCGCGTCGAAGATTTGAAAACGAAATCAAAACTAAGAAGGAAATATTTTCAATAACATCAGATAATTTCAATTCAAACGGTCGCGTCGAAGATTTGAAAACGAAATCAAAACTAAGAAGGAAATATTTTCAATAACATCAGATAATTTCAATCCAAACGGTCGCGTCGAAGATTTGAAAACGAAATCAAAACTAAGGAAATATTTTCAATAACATCAGATAATTTCAATTCAAACGGTCGCGTCGAAGATTTGAAAACGAAATCAAAACTAAGAAGGAAATATTTTCAATAACATCAGATAATTTCAATTCAAACGGTCGTGTCGAAGATTTGAAAACGAAATCAAAACTAAGAAGGAAATATTTTCAATAACATTAGATAATTTCAATTCAAACGGTTGCGTCGAAGATTTGAAAACGAAATCAAAACTAAGAAGGAAATATTTTCAATAACATCAGATAATTTCAATTCAAACGGTTGCGTCGAAGATTTGAAAACAAAATTGAAACTAAATGTGTCACTATTTTGTTCATACAAGTGGAATTCTTGTTTTATACTTCACCAACAACATCTTGATAAGCAACTCATTGGTAATGTATGACATGTGTACATGCTTAAGTGGAAACGACATCAGCCCTAGTTAGATGGGAACGGTGGAGGTCTTGGACTGCCAAAAGTGTTCAAGTTGGTAAAGGATAGGCATCCAGCCGTAAAATTGCCTTAAATACAATGTCTAGTCGAAATACAACAGGAAAAAAGAAAGGCAGTGCCAGTAACACTAATGCTGCTGGTAGTGTCTTGGGCTTCGTAGATCCCAGGATGCGTGGATCTTCAGTGCCTGGCTATGGCAAATCATACAAACATCCAGAACTTTTTCGCATTGGATCTCTGAATGTTGGAACCATGCGAGGAAAGGCAAATGAGGTGGTGGAGACAATATCCAGAAAGAAGATTGACTTGTGTTGTTTACAAGAGACGAGATGGAGAAATGAAGGTGTGAGAAAAATAGTCGGGAGGGATACCAACTGCAAGTTTTACTGGTCTGGGAATGATAAAGGGACAGGTGGAGTGGGAATATTGGTGGCAGAGAAGTGGTGGGAGAAAGTTTTTGAGGTGAAGCGAATATCCGACAGGATAATATTTGTTCGTCTTGTTGTTGGAAAGTTAGTGTTTGCCATTGTTTGCATCTACGCTCCACAAGTTGGACTCAGCGAGGAAGCAAAGGACAACTTCTACGAGCAGCTGCAGAGCCTAGTGGCGACTGTACCTAGTACTGAGGAACTGTTTGTGTGTGGTGACTGGAATGGACATATTGGTTCCACTCCTTGCGGTTATGAAGAAGTACATGGTGGACATGCTATTGGTATGAGGAATGTTGGAGGAGAAAGACTACTCGAGTTTGCTGTTGCTAATAATCTAGTGATTGGCAACTCGGTGTTCGAAAAGAGGCCTAAACACCTAGTTACATACCAATCTGGAAGAATCATGACCCAGATAGACTACATACTATTCCGGCGCAGCTTCAGGAGACATGTCACAAATGTCAGAGTCAGCCTGGGTGAAGAATGTGTATCTCAACACAATCTGCTATTATGTGATCTCAAGGCAGAAGCTTCCCGCAAATGCAAACACAAGTTTACACCACGCATAAAACTGTGGAAGCTGAAGGATCCAATCATTCAGGCTAAATTTGCTGAGAGATTTGCTTCTTCACATCGGGATACACGGGCAGTGAGTGTTGAAGAGCACTGGAAGAGGCTCAAGGATGGATTGAATGATGCAGCGACGGAGGTGTGTGGAGTGTCATCCAAGCACAATTGGAGGAAACAAACCTGGTGGTGGAATGAGATTGTTGATCAAGCTGTTAGAGAGAAGAGGCGATGCTACAGAGCATGGAAAACAGGAGGTAGTAGGGAAGCATACAATGGAGCCAAGCGTGCTGCTAAAGCTGCTGTACACCACGCTAAGTCAGAGGCCGATAAAGAGATTTTTCTCAAAATAAATCCCAAGTCAAGTGACATTTACAAGCTCGCAAAACAGATGCGCCGTGACAATCAAGATGTCTTGGGTGAAAAACCTATAAGGAACGACTCTGGTGAACTCTCATTGGATGATGAAGCGAAAAAACAGTCATGGAAACAGCACTACGAACGCTTGCTGAACGTTGAATTTCCATGGAACCCCGATGAGCTGACTTATGAACCTCCTATAGAAGGTCCTAGTACCCCCATTACCCAGGAGATGATCACTGAAGCAATCCGTAAAATGGGAGCTGATAAAGCAGCTGGGCCATCTGGTATAGTTGCTGAGATGCTCAAACCAACCGGTGAACTAGGGGCCAGTTTGGTGCATGAACTGATTGAAGCCATCATCAGAGAAGAATGCATACCTAAGGAATGGGAAGACAGCATTATAGTAAGTCTGTACAAAGGTAAAGGCGATGCATTAAACAGAGGTAACTACCGTGGACTCAAGCTCATTGATCAGGTCATGAAAGTCCTGGAAAGAATTGTTGAACAGCTGATCAGACAACAAATACAGATTGCTGATATGCAATTTGGCTTCATGCCCGGTAGGAGCACCACAGATGCAATTTTCATCATACGCCAAGTCATGGAGAAACATCTAGCAGCAAACAAACCACTGTACATGGCATTTGTAGATTTGGAGAAAGCTTTTGACCGTGTCCCCAGAAGGGTCATCTGGTGGGCCCTGCGAAAGCTGGGTGTTACTGAGTGGTTGGTTCAGGTGATAACGTCTGTGTACACCAATGTACGTAGTCGGGTACGAGTCGGTAACAGCTACAGCGACGAATTTGAGGTTAGAGTAGGTGTCCATCAGGGATCTGTCTTAAGTCCCCTTCTATTCATCATTGTACTCGAGGCTCTATCACTGGAATTCCATACTGGCTGCCCGTGGGAGCTGCTATATGCCGATGACCTAGCGATCATTGATACTTCACTGCAGTCACTCAAGGAACGTCTGGATAGATGGAAGAGCAGCATGGAGGAGAAAGGTCTCAGAGTCAACATGGGTAAAACTAAGGTCATGATCGCAGGTCCAAACCTCAGCTTACTACAGAAAACAGGAAAATACCCGTGTGCTGTATGTCTGAAAGGAACTGGCAGCAACTCAATCATCTGCACTCACTGTTCAGGTTGGGTCCACAAAAGGTGCAGTGGCATAAAGGGCTCTCTCAAAGCAGATCCTCACTTTATATGCTTTCGTTGCACCGGCACGGCAAGACCAATAGATGGCAGACCACTGACGGAGATGGATACTGGTGAAAACAAGCTGGAAGTAGTGACAGACTTTTGTTATCTTGGAGATGTGCTGTCATCAGGTGGAGGCTGTGAACTCGCGGCAGCTACACGTTGCAAGTGTGCCTGGAAAAAATTTAGAGAGCTGCTACCAATCCTGACAAACAAACACCTGCCAACAACTACGAGAGGGCGTGTATACTCCTCATGTGTCAGAAGTGTGCTGTTGTATGGCTCAGAAACTTGGGCTGTCTCTGCTGGCATACTAAAGAAGCTGCACCGTAATGACAGGGCAATGGTCAGATGGATCTGTTTGGTGAGGCCTGAACAGTACGTTTCTTTTGAATCCCTGCTCTCACAGGTCGACTTGAAAAGCCTTACGGACATCATGCGGAAGAACAGACTGCGTTGGTTGGGTCACATTGAGCGTAGCGATGGCTGGATTGCTAAAGTCCGAAAGTTGAATGTGCCAGCAGAGAACATCACCACTGGCAGACCCAAGTTGACTTGGGAGGACGTAGTCAAACGTGATAGGAAGGCCATGGGTATGGATTCCATCAAACCTTGCCAAAGACAGGAGTGGAGAGGAAGACTTAGATTTCGAGACTAGACAATCAGGCCCCACCCTCATCAGAGGATTAATTGTGGCCTGATTCAACAAATAAACCGGTTGATGATGATGATGATGATGATTACGAACAGTGGTATGTATGGTGGACTGTATTCAACGGTATTCGAGTGTATTAGGTTAATCCTATTGGATTACCGGTAGTGCTATTGTTTTGTACAACCTATACGTGTAATAAACCGTCCTCTTTTAAAGACCTTACACTCTAGTTATTTTTGTTATTATAACTTCTAACCAGCTTATATCATCTTCATATATATATATGGAAAGATGAAGATAAAAAATTGCATAAATTACATAAAATTGATACAAATTTTATAACATCGAAAGTTCAGATGCAAAGAGTTACACTAATCCTTGAACCATGTTTTTTCAAAGATAAAACTCTTCTCGTCAGAAGATAAAATTCGGTAATGTGATATTTATAATAAATAAATATTACCTGTTCTATTTCACTTAGAAAATTGAAGAAATAACAGGAAAGGTTGAGGATAAAGAAATAAATGGTCGAGAGGGGGAATGGTAGCAGTATTGAGTAGCCATTGTCGAAGACAAAAGGGGACGCTATGGTGCAGATAGCAAAAAAGCAAAAGTTTGTAGATTTGGAGAAAAGTTTGTAGATCTGGAGAAAGTTTTTAAAAAAGTTTTACAGTGTTTCAAATAAAAAGCAGAGGGTTCAAAAATATCTCACTTGTCAATAATTTGACATGTTCTAACGTGTCGAAACATGAACTACTAAAAATCGGCACAAACTTTCCGGACAACCTGATATATTTTTATCTATAATCTACGTAACAAACCAAACAATCTTCTTAATATTGTAATATGAAATGTCTAAGTTCATTTTAAGACAAAATCAGAGTAAAAATGCTTATGCCTTAGGTGCGGTTTGAACTCACAACCTTTGTAAGTATGGCATGCTAACCGATTGAGACACTGGAACAATTAGGAAATGATGGCACTATTTACTACATAAACCAGAACAGGTGTCTGCTGTTGTTTTGGCTCAAGTTCTTTCTTTCTTTCTTTCAGTCTCTTTACTTTTGTAGTATTCCTTCTATGCTTAAAAGAATAACGACAAACACTGATGTATAAAAATATAATATATCTTTATTGTTGGTGTAGGAAGCATGGGAATTGACAGAGGTTGATTTATTGGAAGTCAATTGCCAGTCGACTGTTGATCTCAATTTGGGCTAGTCTATATAATGTATTATGGAATTTTCGTCTTCATTGTCAATGTAGCCACACCTCTAGGGTGTTTATTTAGCAACGGTTGTATTCGCATAAGCAGAACACCTTTTGCAGATGTTTTTTGCATCAAATCCCTAGATATTTTCTTTTCTAAAGAGTTGTTTTCATGTCAATCAACCACAACTTGTTTCTTCTGGCCTTGTGCATGTGTGTTTATTCTTGCCAGGTGTCATTTCCGTTATACTAGACCTGATGTTCAACACTTTCCCCCCCCCCCTCTTTCTCTTCCTCTTAACAGTCGAATGTGGGTCAGTCGATGAATCTAAAAAAATTGTCTGTTGTTAAATTTGTTCCCGGTGTTATGGGTGGCAGTAGTAGTAAATCTGAGAGTGAGAATAAAATTCCCTAGCCTCCTTAATTTATGACTAACCAAAAATAGAATATTAATCAGGATTAAATATTAAAAATCGATCTGAAATACAATTTTTATTTTTAAGAACATTTGCCTTATGACTGATAAAACAGGTCTAACCTTTTGTTAAGAAAGCTATGAACGCCAGTGAAATGGGGGGAAAAACTGTCTTTACTTTATATATAAGATATAGTAAAATTCTTTGCTTTATGGAGTTGAAAACTAAGGTTATTTTGATTTTATGCAATTATCTCTTGTGTCATTGACATTTTAAGCATATGAACGCTGTGTATACAAGCAATAAACAAACATTTGGCTATCAGGGCTTGATAAAAAATATGAAAATGACTAGCAAATGTTTTGAGTTTGTAAATCATTTTTACTTCCTTTTCCTCCTCCTCATCATCATATTCGGTTTAACGTCCATTTTACATATTGGCATGTGTTGGACGGCTTTTAGAAATTGATTTCCAAACTTATCTCTGGTCAGGTTTCTTTGGAAGTCATTTCCTTAACCGAGGCAAAATGTTTATAAGCTGGATGCCCTTCTTGATGCCAATCCAGTGAGTTGATGGGGACCAGTGTTTTTATCGAGACACCATCTCTAGGGGATTGCCCACCAAGGCTAAAGAGTGCTTCACATGCCCATTACTGATCCCTTTTTTCATATATTATTTTATAAAACTATATACAATGTTGAATTGTTTAAGAAAACGTAGATCTGACAAAGACGTAAGTTTGATTAAAATAGGGCAATCCTAAAAATGCTGCTCAGCACTTTTTTAAAACAACTCATTACATCAAAATATTTTTTAAAAATTATATATATTTATGAAACAAAGGAAAACCAAAAATTTTTTATATGTTCATCGACGTTTCATCTTTATTCAAATACTTTCTCAAGATGACTAATTTGAAGAAAAACATAATTCAAATTTTGAAAATATGTGGTACATCTATGACTTGGAAAGTATGCTGATGTAGTTATTTTTTCGAAACAAAAATGAAAAAAAAATGTGCTACTTTATGAAATGGAATGAATGCTTTTTTTTTTATTGTTTTTTTAATATCGATGTTATGTACAAAGTTTTGTTAGGAATGTGGTGTAAAAACAGCTAACCTGGATCTAAACTTAAATTTTGTTCAGTTAATATTAGTTTGCAATGTTGGATTTTCTAGGAAAACGTAGATCTACCAAGGATGTAAGTTTGATTAAAATAGAGCAATCCTAAAAATGTTGCTCGGCACTATTTCGAAACAACATTTTTGTTTCATAGAACTATTAAAAAACAAAAACAAACAAAAATTATATACATTTATATGAAACCAGTGGTAACATTTTAAAATGCTTAACATAATGCGATTTTGTTCTGTGATGCCATTCCAGCGTCGCTGAATTTAAATCATCAACGATTTCCTGGAACAATGCAAAAAAACGTTCTCTGCGCATTTCTCCGCCGTCTTTTTAAAAATTCTCTCCTTTCTCCAGCTTTTTTGTTCATTTGGTTTTGACACCTGAGGATGATTCGACGAAGAATCGAAAACGTTTGTGAAACCTATGGAACAATTTTTTTTTTTTTTTTACTTTAATACATAAAAGACCATCAGAAAAATTGAAAAAATAAAAAAAAGGTTAAATTAAACAGAAGAATTCTGTTACCTTTAACAATGTATACATATATATGTAAGTAGTATGATTACACATCTAAAACAAGAATAGGTTTAAGGCTCCTAAAATTCGTACAAGAATTGTCTACTAGGATTCGTTGCCCAATGAATAAAAATTCTAGGTAATAATCAGTTCTAAATAACAATGCTCTGGAGGTTGAAAGTTCAATCCTCAGTACGGACGATGCTAAGAATACAAGTAGGAATTAAGACTTCTACCCGGCCATGGCTAATGAGATGAGAGCGAGCTACCCCCATGGATTAAATGAAGGGTTTTGTTCATAATTCCATATAGATTTCTGATTTCAACAAGACGCACTTGAAGAAGGTCGAAAGTTGCACCGCCTGAAACGTTGTAAGAATAACATCCAAGACGAGAACAGTAATCAGAATAATCCAACTAATACATAAAACTATTATATTTAATTTTATTTAGTTTTTAAAACAGCAAGTTCATTCGTACATTTTTTGTCATCAATTTCTCCTGTTTTCCTTGTTAGCTCCTTACATCAAGTGGTTACATGTCTTGTCTGAAGTGATTTCCATAAAAAAAGTTTCTCTGAAATTTCCAAGACTATTTTGTTGATTTTTTTGTACACAACTTTCAAAAGCTTAAAGTACCCGTTAACACTGGCTAATGTTTTTCGTACGAAACATTAGTGCATACGATATGTAATATTTATGAATTCAACTGAATTTTAAATTTCAACGATTTATTCAGTCGTCGTCTGTTTTTAAAATTCTAAACAAATACAACAAATTCATCTCAACATAGCATAAACCCGTTGAGATACGGGTATTCTTCTACTTATATATAAATCTGAAATGTTTATTACTAAGTTGCATCAGTTGTTTGCTGCCAGACACTGCATCCTTAAAAACCCTCATACTTCCCGAAATTTGCCAAAGCTATACCTTATAGCCCCTCACCATACACATGCAGTTTTGATGAGTTGCCGTGCACCTGAGCACTGCACACAGTGATTTCATTATTATTTACTGACGAGGAGTTTTCACATGAGTCATTATCAGTGATTGCTCACTGGCAATAAAAAGTTGTTTTCTGAGTTACAACAAGTCTCCCCAGATTTCCAGTACTCTCTGCCTCTTTCGATAACAATTGCAAATCATTTTGTGTTATCACAACAGCTGTTTACCATTTATTTCCCGTTGATAACGACCATTGGCTTTTTCTGGAATTTAAATGGTAATAAGCCTAGGTTCCACCCCGCACCAAACCAGGTCATTAAAGACTATAAATTTAACCAAATTTATTTAATTTAAGGCCACTTTACTCATATCTCCCCCAACCCAATCAAAGCTAGGTACATCCTTCCGACCCTCAAAAATTGAATATTAAAAATGTTTAAAAAAATATCAGAATAAAAACGGTAACATAGTGTTATGGGCTGGGAGCAGGAGGACATAAGGTTCCTCATTCAATCCCGGGCAATACCCAGTCTTCTTACTAGTTGTAAACTACTTGTTTGATTTTACTCAAATTTGGAATAGCGTTTGTCAACATAATAAGTCGGCATAACATTGAAGGTTACATAGTAGTAGTCGGGTTAATAGAAAAGTTTAGGGGTCAGGGAGGTCATAGAGTGACACCGGGAGGAAATTAGGCAAATCGCGTGACTTCCGGTGGTACCCCTTTCGCATTCTTAGCGACTTGGATGAGAGAATGCGTGTTACCGGCCGTCTCCAGAACTGGAGATGGCAGGCAAAGAGCAAATGATGTAGTGAAATTCATTCCTCCCATCTCATCTGTGTTCTGTTCTACGCTCTCGCTCTCGCTCTCTCTTTCTCTCTCACACGCAAACACATTTATGTGCTACCTTGGAATAAAAGCTTGTTAAAAACTGACCAACAAGTATCGGAGTGTTGCGTATCTAACTTTAATTCCAGTGAGAATCCCCCTCCCCCGCCTCCCCATGGAGACGATCGGGAACCAAAAGGACCTCAGTCACAGGAGAAACAAACAGACATGAGGTATGATTTAATTGTGCTGTTGTAATTGCATTGATAACAACCCATGTATTTGATTGGGACTTGTGGGACATTTAAACCTCCCCTTGGAGGGGTGATACATATAACATTAAATTAGAATCTTATTTACATCATTCAGTTGTGGTTCCCAGTTCAAGATCTGCAAACTGATTAAAATTATGGGAATCTTGTCTAACTGCGATCAGAAGCGTGATCTGACGAAACAGCATCAGAGGAATACAAAACATGTAAAATTGTAGATCCAGATGGAACACGCCCAACTAGTTTGAATCCCAGAGCCAGAAAGAGGAGAAATCTAATTTTGAATCTCACAAATGCCTGGGCCAATTCTTTTTTTTTTTTCGTATTTCTGAGTAGAAGACTGCATTTTTTTGTTGAGTATAATTCAGGGGTGATAATTTGAATATGGTTCAAGGAAGATAACTCCCGAATATTCTGACCCTATCACTATATTCTGCTTTAAAATCTACAAAACTTTTAGTCATTCTTTTCATAAGTTTTCTAAATTTTTACTTCATATTTCTGAAAGTTTTGTTCAGTGGAAAAGGTACAAAAAAGAAGAAAAAAAATTAATGACTTTCAAGGGCGATAACTCACAAAGTTGTTTACGATATCGCAAGTCAAAATGTTTACTGAGCCCAGCTGTGAACAGTGACAAAATTAAATCTATAAAGAAAGCTCTATCAAAATAATCATTGCAAATAAACATTAAAGCGAAATTGTCAAATATAAACTTTGATTACCAAGAAAAGCAACAAAATATTTACTTCAAGTTGTAAATAAACTACAAATAAGCATAAGAAGATTTAAATCAGAAAATTTTATTTTAATGATTTCAAGTTTTGCTGAAAAACACAGTCATTATAGTAAATAAAGGTGCTTGTCTATAAAAATGTACAGGTGAAAATCGCAGTTCAAAATAAATTAACATGAAAACTCTTTGATACACTTATATATCAGGCAAAAATAAGTATCTACACCAAAATTAGGAAAAATTATCAAGTAGAATTGTAATTAAAAATAAAAATCAGTTTTATCGTATTTTTCCGATTCGCCATCAATAAGGGTGAAAATACACGTAAAATGAGGAGATAAGTCAGTCTGTCATTTCGCCAAGTCATAATCAATGGTGAACTGAAAAAATACGATAAAACTGATTTTTAATTTAAATTCTACTTGATAATTTTTCCTAATTGCTTGATACGCAAATATATCAAAACGTTTTCCTGTTAATTTATTTAGAACTGCGATTTTCACCTAGACATTTTTATGGACCAGCACCTCAATAAATAAATTTTTAAAAAGTACCTATCTTTTTAATGGGATCAATATCTCTAGAGATCCGTAACCTTCGCCTTTCCACAAATAGTTACGAATTATTGTTTCTATTTACTTGCCTCCCTATGAGGGCAGAGTTAGACACAAGGTCGGTTCTTAACGTGGGGAAAATCTAGCTCCCTCAAAAGGGCACTCTAGATTGTAACAAAAATTAAAATTACTTCAGACTAAAAGGATTTCCCTCAGTGGCAGAGGGCATAAAAGCTGAAGTGTAGTATCAGAACAGACACTACACTTTGCTCTTAGCCAAAAGGTAAGGACTTTTCTTATAGAAGTGAAGAACAAAGATATTTGATTTTCTATTCTATTTAGATTAGCAACACGTGGGTAGAGAATTCAAATGAATTCTCTGAGTGCTGCTAAGAATTTCATGCATTACTTGGAAAATAACACATATGGTGATAATAAAAGACAATAAAAATATGTGGTTAACAATAAAATAACATTTATTAATAATTTGTCTTGAACTATAAATACCACAAATGAGAAATGTAGATGTAGATGAAATAAATAGATTAAACATAATATTAAACACATTGTTCCCATACAAATAAAATGCACAAGTTATTGAAAAGAAGGTAAAGAATGTATGTACTAAACACAAAGGCAAAAACTTACATTTCCCCGTAGAATCTTTGTTTTGTAGAGGACATGCTCCTAAGCAGTTCGTTCAGTTCGGCTTCCAGCAAGCAAACGAGGACAAATTATGGTCTTAATTCTCGACTACGTGTTCATACGAGAGTTGCTTCAAGATCTTGTGTATGGAACAAGTATTAGAGATTACCCTTTTGTTATTAAGAGCTTCCGTGCCTAAGAGATGAAAACTAATTTCTCTCAAAGATAGATAACTCAAGCCGTCCCTACAAAAGGTTACTAAGAGGATTTAAACTTACCACATAGCCAAACGTTGACAAAAGTAGAATAATGTGCTTGGCATACGCACTTTTTTTTACTAGTATATAATTAGTGAATATATATGGTGTGGTGGTATATGCTACAGGTCTGTGTGGTGTGAAAAGTGGTAGTGTTGCTGTGTGTAGATCTGGTTTCATATGCTTCCCACCCACCGCTTTCAACCCCATCTGCCAGCTAGTCCTTGAACGAAAAGGAAGCCAAGTGCATAAGTCTTCCCTGCTGGTATATAACTTCTCCACCAGTAAGACTCTGCCCAAACCTCCCTGTGGCAAACCATAGATACTGGGTGCCTTGCAGCTCCAGGCTAATTTGCTCAGGATCTTGGAGTAGATTGAAGATGAAGAGTGCAGGGCCCACTGATATGTGGGCACATCCTGACACTCAACATTCTAATCCCCGGCCACAGGGCATGTGGCAAATTCTATCTTTGGATGGCCTGTCACAACCTGGGTGACAGTAGTGTATGTGGCAACTCACAGGTAATATGTGATTGGTGTATGCTCAAGTGGTAACCACATTAGACCTAGTTAGATGTGAATGGTGGAGTTCTTGGACTGCCAAAAGTGTTCGAATTGATGAAGAATAGGCAATCAAGCCCTAGGATTAATCATGGCCTGATTCAACAAATAAACCAGATGATGGTGATGATATATATATATATATATGGTCGATGACGAAGCATCCAAACGGCACGATCCTAATTGCAGCGCATCAGATGGAGAAAATTGCCGGTCTCACACTACAATCTTCCATGGGAAAGTACATCGCACAATGACGTCTCAATTGGTATGGTCACATCACCCACTATCAGTCAGGCTGCTTAAGACATGAAGGGGATCAGTTGATGATGACCTGATCCTAGCGGGAGACACAAGTGCATTCACGAAACGTCTAACCTCAAACTGAGACAAGAAGGTGAAAAATAATAATAATAATATAAATATACAGTGAAAAGGAGTTCTATAGTGAATTTTTCATCTAAGATATTCAAGTAACATTCATCAGCTGAGAATTTAAGTGCAATTATATAAATCTCCTTTCGATTTATATCCGAACTATCTCCCTTGGATTTGTTCTGCACAACATTAAAGAATGTGCTAATAAAAGTAGGTTCATTTTTAGTAAATTGTGAAAGAGAATCTTCTTTAAACTAACATTCATCAGAGGAGTATGGTCACAATTTAAAACATCAAACTTATACATTCAATGAAATCCTTAAAATGCTCATAAAAGAATTTGCCTGTCGACAGTAAGTGCCATTTTGATTTTACACAAAGGATAAGGAAATCCCGTCAGTTTACACAATGAAAGTTGTTGATAGGAAATACAGAGTGTTTGGAAAATCGATGGCATAACTTCGGATTATATTCTATACGCGTAAATAGGTCCGTAAATGCTTGGTTTCAAAGTTATAAGCCATTGAAACAAATACTGATCAACATTTTTTATTGTAAGTATCTAACACGTAAAATTTGTTTGTGATTGTACAATGTTATTTCTACATATAGATAAACACTTTCTCTGTGACAGGATCACAGGTAAAATAAACCCGAGTATGGTATTGCCACATCACATACACCAACAAAACTATGAAAAATGACACCAAACAAATATAAAAGCTGTGGGGGCTAAAAAGAAAAAAAATTATCTGAGTGTCATGATTAGCAGGGGCTCCTTTGATAGCCAATGTAGGAAACCTGGTTGGAATCCTGCGAATGTTGGCCATTCTTTTTTCAAGTAACAGAATACAACAGACCAAATACAAATAAATATTTTTTTTTTACTAATGAGTTATCACTTATTAAGGCTGAAAGCCACTAAAGGATAAGGGTCAATGAGATGGATAGATTGTCGGTTGAATGATGAAGAATGTTATGAGAGGTTTGAAAATGATGAATGGAATGATCAAAATTTGGATTACTTATGAGGATGGTTTATGAGAAGTATTTGCTGACATTGGATTTGAAGACGGTCATGTTGTAGTCTGCAAGGAAGCAGCTCTGTAGTAATATATTCCATAGACGGAAAAACATGTAGACAAAGAAATGAACCACAAAGAAAATTAGACTAGTAATGGAGTGCTATTACAAAAGCAATCTTCACACATATATAACATAATCCAAAGTAATGCCATTCTTTTTTATAAAATTGGTTTTATATTTTTGCTTTTTTTTTTAATATATATATTGGCAGTTGAACACTATCTGTCTCAGCTTGCTGTATATGTCCGCTTAATTTGACATTATATGAAGTTTAAATGATTGACATTTCCTACACTGCTGATTGCATAAGCATGAAACACCGATGTCTGTAGGTAATAATAAATATTTTAAAAAATACTAATATATATATATATATATATATATATATAAAATTACATAAACACTATTACAGTCTATGCCAATCAACTAGCGTTTCAATGTTATCACATCTCTTCACAGACTTAGTGAAGAGATCTGATAACACTGAAACGTTAGTTGATTGGCGTGGACTGTAATAGTGTTTATGTAATTTTATAAATGCTCAACTTGTTATTGAGCAGTTTTGAAAATATTGGTTTTATGCCCCTTTTATTAATATATTTGAACTTGACTGATTATATATATATATATATATATATATATATATATATATATCAGCAGGAAATACAGATCGCCTCTCAAATTTGTAAATAGAAAGGTGATCGAGAATAACTTAAGATTTAAAACATAAGAACATCAGAGAAAGATTATCTTGCTTTACTTAAAAACTGCTTCATTTTATTTAAAAATACTAAATAGTTCAATTGTGTCACAATAAAAGTTTTTAAAAAAAGAAAAAAAACAAAAATGACAATGTCTCATTGTATAATAAAAAAGAATGTGCAGGTGTGAGTTTTCTATCTCTCTACACTGAAGATGCAAAATATGAGGCGAATGTGCAAAAAAAAAACAACAATAAAAAACATTTACTTTTATATGAAACAAAACAGTATGAAAAAGCTGACTACGAAATATTTTACAAAAATACCACCACCTAAAAATTAGCAGAAGAGATTATAAAGGTTCAAGCTATAAATTCATTGAATCTGTAATCAAAACTACGCCATATTTACAAAGTTATTTCAAAACATTTTTATTATTAATAATGGGTCACTACTTATCAAGGCCAAAAGTCACTCGAGGATAAGAGTTAATGAGATGGATAGATAGTTGGTTTAATGATGAAGAATATTGAGAAGATTGAAAATGGTTAATGGAATGAACAAGTCTTGATTACTTATGAGAACGATTTATGACAAGTATTTGTTGACATTGGATTTGAAGACAACCATGTTGTAGTCTACAGGGAAGCAGTCCCATGATAATGTGTTCCACAAGTGGAAAATTTTTGGAAAGAAATTCTGTTTATAGAAAATTCCACATGATGCTAGGAAGTTTTGAAACATTGAGTCATAGTTCTATTTTAATATTGATACTACTGTTATTATCTGTACACTCTCATCAATACGTATTATTAGCATGCTATATATATATATATATATATATATATATATATATATATATATATATATATATATATACATACATACATACATACATACACACTGGTTGGTTGCATTTTAATGACCTCAAAAAAAAAATCCACAATCATAATGAAAAAAAGTTTTTTTTTTAATTTCTTTATTTTGGCGAATATCTATATTTCTCTCTTTCTGTTTTGCGTGCGTTTCGCAACCCGGTAAGAAAATATAGTTTTTGGTTTACCGGCTGCGTAAGACAGAAAGAAAAAATATAGTTATTCACCGAAATAAAGAAATTAAAAAAGAATAAAGAAATTAATATGTTTGTGTATGGATTTATTTATTTCTTTTTGTCATTGGAATGCAACCAACCAGTATATATGCTCTGAAGCCGAAAACTTCATTGAGCTTGTCTTTTGAAAGAATTTGGATGGTATTATAAAGGATATATACCATAAAAATATATATTCGTATAAAAACTCAAATAATATATATATATATATATATATATATATATATATATATATATATATGGTTTGGTCATTAAATTAGTAATTGAACCAAATTGTTATAAGACTATAACTAATTGTTGTTAAGGTAATGCTGTTTTAATCTCTATTTATAAAATTATTAGATGTAAAAAAATTCCAAAACTTTCAATCTTTTAATTAAATGAATTTTACAGTCAGAAATTACTTTCTATTCAACAGTTTGAATACTTCCAAACTCCTTTCAAATTTTGAAGGGTCAAAAAGTAATTCATTCTTTTTACACATTATTAATAAAAGATTAAAATGGCTGACTTGCTTACGAATGAACATCAATGCATTCTGATGGTTTTAATTTCATAATTTCCATTTTTTATAAATTTCGCTTTATTTTACACTAGTGCATTTTTATTTTCAATAAATATTTGATTAATAGTAAATTAAAAAAATGCATCAATGTGTAATGTTTTAATCTCTATAAAATTATTGGGTGTGAATAGTTTCCAAAACTTTAATTTTTTTAATATAGGAGGATTTGCTAGCAGTTATATTGATATGAGAAACATACATACACACTAGAATGGGTCACACAATATTATAAATATAGAGATTATAATGAGGATTATGTGTGACTGTAACTAAAACGTAATTAAAAGTATGTCACTACGTAAGTCATGATTGCCTTAAGTTTTTTTAAACTCTTATTTCAGAGATGATGTCATTTAAAAATTTTAATCATTATATATCGGTTTGGAAACATAGTTAATAACGCATGGTTACTGGCAGTGTCTTACCTCTCGTATTGTACCATATATACAGTATTTCAAAATGTTATGTTGTATTATTGATTTAAATCGCAGTAACCTGTTTTGATGATAATATAGGAGTGATAAATGAAAAAAAACTTTCTGCATTTATTCATTTAGATGTGTTTGATTAATTCTGTTTTTAACTTCTTCATTTCACAAACTTCCTTTTTGTTTTTACTTGTCTATCTTGACCATATCACGGCTAAAACTACAACATCAGTAATATATACATGTAAGAAATAAAATTAAAAAAGAAATCTACTTGTTCCTTATGAAAATGCACCAAGAACTCTAAGAAGTCACTTTTCTGCCAGTTCTTTCATAATACGCTGATATCAGTTCTGACCCTTTAAGGCAAATCACCCTTTTCAGAAGCTTCAACTGTCATTTATAAGAATAATTAATAACACAATCTGTCCGGATTATATGCTAGATATGGTAACAAAGAAATTTCCTAGAGTTTATTTTGAATCGTCCGTGAGGTATTGAGGTCTTATTTCTGAAAAGTTTGTTTTCTGTTAATCAATGCCAGGTAATTCTAAATCTATTCTCACTTAAGCAGCGGAAGATGCAAGGAGACTTAATTCTCGTGTACAATATAATCAACGGGAATGTAAATCTACCTTTTGAGGAGTTTTCTACCCCAGTGCAAAGTTGTGGTTTCCGCAGGCACCCGTAAAAGATGTACTACCGTCACTTTCGGCTAAATAGAAGAAAGGCAGCATTTTCTATTCATGTTTTTGCTCCATGGAGTAACCTACCAGAGGAAGTCATGACGATAACTACTATATCCATGTTTAAAGCGACCTTGGACAAACATTCAGACTGTATGTGACTGTAAATAGCTTCCATCTGTCTCTTTACATGGCTTGTTGCACTATGCTTTTTGCCATATAAATTTGACTTAATTTCTGTCGCACAATAGTATATATATATATATAAGAATGAAATAATAAAACCGAAGTTAATTACAATACAAGTTTATTATAATCAAATGTTTCAACAAAGTAAATCATAAAAAAATCCTTTAACCAATGGATTTTCAAAGAAATAGATCTTTACCTCAGATGGAGAAAAAAACCAATAAATTACAAATTATTGGTAAATATTAATTTTTTTAAATTATCCAAAAAGCAAAAAAAAAAAAATTTTTGTTCACGTATTAATGAGCAGAAAATCCTTGTAATGATGAATGTACCAATTTTTCATAATTTACTCTTTGTTGAAACATTTGATTATAATAAACTTTTAAAGTATATAACTTTACTTTTGTTTTATTATTTCATTCTTTCCTATAATAATGCTCTATCCCCAAATATTGAGTATATTTCTATCATGTAAGGATCCAATATAAAATAATTATTTTTTTAACACACATATATATATATATTGGATTATAACTCAATGCGCAACTTATCTCCAATTAATCCCCTGGATAATTACATGGACACATTGTATCTTCTACCCAACTCTCGTTGAAGATGTCTTTAGTTTTGTTTACAACTTTTATATTTTCAATTTTATACTACCAGTAATACATTATTTTACTGATTTTTCTCCTCTGATGAAAAGAGCTTATCTTTTAAAATCCATGGATTAAGGAAAAAAATGTTTATATTCCTTGATTGAATATCTGATAAATTAATAAATATTATAATTTATCCAATTTTTATTTTCATCATTTTTTTATTCTTATATTAATGCTCTATTATATCGAGCATCCTCTTATCACGATAGGATCTAAGATAAAATATTTATCTTTATTGTCTCATCTATAAATATACATTATATATATATATATATGCATATATGTGTGTGTGTGCTCTAATTGTTCAGAGTACTAGTCGGCATCGATGGTTCAACCATCCAGAACAAAGTTGTAATGAATTATTCCACCAGATAAAAACTAGCAGGTAATACAAATATTGCACAACATTTGACTGGACCAGGTAATTTTTTTAAATTTTTTTTTTTTAAACATAATTGAAATACTTTTCATTAAAATCCACCCGAACTCTAAATTATTGGTAATGGCTAAAAAGATTTTTTAAATAAAAGTTTTTTTTAATAAAGATTAATCGTGTTAAAAAATGTTTTTAACAAAGCCCCATCAACCATTATTAATTTTCTTTGAACATAATTGAAATGTTTTTGTCAAAAGCAACTCTAACCGCCAGTCTATGGTAGTGAATAACAGAAAAAAAAAAGAGCAGAAACTAAAAATTAATAAAGAATAAGTTCGAGGAGGCAATCAGGAAAGAATGAAGAATGAATGGAAGGATAATATGTTATCTTCTGTTAAGCATAGAGTTCCTATGGCTCAGCTGGTAGAGCAGGTGCCGTACTGAGACAGGAATCCTGAAGTAAAGCAGATGTAAGTACTTACCTGGAGCTTATTCGCTTTTTCCACTCTGTCCTTTTTACTCACTGCCGTAAACTTACGGCGCGAGCGAGGTTTTTTGTGAGAAAACTAAAATTGAGATGAAAAAAATACGAGCCGAAAATTAATCACAGTTCGGAATTCTTAATCTAAAAAGAATGGAGAGACCTGTAGGTAGGACTATAAGAATAAAAATATCCTAAACATATTTTTTAAAATACATTTATGAATTTTTAAATACAATTGAAAAAGAAAAAAAAAAATTATTAATAACATTAACAACCACACTTTTGAGATGCGTCCACACATCTCTATAAGAGGCTTTGTCAATTCCTCTGTTGGCCTGTCACACTTCAGTTTGAAATAACATTTTTATCGATGGATGTGCAGATTGAATGGATGCATCAAAAAGAAGCTGTGTCTTGTCACAAAAAGTTGTGTGTGCAAAAATAAGATAAAAACTGGAGAATTCAACACAAGATTGAGTAAGTACTTTTTTCAATTTTTTTATCGTTTTGATTTTGCTGAGGATGGAGCATTCTACCGGATGCCAGAAATTCACTCGCTATTTCAGAGACTCAAACCGAGACATCATGTTAGGATTCTAACCGCCTCTTTAAGCGCAACTGTTTGGATCTCTCTTGCACTTGGTTCACCAGGTATATTGGCTAGGTAGTTTTTGAAATTCTTTTTCATGAGCCCGATAGCTCTTATAATTACTGAAATGATGGAGATTTCCCTAAGATTCCAGTTTCTTTTCATGTCGTACATAAGACCTTGGTATTTAGTTATCTTATCCCACTCAGCTCTGTTTAAACCAGCATCATTAGGGGCACGAGACTAACTAAGGTTGTTACTTTCTCCCTCTTCTCCCATATCACTACTTCTGATTGAACAGCTCCGTTTTCTAAGTATGTAGCTGCATAGTCAAAGTGGATGGTGTATGACTTATTTCCAACAGTTCTTTTTGGGATATGTTCCTAGGACTTGCTATTACACTGGATATTACATATTTTACAGATGGTCCAGTGAAGATATCTACACACTCCGTTTTATCGCATTGTATAGTAGCCACCCCCCAGCAAAACCATAAATACCAAAATGCAATTTACCATTAGAGTTCAAGTTAGAGTTAGAACTATGTGTCAGGATATGACGTCACAGAAAGGAAGTCCAAAATGAGATATGGTGAAGGAGAGAGAATGATCTTTCTCTTCGACCTGTCCGCTGACTATGTTCTGACGCTTTTTTTTTTTTACACTATCTTTATTCTGTCCCTCTGGAGAGCAGGCAAGTGGAAGCATACGTAATGTTATCAATCAATAAAGGAACAAAGAACATGTACCATTGATCAACAATGTCGTTTTTTTTTAAATTTTATTTTGTTATGCTACATGTCTGTCAGTCTGTCACACTTATATTTGAAATAGTATTTTCATTGGTCTGTCATGCTTCTGTCTGAAATAGCATTTTCATTGGTCAGTCACACCTATATTCGAAATAGATCTTTCATTGGTTTGTCTTGCTTATGTTCAAAATAGCATTTTCATTGGTCTGTCATGCTTATGTTTGAAATAGATCTTTCGGCGATATTGAATTTTCTCGCTCACACACCCCTATTCCTAATTTGTGACCGTGTGTCGCCATCAATGGACTGTTTTTCTTTTACCAAACGATCATAAACAACGTTTTAAGTTTAATTTAGATGGTTTCAAACCGATATAAATGATTGCACACTAAAAATAATATTACTAAAAAAAAAAATCAGTTTTTTTTATTGGAATTATTTCATGGTTTTCAGCAATAAAGTAAAAATTCCATTTTTACTTGATAATTAATATTCATTTAAAAAATTATTCCAGCAAATTTTCTAAATTTTTAAAATTTAATTATGACCGTTTGGTGCAGGAGAGATAGTCAATTAATGACGGCCCACAGTCACGAATTAAGAATAGGGGCGTGTGAGCAAAAAAATTAAATGTTGCCGATTTTTAATTGGTCTATCATGCTTAAGTGTAAAATAGCATTTTCATCGCTAAACATGCAGATCAAATGAACGTATCTTAGAAATATCCGTTTTTCTTTTATCGTAAAACTGAATCTTTAGCTCCAAAGCTTTATTTTTTGCAACAAAAATGCAAATTTTGTAAAACGCCGGGCGTCGAAAATTCTACGTCATGACATAGCAATTTTTGATTTCCAGGCCGAAACTGACTGTGAAAAAAAATATGTTCCTCAAATCCAACTGGGCTGAAATTGCAGATTTCTCTTAGTTTAAACCCAAATTTTGTATGGTGTAAATCTGAAAAAAACCCAGAGGGGGTATGTCGGGACTGGATGAAGTGGGCTGGAATAACTCTGTAAACTTACTGATATATGTACCAATCTACAATGGTTTCACCAAGACGGAGCAACTCTCTACACAACTTACATCACTATGGAGACACTGTGTTTCAGAATGGTCATCATATTTACAGGATTTAAGAGAACACCTTTTATGGCTGAACATACTAATGACTTATCCAAACGTTTTTTTACAGTATCCACAATAAAAGAAAAATACTGTGGAAGTGTCAGTCAACATGCAGCATCTACATCTTTTTCAAGCCTCAATAGTAGTCTGATTTCTACTTTCTCCAAGGGTTTTGGCTCCAGCAAAAACAACAGATCTCTATCCCACTTGGTCCTGGTCAACTTCATCCTAATTCAAAAACCAATGGAAATATCCATCAAAGAATTTCTGCTTTGATCCTTGAAACTTTGATCAACCTGAGCTACGTGTACACTCAGATAGTACAGTACCTGCTTGGGGATTGTGAAGACATCCATGCGAGCAAGTCATCTAAAATGTTGAGACCTTAAAATGGTATAGAGTGACTGTATGTCAGTTCTTGGGTACCTCTGTATTCACAAGTATCTTGCGATTTAATTTTTAAATAAATTCACAGATGAAAAATATTTCCCTGACTAGCCTATGGGGTTAAAATTTCAATACAGTAAAACTCCTATGCTATGAACAAAATTAAAGATGAAATTTCTACGCTATGAACTAAGCTTAGCAATTAAAAAAAAAGCAAATTGTAAAGTTAATTGATATGTTTCTATAAATTAATATATTTAAAGATATTTTTTATCGATATACTAACTAAAGAAATACAGAATCACCTCTAACATTCTTGGAAGAAAAGAGTTGCTTTAATAACTACGATATAGAGATGGTTTGTGCTCTACAAAGAAAAATGTTCATTAAGAAAATGGAACTGAACAAAGTATCCAAATTTCGACAAAACATAAAAGACTCAATGAAATCATTTAACGGGAATGATTTTGAAAATAATGAAGATATTCAATAATTTTAGTGCAGTGATATACATGCAGTATCTATTAACAATTATTTTAATATTTAGGCATTTAATGTCTATTTGCGTTGTTCAATAGTCATTTTCATAAATCCATTTTGTTTACATATAGTTTCTTTAATTATCTTTATAAAATATTACTATAGTTGGCCAAACCTATTCTCATTTTCTATATCTTATAATGAAGAAATTTTTTTCGCAATAATCTAATTTATCCTACACTATGAACAGAATAAAAAATTCATAGCATAGGAGTTTTACTGTAGTTCAAAACTATTATGTTACCAGGGAACAAGCATTACAAATGCTGCTGTTCAATTAGATTGCAATCTCTAAGGACAGTACAAGAATCTTGAACAAACGATAAGAATTGAACTTGAGCCACTGATCACCTTTTACTCAAGTTGTTACCAGCATCAAGTATTGACACTTGCTGGAGTTTTACTTAAAAGGTTAAATCAATAGAAATAAAAGCAATACGAAGAATACACTTAGAGGATGTCTGAACTGATACCTATTCTCTTTCTAAATCGCTATCATTAAATATTTATTTTTTTGTGTTTCTTAAATTTTATTAACATCTACCATTTCATAATTTCTAGTATCATCCTTAGTATAGCAAATCTGTCCAACTAAGAAACAAAAAAGAAATCCAGCACCTGAATGATTGAGACACCAGAAATTTCAGATGATCCAAGGAAAACATGGCTGATGACACTTCCCAATGCAATAAGTACATTTTAATAACTATTTCTACATGTTGAATTTCTAATGGTGAGGAACAAAAATCCATCATTCTATTTAAGATTTCGTATCATATCAAAATTATGTTGTTCGGAAAACACTGGCCGTGTAAAGTACTGGAAATGTTGCTCGTCTCAAAAGCACTAAAATTATTCATATTGGAATAACTAATGCAGAACCAAAATACGGTCTTTAAATCAGGTGATGGAACAAAAGTGAAAACACGTGTGGACCGTACAATTTATTACTGGAGATTGATACAAAGAAGATACTGCCAAGTCTGTTGCAAAGAAGGTAGGCTTCCTCTACCGGATTAGACAACTTCTCATCTCTGCCAGTATCCTATATCTCTATAAAGCCAACATTCGCTCATGTATAGAGTTGTTGCCACATCTGGGCTGGTACACCAACCACTAGTCTTTCCCTTATGGACAGGGTGCAAAAAAAGAGTCTCTAATCTAATAGGTCCCATACTGTTTGCCAAGCTCTAGCCTCTGTCCCATCGCTACAATGTTGCATCCCTATGCTTGTTTTATAAGTACTTCCACAAACTTACTGCACTTGTACCTCTTAAACGTCAATAGCACGGACCAACCCAACTCGCAGATACCAGAAAACTTTCTACTCTAATAGCTTCTTTCCTCAAACTGCTTGCCTTTAGAATTCCCTCCCTGCTCCATGTTTCTCCAACTTGCAGAAATTTAAACGTAATGTGAACAAACAGCTTACTGCACAACTCCCCACTTAAGATTCCCCTTATAAATCTGACACCTAATCGCAGTAGCCCCTTATGTCTCAGTGGCAACATGCCTTGTTTGAGGTAAATAAAAGTTTTTAAAAAAAATAAAAGAAAATTTACATTTCATGCTAAAACGTACTACTATTGCTAAACAACACACACACACACACACATATATATATATATATATATATATATATAGGGTTTTTATAAGGAAAATATGTTTTCAATTTTATATTTTTTATAGTATCCGAAAATTTCCAAATACAAGCTCAATAAAGATTTATTATAAAATTCAGAACATATATATTATATTAATTCAATTTTAAAATCCATGTAAGAAGAAATCCAAAGACATAATTTACATAAGTTCCTTCAAAGACATATATATATATATATATATATATATAGAGAGAGAGATATAGTGTAGATAAAAATTAATATTTATTTGTTGCCCCAAAAATCTAGGCTGGGCTCTGTCATGAGTAGTATTAACACAACTGTTATCGTGGCTTCAATGCATATTCCTTTCAGCAGTGAGGGCTACGTCAGAATTTGATTTTTAAACATGACTTGTGTTCCGGATATGAATAATCTTCTCTACACTGATGATTCCTGCAAGGATGAAACGTATACATATGATATAAAAACAAATATCAAGGGAGGCGCGATAGCGCTCTATCCCTTAATAGACTTCAAAAACGACCTATGCTAGTAATCTCATTTCTTTGATCAGTCATAACTCAAAGACCAATAAACCAAATTAGTTAAAACTTTGCACAACATGTTTATTTGATAGGTTCTATAAGTGTGTAGAATTTCAGCATCATTAGTCAAGGCAACCCAGAGATCCAGAAAGGTCAGAAATGATTTTGTGTTATCCGTGTGTACATACGTGTGTGCCACCCTGTATCTCATCAACTATTTGATGGATTCAGCTGATTTTTGGTAGAAATAGAGGTTCTAGTGTCTAGTTGATGGCTTTTTAATTTCAGTTTACCCTATACCTTAGTTTTCCAGAAAATTCAAAAAAACCTTTAAAATTACCATTGTCTTGAGGCATAGCCTTTACAAAAGTAGTGACATTCCATGATAAATGCCAGTATACTGAAATCATATGCCCTTAATAGGGTTAAGATGAAAATTCATATACACTAAATGTACAAAAGCAAAGAATTCCAAAATTTTTACACTTTTATTGTCATTAAGGGTATGACTACATATCAACCAAACCATTTCATTATCACATCACTACAGTATAAATCTCCATGAGTGGATGAAGTGTGTGAAGTGCGTTGAAGAAAAATTCCTACAAGTAAAATACATAGTCCTGTTGTGCTCGCATACCCTTAATGACAAAAGTGTAAAAATTTGAGAATTTCCTTGCTTTTGTACATTTAGTGTATATGAATTTTCATCTTAACCCTATTAAGGGCATATGATTTCAGTATACTGGCATTTATGATGGAATATATATATATATATATATATATATATAAGTAGAGAACTAAAAGCGAACTTTTAGGAAAGGTAAAACCTATTGTGAAAAGTATACAGCTCAATATACCGGATAGAGCAGATAGATAGGTAGAAGGATGAAAAGGAATTAGAAAAGCGATGGAGGCAGATCTTTTTTCAATTCAGTTGCTCAATGCAAGGTATATTCCGCAAAAAAGCAATTTATTCAATTAATTTTTTCCCTAAGCCAGGCTTTTCAAAGATCAAAATCTTATCAGAGGAAATTGCTGGGATAGATAAGTTGGCAAAATAAAGATTTATTTTATTTTTTCAAATTTTAAATCGTGGCCTTTGCCAACTTATCTATCCCAGCAATTTCCTCTGATGATAAGATTTTGATCTTTGAAAAGCCTGGCTTAAGGAAAAAATTAATTGAATAAATTGCTTTTTTGCGGAATATACCTTGCATTGAGCAACTGAATTGAAAAAAGATCTGCCTCCGTCGCTTTTCTAATTCCTTTTCATCCTTCTACCTATATATATATATATATATATATATATATATATATATATATAAGTATAAATTTTTATTTATACAAACATTATTGGTTACATATGTGCATACATGTTTCGGTTGTACTTTTCCAAGAAAGTCAACCTCATCAGACCAAGAATCTTTCAGGAATGGATGGATGTTAAGAATTTTCTATCTTAAATAACTCATTTTTGGGATCTAGCATCTTCTATTTCTTATGAATTAGTATCGGATTACCTATTTCACTAGTTGACCTTTTTTGCCAGTGGTTGTCCCCTCCCTTTTTTTTTATTACTCTTTATGGCGTCTCCATTGCCTTTTCTTGTCCTCATTTTATTGCTCTCGCTTGCTGGTTTAACAGACTCACTCAAGTATAAATATCTTATCTATATATCAAGAATCACAGATATATAAACAAACCCAAACACATCTAAATAAACAGATAAATAAACGGACATTGATATACATACATATCTAAACATGGACACCTACACAGATTTACTATCAATCAAGCATATATTCAGAATACATACGTGCTTATAAAAATATATTCTAGATGTATATTCAATAAAAAATAAAGAAATAAGAATATTCTAGATATATATTCAATACATACATCCATACGTCTATACAGACTCAACATATACAGCTATATGCACCTATACACGTATATCTATACACACCCACACACACACATATATATATATATATATATATACAGATACATGTATACACACGCACACACACATATAAGTGCACATACATACAGACACACACATACACATACATAGATATATGTGTATGTATATATCTATGTAATAAAAAAAAGGGAGGGGACAACCACTGGCAAAAAAGGTCAACTAGTGAAATAGGTAATCCGATACTAATTCATAAGAAATAGAAGATGCTAGATCCCCAAAAAGAGTTATTTAGGATAGAAAATTCTTCAAATCCATCCATTCCTGAAAAATTCTTGGTCTGATGAGGTTGACTTTCTTGGAAAAGTACAACCGAAACATGTATGCACATATGTTTGTATAAATAAAAATTTATACTTAGAAACAGCTCTACTTGGTATTGAGCACTTTTTATAAACACTTGAGTTTCTACGGATTTACATTTACAGAAACTAATACAATACATGTACGATATATATATATATATATATATATATATATATATACTTAGTCTCTGCCGACACTGTGACGCAAATGCTGTACCACTGGGTACAACTGCAGTAAGTTCATAGGAGCACGTTCTGTAGAAATACTTATAAAACAATCACAGGGATGCAACATTGCGGAAATAGGAAAGGATCTGGAGTTTGGTAGACAGCATGGGACCTATTAGGTTAGAGACTCTTTTTTGCATCCTGTCCAAGAAGGAGAGACCTGTTTGACGAGAAGACTCCCAAGTTCGAAAATATGCACCTAAAGAAAGTCAGAGGTTACATCGGCCGAAACGTTGTGAATTTAACAACCAACATGAGAATATCCAAACAATACAAACTATTTCAGTTTTGTAAACGAATTGTTAGAAGAACAGCATTTGTGTGATTTAACCCATAAATGAGGGGAATAAGGGGAGTCATACCTTTCCCAAGTTTTAGTAGTCATGTTGAACATATTTGATACCCAGGCGATATTGGATAACTAGCAAAGTACTGTTATAATCATAGACGGCAATGAAGAAGAAAGAAAAAATAACACGCAGATAAAGACTTATGTTGATAAAAAATGTTAAAGTAAACTTGCAAAGATACATTATTGATAGATTGTTATGAAACAACAAAGAAGGAAAGATAAACGAAAAAAATAAGAAAAATATTAAATTATGTAAATAGTGTTGGAACGTTAAAAGTCTTCAAACATCTTCAAAAGTTTTTAAAAAAAAAAGTTATTTTGTCTACATTGAGATACTCAACACAACTGGTATTTACTTGCTTCCCACTGCATCAAGATATGGTTCAAGGGCAGAAGGCAGGGGGGGGGAGCTCCCCTGAGAGGGGCCTTGAGCTGGTATAAAAATAGCTGTGAATGGGCCCATCAGTATTTTCTGGATGTGGACACCTAAAGCGACCGGCAATAAACCAATCTCTACTACTGAAGGAGGAGGAAATGCCTGGGAGGGTGTATTTCCTGTACCAAGCCGGATCATACCTCATCCTGACAAGAGAGAGGCTGATGCTGTCAAGTCAATCCTTGGTTTGTTGGAATGATCTCAGAACACAACTCACAGGGACTGTCTTTGTTTGGATATCCTTTTCTATCTAAACCCTCTCTAATACTAGTTGTAGTAGATCTCTCTACCTTTTTCAATAGTTTCACTAACCTGTTGGAATTGTAACACCGCTGCCCCCCCCCCTCCTTAGGACCCATACTGCCCCCTTGAGAGTTTTGAGAACCAATGGCTTAAATGCTGCCTGAAAAAAAAAATCACTGTTTTTGTTTTTCCTGACAATATGTCAGCCATAAACTTTAGAGGTCAACAGTGGACAGAATTCTTTGATAAAAGAAAATGTTTTTCTAATCTTGTCTGAACTTTAACACTTGGATCTAAAACAACCGAACTGGGAATTCACAAACACAGAGATAAAACGAAAAGTAAACCTACAAGCATACAAAAAACAAACTTTCCTTTTCTTCATTAAAACAAACTTTAACTCAAATGAGACATACCAGAAGAGTTGAAAAATTGAATAAAGAGATCAAAAGCCAAACGTTGTAAATTTTGTTTAATCAGACTCATTTGAATGAATATATAACTTTATTTATACAAACATTTTTGGGGCTACATATTTGCAACCATGTTTCTGTCCTAGATAGAAATCAGCCGGACCTCTTTAGGCCTTTTTGCATCCACTTCAAACAGAGGCCTGAGGAAGTCTAGCTGATTTCTAGCTACGACCGAAACATGTCTGCAAATCTGTAGCCAAAATTGATTGTATAAATAAAGTTGTATACCTAATATATCACTCTATTTATTATTGAACACTTTTATTAAAATATAGTAAGGATTCACTGGATTATACCCTGTTGGATATAAATTTACATGGATTATATATATATATATATATATATATATATATATATATATAATTCTTTTAAATTGGACAAATGGAATAATGTAAATAATTGAGAGAGAGAAGAGACAGAAGAAAGTGGAGAGGAACGGGGGAAGGGGGAAAAGAGAGACATGGAAAAAAGTGGGGGAAGGGAGAGGGGCTATATTATGATATTACAATGTATTCTGACTTTGAAATCCTTTGACATTGTAATTCTTGTAAAAACAGAATTATCAACCAATGTCAAAGTTAAGCAATTATATATTTCATAATATATATAACAAATACTGACCTAATGTGGTCTAAATCACTTTCCATGGGTGCAGGAAGACAATAGTCTACAAAGAATAGCTTTTTGATCCTAAATAGAGTGCATAGTTTTTACTATTCTTGCAGAAATTGTAGAAGAAAAAAAAAGGCAGAAAAACTCACCCGAAAGATTGGGTGGAGATTCATGAATGCAATAGCTTGATCGCAAATAATCATTTACACTATCAGTTTCCACATCCTGTGAACCAATTTTAAACAAGAAAACACTGGTTTCATTCAATGGCGACGAGATGCGTTCATTGAAACTGTCGTTAAACAAAGTTAATGTGTCTGCCACAAATTTATGTATGTCTCCTCATAGGCATTTCAGTAAAAACATTAAGCAAACGAAAAAGGTCTCACTAATGAGTCACTACTTATGAAGGCCAAAAACCACTCGAGGATAAAAGTTAATGAGATGAATAGATTGACAGTTGAATAGAAAAATAAAAATGATTCTACAGACATAAACAGAGGCTGAAGAGAGTCCGGTAAAGAAGGCCTTTGTTAGGATTTGAAACCGACGGTATCGATGTATTCTGATCTTCTATAACACATATATAAGTAAATATTACACTCTTATTTTTTAATTTTCTTAATAATCGAGCACTCTGCTGGGGTTCTCTTCCACTAACCTTACATTTATATATATAATTTTTTTACCAATGAGTCACCACTTATCAAGACCAAAAACCACTTGAGGATAAAAGTTAATGAGATGAAAACAGCCGACTCAGAAAACAGCAATTCTTCCCCTTTTGTCAGAAACATCACTCATGGAATGTGGGGACTAAAGGACAAAATAGAGAGAAAGCGAGAGTTATGAAGATTGACAAAAGTAAGCCCAAGGTCCACTTTCTACTCTCATTGTCATCTCTATAAATATAACATTCTGACCGGAAAAAAACCTATTGATCACCCAGTTCCTGACCACATAGCATAGGACAAAACGGGTAACCATTTTTTTTTTTGTATTTTCAAAGCATGGCTGACTGGCCGATAGACAGAACCTGTTACGGAGATGACAGGACGTAACTGAAATAACAAATGTCCATTTAATCCGCATATTTAGCTCAAGCACAACAGAACAAACACGTGCGACTGACAGAACGATCTCATGATCGAGATGTGTGAACGTGTGTAAAAATCTTAGAATCTATTTCTAAGCCCTCACTGACCGAATTCTTTAAAAAGAATCTGTTTTCTTCATTTAAACAATTTATTGGTCGTCACAGTTCTTTGGTTTTTATATTTTTCTGATTACCACTGTCATAAGATTAGTAAGAAGTATGGGTGTAACCAAATTATTGCGGCAAAAGTATTATTTCAGATTTCCTCATTATCGTCTTTGTCATACTCTTTTGATTGATGCCCTTTCCTGTCTTTGTCGTAATCTCTGCTTGCTATTCGAGATAAAAGTCCTAAGATGGACTACTGCTGCTGCCCGTAGAGGTCTTTAGATACCGGAAAATTTGTAGCAGTCACCAATAGGGACTACTTTTGAATGCGTAATCACTGTCCCTGTGAGCTGGCTTGTCCAATCAAATCACAGGGCGCAGTAATATCGTTAGTTCCCTAAGGGACTACTTATGTCCCCTTAGGGTTCGAGGAAGAAGATCAGACGACCTCCTGGCACCAGCTTGGACACATCGCGGAGAGCACCAGCGAGGAACGAGGAAACGCTCTCTCTCCCGCCGCCGTCGCCACTTGACGACTACTACCATCTTCACCTGAAGAAATCCACGGGCGGCCCTAAGAACTCTTATATTCTTCCTCTTCCTCAGACGGACACTGTCCCACTCTCTTCTACCTATACCAAACGGTATAGGTAACCTTGAGTTAATAAAACCCCTTTTTGTTATAGTTACAGAAATACTTTTCGTTGTTCCGTTTCTTTATGAGAAGATAAAAGGATAACCCCTTTCATCCATCTCATAATCTCCTTACAGATTTTCTACTTTAATAGCTTCTTTTCTCAGACTGCTCACCTTTGGAATTCCCTCCCTGCTCCCCGTTATCCTGACTGTACTAACATCAAGAAATTTAAACGTAATGTGAAGAAACTTAATCTGCCCAACTCCTCACCCAGGTTGCTCTCTATAAATCTGACTTCTATTACAGTAGCCCCTTATGCTTCAGTGACTTACTTGGGGTGAACAAAAGTAAAAACATTTTGATAAACAAAAAAGAAGTTAGATATACCCGGGCAACACCGGGTTGTTTCAGTTAGTACATAATAAAGACATTGCTTTTTTGTTTTTTTTTTACGTCTAAGCTTATTGTAGAAACATTTCAGAAGGTTTTGGTACACAATTTTTCTTTCTTTTTTTTACCAAAATATTTCTTCTTTAAATAGTGGGGAGCTGATTCTTGGATTAGTAAAACATCAGTCAGACAAGTCATGAAAATGAATAAGGTCTATTTCACAGCATACATACTCCATCCACAACTCTTTGTGAATGTGACCTGGTCATTACTGTCAGCAGCAATTTACATCAGACAAAGCACATCTCTAAAATTGTTAAGAAGGCATCATAGCATCACTCAGCAAGACCATAGCTGTGCTCTGGCCATTTATTTAGAATTCACATCATTAGTCTGGAACCCCTATCCTGCTTAGAACACTGACTGCCTGGAAACGGTTCAGAAATGTGCAATCAAACGAATACCCTCCATCAGACACCTGCCATACTCGAAACAGCTTGTTTTCCTAGGCTTGCATTCATTGAACCTCCAACGTCTAGCAATGGTAAACACCAACACAATTATTAACCAGCTAGCCAAGAACAGCCCAGAGCACTATTTTTATCTCCATGTATCTCACACACGTGGACATACCTACAAAATCAGAAAACAATACAGCTCTCATAACTTTCGGAAAAATGCTTCCATACTCAGAATTGCTGAAGCATGGAACAAACTGCCTGCAATTTACTGGCTGCCGAGACACTGCACCCTGTTCATTTCCCTGACAATTGTACATTATTCTATGTATTATGCATGCACTTTTGATAAGTTGTAGTGTACCTGAGCACTCTACACAACGATTATTTCATTATCCAGTCGAGGATTATTAACTTCCTTCTCGCCGTCTTTACCTGGCCTTAAATTGAAATCGTTCAGTTATAACATTCTTCAAGATATAAAAATGCAAAAACAACTAATAAAGAAATACTTTAATCTATCTACTACTAAAACTCTGTGGATGTTGTTATCTTGCTTGCTTGTCACCGTGCACACTTTACATGTACATGAATGTTTTAGATGGTGGGAGGAACGGGGAACAATGTAAATGAAGGGCAAATGATTAGAGAAGTGCTGAGAGGAATGGAATGATGTAAATAATTAAGAAAGAGAGAGGAAAGAAGAGAGAGAAGAGGGAAGAGGGGAAGAAGAAAGAGAGGGGGATAAGAAAGAGAGGGGGATAAGAAAGAGAGGGGGATAAGAGGGAGAGAGAGGAGAAGAAGGAGGAAAAGATAGGGGAGAGAGGTAGGGAGAATGAGGAATGGAGAGGGTCTATTATGACATCACAGTGTAATCTGACTTTGAAATCCTTGTAAAAACATGATTATCAACCAATGTTGAAGTTAAGAAATCATATGGAGGTAACGGTGGTGCAGTGGATACAGACACAGACTGATGACATGCAGTGTTGTGTTCGAATCCTGTGACATTCATAACACCACTTTTACTAATGATGTTGGCAACCTCCATCTGGTCCCTGCTGTTAATCGCCCCCCCCCTCTTTCTGTAAAAAAGTAATCAGGGAAACCAATACCCACCATAGAATTAAGCAGGTTAAAAAAACACAAAATGTTTATTTATACAAAAAGTTGTAGTATTTAATATGTATAACAAATACTGACCCAACGGGTCATGAGTGGTCTAGGTTTTATGAAACTGCGTTAGATTTGTTTCTTTGTTATCAATACACTGTGTATTCAATATTGCCACATGTGCTAAGCAGGAGCAAAAAAGACCTGCAGTACATGTCAAAAGGACGTCATTTCAAAAAAGTGCAAAAACATCTAATAAAGGAAGACTGATTCTTTTTTTTTATAAAACTGGTTTGTGTTTGTTCCATTGTTACCAACGAACTGGGTATTTAACCTATGTGTGAAGAAGCATGAACAAGAAAGACTGACATGACATATTTCTCATAATACAATTACAAACGATAGGAGACTAAATGTGAGTGACAACAGACAGACGGAGAATCTTTTCTATGGGAGCTGTGCAACAATGACGACAACACACAGACGACGACAACAACAACAATACTGACAGCAACGGTGCTCTATAATATACTAATACCTTTGTCTTGCTTCTCGTGGGATAAGACAGTGGTCTAATCTGGAAACAGGTGGGTAGTCATTAGTAATTGGAAAATACAGTAAGTCGGTAAGCAAGAGAAGAATGAAAAAGAATGGAAGCCAAATAATGATTCATTACAATACATAGCAAGATTATCTTCCTTTACTAACTGCTCTTCAGTTAATAAAGTTCTTTTAACCGTCCCATTTGATTGTGTATAGTTTGGGCTTGTGATTATATGTTTAATATACTTCTGACACGATTTTATATTTTTTGTGCAACTGTTAAGGATGCACTTAAGTAGATAAGATACAAAGTAACAGCAATAAAAGCACATTATAAACTGAAGTTCTTCCAACCATCCCATTTTACTGTGGTTAGTTTGGGCTTGTGATTAAGAAGTTTTGACACCTTTTTATATATTTTTTCTTGTGGAATCGTTAAGGATGAACTTTGATTAAATGACAGGACTGCAGAAATTAGATAAGATACAAATTAACAGTAAAAAACGAACCTTATTAACTGAAGAGCGGCTAGTAAAGGGAGACAATCTAGCTGTGTATGTAACACTCTTAAATTAATAGAAGCGTTTGTTTTAAAAAATAAAAGAAAAGCATGAAAAGAAATTAACTTTTGGTAAAAATAAAAATGGCTCCTTTTGCAACGAACAAATGTAAATATCAAAGACACAATTTTGTAAATGATGCATACAAAGTGGAAGGACAACATTTTTGTTAATCTGCCATTTTTATTTTTTTTGTACAGAATTTGATTTTTTTTTAAAAAAGAAAAAAAGAAAATAGAAAAAAAAAGAAAGAAAATAGAAAAACAAAAGAGAAAGGAAACGAAAAAACATAAAAAAGCTTCAAGTATTATAGATTATTTGCGCTTCTAAACCAAAGAAAAATACGATTTTCTGACGACGCCTCTATTGAATCAAATAACTGCTTATTAGACTTATCGTTTTCATATTACATTGTATTTTTACATGTAATAATTCGTAAATATTTGACTTCATATCATTTCTTCTTTTTTTTTTTTTTGAGAAATTAGTATTTTGTTAAGCTAATGATAAAATTAAAGACGAGCAAGATATTGAAATTTTTACTGATATACCATAGGGTAAAAAAAACATTTTATAATTTCTACTTCACAACAAGAAAAGAATTAACTTATTTTTGTCTCAATCATATTTGTCCTCAAGGGCAGACAAGTAAAAGGGATTATCACAAAATGTTTTTTGTTTTTTTTTAATGCTGAGTGTTTTTTGTTTTGTCTGTTTCAGAATATCGTTAAAAATCTTTTGATATTTATTATTCGTTTTCATGTGTGTTTTTTTGTTTAAACAAAATTTTATAATTCCTAATTGACAACTCTTGGGCTGGTGCACCAACCATTAGCCTCTCCCTCTTGGACAAAGTACAAAAAAGAATTTCTAACTTAATAGGTCTCACACTCTCTGCCAAGCTCCAACCCCTGTCACATCGCTGCAGTGTTGCATCCATGTACTTGTTTACAAGTACTTCCATGTAATGGGAACTGATTAACTTACTGCACTTGTACTTCTGACCCACCTGACTAGCAGCAAAATCACACCCCTTCACTGTAGATGTCCCTAGATGCTTGAAGATGTTCTACTCTGATAGCTAATTTCCTCAGGCCACTTGCCTTTGGAATACCCTCCCTGCTCTCCCGACCATACCAACATGCAGAGATTTAAATGTAATGTGAACAACAAACATCTTGCTGCTCAGCTTTCCATCCAGGTTGCCCCCTATGCTTCAGTGACAATATGTTGTATTTGGGATGAACAAAAGTAAAATAATTTTGGTAAACAAAAAAGAAGCCAGATATACCCGGGCAATGCCGGGTCGTGTCAGCTAGTACATAATAAAGACATTGTTTTTGGGGGGTTTTTTTTGTCAAAATTCATTACTATATCTGCTATTTATATAAAAATAGATATGTGTATATGTTTATATATTTGCATGTACAGGATTCACTCCGAAACTAATTAACTGATCATTATGAGTTTTGGAACACAGATGTTACGATAAAGGATAGGTAATATATTTATTTTTATTTATTTTTATGCAAAGAGGATAAAAAGAATGTGAAAGCCCTTTGTAAAAATTCAGATACCTCCGATTTTTGTGAAATCTTAATAGTTATTAGACATAACTTTAATAATTAAATTACCATTATACTTACTTTAGAAATTCAAGTCAATCCTAATATGCCAAACCAGAAGAGTAAGCGATTCAAAGTCAGCAGAAAACGGTGTTCTGTTAGATTTAGTTCCTGATATTAATTAAAAAAATTTTTTTTTATAGAAATCGCTCCAGACAAGGAATGAAGCCAGTTGATATAAGTAGCTAAGAAAAAAAAAAAAAATATATATATATATATATATATATATACATACACAAGTATCATTAAAAATAACGGACATCTTGTGTCTGGTTATTTTTTCTAAGATCCTTTCCGTTTTTCTGATTAAGTTCTTAGTTTCAGACGGAAACTGGCTGATAAAATTGCCATAGCTTCCCAAAGCGCTTTCGGACCCTTCCAGGTCCATCGTCAGTGGAGCAATGTTAACCAGGCATAGACCTAGGAGTGAATATATATTCTATTTAGGCGGGAAAATAAAGGACTGTGTTTTATGTAAATTTATATTTATAGGCATTTGAGTATATTAGTACTAATAATATAGTTAATCTTGTTTTTTCTGTTTTAATGTATAGGGCTTCGAGTATACTAATACACTTAAACTCCACATACTCGAATCCCTATACATTAAAACAGAAAAACCAGCTATTAAAATACTTCCTATTTTGAGTCGCTTACACTTCTGGTTTACCAAGTTTTGTACAAATTTTTATTTATTAATTTATTTATTAAATTGTTAGGTGAAAGCACAGAATAGTTAACAAAGCCCCTCACCCTCCCCATGTTAAGAATGGCTTTCTAAATAAAGGAAAATATAATAAAATGTCTTTGTATTTTATTTTAAACTAGCGGTACCCGTCGCCCGGCGTTGCACGGGAGAAAGTACTACCTATTGCATAAAAAAGAAACCGCCTATTGTTCTTCCCCCCCCCCCTCTACCGTGTTGGTGAATGTTTTAAATTAGAAAAAAAAGAAAAGAGAAAGAAAGCAGAATGGGATCGAACGCCGATACTGGCGATAATGGAGAAAATGAAACCTCCCTTCTAACCATTGCGCCACAGTTACAACTTGAAAAATACATGTGAAAATAGGCCAGTTAAGCTAAGTTTGTTTACTGGCAGCTTCTGGCGACGAAAATTAAAGTTCAACAATGACACGGTTTAGGTAATTTATTTGGGAAGGGTTAAAGGTATATGATTTTGGAAATATAAATGTGTCGGGTTCTAACAGCATCTTGGCGGCTATTGAATTAAGTAGGAAGTCGATTTAATGAAGGAATTTTAGCCGTCATGTTTGAAGAATGAATGTTGCAGGTACTGCGTTCGTTAATGTCATTCGCTTAATTCCGGAATGAATGTAAATGTGGAAATCATAGTTAGAAATAGGAAAAACGTAATCTGATATTCGCGGAATATCAGCGGATTCAACGGGAGCGGTCATTATTTGTTTGCGTATTGCTTTATATTATGTAGTAAATTAATACCAGGCAAATAATAAATAAGGACGGACTGTTTTGTGAAAAGTAAACTGTGTTTATTAGTACCCGGTGTCGATGAGTGTAGTCACAGTACACAATTGTTAGGGGGAAAAGTCTTTGCTACCACCTATATGGAGTTGGTTTTTCGGAGAGACGTTGATGGTGGGCCAAATATAATATTTAGTGTTAGGTTGGAAAAAATAATAACAACTTTTCTGAAACACGCTCGAGTGAATAAGTGTAGTATAGCGGTGAGTTTAGTAGCCTGTGATGTATGTGGTTATTTTCCTATACTCCGAGAAGGTACAGGGGAAAAAACGTCTCTACTTTATATATTAGATAATTTCTTTTATAAAAATAAGTAATCAAATAGGTGGTTTGATTTTTTGGTACTTATGCAGTTTACGGACCGTGATGAAATAATAATGATATTATTTAAAAAGGGGGGGGGGCTTTCTTAACTATTCTTTACCTGACAATTTAATAAATAAATTAATAAATTTGTGAAACTGAAACTCTCGCCGGAAGTTATATTATGGATGAGGAATTAAATCTGACAGAACACCGTTTTCTGCTGACTTTAAGTCGCTTACTCTTCTAGTTTGTCGTGAAAGTTCATAATATAATTTGAAAAGTAAAACATTTGCGATAATGTTTCTGTGATTTTGTTGTATTTCTTATAATTTCAATATTTACTTCTTGAGAGAGCACATAACAAATCGGGTGGGTCAAACCAGCAAATGTATACCTAAGCTGTTTCCAAACGTCTCACGTGAATCTCACTGTTGTTGTCGTCAGGAATAACATCTTCGACATGAATAAAGCTGACACAAAATTACAGCTGTTGCCGAATATTAAAAATAAATCAAGCAAAATTCTTTTTTTTGAATAGTCACACTCCATTCATTTATTATCATAAATCTAAAGAGAAAACTTCACGGATGAATAGAAAGAAAAAAAACAAAAAACAAAAAAAAAAGAGACATTTCCTGATGTTTGAAGTACCATTAGACAGAGAGTGCGAGGGAGACATGTTAGCTGTAGACAACTGGAAGCAACGCTGGGGTAAGCAGAGGATCGGTTGTTATTTCTTCCTGAGACTAGTTGTCATACTATCAAAGTGTAGTATCTGTTCCGATGGATACTGCACCCCATAGACCGGTATTGTCTTGGCCTTCGGGGCTTGATTTATGCCGGTCTATGGGTCTGTCCTGTGCAGTTCTAGGAGGTCCACCCTCCCAGGTTTTGCCTTCTCACCCTTTGAGAAGGAGTTAGTTTATTGCTAATCGCCTGAGGCGCCCCTACCGGGGAATGCCGACGTGGCTACCCAGGCAATTTTTAATGGCCAGAGTGCTCAACTTCTCGAATGCTGGTTTATCAAATCCCACTTTCCCGACCTTGTGTCACATCTTACCGCAGTGGGAGGTAAATAAATAACTAGTTTTCATACTAAAGTTTGAAAGTTCAGTCTACCCTATTATTTTACTAATATCGGGGGGGGGGGGGTGGAGAATAAATAAATTTGTACAAGATATTAGTGAAAGTGACTTAAAAGTCCCGGCAAAAATTTAACACAGCATGACAAGTCCACATCCTGCATCAGTAAATCTTACACCATTACCATATATATATATATATATATATATATATATATATATATACATACACACACACATAAAATATTATACGGTGATATAATATATTGTGTATATATTTTTTTTAGTATTTACTTCAAAAGTGCTCAATACATGAGTAGAGCTTAGTAGTAGTAGTATCCCTGTATTTAGCCTTATGATTTCCTGCAGGAATGAAACATGAACGTTTCTATGAAGCTTACTTGGCATAGATATATTTTCATACCACTATATATATATATAAATATATATATAATTATTTTTATTTATACAGACATGTACAAAAAACGCTACATTGGCATGTCGATGTTATCGATCAATAGTTATTAGAAACTAAGATCTCATCAGCCGGAAAAAGTCTGATCTTTCACTCAGATATTCATATTAGGAAAGAATGAAAAGGGAAAAAAGAAAAGGCAAATTCAAACCGGGAGGTCACATGGTCAAATTGTAAGTTAAGAAGTAGGAAGAGGTGGTTGCTAGGCCAGGTTTAAAGGTTTGAATGAAACGTGGGGGGGGGGGGGGGACATGGGGGAGAAAGGAAGAGCAGAGTTTATCTGTGTTTTTTTTTGTGGTAAAAGTAGGGGGCTGTCAGATAATGGGAGCCGTTTAAATTAATTTTATTGTTCTTTGATTTTTAATTTTATTTCAACATAATGATTAAAATAAGTAAATGGTATTAATAATAATAAACGCAATAATTATCACTCATTCCATTTCTACTCTATTGCTATCAATAATAATAAAAATAATATAAGGAAATTGACAACATCTTTGAAGCACGCATTAGAATGTATTAAAGTGAAATATTTTGAAAATCAACAATCGTGCAATGTTAATGAAAAATTCATTTATTTATTTTTTTTTGCAAGCTTTCGTTGTAGAACAACTTTGTCAGGCGAGACTGTCTTATAGTTTTTTTTCTTCTTTTCTGCCTCCTCATTTTGATGGTATTAACCCCGAAGGGTCGAATCACGATATGAGCAGAAAGAGACGTCAAGTTCTTAAATACGTTAGGATAAGTGTAGTTCTGGCGATGTTATGCGTAGATTGGCGCTTTTTTTAAGTAAGGAAATTGACAAGCACGCATTAGAATATATATATATATATATATATATAGTGTAATTTTCTGTTTTTCTTTAGAGTGCTCAAATACGTATGTAAGAGCATGATATTTTTTATTATCCATTGACACCTGTGGTTCCATGGAACACTGTAAACTCAGCCAGCAGGGCTAAAGATACTAAGTATAACAGTTCTTCAGTCGATAGTATGGTGAACTAACACTTTTTTCTCCAAAAAAGAATGGACGATCAAGCTAATGTATAATGTTCTTTAAAATATATATCATATGCTCCTCTCCTCGAGTTTAGCACTCTGGTAAGTGAAATCGCCAATTACCATTAGCGATAATCCAAAATTCTTCAGAAAAACGAATAGAGCACTCTTCGGTAGTAGATAGTGTTTATATAAATATGGAGATTTCACTTACTCATAGCTCGTGCCTGAAGGCAGAATAGTTAGAATCACTAACTGTTAACTAAATGCTCAAGTTTCGTTCCCGGCTTAATGCATTTGTCTATCTAGCCACACTGAAGAGCTGTGACACAGCAAAACAGTGTCTGTGAATGACGATATATATATATATATATATATATATATATATAATTATTTCCACAATCTGACAACACCGAAGCCCACACAAACCGTATATATATATATATATATATATATATATATATATAGTCTAAAGAAGCTTTGAGTCATTAAAAAAAAAAATGTAAAATGCAGTTTAAATCCCCAGACAAACTAACTAAATCCAAGATATTGCAGACTTAACATTCGTTGGAAAATTAATAAATTAAAAAATATAAGTAAAAAAAAAAAAAAAAAAAAGGGGGAGGGGGGGTTAATTATCTAAGAGTGAAACAAAACCAGGAGACCTTAAGCGTCTAATATTAACACGGGGATCATCAGCTGTTTACCATGTAACTGTTTCGGAGATTTAAAAACAGGACAGTTATAATATGCATGGCTCTCCAATGGTACTGATTATACGACCATTTCCCCAATAATCAAGTGTCGAAATAATTCAGCTTAAAATATCACTAATATATACATAAATAAATAATAATAATGATAAAATAATAATAATAATATATTACCCTTAAGACTACCGTATGATATAGTAATTTGCATATATATATATATCTTTAGTAACGGTATTCCGTTGTGATGAAATGAAATGCCTAAATTCCAGAGTGTGCATAATATTGAATGGAGAATACAAGAAAAATCTAAACTATATATTAAGGATTCAAAGAACTGATTGTTAATCGATGTCTTTCTAAGTGATAGTCTTCTGGAGGTTGAAAGTTCAATCCTTACTGAAGGTGATACCAACTATGAATAACAATTTCTATTCGGTCATGGCTGATGGAACAAGAACAATCTACCCCTGTGGATTAAATAAAGGGTTCAGTTCGAAATTTCATATAAGCTCCACGAATTTGACATAAATATTCTCAAGTTTGAAAAGATAGACCTGAAAAATGTTGGAGGTTACATCGGCCGAAACGTTGAGAAAATAACAACCAAGATGGAAATAGCAATCCGAATACTACAAATTCTCAATCTTCATCTAAAAAAATCCGAAACAAAATGACATTATATTCATGTGTTTTGCTTTTTTAATGTGATTAAATCTCCCTTCAGGGCAAATTTTAGTTGAAGGTTCAAGGGACTTTATTTAAGCTTTATCATTACTACTCTTTATTTAATTACATCTAACATCCCAAGAGATCCTTATGTCAAATTTATCTAATTCTACCCAATATTATCAAAGCTTATAAGTGTTTACAATTATTATTAGTAAGGTATGTATGCCACCATAGGATGTACTCGACTCTTATATAGATAGAGGATTGCATTAGGAGTCAGATATTTTTTGGAGCAGTAGAATGATCCAACCATCACAACAAATTGGATATGAGCCTTGCATATTAGATTTTGTTTTCTGTTTTGCTCTTATCTTATTTCTTTTTGCTAATACGACATCTATGTATATTTTGTATATATATTTCTAGTACATATATATATGCATGTTTTTTTTTTAATTTTTAAAATATTTTATACATATATTTTTTATGTATATGTATGTATGTATTTGTATATCTTCCTTCTTTACATAGAATTACATTTTATTATACCCTATCACTATATATATATAATATATATATATATATTCCCCAAAATTACAGATCTTCTTGTTCTTTGCCACCTTTAGCTTTTTCGCTCTTGATAAAGTCCACTCAACAGCTGGGCGAAACGTTGAGTTTTAGGTCTTCCGCTTTTCCTTTTAATTCATATTAGATGTGCCTATTAGTGAACGTGTTGCAAAATATGTGATAAATCGCTTTGAACTAGCATTCAGAACACGTGGCAAGAAAGGGTACTCTGAATGGCACCTACCCAGATATGACAGCAGTACTTCATCTTAGGACTATCCAACTCTTATATAACTTAAAGTTAGTCGACTCTCGAGAGTGACCTGAAGCCTTCATTTTCATTGGCTACTACACTAAGATGTAGGGGAGGGCGCCATTCTTTTGCTAGGATTACTCTACTTACCCTTTACCCTCACCTTAAATTGCTGAGTGTTTAGCAAGGATGTATCAAGTACTATTTTGGGGATTGAACCTCGGTCGCCTGGCCCATTAGCAAACACTCACCATTTTACCAAATGGGTAGGTAATATATATATCAGTAGATGTTTGTTTCTCAGTGCACCTAATACCCCCGCCCGCCCCGCCACCACCAAAAAAAGCTCTGATTGGCGGAGTAGAAAAATTCATCAAGTTCGTGTTATTTATAGCGTAGTTTTAACAAGTCCATTATGACTTGTTGGTCACTTTTCGAAATCACAACGACAAATATTAATTTTTGACTAGTTTTAGAGTTAGGGTTTTTATTTTCTTATCATTTTTGTCACTTCAGCTGCTTAACAATTAAACAACAACAATAATCTGGCAGTTTAGATTTTTTTTAAAGATTTAAAAAAAAAAAAAGAAAGAAATTAAAAAAGTGACTGATAATTGCCAATGCTCATCTAACATGTAAAGTTATCTTGCTGGATTTTCCAAGTCGGATCCAGATAACATTTAAGCTGACAAATCAAAATTTACTTCTGACGAGTCAATTTTCATTTGTTATTGTTGTACCATGTTATTGGCAACATACTTCGCTACAATCTATTTTGAAAAATAACTTAGTTTAACCGAGATGGCTGCTAATATTAAACATTTTTAAATAATTACCTAAAAGTAAAAATCAGCAAGGCAGATCACTCATATTTTAGATTGAATTGTCTATTTTATGCACAGACAAATGAAAATAAAAAAATTATTGATGTGTAAACAAATGAAAATTAAAAATTAAATAACTTTGTTACATCGTGGCCAACGCCTGATAGGTACACCTAGTTTTTAATGAGACTCTTAAGCCAAGGTGATACTTTACCTGGGAATAGAAATTTGCTAACTTTCAACAGCAAAGAACATTTAATAAGCCCTTTAATAATCAGTTATAAAATAACTTTTTAATATGCATTTAAGTGAGGCAAATATTTGGGTTATAATTAAAGAAAAGCTGCTTCTAAATTTGACAATTTTTTAAAGTTTTAACTGTTAGCATAGAGAGTGTCCATAGAGTTAATATTACAGAGTGTCAATAGAACTAAAATTTAAGAGATTTATGTATAGGGTGACTTCCCGACTCCATCAAAAATACCACTCATGAAATCGTTAATAAAATTCACAATTCTTTCTGCAATCCAACCATATTTAGTACAAATAAACTTCAGTCTATGTCTGACTTGTTCACCAAGTTGCAGTTATGTATGTCCAACAATCTTTGCTTTATCACCATTCAATGATAAACAGGGTCGATTATTAAGTGTTTTGAACATTTTTCGTCACATATCAATGTTCTTTATTGAATTCATTAGATTTTGTTCAATAAAAAAATGAAATAAAACAAAAATGTTGAATTCACAGAGCCTTTCTTTAATATCAAAACACTATAAATAATATTAAAATTGAAAACAGAAGCCTTTGAAAATGGCTTCTATTTTCAATTTTAATACTTCTAATCTGTCAATGCTTATGCTTCCTCGTTCAACAACCAGAATTTGAATTCATAACCGCCAAGACAACACCGCAGATAACAACCATAATACGGACGTTTAAAAAAAAGTTTGTTCATTTTTTTTTTAATGACACAATACTAGTCAACTCTAAAGATGGAATTTTATTCCGAAAAATTTAAGATTAAAGTAAAAAAATTAAAAATAAAATCTTGTATTGAAAAAGGCTTCTACTTTCAATTTTAATATTTCTAACCTATCAATGCTTCCAAATTAATGACTTATCACTTTACAATAAATAATATATATTCTTCTTCTACATAATAAAGTAAAGTCAATCAGTTTGACAACTTTTGTCATCGATAGCTTTGATTCATTTTTTTTTGGGGGGGGGTCGTTTCAGCACGTTGTTAAGCACAATAAAATCCAATTCAAATTAATTCCTTTCAAAAAATAATTTATCCGGTTCAGTATTATTTTCGTATAGTCACTTTTTAAAAAAATAACATGGAAGGTAAATCGATACATACTTTTCTGTTCTAAACAAAGGAAAGTAACATTTTGGAAAAAGAAATAGATATAACTCTGTATTCGCCCAAAAGACTTACTTCCCTTTGTAAAATAAAATTTGAAAAATTTAGAAAAAAAATAAATGGTATATTTTTAAATAAAAAGAAAAGCGAAACAATTTGCAAGTAAATACACTATTGGGTAATGCCGAGTAGGTAGAGCTATTAGTATATATTATATTTTCAAAAGGCCGCCATCTTAAAATAAAGGGACGTAATACTGTATTTGTCCATATAGAGTTACTTCCATTTGTTGGAACAAAAAAATATATATATATTTTGGGGTAAAAAACACAGTTGAGTTTTTTAAAAAAAGTAATCCAAATTGCAAATAAGTACACAACCGGGCAACGCCGGGTAGGTACAGCTAATTGTAAATATATAAATCATTACTAATAGAAGAAGTTTTCTTAGAGTTGAGCATTCGAGCTTCACGGCTCTTTCTGGTACGGACACTTTGGAGTGATGTTTTGAAAGAGGCTGTCAAAATATCTATTTCTACATTTGGTTTAACGTATCGTTAAACCAAATGTCGATGATGAAAACGAAATTCTTTAAGTGAAGGCAAAAAGACTACCAGATGCTGCAGGAACTTAGGTACAAAACTTATATATTACTCGGCAGGTACCAACTGCAGATAGGATGTGACATGATGGGAGATCGAGTGATTTTCGATGATCAGGTTCAGAAGAAATAATTCCCCTGTCTTTCCGAATGGGAGGCATCAGAAGTGGCGGGACAAAATATTAGCACAGGTACTACACTTTTAATCCTGGTCAAGTTGACCACTGAATATGAATCATTCACAAAAAAATATAAGTTGAAACGTAATAAACTAGACAAAGACTTAATTCTAGAACTTTAGTCAACATTATTTATCAGTATAGAAATATAGTATGTAGAAGTCATTTAATATTGACTTGCGAGGAAGACAGATGCAGGCAGGTTCATGAGCAAGTGTCATGGCAGTGATCCAATCGATAGATAAAACAAAACAAAGGAATGCTTAATTTGATAGAGAGATGGAGAACAAAAATTAGAGAGGGGAAAAGAAAGTGAGGAAAAAGTTACATCGTATTAAAACCAATTTTGCAGTTCAGTGAAAACTCCAAGATGGTTAAATTCTTGGATCGTGGTAAATGAAAAGTGAAGATACTTGGATCAAAAACAGAAGGGAAGAGTTTCCAGAGATTTTTCATTGTTTCATTTTTTTCTAAACGATTAAAAAAAAAAGAGTAAAAAAAAATGTTTAGTTGTAGATTTGAATAATTTGTAATTTGACATAAATACATTTTTTTATGAAGGTGTCAAAACACGAAGGATAAATAATTTAGCAAAATATGCTTTTTCTTTTTAAGAAATCATAATGGCGATTTTTTTTTTTTTTTACCTGTGACTGTCCAAGTTTTCATCCGATCCAAAAATAGAGGGAAGAAGAAAGCGTCAGTTACTCGTTTGATGGATATGAAAATGGGTGGGGATGGTGTAGGCAGCCGGAGAAAGAGAAAGAGAAAGTGAATGACGTAATAAAAACCAGAAAAAGAGAGAGGGGAGGAGGACAGATCGATATACTATCAAACAGTAAGAGAAACAGAGAGAGCGAGAGAGAGCGAGAGAGAGAGAGAGAGAGAGAGAGAGAGAGACGAGCAGACAAAGGCGAGGAAGAAAGAAATGCATTGATCAGCAGATGAATCCAACAAGCTGCTAGTCGATCAGACCGGGCGGGAAAAATCATGAAAAGGGGGACGGGAGGGTGAAAAGGTGGAAACACACACAAAAAAGGTGGGGGATGAGAAGACGGAATGCGGGGGGGGGGGGGGGGGACTTTGGCCAAAGTAGTGTTAGCATAGGAAGAGGCAAGGTACTTTGTTTATTTCAAGTTAAATGTGTCTTGCTTCCCTAGACAACGGAAGGGGGGAATCAGCCCCACGGCGCATAGAAAAAAAAAGTCAGTTATGTTTCGGACCCCCCCCCCCCCACGCATCAATGGGGAGGGGGGGGGGGTACCCATCAATCAACTAACCAACCTGTAGCTTGTTATCCCCCTCCAACTTCTGACGGTTTTAAAAGAAAAACAAAAATACAGTGAAATTCAACAACTTTGTCTATGAAACAACAACAGCTGTTTTCATTATCAAGTCATAACAAACTGATGAGTAGCCAGTCTGACACAAAGAAAATAATAACAAAGATGAGGATAATACTGACTATCCTCACACCCACCACCACTACAATAATAATAATAATAATAATAATAATAATAATAATAATAATAATAATAATAATAATAATAATAATAATAAGAAGAAGAAGAAGAAGAAGAAGAAGAAGAACAACAACAACAACTATTTTTTTTCCATGGCTAATGAAACCCTATCCGAGAGTCCAACTTTCAAACTGCTCGGCCTAACATTCACAGGTAACTTGAATTGGAATAAATACATAGAAGATACTGCCAAGTCTGCTGCAAAGAAGGTTGGCTCCCTCTACCGGGCTAGAAAACTTCTCTCATCTGCCAGTATCCTATATCTCCAAAAAGCCACCATTCGCCCATGCATGGAGTATTGTTGCCACATCTAGTCTGGTGCACCAACCACTAGTCTCTCCATCTTAAATAGGGTGCAAAAAAGCCTCTAATCTAATAGGTCTCAGACTGTTTACCAAGCTCCATACTCTGCCACATTGACATAATTTGATTTGGGAACAATTCATTTTAAGATGGGTAAAGTCGGAATTGTTTACCTTAGCGACATCAAATTAATCACCTGTACATCAATAAAATATGCTCCGACGAACTTGCTCAGTGTAAATAACTCTGACCAACCCGACGCACAGCAAAATCCCACTCCTTCACTGTAGAGGTACCCAGATGCCGGAAAGTTTTCTACTCTAATAGCTTCTTTCCTCAAACCACTTGCCTTTGGAATTCCCTCTCTGTTCCCTATTTCCCTGACTGTACCAACATGCAGAAATTTAAATGTAATGTGAATAAACATCTCGCTGCACACCTCCCCACTTAGGATGCTCCTATAAATCTGGCCCCTAATCTACAGTATTTCCTTACATCTCAGTGTCAATGTGCCTGTTTGGAGTAAATATAAGTATAACAAAAAATAAATAAATAAAATAGCGAGACTCGGTGAAAATTCCATAATGCTTTCTTCATCAATCTGTATAATTTACTCTTAATAATATTTCTCTCGAAATAATAAATGTCCATCAGGGTCAATACTATTAAAAAAAATATCCTTTCTTCTTCCGTAAAAATATTTGTAATTTTCAGCTAAATATTCTTTAAATAAATAAATAAAACGAATGTCACTTTTTGAAATGTATTTATCTAAAATTGTACCGTTTTAGTTGATGTGACGACATAATTTGATTTGGCAACAATTCATTTTAAAATGGTTAAAGGCGAAATTGTTTACTGTAGCGACATCAAATTAATCACCAATCAACATCTTTGTTCTGATCGGACGATCTCATTATTTTTGAAAGCATATGGAAGGTGATAACATATGTACGAACACAAAATCCTTAGCGTATTATTATATAGATAACAGAAATACTCTTAGTCTCAAACTTTCAAATGTTTAAGTCTACTACTACTACCACTACTATTACTACATACAACCAATTAATAATAAATGATATCGATTTCAGCTCAAAGAGCCGTCAATATTGACAATAGTATCTAACAGTATCAGATGTGGACAGTTGACTGAAAAAAAATCTAACTCATGACTTTGGAGTCGGTTTTAAAATCCACAGCTCGGACTCCTGTAAAAATAGCTAACTCATGATTTATGCCTGAGGCTCGCCACCTCAGAAGTGAGGAATAAGCTGAAAAAAATCTGATTCCCAACTCTGGAGTCTTTTTAATTTTATAAATTAAAAAAAAAAAAAAAAAAAAACTTTTGTTCACCTCAAACAAGGCATATAGTCACTGAAGCATAAGGGACTACTGTGATAAGGGCCAGATTTATAGGGGGTGGCACCATATGTGGGGAGCCGAGCAGGAAGATCTTTATTCATATTACACTTAAATTTCTGCATGTTGATACAGTCGAGGGAGCAGGGAGGGAATTTCAAAGGCAAGTGGTCTGAAGAAAGAAGAGTAGGAAATCTTCTGACATCTAGAGACCTTTAGAGTGAAGGGGTGGGATTGTGCTGTTAGTCGGGTGGGTCACGGTTATTTATGTTGAGGGGGTACGAGTAAGTTCATTGGAGCACATTCTGTGAAAGTACTTGTAAAACAAGCACAGGGAGTTAGTTTTTCAAAGAAAAATATCGAACAAACAAAAAAACTGACTCCAGCAAAAATTGCTGACCTGAACTGAAATTAATCATATTCCCACCTCCAGGGTTAATTAAAAAAAAAAAAAAAACAACAACAAAAAAAAAAAACCCTGACTCTGGCATCTCAGATGTGAGGAGTAAGTTTTCAAAAAACAAAAAAAATTCGAACTTCAGGGTCAGTTTTAAAACTATATATTCCCAACCCCGACTTGGCAGCTTAAGTAAATGATGATACTTATAGAAGTAAAGTTTGGTACTCCATTGATCACAGGTATGACAGTCTGAATTGTCTGACGACCTCCACACATGAATTCGTTTAATCATGTATGGTGGAGAACAGAACCAACTCTCTCCACCAGGGAAGAGATGATTTCACACTGTACAGGTACATGTGTCACATGACAAAAACTTACCTGGTCACAGGTACTATAGAGAATTTTTCCTTCTAGACGAGTTGCCTCACAAAGGTTTAAGGTTCCAGTCTACCCTACTATGCACTAATATATATATATATCTCTTGTTTTCCTGAAATTTGCGTTCCATTCTTTTAGCTGTCATCAGGAGTGGATCTACTACTATGAAACTAATAAAGTTTAAGTTTCACAGCTCCTGATCTCGGGAGGGGGGGGGGGGGGGGGGTATGTGCCCTTTCCTTTTTTTTTTACTGAGTAAATGAAAAATAAGGAGGCTTATTTCTAACAGGTTTGTTATGAAAACTAACAAATATATGCAACCATTTTATTTCTTTTTCTGTATAAGTTTAAAAACTGTGCAAACAAATGAAAAACTATTTATTAATTAAATACCGTCAAAGTCAACTGTTCTGCACGCATGTCTTTCTCTGAGGTCATCAGATCTTAGCCTGTATTTAACACTCACACATCTATCGTATCATTCTTATATCATTTATCTTTTCTTTTTTTTTGTACTGATGAGTCACCGCTTATCAAGGCCTGAGATCCACTCAAGGTTAATAGTTAAGGATTTGGTTGGACGATGATCGCCGTCATTAGAGGATTAGAAACAGTGGATGGAATGGGCAGAAGATTACTCAAGAGGACTTGATTTTTCAAGAGGAGGACTCAACAAGTATTTGTTTGTATTAGACTTGAAGACGACCATGCTGTAGTCGGTTGGGAAGCAGACTCGTGGTATCTTGTTCCACAGATGCGATGCTTTAAGAAAGAAACTTTGTTCATGGAAGCTAAATTTGGTTTTTGGTACAGAGAGAAAGAGAGGATGGAAAGTTCTTTGCTGTGGTTGTAGCCAGACAAGTTCTTAATGCAACACATGTCCTCAACTCTCACTGGCCAGGTTTCACTTAATTTTATTTAAAAAATGGTTTGGTTTGTTTTATGGCATATCAACCATCTATGGATTATTTAATGCCGAATAAAGTTGTCAAATATAATTCTATAGGTAGGGAATAATTTATATTCTCAGAATACATTGCTCTCAAAATACGTTCTCAAAATGATTGACTCTCAGCCACCGCCTTCTAGTATCTATTTGGGGGGAAAAAATAAAAAATAGAAATAAGGTCTTTATTTTTTTTAAGAATCAGATTGAATAATACGATTGGGGCTGAACTTATAAATACTAGGGAATGATGTGACCAGCCGATTGATCAGATCGGGCCTCTCCGACATCCCGGCTAGCCGAAGTGGAAGAATGGCTCAGCAACCAGGATCCTCTCCTAAGGCATTACGGGTCGCCACCCACCGCCTACAGGTGGTCATATTTTCGGAGGGATTTTACCCAATTGCATAGATTGCAGTCGGTGAATTTGTGGTCCCGCCAACAGGGCAATTTAAAAAATATTTCAAACGAAAAAAGAAAAATTAAAAACTAAAATGGTTTCAGAGCAACTCTGGCCACATCGAGTAGGTACAGCTTGCAGTTTGGTATAAAATTGTATTATTCTATGAAAGAAATCATTGAAATATTTTGGCAGGTTTCTTGATAAAAATTCAAATCCAACAAGTTTTTCTGAGTGAATACTGCACCATACAAGCTAGAAATGATGATGACGATGTTGATGATATTAAATCACGAAAAGCAGAAATTCTATTAGATAATAGAAAACCTTTCTAGCATTCGTTTCTTCTTCTTGAAAGGACATTTTGAGAAAAGAGAATGATTACACGAGTGGCTTTAGATGGATTAAGTCAAACAAATTAACTGGTCAATAACAAGAGGGATTAAGATGCAGAACAGGTTTGGACAGGAATTTGAAAGAAGAAACTGGATTCAGCCGAGATCCCTGTTAATAAAAAATGTAATTAAAAAACTGGATCAAAAAAATGTAAAATATTTTGTTGTTATAAATGAATCAATATGCTTTCTTTTTAGGTCAATCACATTTTTACTTCTTAAATTTAAAAAAAAAATAATTTTATTTTGTAAATTTTTTATTAAAAAAAATTTATTTTATATTTTTACTTCTAGATATGTCCAAGCGTATCTATAAATGGCTTTCTTGGTTGGTCTGTCGGTCATTTTCATCACTAAATGTGCACATTGAATGGAGACATCTTAAAAATGGATCTATTCTTATCCTTCATGGATCTTCAAATTTCCAGAAAAGACTTCATACATATTAAATTCTCACTATCTTAAAAAAGTTGAGTTTTACAACAAAAAAACATTGAACCATGTCACAGAATTTTGGGGATGAGGATTGATAAATTTGTATTATTTGGATTATTCGAACAACTGTTTTCACCTTGGTTGTTATTTTCACAACGTTTCGGCCGATGTAAACCTCTGACCTTCTTCAGGTGAACCTTTTCGAACTTGTGAATCTTTATGTTGAATTTGAAAACCTATATGGAATTTCGAACTGAACCCTTTATTTAATCCACAGGGGGTAGATTGTTCGCGTTCTATCGGCTATGACTGAGTAGAAGTGTTAATTAATTATTATGTTATTCTTACTTATTATCGCTTGTAGTAAGGATTGAACCTTCAACCTCCCAGAAGACTGTCACTTAGAATTCGTTGTTAATTAACATCATTAACCATTGCTCCATATGAACAATAATAGCATAAATTTTAGGAGCTTTAGATCTAATTTTGTCTAATTTTGTCTACTTATTATTATATACATTTGTCCGAAAATCATTATTGAACCAGGTCTGGTTAAAGACAAAAGTCTTCCTTTTTTCTATTCTTTGAATTGTCTCCTTGACTCTGTGAGCTATCTTTTGTGTTTCTAGTTGTAATTTATTGAGTATGGATTTTTTGGTCCATCACAAGCAGTTTTGATCTTGCTGTTAGGAGTTACTTTTTATTTGCTATGTTGTTGTTATTTTTTGTAGGGTGCTTTATTATTTTAGTCATATTTTTGGCAAGAGAATAAAAATAAAGTGTAATTTAATCTGCTATTTATTTATTTATTTACTAGCAGGGCTACCCGGCGTTGCCCAGGGTCATAAAAAAGTAGAGGCTAAAAAGTGTGTGTAACATATTTATATTAAAACTACTATCTATCTACCTCTTTCAATTCGTCCCTCTATCTTTCTTTCTTTCTCCCTTCCTCGTTTTTCTACATCCCTTTCCCCCACCCATCTCTCACCTCTGCCCAGCCCATTCCTCTCTATTGAAAATAATAATGTAAGTCATTCACCTCTACTTGATATAATAGATCACATTGGAAATGGCTGAAAAAACGCCCTCCCCCCTCCCCAATGAAACCTGGCCCACTTGACCCCCAAAGAATTTTCTTTTAATTTTAGATATTATTCATCAAGGGCAACACCGATCAAGAATATACCAACTTTGTGGCTATTTGTTTTGTAGTTTTTGACTTTTAGCTGGACATACACACACAACTACTCATTTTATAATAGAGAAGATGTACTTGTATATTTATTTAGATTAATTTGTTGTTGTTTATTAGTTTTTTGGGGGTATTTTTAATTGTAGCAAACGTTTAGTATATGAACCTACCGATGTTAAACGCTATTCTATTGCTGCTGTTTATTAGTTTGTTTTAACTGTGGAAAAGTTCAATATGTTAGTACCGATGTTAAATGCTAATCTGTTAATGCCAGGTTGTTTCTTTCTAATGTATATCGCTTTGATGATTTGTAATCATCTTGTGCAGTTATTTTTGTGTATGATTTTAGTGTTGGGGTTAGCATTTTTCGGATGTCAGCTGATTGCAATGTTTTGTTTTTTGTAATGATGTGATGTTTAATTGTGCTAATATCTAATAGGTGGTATATAAGGCGTTGGGAGAGAGTTGTGTTTGTGTGGCCAATGTATGTACGATATGCTTCAGGTTGGGTGTGTTAAAAAGACATTCCTTAAATTTACGAGTAAACTCATATAGTACGTATGTTTGGCTTAATGCTGAGTTAACAGTGTTATATTTTTGTATTATTATGAGACGTTTTAAATGTAGTGAAGTAGATTGATAGTTCAATTTTAATTTAATTTTTTCACCAAAATATATCAAGAAAAAATATTCAAGACAGATGCGACCAAGTTGGAGAGTGCCTCTGTCTGAGAGGGTTCCCCTAATTCACTTAGCCTAGGGATCCGTAAACGTTATAACCCGGCCATTCATCTTCAACCCCTCACTGTCACCAGCATGAAGCATATACCATGAGAAGAATCATACACAAAACAGAGATTTCATGAACGAACGACCAAAGTTTTATTTGAAAAGCAGAGTCAGATTTTGTAGAATTCTTTTTTCTTCCGTTGTTCATCTGATGTATGTGGCAAAGTGTGTTAATCCGTTATAGCATTGGAGTGGTGCTAGAAAAACTGATGAAGCCAAGATAAGGTTTCAACCCAATATTGCTGTCATTTACATGATACCTAATCTGATATCAATGTATTTGAAGAGTTTAGCTTAGAGCATGAATATCATATAATAATATATATATATATATATATATATATATATATATAAGAAAATTGATGATGAAAAAAAATTGGATAAAATAATATTTATTAATTCATCAAGTATTCAAACAAGGAATATAAAAAACAATTTTTTTTCTTTTCCTTAATCCATGCATTTTCAAAAATAAGCTTTTTTCATCAGAGGAAAAAACCAGCAAAGATTTTATTACTGGTTAGCATAAATTTGAAAATATGAAAAAAAAAATTTGTAAGCCAAAAAAACAAACCCTTCTTCAATGCAATTAGGAGAAAAATATCATCCTTTGTTTGAATACTTGATGAATTGATAAATATTGTGTTTTATCTCATTTTTATTTTCATCATTAATTATTGCTCTATCTAGTATATCGAGCATTGATTTATCATGAGAGGTTCAAATATAAAGATATATTATTTATTTATCTTTATTGTTTCATATATATATATATATATATATATATATATATATATTTATGAATTAATTTTTATGTATATAAAAGTAATCCATGGACAGGTGTTTTTGGCTATCAGTCGTCATCAGCATGGCTAATCTAGACAAGGGTCGAACCCTCAATTATATTGTCTGTAGTCTGACGTCTTACCACCAGACAATGACACCTTGCCCGGAATATGTACGATTTTTTATGGCCTAAATATATTAAGTTACATAGGTTGTTATTGTTTTTACAGGCGATAGTAACAGCGTTTTTGTATTTTTCCACTTCCTAAGCATGCAGAATATTGCATTAAGTCGCCCTTAATAGGATATGTCATTATTTTCATTTCATATACATATTTATTAATTAAATTTTACGTACATAAAAGTAATCCATGGACATGCGTTTCTGCCGTCATCAGCATGACTAACCTAGACAAGGATCGAACTCTCGATTATATTGTCTGTAAGTTAAAATTTTATATACGTAAAGATTATTTAATAAATATATATATATATATAAAATAAAAATAATGACATGTCCTATTAAGGGTGACTTAATGCAATATCCTGCATATTCATTACTGCTTAGGAAGTGGAAAAATACAAAAACAATGCTTTTACTATCGCCTGTAAAAACAATATATATATATGAGAGAGAGAGAGAGAGTTTAAACTTACTACTAGGTAATAAAATTGGTATATATCTGATACTGAAGTAATTATTAGTAAAGCTGGTACATGGATAGGTTGTTTGGCTTACGTTAACAAGTCAGGGTTTCGGTGTTTGCAACATCCTCAGAGCCAACTCATTATTCATTTCTGGTTAATTAATGATTAAATAATGAATAGGCTATGAGTAAGTCACATAGTCCGAAACCTCAACTTGGCAATGTAACCCCTTACCCACACACAGAAATATTACTGTTTCATATATACACTTATATCATAAAATAATATATTATGTATATATTTTTTATTTCAGTGCTCAATACATAAGTAGAGCTTAGTAATAGTGTCGAAATATAATTATGGCTAAATGCGTTTACCTCAGAAAATTCCTTTGGGAATGAAACACAAACGTTTCTGTGTAGCTCATTTGAGATATATAGATCATTGAAACGAATAAAAACAATATTATAGAAAGTACCTCTCCAATAACACCCTTCAAAATGGAAACTATAAAATAAAAATGGGTACAATTTGCTTGGCATCTTTGGAAATATATTTTTTTTAAATATTTTTTTATTGAAAAAGACGAGAAGTAAATGTTTCTTTAGATGAATGTGAAAAGAACAATATTTCACTCGGAGCAAATAAATTAAGTTCAAAACAAAGAATTCAAGAAATCTCTTCTACTTTTTTGCAAACAGCTGCCAATCTTAAATTGAAAACATGCATCAGTTGTTTACATTCGAAAATTCTTCCAATCTACACAACTTGGCCATTAAATTTTGACAATCATGAACTGATGACCTGATTGAAAATTAAACTAGTTTATTTTTGCCTTTCTTCAAACGTATTCTTTTTGTTCATCTATTTAAATATACCAAACAATGAGAAAATAAAAAATGCTAGATGATTTTTGAAAGCATCAAAACTTGAGAAAATTATATTAAAAAATTAAAATGTTCAAGAATTAATTTGGAAATCAAAGAATAAAATCTGCATAAATCTTTTGTGTGGTTTAAATAGAAAAACAAGAACAGATATCTGTAAGATGGGTCTATTCAATCTGTGCATTTAGCAAAGAAAATGCTATTTCAAACTAAAGCATGACATTCCTATTCCCTCACTACTAAAGCCACCACCAAGTTCCTACTACCATGCTGCTATCCAGAAACCCGTCTCCCACCCTAACACTCCCTCCTACAACACTTCTCGGACCTTTTCCCCCTACTCCCACTCCTTACTAATCTCCTGTCCACATTATTAGCAATCATTACAAAAATTTTCAACTCACCAACAATTTCATGTAAACACCCACTGCATTCCCACTACCGACAAACCCCTTTCCCACTTTCACCTACCCTGCCTCCTAAAATTTTGGATTTCTTACTCTCACTAATGTATAAATATTGACTGTTATTTCATCATGATTATTTTTCATATATATATATAGTTATCCACAGAGGGGGGTTTCGTTGTCTCTACAACTCATCAGTGTGGCTAGACATAGCAAAATTCAAAACCGGACCCCAGTGGTTGGTGCCCAGTGCGCTACCAACTGAGAAAACAAAACTGCTATTGGCAGTGAAAGAATTTATATTGTATTTAAATTAAGCTATTCATCTGTATTAGTCTGTATGCAAAACACTCACTTACACATCAAATTTCTTCGCTTCCCTGTAGACACCCATATTTTGACAAAATCGCCCAAAGCAATTGTTGATTATTTCATATCCCAACTCCCAAATGTTGGATACATATGTATAGTTTTTGTTGACTTTTTTGGAACTCTTTCTTTTTTCTCCAATCTGGTAAATTATCTTTTAAAAAGTCGCCCCTTATTTTCTCTCCTTTCATTCTGTATATTTTCTCTCTCTCTCTCTCTCTCTCATCCCTTTCTTTTTCTGATTCTTTTACTTTTTTACTTTATTTATTTTATAATATATTCTCTCCAGTTAACACCAGCTTTTTCTAGACTTTTACATATCTTATGAAGGTATACATTTTATCAAAACATCATTTGAATTGAATAAAGTCTATTTTTGCATATATGCTTGAAAACAATTTCATAGTATTTGTTTCGTTTTTTTTGTTTATTTATGTGTTTGTGTATGGAGTGTAATTATTTACAATTTTCAAACTGTTTTTCATATCTTGGTTCTCCCAGAAACAAATGGTTAAAATATGTATGGTTATCTTGAGGTTCTGAGTTCAATCCCAAGCAAAGACAGCAAGACGATTTAACAAGTTAACTGAAATAATCTTACAAGACCTGCAGAATGGAATGCGTACTGCGTACCCCTGTAGCAAGATTGAACGTGAATGTGTAAAAATAATGCTTAAAACCGGTATTTTCCACATACGGTCAGATTAAGCAAAAAAGTTAAAAATTCCATTAGAAGTTAAAAGATTAGAATTAGGGTAACATGTCAAGATATGACATCACAGATAATGTTATTGGCACGTAGCGAATAAGCTGATAAAATCTTTCTCTTTTTGGTTCTAAATCACGAAAGAGGGCAGTCTTTTTTGAGATAGTTGCTTCCTCTCTGTTATGAAGATGGATTGGGAGACGACCCTTGGGAGTTTATGTAACATCAAGGTATACATTGCTAAGAAAACTAAAAAAAAAAAAACAAAGAATTGTTAAACCCCAAACGATTTTGTGCTGTCATTATTAATATTATGAATAAATAAGCAGCAGGTTATCTTGAGATTCTGAGTTCAATCCTGAACAAATGCAACAAGATGATTTAATAAGTTGACTGAAAGAATGGCACAAAGCCTTCAAAATGGTATACAAATAACGTATTACCAGAAATCGAATAAAGGGTTGGATTAAACAGTCCATTACAGTTCCAGATTTCAACACACGGCATTTGAAGAATGCGAGAGTTAAAAACAACCGAAACGTGGTGATACTACGTAAATTTGTATGAATCAGCATAGTACAGCTTTTGACCAGCTCGATTCTGTTGTCGTCATGGGTTTCCCCAGTTCTTTTTAGAATCAGGTACTACAGGATGGACCATGTAAAGGTCGTTAACATGTGTAACGAAAGCAGTGCTATAGGACCGACAATATTCGAACTTGGCACGATCGGGTCATCAGTCCACGTCAGTATCAACTTCACTACAGTCACCTGCCACATTGTGCTAACAACTAAGATTAGAAAACAAGCCTGACAATTCTAAAAAGAGAACTTCATAATAAAACCTGAAACAAAACAAAAAATAAAAATAAAATGGCATTAAAAAAACCTAAAAAAAAAATTTTTTTTTAATGCAGTAAATAAAAAAAAAAAAAAAAAAAAAAAAAAAAATCAGCGGAAACTTAAAATTTTGAAATTATTGTTTCCGGACAACGTTGGGTTTCTTTGTTAGTTATTTACATTTAGCTGTCATTTTTTATGGCATGGTTACATCAGTGAAAGGAATAAAGGCAAACGAAAAAGAAAATCACGTTACTTACTGGTTTAGATTCTTTGAATGCGATCGAAGAACAGCCGGGTTCGTAATCGACGATACTTCGAGGTTGGATCTTGTAAACTTGGTGATTATGTGACCGGGCATCAGGAGGTGACCACACACTGAAAGAGGTGAAGAAACAACACGAGCCGTTGCAATAAACGTGTTCTCAACATCAATGTCAATAATTCAATTAGCCAAATTAAACATTGCACAGTCGAGAACTGTGAACCATCGTCTCCAAGGAGACTGCGATACAAGTTGCTGGGAAAATACATTCTATAAACATTGTGCAGGTTGTTTTTTGGGGAGGGGAGGGGGTTCTTTTTATATTTTTTAGGGGAGTCTTTTTATCTTTATGGCGGGGAGGGGGTATTTAATCGGTTGGACTTCTGTTTGGAGTAGCAATTTCATCGCTACACACGCAAATTGTATGGACATATCTGAAATAAGATTCATCCAAGGCTGACTTGTCCACCAAATTTCAGTCATGAATTTCCAACAGTCTTTGTTTTATCACTATTCAATGATATGCCGGGAACACTGGTGATATTCTTATCAGCAGGAGGTGTGATCTTGAATGGACTTAATTCCTCAAGATTTTTATCTGTGGAGTTATCTCAAAGATAATGTCTACCAAATTTCCAGATTATTCTATGTCTATCAAAACAACCACCAGATTATTATTGAAATAGTTTCTTTAGTCTGTCTCAATTAAATTTGAAATAGAGGATGATCGCACAAAAAAATTTACCTATGAATTCATTAATAAAATTCACAATCCTTTCTGAAATCCAACCATATTTGGTATGAATAAACTTCACTACATGCTTGACTTGTTCAAGCTTCAGTTATGAACAAACAGAATTTTAAAGTTTTTATGAAAGTTGCTCCAGACAACGCATGAAGCCACTTGATGTAAGAATGTAAAAAAGGAAAGATGATTATCACAAAGACAAGTGATGCCTATTGACTATAGTTTTGAAAAGACCAAGGCTATAAGTAGGAGGAAAACAGTCAGCAGGAAGAGAGTTCCACAAGCCTGCAGTTCTTGTGAAGAAGCTACTGAAGCTGTATTATAACAAAGTATCAGGACAGTGAATTGATGAAGATCACTTGAACAACGAGCTGGAACAAAAGAAGCAGGAAATAAATCAGACAATTCTGAAGAACACATGCCATAATAGTACTTATAGAAAAGAATAAGACATGTTTTTTATGGAAATCGCTCCAGACACGGCATGAAGCCACTTTATGTAAGGAGCTAACAAGAACAAAAGATGACTATCACAAGGAAGGAGATGCCTATTGGCCTTAGTCTTGAAAAGGCCAAGGCTATAGGTAGGGGGAAAACAGTCAGCAGGAAGAGAGTTCCACAAGCCTGCAGTTCTTGGAAAGAAGCTACTTGAATAGGAAGCTGCATTACAATGACGTATCAAAACAGCGAATTGATGGAGATAACTAGACCAACGAATCAAATGAGTTAGAACAAAGGAAGCAGGGAATAGATCTGACAATTCGGAAGAACACATGCCTTAATAGTATTTATAGAAGAGACTGAGACAAGCAACATCAGGTCTGTGAGAGAGAGAGAGAGGGTAAAGAGAAGAAGAAAGGGTGAGGGCCAATCAAATTACAGATACGTTTTTTAACCTTATCAAGAATCCTCAAATGGGACAGAGATTCACTAGCCTAACTATGACAACAGAACTCCAATAACAGAATAATGTAATAACAGACAGTGACAACAACATGTTCTTCTTGATTAACATTGAGGACTAAAAACTACTTCATAAGAAAAGACCCCTTCAAGTTTATCAAAGCTAAACCTGCATAAGAAAATTAAACAAAAGGTGAATTTTCTTAAATTAACGCAGAGGGAAAATATTTTTGTGAACATCTGTTTCTGTCCTGCCATTAGTTTTCATCATAGAACTCAATATTAGTTGTGGTGGGAGGTGCAACTTGCACATCATGCAGAAAATTAATGGCTTTATTTTTCTACATATAAGTCTTACACGGAAATTATTTTAAATAAACAATTTTGTATTTTTAAATAGGTAAACGATTTTTAAAAAGTAATTTTGCATCCCTTTTTATATTTTGGTTTGTTGCAATGTTAAAACAAACAAAACTATACTTTCACTTTAATACTTGGCATTTAAAGGTGCTCTGAGCAGCACCTCCCCAGATGTGACAACAGTACCCCATCTTGATTATAAAAAAAGAATCAGAAAAACTGATGCCAACAACAGAATTCTTTGACGGCGGAGGAATTCATCTGCAAGCTGGTGGCCCAAAATTTCACTCCCAAGATGGAGGAAGTGGAAAGGTATCCAACTGAAGATGTAGATTAAAAAGGTGAAGACAGACATAGAGCTGGTAGCTGGCACCTTGTGTTTTTTTGTATTAGTTGCTGGAACCAGGAATGGCTGAAGTATGCTGAAGACCCAGCTGCTGATTGATGTGAGTGGACCAGCTTGACACAGGCTCAACCCACCCCAGGTGAATGCTGTTACAAGTACAATAGCAGAATGGAGCAAACACTCTAACTGGCTGATTTATTCAATTTTTTTTTTTGTATATAAAAGGCAATTTTTAGCATATATTTTGTCAAAATACATTTTTGTCAAAACATATTTGAAAATGTAAAAAGGAAATAAAATATGGAAAAACCTGTTTTAAAGGTGAAATGTAAAGAAAAAGACAATCAAAAAGAAATACATTTTGAATATCTTATGACAGCTGCTCTCATATATCTTCTTTAACCTTTAATATTCAAAAAGACAAGTAAAGCAGGACATCTATCTTTCATTTTTTTTATATCTATTTAAGATAAATCTTAAATAAAAGACTTAAAAAAAAAAAGAACTTCTTTTTCAGGAGAGTTTCTCATCCATAATAATATGAGAGAAGCTGGCATACCCATCCCGGGGCAGGTTCATAATACTGAAATAACCTATGGACCATTTTAATAAATACAACAGTTTGAATCCAAAAAAACTTCAAAGTAATAAAACAAGACTGCCCATTTAATCTATGCATTTAGTCATCAAAATTGTTATTTCAAACAATCAAATGATGGCCAAACAGACATTCTTATTTCATGATCATAATTGATTCTTGTTTCAAGACATACATAAGTGGAATATGTCAGTTAAAAATAAATTAACAGGAAAACTCTTTGATATACTTACGTATCAGGCAAAAGTAGATATCTACACCAAAAATTACAGATAATCATTGACTAGAATTTTAATTAAAAATCAGTTTTTTTCGTATATGTCTGATTCTAAGAGTTACATAAAAGGGAGAGAAGGGGAGATAAGTCAGTCTGTCTTCAAAATTTAATTTGTTAACTTTTCTTTTAGGAGAAATTAAGAGAACTTTGGAGAAATGTGTATATCTTGAAACAAGCACAGATTCTTCTTCTGTTACTACAGCAGTAGCAGCTCTGGCAGTACTTCTTTCTTCTTCTTCTATTCCTTTAACATCGCTTTTCCCTTTGTACAGAGACCAAACGTTTTTTGATATTACACAAGCTCACTTTCCAGTTCTAATGGTTTAGTGGGTCAACTGTCTCCAAATTCCACTCTGTGCGGTCTTGTCTAATCACTTGCTTCCACGTTTTCCTTGGGCGGACAACCTTCCTGCGATTTAAGACATCCATGCTTCTGCAACAATTTATCCAGGAGGATGAACGCTCCACATGACCGTGCCAGCATAACCGATTCGTCCTTAGGATAACCCCTATGCTGGGTAAATGAAGTGCTTCCAGCAAATCCTTCGACCTGATGTGTTGGGTTTGATCAGATTTCACATTCCAGATCCATCTAATCATGGATCTGTCATTGTGCTGCAACCGGGCAACAGAGGGCTGGGTGAGGGCTCAGCATTCAGTGCCATATAACATAACATTCTTGACACAACTTACCTCGAATGTAGAGAGGGATAGCACGCGATGCTATCAGAAGCAACAGTTCATGAAATTTTGTCCATGCTGCCTTCATCCTTGTGGCTGTACTGAGTTCACATTCACAACCCACACTTAAGATATCTCCAAAAGAGTCTACTACCTACAGGTTATTGTAATCTAATACCATCTCAATGTGGGGCCGACTGTCAATAGGATACACCTGTTCCATGCATCGCCTACACTTGAATGGGGTACATATACTAAAATTGCGACGATACAGAGAAGATTAGCATGGCCCTGCACAAGGATGGCATGCAAATTCGAGAAATGTTCCATATATTTTAAGCCCTAAAGTCCAACCCCTCTTTCACACCACAGGGCTGTGGCAACGGGTAGTGTCAGAGCTATGCTGTCAGAAATTTTGGTTGCTGGCAGAGCCACCGACCAGCGATATTAGAGCCACGCCTAGCTAAAAGGGCTCTGATGAAATCCAAAGCCATCTATATTGGGATTTGACGGCCTCTGGATGTTTTTGCCATTGTGTTATCTATCGCAATGCAGTAAGAATAACAATGTTACGTTGGTGAATGTGAAATCACCACTCAATGCCTACAGATGATGACCTTCCTCGACAACTTGGAGCAACCGCTGGTCCCTGTTGACCTCGGTGTCGGAGGGTAACTTTAAATCCTTCAGGAACATGAAGCACATAAAATCTTCGAGAAGGACCTCGATCAAAAACAGATGATATTGATATCTCCATGTCTGACGCTGCATTGAAGTCCAACTCATTTAACAACATCAGAACTCCCTAAAGCCCAACCCTTCATCACTGTGGTAGGAGCGGTGGCAACATGGTAGTGTCAAAGCTTCTTGGCGAACAAGACTCTAGTGAAAATCCAGGAGGAGTTAACATCAGAGTTTGTCATCCTTTCATCGTCTCAGCCTCTGTTCATAGCAAGCAAGGGCATGTCCAGCGTGGAACTACAAATTCATAGAGTGAGTATAACAACATTGCTTCCGTGCATGTGAAAACCACCATTCTTTGTGCATTCTGGACCAAACCTTTCCCAACTTCATATGCAACCACTGAGCTTTGCTGCTCTTGCTGTCAGGGGTAAAAATGCTGCAATCTTGTAGGTATAACAACTACAGCCAATGAGGAAGACCTAATACAGACCAGACAATCCTGAAGCAGGATCTTTGTGGGCTCTGTGCAGAAGTCCGATTCGCTCAACACATCTGAAATGCTATTTCAACCGTAAGCGTGACAATCAATGAACACAGTATGTCACAGAGATGCTTGGATACATCTAAAAAATATTGTATTAAAACAAAACGTTAGAATTTTTGGCCTTAGAAAATTCTTTGCCATTGGTTCCAAATTTTAATATTCAACATCATTTTTTCCCATTAAAACACCATTTAAATCAGTAGTAAAAATAAAAATTTCCTGGTGATCATTTATATTATAAAAGAAGGATAAATACCTAACAACAATTTGTATGAGTGAGAGATTATTTCTACCAAATTTCAAGTTCCTATGGTTTATAACCTAAAAGTAGTTAGTTGACAGACAGATACACAACTACTATACTAATATAGACATACATTTGTATAGCTTTTAAACTATTAGACATAGAAATGAGAAATTTGGAAGAAATGATCAACTTGTCTTAAGGGAATCCTATTTATCTTTTTTATTTTCTGAGGGATCACTAAACCTCTATTAAAAGTTCTGAGGGAGCATTGAACCTCCATTAAAAATTTCTGAGGAACATTAACCCCCATTTAAGATTTCTGATGGAACATTTAACCTCCATTAAAAAAATGTTTGCAGGGAACATTAAACCTTCATTAAAAACTTCTGAGAGTGCATCAAACCTCTATTAAAATTTTATTTTTTAACCCCTGATTTTAATGAGATTTAAATGATGCAAAATGTATTTTAAAAAATTGATAATTTTAAGATTCTCTCATGGCTCTATTCTCACACAGTTTTCACTATAGCAGTATTTTTTTGATTGATTTTAAGTAGTTTTTGGTCCAACTTCCTTAAATTTATTAATCAAAATGTGTCTCACTCAGATGAATATACACATTCCCAGCAGTCGATCCAAAAGACAGTGCTGTATTTACGTCTATAAACTTGTTTAGGTTTCAAAATAGTATAAACAAAAGGGTAGAAACTTACAATTTCTTATCTTTTGACGATACAGAATGGCTTCTATTTCTTTCTATGGATCCACTGCGGCTGTACCTGCTCTCTGTAGCTGATTTGTAACCAGTGTCATCTGAAGAAAGAAGAAGATTAATAAGTTATTATTAACAAAGATAATAATCTTTATATATTTTTAATTCAGTAGAATAACAAAATTTATGACATAATTAATATTTTCTAATCACGCTTCAAAAATCAACACTCCACAATATTTCTCCGTATGTACATGTGTTTCAGAAAATCTTCATTATCACTATTACATCAGAGTCATTGGTCTACTGACTAACGAGGGAGTCGTGTGGTATTTTAAACCCAATGAATCGTATTTCCAACTTGTCCTGAAACCGCTAATATCAATGTTCAATTGAATTTTCAATATATATATATATATATATTAAAAATTGTTTAAGCTCAATAGATAGTAATTCATAATTCCAGAATATTTATAAATAGACGATAGAATAAAAAAGATTCCAGTAAAGAGATTCATTTTTATAGCTATTTTTCTATTTACTCAGACAACCAGTCTTCTATCTAAATGAACATTGTTATTTAAATCAATAATACAACAGAATACTTTGAAATACAGCATATATAGTACTGACGAAAGACATATAGCAATTCAAATATCTTTATAATTTGCATAACTTCTTTTTAAAGCGTCTATAATTAATGTTTGCTATTATTCCTTTGTAATTTTATTATGTTATTTTTTCTCTATATCTGCAATAGTTTCGTCTATATTAACAGTACTTAATTGAATTTAATAAAATAGAATAAATTACTAAAGTCTTTCTTAAAATAGGCTCATTAATTATCATTATCAAGGGAGATATTTTAAATTATATATCTTAACTCGCTAGAAAGATATACCGATGAGGCATAAGAGTTCACAGAGAGGGGGGGGACTACTCTCTCTCCTTCTCTTTCTCTCTTTCCTCCCCTATCGACGATAGATTTTTGAAGCACATGTTTTTATTTACAAGATAAAAGAGCAAAAAATTATAAATATGCATAGTCTGAAATAAAAACGTCCTTTTTTATTTAATATTTTTCACTTAATGAACATTTCTACCCCCCCCCCCTAAATACATAAATAAAACAAAACAGCCATACTGGCCTTTCTAATTTACCCCTTCTCTTATTTTATTTTATTTTCGTTCGATTTACGTGACTGAAATAGGAAAAGGAGTATATTTTTCCAGACAATTCTATCAACAATAGTATGAAAATACTACTTTTATTTGGGGTTAATTCCTATTTCGGTCACGTAAATTATTTATAGTGAAACAGACTTCAGCATTACTCATAATCCACTTATTTAAACCGTAAACCATGTTTTAGTAAAAAAAACAACAAATAAATATTAAAAACCCTAAGTTATGTCAAGTTTAATAATACACGTGAAATGCCGAACTGAAAATAAGGTCGAAAAAATATAGTCACCATCTAAACAAGTTGAGAAATCGGCTAGCTAAGGAAGAAAGATAACTCAAGTTTATAAACATGTCTTTTTTAACTAGAAAATTATGAAAGGAAGCTAACGTTCTTCCCTAGCTGGCATATTTCTCTTTGTTTAATAAACATGGCTACTATATTTTTTCGCCCAGTTCTTATTTCAGCATTTCAGGTGGATATGAAACTTGCAATAACTTATGTTTCTAATGTTATCTAAATGAATAAACGTGAAAGTTTTTTTCACCTATCCTAACTAGGGCGCCCTTAATTGAAATATTGAATTGCACAAATATTAAAACAAAACAAAAAAGAATACATAATAAACCTAAACTATTTATAAACCAAAATATTTTAGATCAAAATTGAAATACTGAAAGAAAAATGAAAGAAAAAAACAAAGAAAAGAAAAAGAATAATCGTTAAATTTTAAGTTAAATACAATAACAATAAAGATTAAAATAATTATTTTTTAATTGTTCACATTACCTGCTGAAAAGAAAAACAAGTATGTATATATATATATATATATATATATATATATATATATATATATATATATATATATACTTATAAAATTAAGTCGGTCATATTTTCATAGATAGACCTTAATAGCAATGCATCTACCAAATCGATATTTTATTCTGCTTAACCAATGTTCATTTTTTCTGTTCTTAAATTAATATATTTCCATTCTATTCCTTTAAAAAAATATATTCCGGATAGAAATGCTATTAAAATGGAGTCATTTTTTCACTAGAGCATGTGACATGCAATAATAAACCTAGCTCCTCACTGAAAGAAGGGGAGGGTAATGCATGATGGTTTACTGAAACTGAGCAGATACTACTTGTTGATCCTAAATCTGTGTGTGACTTTCTCGTGTGTACATGACTTGGATAAATACACATTTTATTATTATTTTTTTTTTTTAAATATTAATAATTTTTCTTGTTGAATACTTAATTCAATCTAAAAGTAAATTAAGGGAACACTGAAACAGATTTAAAAAAAAATGGTATAAATAAACTTCAGTCTATGCCTAACTTGTCCACCAAGTTTCACTCATGAATGTCCAACAGTCTTTCTTTTATCACTGTTCAGTAATATGAGAGGACACATGGTGATCGTCTCATCAGTAGGAGGCGTGATCCTGAATAGGCTTCAGACTCACCGAACCCCAACCCCTCCAGATTTTATCTGTGGGGTTATTCAATGTCTACTAAAACAATCCCCAGACTATTCCTGAACTGGATAGGGTCATCACAGCCAAAATCAGAGCAATGCCAACAAGGAGTATGTCAGAGTTATCAACAATTTTGCATGTCATATTCAGGTGTGGTTATCATTGAACGGTGATAAAACAAAGACTGTTGGATATTCATAATTGAAACTTCATAAACAAGTCAGGCATAGATTGAAGTTTATTTGTACCAAATATGGTTGGATTGTAAGAAGGATTGTGAGTGTTATTAATAATTCCATGGGTTGCATTTTTTCTGGGTCACTCTGTACTATTGTGATTTCAACAATGGCTAACCAAAACAGCTTGAACACCTATCGATTTGGCCTTGTATATCTTTTATTTACTTTCTATGTAAAGCTTCTTAATGTGTTTGTTTTGATAACATCATTCATCTTGACTTGCGTAAATCCCCACCTACACAATCAAAACCACTAATCATTTTACTTACACTTTTCTAACCTTCACGTAATCACATCTATGATCTTTTAAAGTTTGATATACCTAAAAACAACACACATGAACTCAAATGATCAAATTGATCATCTATCAATTCAATTATAGCTATCAGTTTTAATCTCTATTTATAAATTTGTCTGATCAAATATCATGTATGTGTGTGTATATATAAATACGAATAAACATGATTTGTAAAATTTTAAAAAATAAAAATCGATCAATTAATTAAAACTTTATTTCAAATGGTTAATAAAAATGTAATAAATAAAATGGCTCGAAAATAATTCACTATTATTAAGTGCTCGTAATGTATTAATGAAATATAATTCTTACAAGAAATTTATATGATAAGAAAGTGTACAGCATAGAGTTTTATTTAGAATTCAATATAGGTTCTAGCATTTGCAACCAGCTTCAGATGTTGCCCGGGAACTCATTCCACAGAGAAATCACAATCAAGATGAGAATAGTAGTTAAAATAATACAATTAAACCTATCATTTTAAAATTAATATATAACTAAAGAGAAAAGTAAAACACAGAAATAATCAAAATGATCATTACTCAAATCAGTTTAAAATTTTGATACAACAAAAAAAAAAAAGCAAATAATTTATGAACACAAATAATTTGATTGATTAGCACTCAAGTAAATTTCATTTAAAATTTTTTGATTTAACTTTAAAAAAAAAAAAATTAATTAAAAAAAAAACCATCTCAAAACCCCGAAAATAATCAGATTTGTTTTTTACCTGTAAAATTATTCCACGTTTTCTTTATAACCATCGCAAACCTAATGGTATGATTGTTGTTTAACAACTTTGAAAAGTAGAGATAAACAAGGTTCACATTCTTAAAGGATTCACATCAACGCGGTTGTCAGTAATGTTAACACAGGAGGAAAAAATGCTGGTTTGAGATGCACCACGATGATAATTTTAGACGTGGCATTTCTTGTTTACCCAACGCATCAGACATTCCTCAACTAAGGACTAGTAACGAAACTGAGAGACAGCTGATTGATTTGCTAAGCATATCACCTCTAATCTTCTTGGACGTTAATCCCCCCCCCCCCCGACCCCCTCAAAAAGAAAAGAAAAAAAAATCAATGGTTAATCTGCACCCTTTTATTCATAGAAAATCTGACCTATGGATCTTTCTTTCTAAATAGAAATATGATATGTATAATGAGTCATTCAGATAATCCCACGAACAATAATAATATGCACGGTTGAGGATTAAGCAGAGGTAGAAAGAGTGTCATGCCTTGATCAGATGAAGGATTTTTATAATTAGACTAGACAACCCGTTGTTATGTATATTATTAAATATTTATGAAAACCTTTTGGAACTTATGTAAAATATTGAATGTTGGATATATATAACATTAAGACGACTTTTCCTCTATTGCATTGACAGTAATAGCTTTCATAACAAAGGGTACATAAAAAATCTTTCATCAGTCAGATAGGGCAAATATTGGTCCGTGTTCTTTAAAAAAAAAAAAAAAAAAGCATAAAAAGAAAAAAGACTCCCGGGCAACACCGGGTAAGAACAGCTAGTTACAAATAAATTGTATGTACTAGTTTATTATTTTGAAACAGGTTATAAAAATAAAATGATGACATTCAGTTGTGTCATACTGTAGATCCTTTCTTTACAATTTTCGGTTAAGTCTCTATTTTTTCTCCTCTTCCGGCAGAACAGATACTAGACTCTGAATTATTTTTTTGCAAAAATATGAAATATGTTTTCACAAATTAGACACAAGGCGCAATCAAAAGTGTGAGGAGTCGGTGGTCATCCTATCCTACTCTTAGCTAGACTGATTAGCATTTACCACAATAAATAATACACAAATTCATTAGCATAACCTGGGGAGTGGGACAACATAAAACTTTTTAGTAAGACCCTCCCAACATTTTCTAAAAAAATAATTTCCAACCAATACCACATAGGGGTCATCCTATTTAAAATATCCCCAATTGTTGGAATGTAATTTTATTAATAAATAAATAAATATATACACAAACTCATTAGCATAACCTGGGGAGTGGGACAACATAAAACTTTTTAGTAAGACCCTCCCAACATTTTCTAAAAAATAATCTCCAACCAAAAACAAGTCAATCTCTAAATGGAAGTGGGCATAAATGGGAGGAAATTAAATGGGGGGATAGAAATGGATGGTGTCCTTCCAAGACAAGAAACACTTGGGGAAGCTAGGGTCAAGATAAAAGTGAAGAGTGGACATATTGAAGGAATTATTTTACTAAAAAGTAAAAACAAAACAGATACTACACTTTGATTCAAGCCTGAAGACCAGGGAATGAAATCTTAATATTTTTTGCCCCAAGGCTGAATAAATTAGAATGGTTAAACGAGTTACATTCTTTATGTTCATTTATAATGCGATTTTAATATAGCACATGCCTTAATTAGAATGGGGCCATTGAAGGAAAAAAAAAACTGGTTTAGTATATAAATAACTAATTATTATAATTAAGCTAGAAAATAGGAAAATGATTGTAATTAGTATTTGATGCTGATATACCCTACACCAAGGATCATAAGTCAAAGTCTATGGGAGAGCAAATTAAGACCTGCAGAATAATTACCTTCACCAAAGAAAGGTTTCGTTTTTAATTGGGTTCTGTCTGAAAGATTATCGTTAAAATTATGAATGGATTTCTATTAAATGTTTGGGGTCGGAAGGGATGAGGTAGGCTGGGTATGACCCAAGGAATAATCAATTAAATTTACGAGGCAATCTAGATTCAGGATTTTTTTAAAAAGAATTTTCTCTTCATAAGAGTAGAGGAAAAAAGTGTATCCATTTACATCACTATGTATTTATCTTCTATCTATGACAAATAAAGGATAAAATAAATCCGACAGTATGAGTTAAAATGGAAAAACAAAAGACCTGAAACTCAAAAATTCATCTCAACGTTTCACCCAAGTGTTGTGTGGGCTTTTTCAAGAGAGTAGCTGAAAAGTAGCAAAGGACCACTTTTCAGCTTCACTCTCGAAAAACCCCATACAATAGTTGTGCAAAACGTTGAGATGGATTCTTCAGTCTCAGGTCTTCCTTTTTTCTTATCTATACAATAAAGTAAAGGCAGCCTGTTGGTCGATTGTTGTCATTGATAGCTTTGATTCTGATAAATCAATATTTGTTTTTAATTACCCAATTTTTTTCCCCAGATCATTACACCATGTTCTTTACAAGAAAAAAAATGTATTTAAAGTCAGTTTCTTTAAATAGTACTTAATCTGGCTAGGAAGAATGTTAAAATGAAGATATTTTTCAATAATAACCTGATAGAAGCAGCTGCTTCTGACATTAATAAAAACAAATTCTATTCATCTCTTTCAAATAAACAATTATATTTGTTGAAAAGAAATATTTAACTAGTTATTTCTTAAACTCACCTGTATATCATAATAGTAGGTAAAATAATTTGATTTTGTGATGATGTCATCTCTTTGTGATGTCATTAATTATGCACAAACACAAAGAAGATAAACAATATCAACACTGGATGACTTCATAAAAGGTGAATAACGTACACAAAGGAAGTAGGGGGAGGAGGCGAATAACAAATAATTAAAAGAGAGAGAGAGGACAGAGGGGGGAAGAGAGAGATTGGGGGAAAAGAGGGATAGGGGGAAGAGAGAGAGAGGGGGAAGAGAAATTGGGGAAAAAGGTGGAGAGGGGAAGATAGAAAGAGAGGGAAGAGAGAAAGATTAGGGAAAGAGGAGTGACAGGGGGGAAAGAGAGAGGAGGGAAGAGCGAGAGAGGAGGGAAGAGCGAGAGAGGAGGAGAGAGAAAGAAAAGGGAAGAGCGAGAGAGCGAGGGAAGAGAGATAGTGAAAGGGATATATATCAAGTATTATTTTTTAATTATTATAAGTTGAAATTAGTTCATTGATTAAAATAAGCAACTCTGAAGAAAGCATGCATAAATAAAAACATGAATCAGGTCTTTGATTGATTGTTGGCGCCAGGACTTTTGGCCAGCAGATGTCTACACAACAATAGAATACACACAGGGGAATTGGGTAAGGAAACAGACAGAGTGGATCCAATAGATGAATAATTTGTATAGCTCACCATCAAACAATATCGAATCCAAATCATCAGACATAGCATAGGGACTATTCTCTGGAAATAATAAAAGACAGCAGAATGTATAAGAAGAGGAGAACAGAAGAAAGAGAAACGTTTCGTACAAGAAATCGAACAAAGCAGCCGACAGATTTAGAAGTAGGCATCAGTTGTTATATCTTTTTTTAAGTTTATATTTATTATTATTATTTATAATTTTGATATCAGTTTTATTTATTTTGGTTGTTGCTATCACAATGCTTCAACCGTATTGCTCTTCGACCTTCAGGTGCCTTGTGTCAAACTTGGGAAGCGTCATGGAAATTTTGAACTTAACCCCTTATTGGAACCATTGGGGAACACTGTTTGCATTTCATTCTCCAGGCTTTGTGATTTTCTTTCTGTTAACTTATTAAATCCTCTTACTGCTTTTGCTTAGAATTGAACTCACAACCCGAAGGTAACCTGCACATTTTAACTAACGTCCTAGTGACCTTGAGGTTCTAAGTTCAATCCTGAGCAAAGGCAGCAAGACGATTTAAAAAAAATAAGGCTTGCAAAACGGAATGTTAACAGTCTGTCTACATGTGTAAAATAATGATGCAGACATGTTGAGTAATAACACATAAGACGTCACGGGGAGGCTAAGGGTATGACCCCGCAATAATGAAGAAAAGCCAAAGACTAGATAGATTGTCAATTAGGCTAAAAGAACGGAAATGAATCGGTGACCTTTGAACGAGCCCAGGTGTTAGAAGTCGACGAGTTCATTTCGGAGTATGACGTTGTATATAAAAAAATTAAAAAAACACTCGGTAACCTTTAAAAGAGTCAGGTGCACGAGGCCAGAAGAAGAATGCACCCGGAGTGCAAAGTCAGAAATTAAAACAGCGGTTTTAAACGAAGGAAGAAGGAGCGCTTACGTAGCAGAGATCGAGTTGGGAGGATATAGAGAAAAACTTGTTGTGGGTCAGCCCCGAAGAGAGGTACCCCCACCATGGCTGAACTGCTGTAAACAACTGGCGTGGGATCACAAGCCTTCCCTAGATTCCGGGAGCAGACTGCTATAGAACATATTGTCATGTTTCCCTCTAGGTTGCAAGGTAAATCACTCAGCCTGGTTTTCGTGAAAATAACCTACATTGGGTAGAGTCGAAAATCAACCGCCGTCAAGGTAAAGAAAGAGGTTTCTTCGTAAGACAAGGGAAAGAACAATAATGCCAAAGGACTTTTGCTAACAAAGGAATATTTAATTATATATATATGTGTATACCCAACTTACACCAGCTGGTGATACAGAATAAAGAAACAGGGTTTCTCGAGCATGTCCTTGTCTCTATCGTTGTTTTCTTTGATGCTACCGGGTCCCCGAAAGAACGGGTATTGCAACACATGGTTCAAATAAAAGGTTGGGTTCAAAATTCAATGAGGATTCTAGAGTTTGAGATGAGGCACCTGAAAAAAGGCAGGAGGACAAAAAAGGTGAAACTTTGTGATATAAACAACCAAGATGATGGAACCAGTCTGAAAATTATAAATAATAATGAAAATATAGACAAATATTTATGTTTATCTTCATTAAAATCAATAACAATGAAACAGGTTTTTTATTGTTGATCTGTTTTACAGCATATCAACCCTTTTCGAATCAGTTAATCCTGAAACACCTATTTGGAAAACAGCCTATCAACAGTTTTGCAGGAATTTTATGCTAAAACAATTCCTATTGTAAACAATTCATTGTTTGGTTGGCCTGGTTTATGGCAAGTCAACCCTGTCAATTAGAACTAATTGTTAATCAACACCTTTATCCGTTGCACCACAGATTCATGTGGACAATTCTAATATGAATTTTGGGAGCTTTAAACCTAATCTTCTGAAGGTTCAATCCTCACTACAGGCGGTAACAAAGAATAACAATCACTTCTACCCAGTTATGGCTAACAGACCAAGAACAATCTACCCTTTGTGAATAAAATAAAGTGTTCAGCTGGGAATTCTGTATAGGTTCCCGAATTTGACAAACATTCTTGAGTTTGATAATATACACCTGCATATGGTCGAAGGTTACATCAGCCGTAACCTTATGAAAATAGCCACCAATATGAGAATAGTAGTCGGAATAGTCCAAATACATTGGGGGGGGGGGGGTTCATTATGTATGACTTTTCTTTTTAAATTGAATTCTTTAGATCTTATTCATTAATTAAAAAGCAAGTTTAATTCACCAAGCCTTGTAAAACGGCCAATCCTTTTTAGAATCTTAACACTATAAATTATCTACACAATCCTCTTTTCCTTTCTTTCACCCCCATCTCCATTCACCCTCTCCAATTTCCCTCCTTCCATACTTATCTCAGTATTAATCGGTATCAAATATACCACTGCTTCACTCAATCAAAACTTCTAATTAAATAAAGTGAAATATTAGTCTCCTACATGGTGTTTTTTAATGTGATTTTATCTTTTATATTTTGTGGTTTCTCCTTTTTTCCATTTTATTTTGTCTATACATTGTCAAATTGTATACTTATATTCTATCACAATAAATATATAACATACAGGTTGACCCACACAAAATGTCACCCATGTAAAGTTCACTCTTTTCTGCAATCCAACCATATTTGGTTCAAATAAACTTCAGTCTATGCCTGAGTTGTCCACTAAGTTTTTGTCATAACAATAAAATAAAGACTGTTTTTATTTTATTGTCATTCAATGATAATAGGGGGGGGGATCACTTTGGTAATCGCCTTAGCAGTAGGAGGTGTGATCCTGAATGGGATTCATACTCACTGGTTTTTATTTATGGAATTATCTCAAAGATAATGTTTATCAAAACAATCTCCATGCATCAGAGTTATTGACAATTTTGAACATCACATCCAGGTATATTTATCATGGAAATGCAATAAAACAAATACTGCTAGACATTTATGACTGAAACTTGGTGGACAAGTCAGTCATTGACTGAAGTTTATTAGGACCAAATATGGTTGGATTGCAGAAAGGATTGTTAATTTTATTAACGATTCCATGGGTAGAATTTGCAGGGGGAATTATCCTGTATATAAAGTATTATTTGTGGAAGAAGATTTCGATTTGTCGAACGTTTGGATTCTACAGTCCTGTGTAAAACAACCAAACCAATTTAATGAATCTAAGTTAATTAGTATTTCATTAAAATAGCTTAAAAGCCGATGTCATGGCGTCCTTTTAAGCTCTTTAATAATAGTATTGAAGTTTATTCTTTTTTAATCTAATATGCCGTAAAACAAACCAATAGTATGAATGTAAGTTGAACGAAGCAGGAACTTTGCTGACATCATTATTTTTGTTTATTTAAAAAAATATTTGTGAAAAAGTTGACAGATTTGACAAACAAGAATGAAATCCTTATACAAACAAATATTTGAGTTTTAACCGACATGACATTATTTAAAGTTATCAACATTTATTTTGCAAAGCAGGAACTATAAACATGACAAATTTGCATAACGCAATGCAGGTTAGTAACAAGGATAACAGGTGAGATAAGTGTATTTTGTCAAAAATAGACAAAATAAATTTCTGCGACAAATAATAAAAAAAAAACAAAGCAGAAGAAATGTAATTACTGAATAAACAAAAAAACATGTAAGCAACAAAAATAGGTCAATTCAACTGAAAAAAATGGCGGTTTCCTCTTTTTTGTATAACAGTAAAAGAAACATTTAAATATGTATATGTTATTAACATTGTTGCTGTCTTTTCTCTTTCTTTTTAATTCTGTCTGTATACTTAACTATATCATTTACATCATACACATTCTTCACATTAATTCCAATTCGGATATTTTTGTGAATACCATTTGTTTTCAAATTTCTAATAAGCTATTTTGAAAACCTTATTTGTTTAACAGATTCTAGTGATTCATTGTCCGTTGACTGACACCACCATATTCGGTTTAACGCTAGAAACTCTCTTCCAAACTAACCTATCTCTGGCCAGGTCTTCACTCTTCTTACTTCCTCCAATTTTTTTTTTGGCCTTCCTTTGTTATCTCAACTGTTCGACATCTACTAACTGAAGAACTTTCATCCATTCTTTCAATATGACCAAACCAACAAAGTCTCCTGTTCTGCACACATCTACCTATGGTGTCTAGATTTCATTTTCATCAGATTTAAACCTATCATTACATATCCATCGTATCATTCTCATATCATTTCTCTCCATGCAACACATATCCTCAACCCTCGGGTTTCGTTTCCATACATAATCACACTGCGCTCACATGCGTGATAAACTCGTCCCTTGGTAGACAGCAGTAACCACCTACGAAAATAACCTCCTCTACTGTAAAATAAATATATACACAAAAATCACTTTATTCACGACAAAGCAGGGACATTTTAAAATGATGTTGAAGAACTAACAAGTCAATTTGTTTATGTAGCAATATTTAGATGCAGGCGTGTAAAAATAAGGTTAAAAATGGAAAATTCCATGTAAGGTGAGTCAAGCAAAAATCTGGAAATTTTCCATTAGAAGTTAAACTAGAGTTAAGGTTATGTGTGAGGAGATTGTGTCATAAGATAAGCTGATGAGATTTTTCTCTTTTTATCAAATCATAGAAGAAAGTGGTCATGCTTTGGGACAGTTTCTCGCATTCTCCTATGGAGGATGGATTTGGAGTATTATATATGTATACTAGAAAAGAAAAGGTAAAACCCTGAAAGCATTGCTAAACCCCAAATGATTTTGTGCTGTCATTGTATACAACCGGTGCTATTAATCAACATGTATCACAATAAAACAACAACGAAAAAGAAGAGATATAATGAACTACTGCTATGTGTCATCTACGCAACAAGATTCATGCTGTCTACATGATTAGTCGTCACCTGGATAATCTGCGAAGAATTGGTTCTCATAGTGCTACATAAAGATGAAGATTTTAAATTTAATATTTAATGAAGAATTGAATCACGTTTCATTTATTAGCCTCTCGCACAAATCTCGAGTAGTTTTGTTCTCAAAAGTCGGCAGGTCTGCACAACAATATTTAGAGAAAATGCAGAAATCTACTCTCACTTCTATGGTGGATAAATTGGGCTACGATGTATATATACTGGAACAGAAAAGGAAAAATCCAGTAAGGATTGTTCAATCCAAAATGATTTGGTGCTGTCACTTTATCACCACTGCTAATTAACACACATCATGACAGAACAACAATAAAGAAGAGAGAACGAACCGCTGCGATGTGTCATCAAATCAACAAGACTCAAGCTGCCTATTTGATGAGCCAGCATCCGGCTAATCTACTGGGATCAAAGAATTGGTGCTACAGTTTTATATTCACTAATTGCTTAAAAATAAAAAATATAATTGCATAATTCAATCAAAAACTAAGTTCAACATTTGACAAAATCGTTTATCAACAAATGAAAAGTTTAGCATTAACTTTGGAGGGGAATTGGCACTATTTCAAAACAACTTATTGTTGCCTAAAACGAGTACTTTTAATTTTTTTTTTAACTCTCTAAGTTATAGCAATTTGAATTTTACATGCAAAATGTTGAATAAAATATTTCAGCACATTGGATTTTTTTAGTATAGCCGATATAAATAAATTGTGTAGGAAGGAAGGAAAATAAATCTGTTTGTAATATGCGACAAGGGAAATAACCCTTGACTCTATTATAAATGCAAATAAAACCCCTGGCATATTATTTCTCTTCCAACCTGCACCATCTATTTACCACGACCATATTAAAAAAAATCTAACAATGTTTTTAGCATTTTACATGTCAAATTCAAATTTCTATAACTTACTTAAAAAACAAACATTTACTATAATGGTTCTATGAAATAAATTGTTTTGAAATAGTGCCGAGCAAAATTTTTTCAGATTCCCCTAAAGTTAAGTAAAGTTAACCATCAGAAAAATACTTAGAAATTTTTTTTAGGTATAGTTGGTAATTAATTAATTACTGGATATAACTAACAAATTCTTTGTTAAATATGTTAGCAGTAATTGTTATTAAGTAGTAATGTAGATGCCACATTCACATTTCCAGTCGTGGACTCTAGTTGCATAACTGACAGGACTTGTATAGGTATTGCCTTCGTAAACAGCAATTAAATGAGACCACACTGCTATCAGACAAATGACTGAATATTACAATTTTTTAAACATGAATTTATTTCATAACAGAATTAAACAAATTTAAAATAAAATATGAAGAGGTTAAAACATACTAGTCGATAATTTAAAAATAAGGAATTATTAAAAAGAAAATGGCCACAATATGCTAAAATCTTTTACATAAAGTTCAATTTTATACATGTTAAAAATTTAATGTAAACATTTTCTTTGTTGCTGTCCTATGCTAAATAATTTGTTTCAACAACGAAATTCAAAAAGCCTTTGTGGATATATCAGAAATATTGAGAAGTTTGATCGGATGTTCGACTGGCTTGGCAGGCTGAGGGAAAATTCATACTGACAAGTACAAAACTATGTCTCAATAGTTTCTAGGTCAATTATTTCCAATTAAATTTTTATTTATTTTATATATATATTATATATATATATATATATATATATATATATATAAGAGAGAGAGAGAGAGAGAGAGAGAGAGAGAGAGAGAGATATTACACCTGCTGCTAATGAGCATAAAGTTGACAACAAATTTATTCCTATAAATGAGCGAAGAGTAATTATAAGCAAATTAATTTTGTAGGTCATGAACAATGAATTATTCAGTGATCACATTATTTTAGCAGAGCTCGTGTCTTAGATAGAATTGGTAAACTCTTCCAGGGATGGAAAGTAGGGAGCAATTTGCAGAAAGGAGAGATGGAAGATTTGGTTTTATTTTATGGCACATTAACCCATCTTTGGATTATTTAATTCTGAATCCAGTCATTTTGGTAAAAGTTCTTAGGTTTCAAGTTCTTATAATTGAATATTTATGCATGGTGTAAATTTCTGTTTAATTTAATTAGTTTTATATTATTATTTTAATTTGTTTTATGACTGTGTTATTTTCATGACACAAACTATTTTGGATTATTTTAAGCCAAATCATGTAATTTGGTAAAAGTTCTTATGCTTAAAGATATTAATATCTTTGAATATTTATAGATTAATTTGTTTTGTAGGAGTATTGTTTTCTAATTAATAAACAATAAAGGATTGATTCTATTTGACCAATGAATGGAATTCTAACAGGTACTACCGCTCCAGGTCAGAAAGGATCTGGGAGTAATGGAAGATAAGGAATTACACTACACTTCCCAAAGTTCCCAAATACTGAATGTAGTTCAAGACCATACCCAGGATCGAAATATGGTGGAGGGAAAGGTAGAGTGTAAGGATGAAGGAGAGAAATAAAAATGAGTCACAATTGGTGGCATTTGAAACAACCTTTTGTCTTTGAGTTTTTTTTAAACGTTATTTTTTTTAGAAATGTCTTAATAAAATATATGATAGACATTAGACCACTAAGTCAGAATAGGATTTGGCATACACACACAATTATTTTTATACATGAATATTTATTATCCACAGACATATGTTTCATGTTCACTAACAATCATCAGTATGGCTTATATAACTGTACCGCCGGTCAAACTATTTGAACGCTGGACCCGAATAACTACAATTCAACATTCTGAACCATTCGACCACTGTCAGTCATATTAAATGTGAGAAAAATAAACCCTATATTTTATTTATAAATATAGCAAGTCTCAGAAAGTATTCGATCTGCCAAGGGAGAGAACTTTCATGCAAACATTGTTAAACAACAGAATTTTTCTTTTTAATTATACCTTTTTTTATTTTTTCAATTTTTCTGATAATCTTTTTTGTTTGAAAATCGAAAAGATTAATAAATGTTCCATATGTATCACGAGTACTTTCGCTTGTTCGTCAAATCATCTTCAAGTGACAAAAAACAATGTATAAAAAGCTGGAATAAAAAGAAAATTTCAAAACAATAAGAACCAAGAACTTGTCTGTCACCTGAAGATGATACGACGAAGAATCGAAAGTACTCACAATATATATGCAACATATATTAATCTTTTTGATTTTCAAACAAAAAAGATTATCAGAAGAATTTAAAAAAGGTATGATTAAAGAGAAGAGTTCTGTTGCGTTTAACAATGTTTGCATAAATGAAAGAATGCTGCTTAAATACACAAAATTCAAATTACAAATATATATATACACACACACACACACACACACAGTAAGTTATGAAAATATATTTATGGCAATTAAGTTACAGAGGCTTCCGCGTTTCATCTCTGTAGGGGATTCGTGTTACGGGGTGTTTTTACATTTATATATCACAGAAGATCAGAACAACATCCCTACCGTCGGTTTCAAATCCTAACAAAGGAAACATATAATAGGCCTCTTTACCAGACTCTCTTCAGCCTCTGTTTATTTTGAAACTGACGGTACCGATGTTGTTTTGATCTTCTGTAATATATATGTAAATAAATATTAAGCTCATGTTTTTAAATTTTCTTAATAATCGAACACTCTGCTAGGGTTATCTTCCACTAACCATACATTATATATATATATATATATATATATATATATATATATATATATATATATAACCAAACATTTCAACCAAACAGAACATACACTAGAAAACCTCAAATGTATTTTAATAGACACTAAGTTGCCATGCACATATGCACACAAACATAAGAAACATAACAGATTTTAAAACTAAATACACACACAAATCAGGTCTTAACTCTGACGTGGATGTTTTTAATATGTTGCATAAGTTTTTTACAGACTGAGAAGGATTTCATTTTGAAATAAAAGTGTGTTAGTCGAAAGAATTAGTTTTTTTTTTAACTATAATTACAACAAGATGGATGCACGGATGTTGATATTAAAAAAAAATGTAGCAATTCTCTTTGCCATTCAGAAGAACTGGTTTGATTTTGACTGTGATGGTCCTCTTTCAGGATTAGGAATAGTCTGGAGATTGTTTTGATAAACATTACCCTACAGATAAATAAAAAAAAATTCTTTCGGGGAGAGGGAGCGTTATGATCCTGTGAGTGTGAAGCACAATTAGGATTACACCTGCTACTCATAAGACGATCACCAAAGTGTCCCCTCACATCATTGAACAGCGATAAAACAAAGACTGTTGGACATTCATGACTGAAACTTGGTGGACAAGTCAGGCATAGACTGAAGTTTATTTGTATCTGATATGGTTGGATTGAAGAAAGAATTGTGAATTTTATTAACGATTACATGAGTGCCATTTTGAAGTGGGTGGAGGGGGCGAGCCTGTATTTTACTTTGTACAATAACCATGATGCCTTTTACTATTCTTTCAGCAAAGAGTTTATCATTTTCTGAACAATAGCCATTTTAATTTGCTTATTATTATTTAGAAAGTTCAGCATACGGAACAAAAATTGTTAGTTTGTAGTCTGTAAGTGTGGCTCAGAAAAACAAAGGTTCTTCTCTGGTCAATTGACAGACTTATAGCCATAGTGAAATAGAAGTTTTAAAATAAAACTCCAGACTCAGTTTCAACAAGCAAGAGTTCTACGTCTCCTCCTGCAACTTCAAACGAGATTATCTCTTTCATTTTAAATTTTGCAGCTGAAAAGATTATTTAGAATAGGACGGCAAAAAAATAAAAGTTTACATCAATTTTTTTAACATGTATAAAATTGAACTTTTAAATTTAAATCTAATAATCATATTTTATCAAATGTTGAATTATGCATTTAGTGAATAAATATTTTGATTCTTTCATACTGAACCTGAGGGGCAAATCAAACCGTTCAATTAAAGCTCTCCGCTTTTGATTATTTGGTGCTAAATAAATCCCAATTAAATCAACTTATCTTTCATGACTTAATCCCTTTCCGGATTTTTTTTTTTTTTTTTTTTTTTTTTTTAAAGATGTCTTGTATTCTGATTAGTTTACTTTTTAGCAAACGTATGTTATACCTCGAGAAAATACTTATATTACAAAATGGATTGGTAACATGATATCTCGTAGTTTTCCTAACTTTTCAGATAGATAAGTCCCCCCCCCCTCTCTCTCTCTCTCTCTCTCTCAGACACGCAGCTGCCTTGAGAATTTTATATCTCTTTTGTCAGTTTTTGCTCAGAGCTTTTCATTAATTGAAGAAAAACTGATTCAAAATGAAACATTTTCCCAGAAATAATTCATTTTTCTAGAAATAATTAATTTTACCTGAAAATTTACAGAAAAACTAAAATAAAAATTACAGAATGCTTTTTGTCTAATGCTGTTTTTATTGGGCACACGTGTTTGAGTAGGTAATATAGGGTGACCCCCCCCCCTCCAACCCTGTTAAAAATTCAAGATTTTATTTGAGCCTTAGATGTAAAGCTCCGGGTCAGGATGGACCTGTGAGTAATGGTAACAAAAAGGTGACTCAACACTTCGCAAAGCTCCCAAACCTGATGCAATTTAGGGTCATACTCAGGACCAGGTTGAGATTGACAGTTTGAGTAGATGATACGGTTGGGAAGTAGGGTAGGCAGAAAGGGAAACAAGTAAAAAGAGCTGGAAAAGATGGACTTCAGGGTGTGGGTGGGGCAAACACCTTGTTTAAGATTGTCTGAATCAGGAGACCTAAAATCTTTGAGACTAGTGCCATAATCCAGTATTTGTCTTGCATAATTAAGGTGAAAATGAAGAATAAGACTAATTATAAATGGCGGGGAAAAAACTGAACAAAAACAGAAATGAAGACGAAGATGATGATGAAGATGATGAACAACTTCCTGCGTGTTTGTTATTTATAACCAAAGAAATCATGCGGGGATTTAGTCGTGCACAATTACAAAGGACCTTTTTTTTTCTTCTTCTGAAATAACAAAGCATGCAAAAAGAAAAGGGGTCATGTGATTTCAAGGTTAAATAATCAAGGTTAAAGAAATTCTATAAAGAATAAAGACAACTAAACATATTCTACAAAAAATATCAGCGGACTTCAGATTAGTCAGCCATCTTCTAAAATCTTTGTTAGCGATTTTTTTTCTCTAAATCTTTTTTATATATTTTATTGGTTATACCTACCGGCATTGCCCTTGAGTCTGTTTACTTTCATTTTTGTTTTACCCTTTTTTTTTTTTTTTAACTACGGTAAATCACCAAGTAAAACCAATGACACATCTGAAATCAGCAGATTTCTGCGGAAGCCTTAGTCTGGTGTTAAATGATTCAAAATATGTTATCTCTTATCATTCTTAGTAATTGTTATAAAAATTCATATTATCATTCAGATAGAAACTGCCATAGAAAAAAATAGGTAGTACCTGAGAATTTTTAATTTCGATGTCGAAAAAGGTCACGTGACACATCATTCGTAAACGGTATCATAATTTCTAAGCATTACTCAAATAATGTAAGAGGGACTAATTTTAAATTGAAGAATATAATAGGAGTTGCCTACCTTACAACTAAAATGTTTATTTCTTTTTCTGTACAAGTTTAAAAATGTGCAAACCAATAAAAATTAAAAACTAAGGTGCTTTCACAGATTAGAACCCACACTAACTTTGCCCCCATCGTTAGGGTTAACGTTAGGGTCAAAGTGGGCGTTATAGTGTCGGTCCTAATTTTTGAAAATACCAAAACTAAAATAACTATACTACATCCCAGGCAATGCTGCATATAATAAAAGTTTTATTTTGTTTAACGGCATGTCAACCTTTATAAGTTATTTAATGTTGGGAATCAGTTTTCTGAACGAACGTTTTACTTTTGTACATTAAGTTTTAGAAGAACAGTAGTTGTACTATTAAACCCGTAAATGGGTGGAATGGGGTGATTCATACATTTCTCAAGTTTTATTAATTATGTTCAATATATTTAATATTTGATACACAGGCAATGCTGAGTAAACCTGCTTTTAGCAAAGTTTTGGGCTTCAAAAATAAATTTGAAAAATCTGACGTAGTTTCAGTTACAGATAGACAGCCATCAAATCTACCAGCCGAAGCATAATGATCAAAACAACAAAGGGTGATGTTGCTATTTTAGACAATGATCTCCGATAGTTTTCAGAGTTCATCATAACCATAGGCGCAACTTGACAATGATTTAACATTAAGTCAACACACTCGTGTATTATATGATGCCATCTAAGTATTGTTATGATATGTGAATCGGTCAGCATGCATCTGCTCCGTCTTCCCAGCACTGCCATTTGGCCGAACAAAAATTATTGGGTTATTTTGTTTAATGGCGTATTAACCTATACGCTCATTTAATGCTGGAAGCTATTTTGTTTGAAACAAATGTTTTTTTTGTGAATGGAATTTTTCAAAGTTTTTTTCTTTTTTTGACTATTGAATCACTGCTTATCAAGGCCAAGAGCCAAGAGCCACTCGAGGATAAGGATTAATGAGACTGAAATATTTGTCAGCTGAAATTACTGACATTGATCAATTGTATGAACTTATTACTTATGGGGCAGTTTTGAACAAGTATCTGTTAACATTGGACTCGTAACCACCAGGGAAGCAGTCCTGCGGCAATGTTCCACAGGCAGGAAGTTCTTGCAAAGAAGCTCAGTCTATGAAAATTCAAACTAACTGTAGGCACGTGGAGGGAGAAGGGAAAGTCTTTTTTTTTTCGATGTGGTTGAAAATGAGTTCCTGCAGTAAATGCCTTACAAGGAGGAAGCAAAGTTATGTTGAGCATATTTGATGCCCAGGCAACATCGGGTAAATCCACTAGTAATATTATAGTGTAACCTCCATAAACAGAGTCTCTTTAATTTGCCACAATTTGAGTAATCTAACGCCTACACCATGACCAATTCTCATTTTTAAAGTAACAATTTGGCATAACAAATTTCACTTGATACTTTTCCCTTTTTTTAACATTATATGTAGCATTACTCAAATATGGAGAAACTCTGGCACTCATATTTCCCAAAGAGTTTGAGATTAGGAATTATGTACCGTTATAGAAACGGTTGTTTGATTTGATAAAAAAAGCAGAAACATGCTATAGACTGACAGGAAAGTGGAAAGAGATTGATTGGCTGGTAGAAAAGGAATAAATGTACATCTGTCTTTCCCTCTCATATATATATGTATGTATGTATGTATGTATGGTTAATTCATATGTAAACTCCCCCATTGAATAATATGATTTGGAAGAATATATAATAAAAATAAAATATTATATAGAAATAATATTTAGTGAAACAAAAAAAATATTAAAAATAAGTGAATGCTGAATTGCAATTCAGTTTTTTCCAACTTGGAGGGTTAACTTTTTATAAGCACTGAGGATAGTCTCTTCAAGAAGAATTGATGCTTTATGCAGTTTGAACATTATGTATATCATGAGAAAATATGTGATTGAGGTAGGCCAAAACAATTGTATACAAACAGAAACTGTCTTTTAATGAATTTGCGAAATTTTGTTCCCTACATTTGCTGAGGTTTACATAATATTAAAATATAATTTTTTTTGCAACTCTAGTTCTACACGATTGAGCTATTACAAACACCTGTGTCATGATAAAATTTATATTTAAAATTTTTTAATTTAAATTTAAATATATTATGTATAATCTAGAAATAAAGCAACATTATTTTGCTATCTAATTTACATACATGTTTATAGTGTGTACGGACACACTATGTAATTAGTGGAAAAGAGAGAGTCACTCTTTCTCTAAATGCTAACGAAGACATTGAGAAATATTAGAACGTGGTTGAATCAACAGAGTGAGTGGGGTGAGAAATACATAGATAGCTAAGAGAGAGTGAGGGTGATTGGTTCAGTTAATTATAAATGATGGCTAATTGGAACAATTAAAACAAGAATTTCTTTCAAACATAACTCAATCCCAAAACTAAGGAATATTTTAGCATGTATTTTGTGTGATATATATATATATATATATATATATATATATATATATAAATATATATATATATATATATAAAGTTAGGTATGTGTATATGTTTATATATTTTGTATGTACAGGATTCACGCCTAAACTAATGAAGTGATCATCATGAATTTTGGAACACAGTTCCTAGGTGTAAGAGGTCCAAATGTAGACTCTATTTAGTTTAATGCAAAGAGGGTAAAAAGGGGCAGAATCTGTTCATGATCTATTTTTAATCAGCACGTTATATTTTAATGTTTATGAGAGTTCATAAAAGTGAGTATCCCTCTTTAAAAATTCAAATATTTCCAATTTGCATGAAATTCGAACCATTAGCCAACAATTTAGCATAATTCCCAAAATTTCAATTTATTTTGATAACTTTAAAATACAATAAGGGAGCATTTAAACTCAAAATTTAACTCCCCACCCCCACCCAGAACACACACCTTTGAAATTCAAACATATTTTTATATAAACCCAGGTAATGCCGGGTGGTCTTGATAGTCATATGTTTTAATGGTTTGTGAAATGAAGAAAACCATCCAATATTTGGATCTGAAGAGACCATTAGGTTAAAACGCTGGTATTATCAATGTAAGCCCAAACTAATATATTGACAAATTTAATGCTGCCAACATTTGAACCGGTTTTTATTCGATATCTAAAAATGTGACTAAAGCTATTATTACTGATATAAAGGACCAACAGGTTTTTTTATCTTGCAAAAAGCAGTTTCGTGCGGCAATAAATAATATAATGTTGTATTATGCATACAATATTAATAGATATCGATTATACAGGGTCCTATTTTTTAAAATTCATAACTTTTTTTATTTATTGATTTTTTTTTTTTTTTTAGAATAAGTAAAGGACCCCTTCCGAAGCAAGCATGAGCCGTATTAGCCCTAAGGAACGTACCCTCATTTAGAAAACATTATTTTTGCTTAAAAAACTCAAAACAGTGTAAAAAACAATACTTTAGTTTTTGTAAGTTTTAAGAAGTGTTTTTCGGCTAAAATTTGTTTTGTTTATTTCAAAAAATCTCGGAAGGGTCAGTCTACACACACATAAAGTTTGGTGAGTTTAACTTTTATTTTGTGGAAGTTATTCAAATTCAAGTTATTCAAATTTAAAGATAGGACCCTTATTTTGGCCCACCCTGTATAAGACTTGTTTTAAACATTTAGCTAATATGTTCAAAAGATTCTAGAAGAAAAAAATGATGATTTAGATATTTAACACCGTTTTCTTCACTGGTTCATTTTGCTAATGGGCCGAGAAATTAGGGGTCAATCCTCAGTCATGGTTCATACCAAAGACTAAAAAAATGGTACTTGATGCCCACACAAGGTAAGTGGGGCAATTCAGTGTAGTAGCCAATGACAAGGAAGCCTTCAGGTCGGCTATGACTACAGCCAATCTACTTCCTTACTCCACATTTACTCTCTGGTCTTGTGAATTTTTAACTGAATCCGTTATTTTATCCATGAGGAGTAGAATGCCTTTTAGATATCTTCCACCAGTTATTTTTTTTCTCATCTTTCGCAAGGGATGGAGCTCGCAGTTTTCAACTAGCAATACACATGAAGAAATTTAAATTGCTTAAAATATCTCAATGGCATATATAGAAAGAGCTTGATGATCTAAGAAAGAATCTTTTTAATTTTTTTAAATCTGACTAAAAATAATTTTTCAGTAAAAATGTTATATCTTTGTTAAAACACAAGATTAAGCAATGAAATTTACCATATAAGTGTAGTTTTGTGCAAGGAATCAGAATATGCCACTGAAAATCTCCAGAAATTAATGGTTTCCAAGTAATCTGCTGTAAATGCACATAAATATGCTGCAATACCTTAAAAATACCATGTATCCATTAAAAAAAAAGATGTTAGAGAACTCAAAGTTGAATTGTAATACATTTTATGTACAAGAGACTAAACTTTAATACTAGGACTGTTTAAAAATGAATATATTGCAAGATTTTTTTGGCATTATTGTAGATTAACACCTTCCGCTAAATCACCCCCATGCCTCCCCAAAATATGAGATTCTACTTTCTTTTTTTTTTAAGGAAATTACATGTTAACACCCTGAAAAATTTGGTAGAAAGAAAGAAACAAAAACAATTATTTTAGAATTTAGAGTGGAGATTAGTTTCACATATAAATTTAATGTAATATAATCACCCATTTCAGGGCCATTCTAGCCATTTAGGACAGTTAATCATTTTTCTATGGGAGATAAATCCTGGGCGTATTTCTTGTTTTTTTTTGTGGGGGATCCTTTTTTTCTTTTTAGACGATTATGTGTAGTTTTAAGAGGGTCTTTGTGGGAGGAGGGGGGACTTACCACTTAGACTTCAGGTTAGTGATACGGTTAGGGGCAATTAAGTGTGAACATCCTGAAAACTTAGCAGAACCCCTCCCCCAATTATTTTAGAATTTAGAGTGAGGGATTAGTTTCACATAAATTTAATGTAGAATAATTCACTATTTTCGGGTCATTCTAGTGTTTTAGGGCAGATAATCAATTTTTTTCTATGGGAAATAAATCCTGTGCGATTTTCTTTATGGCTGTCTGCTTTTTTTTTTCTTTAGACGATTATTTGTGGTTTTAATCGGCTTTTTGTAGGATTGGGGGCTTGCCACTCGAACTTAGGGTTAGTGATAAGGTCAAGAAAGGGGTTTTGTTTTGGATGGAGGTTGCCACTCGGACTTTAGTGTTAGGTTTAAGGGAGTTTTTTTTTAGGGGCTGGTTTGTCACTCAGATTTAAGGTTAATGGTACAACACGTTCAAGAGAAGTCATTTTTAGGAGGTGGGCTTGTCACTCGAACCTAGAGTTAGTGGTAGAGTAATTATTTATTTTATATCAAGTTTTCAGCTTGAAAAAATATCTTTTAAATTGCACTAAAAGACAAGAATGGTCGGGAAATGGGAGATCATTTTATGTTAAATTTATATGCGAAACTGTGCCCCCCCCCCCAACACTCTAAATAATTTTTTTGTTGTCTTTTTTCTGCCAAGACTTTTAGGGTGTTCACACGTAATCGCCTAAAAAAGTAGAATCTTTTTGTTTTAACTGGCGACTAGAAAGTCATTACTACTAGAAGTTCGAAAGTTGAGTAAAAAACAGTATTTCTTGAAGTATTTTTTATAAAAGAACCACAAACAGCATTAACTTTTTTAAGCACAAAAAGTATTTTTGTCTTTTTTTTTTCAAAAGAAGTTCGTAAACGAATTTTACAAAGCTAACTAAAGCTAAATGCTGCTGATTGATTGCTATATCAGCATACTAGCAGCCATTGTTGACTTTCGCTCAAAAAGGGACAATATTTTTTCAGATAAGGTAATTTAAAATTACTACTACTGAAAGACAAACACCATACAATTATAATTTTAATGAATAAAAAAAGTTAAAAGATTGATTTATTTACTAGTTGGGGTACGAAAAATAGTTTTTAAAAAATGTTCGATACACGTCATGTTGAAGGTTTATTTTTAAGATTACAAAAAAAATAATTGATCAATTAATTTTGTACCCCGACAATAATTGAAATTGATATTTTTCCTGATTGTTTTCCAAATTTCATGACGAAATTCCCAAAGAGGGATGCTACGATATCTTAAAAAAAAAAAAAAAAAAAAAACTAAAAAAAAACTGACGTAAATAGCCAAAAATGACGTTACTTTATTTGCTGAAAACTCAAAATATATAATGTAGATTATTATTTATTAATGCATGTGAAAGGATATGCATTTCCGAACAAAATGGTCGTATTTTGACGACTTAAAGTGCTTTGGTTTTTAAAATATGACTATTTTAGTAGAACTACCTTGAAGTCCGTGATTATCCAAACTGTTTTATGGTCGATGGTTATTGGTACTTCAACATCTTGCTCAAGGGAGTCTGAGGCAGTTTAGTCTTGTGCCCAATTTATAGATTATTTGTAGTTAGAAAAGTCTGATTTTCATAAATAAAAACAAATAGAAGGATCGGATGGATGGTTACAAATATTATTTCAAGGGAGGAAAACATTGATTTAAAGATAGATAAAGCATTAATAAGCTCTCATATAGAGTACTAAAAGAATACCTGTCACAAGATGGGTAAATTTAATTCCCTAAACAGAACAGTTAAGCACCACTTCTATGTCTCTTTACGAAGATTAAAATCAAGATATAATTATACTAAACCTTATGTCTAGAATTCTTATTCCAGTTTGGATTAAAATCTATTACATCATTTTGATTCTAGAAAATGTCTAAAATTTAAGGCTTAAACTTACGCCTAGCAGCTGTGTTCCAAAATTGATATGTTAATTAGTTTAGGAATGAATCTTGTGTATACAAATATATAAACACATCTAGTTTTTATAGAGATTGTACTCAGGTCTAAGCATGGAAATTGGAATGTAATATCGAGATAGGAAGACTTACATGGGAAAGTGACAAAACTAATAAAAAGAGTAAAAGATTACAATTGCAGGGAAATATTAAAAAGATTAGGATTAACTACTTTACTAGAGAGAAGAATGAGAAGTGATTTAATTGAAACTTTGAAAATAATTAATGGCATTTCTAACTATGGTGGACATTATCAAATATTTCTCCTCAATTTAGAAGGGTATTGTGAAAGCACATTTCCAAAACTAGATCAATTAAATATTTTTTTTACCTAACAGAGTTATATATATATATATATATATATTACTTTTATTCTCCCCAAACAAGGCATGTTGCCACTGAAACGTAAGGGGCTATTGCGAATTAAGAGCCACATTTATAGAGGACATACTAAGTGAAGAGTTTGTGCAGCGAGATGTTTGTTCACATTACATTTAAATTTTTGACTGTTGGTACGATTAAGGAAACAGGGAGGGAATTCCAAAGGCTAGCTGTTTGAAGAAAGAAGCTATTAGAGTAGAACGTCCTCTGGCATTTGTGGACCTCCACAGTGAATAGATGGGGTTTAGCTGATTGTCAGGTTGGTCGGGTGTATTTACGTCAAGAGTGCACCAGAGCAGCAAGTTCGTCGGAGCACATTCCATTGTAGTACTTGTAAAACAAGCACAGGGATGAAACATTGTGGCGATTGTAAACAAGCTGTTGGATCAGATTAAGAACAGCAAATTATGAAATGAGAAATAATGGTAAAAGAGGAATAAAGTGGGAATTTTGGGGGACTATCTGATTAAATATTTAACAGAATTGAATCTTCTGTATATTGATATTCTCTTAATAGTGTTAATGATCAGGGCTATTTTTTAAGGGTTGAATTAAGTGAAAGTAGAGGGCCCAAACAATATATATATATATTTGAGATGCATGCACATACATATGTTTCTAGACAGACTGGGTGCATTACGTTTTTTTTTTTTTAGATGCATATGACGAGTGAAATTTATGAGGTTTTAACATGCAATTTATGCAGTTGCAGACGAGGCTAAAAGTAAGCACCTGCTTCTCGAAGGATCGACTCAACAAGTTCATTTATTCCATGAATATCTGGAAGGAAAAGACAATATGCACAAGAATGATTGACAGAGCGACATTCACGAGAGAAAGAGATACAGACAGATTAAACAAGAAAAGAATATAGGTAAAAAAATATTTAGAAAATTAAAGTAAAAGAATAAAGTGAAACGTACACGGCAGACAGTATTTCAAATCACAGAAAGTAAGAAAAATTCATAACAAAAAAAAGAAAAAGAAAGAAAGAAATCGATGTTCATCAAAGGTACTGCACAGGGTGAGTCAGAAGTAATCGGGCAGTCAAAACATTTTTAGTTCAAATTATAACCATTATTATACGAAACTGGCACAATTGTTATAGCGTTTGCGGGAAACCAGGGTTCAATCTTCAGTCGAGACATACCAAAGACTTAAAAATGGTACTTGAGGCCCCTTTGTTTAAACATTTAGCATTATAAGGTGACGATCAAGGGTAAGTGGAGTAATCCTGGGAAAAGAGTTGCGTCCTCCGCTAATGAAGAGAGAGCCTTTGGGTTGCCCTCAACTATGGTCGACCACTTCACTTTAACAAAAGCTGAGTTCATCCACATTTGTTTCTCATCAGACTTTTTCCCTATATACTTTAACTACACAAAATGTTCTTTCGTTCTGGGATTGAGTTATGTTTGAAAAAGATTGTTTTCATTTTTCTAATTAGCTATAATTTATAATTTATTCTTCTAATTGCACGTAAATTCTAATTAACTGAACAAGTCACCCATCTCTCACTTAGCTATCTAAGTATTTCTCGCGTCCTCTCTCATTGTGTCTTGATTCAACCACTCTCTAATATCCCTTAATGTATCTGAACATTTAGAGGAAGAGTGACCCCCTTTTTTCAGCTAATTTACATAGTGTGTTTGTACGCACCGTAAACAAGTATGTAAATTAGATAGCAAAATAATAGGACTTTACTTCTTTATTATCCTCATGGATAATATAAAAGTAAAGAGATTTATTATTTTTTGTGATGCACAAAGAATTTCTTTGTTGCAGTTTCTGAATTTTTAAATGAAATTAAAGTGAAACAAATAATGGTAAGTCACAATTTTCAATCAATTACAAGAAAAAGATTCGAGGAAAAATATTTAGAAGGATCTACTCGTTTAATATACGCCCCCCCCCCCCAAGTGAATTTTTCACGTTTGCAAAAATATATGTAGACATTACACAGGGGTTTTACAGTAATTTGAAGAAAAAAAAACCAAAAACAACAAATCTCTAATTAAATACTTAGAAATTAAAAAAAGAATCGGAATCAGTAATTTAGAACAGAATCCATAATTGTATTGGAATCGGTAATTTACAACAGAATCCGTAATTGTATTGGAATCAGGAAAAAATTTGGAATCGTCCCCTCACTAGTTGTGACCCAATGGTCACAGGTAATCTTGTAACTACATATATTCTGAAACTACTTTGATAAGTATGTTTTCATTTAGATTTCCCGATTACTTCTGACTCACCCCGTATATTATCGTAGGTTGATTTAATACTTTTTCGAATCAACTTCGGAAAATAGTTAAGATAGTTCGGGTTCAATGAGATAAAAGACTGACATCAAATCTTATTTGTATTATTTGGACCCGTGGCACAATAGATAAAAGTGCTAAGTATTAATCAGTTCTAAGTGACAGTCTGTTGAAGATTGAAGGTTCAATCCTCAGTACAGGCGATACTAAGAATACAATTACGAATTATTTAAGACTTCTACTCAGTCATGGCTGAAGGAACAAGAGCAAGCTACCCCCATTGATTAAATAAAGAGTTCTGTTCGAAATTTCGTACAGATTCCCGGGTTTTATAAGATGCACCTGAAGAAGGTCAGAGGTTATATCAAATCAAGTTCAAATAATCCAAATTATCAATCTTCATCTCAAAACTTCCGAAACAATGCCAAATCTTATATTCCTAACTTTCACTGTCATTTGAGGAAACATCATTAAAAAGCGGCATCCAAAAATCTTTTTTTTTTTCAGTTTTAGTCAGATTTTTTTTAAAATTTTGATACGAACTGTACCTACACAGTGTTGCCCGGGATGCAGTGAAGTCATTTTAGTTTTTAATTTTTATTTGTTTGCACCTAAGGCAGACAACTCCTATTATATTTTTAAATCTAAAATTGCTGAATTTTATTTTCAGGTGATTATTTAAAAATGTTCCATATTAGCAGTCGTCTGGACCAAACTAAGTAATTCTTTTAAATACATTGTAGCAAAGTACATAATTATATTGCCAATAACACGGTACAACAATAAAAAAACATTTTTAACTAATCACCTAAAAATAAAAAGACTATAATAGGAGTTGTCCATCTTATGTGCAAATAAATAAAGATTAAAAACTAAAATGACTTCGCTGCATCCCGAGCAACACCGGATAGGTACAGCTAGTTAGTAATAACATATTTTGTGTGAGTCTTTACAATATCATAGGTCGACAATGAAGACTTGTGCAAGCACGTGGTTCCAAAGTCGAGCGATCGTACTGTAGATACGCATAAGCAGATTAAAATATAATTTTATGAATTTCCTTTTATGGAGGCTATAATGTGTCATATATTTTAAGGCTTATACACAAGCTTATATGATAACACCGACATACTTGGCATAATGCTTAGAGTGTTTGCTAATGGCCCGGGAAACTAGGGTTCAATCGTCAATCAAGTCATTTCAAAGACTAAAATAAAAATGGTACTTGATGCCTCCTTGCTTAAACACTTAGCATTATAATGTGACAATCAAAGGTAAGTGGAGTAATTCTGGCCCCCCAAAAAGATCCTGTTCTCAATGACAGGATAAGTTTATCTTTCTAAAAAATATGCTTGCATCTTCTGACATTAAAGTAAGTTTGCACAGAGGTTTTTGTAAAATGGCGGAAGTCTGGGAGTCGTACGATACATCTAGGCATCTCTATTTTGATAAACGTCTCCTGTTGATCTCGGTGTCCTAAGTGGCAAGAGCGATGATAGATGGAGATTTGTGGCCGGAGGGGGAGTAGGGGAGATGAGCGTTCCCTGTCCAGGAATATCTCTCTATCGACTCATGGTTGCATACATAGAAAGATATCAAAGCAAAAGGTAACAGACACAGTAATATGCAGAAGATAGAAAAAAAGGGATCTACTGAAAAAGAAACAGAAAGAGATCTTTGTTCATCATTCAATCAAAAAGAAAAGAAAGAAAAATCAAAAGGTTCAGTTCATTTCATGCCATTCAACAATATTAATGCAGTCAGAATCATAATAGCAGTCAGTTATAAAAAGCAGTCAGAGTCATAAAAAGCAGTCAGTCATAAAAAGCAGTCAGTCATAAAAAGCAGTCAGGGTCATGATAAGCAGTCAGGGTCATGATAAGCAGTCAGAATCATAAATATCTTAACATTAGGTTGTTCAGAAAATTTTGGCTGATTTTACAACCCACTTTTAAAAAGTTTATGTTCCAGTGCATCTCCCTAGCTATCATCTGAAGTAATGCCATGTCTAGCATGACTTCATTTCACAATATCTAAGTCTTGAAGAAGAAAAAAAAACTTTGCTCTCCTGTGCAGGTAAGTAAATAATTTCTAATAAATCATGCTTTTTCCTACATAAAAAGAAGCTGATTTCGGTTTTATACAATATTGTAAATGCCTAATATTTGATGTGTACTAATAAACTAAAATGACTTCAGTGCATCCTGGGCAACTCTGGGTAGATACATCTAATACACAATAACCAAATATCAATAAAATAAAGAGACAATCATTTCACAAGACTTAACGGAAACGAAACTACAACACAAAAACTTATAATCTGGCTTCACTTCTTACACAGTGTTTATTTAAAAATCGTTCAGACAACTGAAATCCCTGATTTTGAGGGCATTTTAACCAATACATTCTACAGCCTTCCTCATATACCATTTGCAGCGTATGTACAACAAAAGAATCTGTAATAACTAATAAGTTATCTACCTTGTTGATTATCTTCCTTAAATAAGAACTCTCTAGATAACTACAAATAGTTGTATATGTTGTTACAAAACTATTGGAAGCTGGATAAAACTTTGTAATTGTATTGCGCTCTCGTGTTTTTATTACAGAATAATTTTTATGCAGTACAACAAATACAATGGTTTCCAACAAAAATGTTTGAAACATTAAAAAGAAGCACCATCCATAAAAGAGAGCAAGAGACTTTCTCTGTTGAGGTTGCAGATTATTATACATGAGGAAAGTCAAAGAATTATCAGCAAAAAATGAAACAAAGACTATTTCAATTGTCCAAATATTTATATATATATATATATATATATATATATATATATATATATATATATATATATATATGTCTTAGTTACATATCCTTTTTGTGGGTTTCCAATCACTCAGTTTTAATAAACCAAGGTATAACTGGTACCCATTCATCAGTTAAAACCAAGTCTTGGGGAGATACCCAGAATATGTAGCTAAGACAATTTTTTCTATCAGCATATAAGTAAATAAGGCTCTTGCTTCGCTAATTGAGCACTCTGGTATTTTTTTCTAAAACCTCTATATCTGAGATAGAAATATATATATATATATATATATATATATAAATGATTTTTCTCCCAATAATTGGATGTTCTGTCTGTTTAAAATGGTAAATGAACCGTTTTGAGTCATTTAACACAAATTACTATATTACCCATATCTGGGGGAGAGCATTGCGGGTTCATACCTTTCTCAACAGTATTACTGTGTAATTGACCATAATCAATCTGATTGGCTTTGAACTTAACACTTTCATAGTCTGCGACGATATCCATAAGGCCAATCATGATCTCCCCCAGAATTATGGGCAGTGTCTTAACTATTATTATAAGGTATAAGGCAGTTTATAGTAAATTTAAAAGACATGCACGACAATCAAAAGACACTAAAACATTGCATTAATACACATAAAAATAAAAACATTTTCAAAATGTCTTACAATTCTGGCAGATAAAATTCCAAATGCAGCATGAAAAAATTACAAACAGCTTACAATTATTAAAATCTAAGATTTTCTACATATCAAAATGTCTGGCACACTGTAACAATTCCATATTTTTAAAGTTTAATTTTTATTTTCTCCTTTTATCCTTTGTTGAAAAACCTTCGTAAAAAGATGTGAAGTTGTTACCACTTAACATTTTGTTACAGAGTTTGTTTCTTTTAAATATGCATTAACATGGCTTTCAAAAAATATATATGTAATAATACCAATTTCCACACTGCTTCTAATAAGCCATAATATTTTATTATCCATATGTTTAGCCAATAAAAAGAAACTGGAATCTCAGGAAAATCTTCATTATTCCAGTAATCATAGGAGCAAACAAGCTCATGAAAAAGAATTTCAAAAACTACCTGGAAAATATATACGGTAAACCAAGTGCAAGAGAAATACAAACAATTGCACTTAAAGGGACGATTAGAATCCTAAAAAGATCTCTTGGTTGGAGCCTCTGAAATAGCAGGGTGAATGTTTGGCATCCGATAGGATGTCTCATCCCCAGCAAAAACAAAAAGTAAAGAAAATTAAAATAAAAAAAGTTTATTGCTGTCTTTGAAGAATTGTTTAAACATAGTACTGAAACGAAAAAAAATTCAACTTTCAAACCACGGAATTGTTACTACGTGCCAGATACGATATACAGAAACAATAGATACATAGGAATGAAGAGAAAATGTTTAAAAAGACTCCGTCCTCAATTGCTTTTGAAAATATAATAATAACCACTTAATATCTTGTTACAGATTTTTATTTAAAAAATATGTATTGGTATGGCTTTCAAATCTCTCTCTCTTTTTCTCTCTACATACATATATATATATATAATGTATGTATGCATATATTGTGTATAATGCTGATTTGTGGTTGTGTAGTTAATATAGTTATTAAATAAACAGTCATTTATTCTACGGGATTGAAAATATAGAAAATTCACAAGGAGAAATATGAGACACGTACAGCAAGGGTCAACAAAACAGCAGCTTTATACACAACATATTCTTGGAAATGGATTCCATTTATTTACTTGATCATATATATTTATATTTATGGTAACTAGGCTTCACAAAAACGTTTGTGTTTCATTTCATCGAAGGAAATCTTCAGGCTAACAATTTCTTTGGATAGAATGAAACAGAAACATTTCCGTGTAGCTCACACCCTATAAGTATATTTTTATACTACTACTAAACTCTACTCATACATTGACCACTTTTATGTCTTCTAAGGAAATGCAGAAAAAGAGAAAGAGACAGAAAAAAAGAAGCAAAGAAGAAAGGGAAATAGAAAGAAAAAGGAAAAAAGAAAAATCAAAGCAATATTTCCATGAGCAAAAAAAAATAAAACAATATTAGCTTCTTTGCAATAAAGAGAAGAAAAATCCCATAAAAAATAAGATTATAATTTTTATACTACTACTAAGCTCTACTCATGTATTGAGCACTGTTATGTCTTATAAACAATGTGGAAGAAAGAGAGAGAGAGAGAGAGACAAAAAAAAAGAAGACAGAAAGAAAAAGAAAATTCAAAGCAATATTTTCATAAACTAAAAAAAAATTATCAGTTTCTTTGCAATAAAATGAAGAAAGAAAAATTCTTTAAAAGTAAGATTATATATAAACAAAAACCCCCAAAAAACAAATAAAGTGTGTGTGGTCTCACTTGAATGATGTAAACAACCATTACTCACAACTTTTGTTGCATTTTGGGAAAATAACTGATGCGTAAAGTTTTAGATATTTGTGCAAAGGTGGAATTTTTGCAGACTTTTGAGAGGAGGGAGATATTTTGTTGTTCTTTTTAGCAGCAAACGAGAGTTGGTCTAAGTTACCAGTACTGGTTCCATCCTTATAATACTAAAATTCTGAGGACCTTGAATGTTTGTTTGACAGACAAAATTGGAGATAACTTATTCGATTTCAAAGTCAAATAAGATAACAAATTCAAGAGTTACCTCTCTTGATCCCAGAAGAAACATGTGAAAAAATGTTATTTTAATATAAAAAATGTTGCCTATTTTTTTTTTTCAGTGCTCGATTGATATTTTCGAAATGTAATCTCTGTGTAATGGGTAATCTATTTTATGAAAATATTGTATTGGAAATTATAGAAATAAAAAAAATAATTAAAAAATGGTAATATGGGGGTCAGGACTAGGAGCAGATTATATAGAGGTCTTCCTTCAATACTTGGCAATGCTAGGTGGGCTTTTTAGTTAATTCTAACTTTTAGTGAATTTTGAGTAAAAACTAATGAAATGTTTTTCGCTCGATATTTGCAAAGAATTGCCATTTTTTACCATTTTAACCCCTATAATTCATCATCAAGTTTAACGTCTGCTTCACATGCTGGCATGTGTTGGATGGCTTATAGAAATTGACTTCCAAACTTACATATCTTGGGCAGATCTTTCTTTATCCCTCTTTCTCGTAAATACATGCTTATAGTTTCATCCCATGTTTTCCTTGGCCTTCCCTTGCCAACTGACTCTGCTATCTGAACTACATCTACTAATTCAAGCACTCTCATCCATTCTTTTAATGTGGCCAAGCCAATGAAGTCTCCTGTTCTGCACACATCTCCCTATACTGTCCAGATTTAATCTTCCTCTAAGATCATCAGATCCAAGCCTGTCTCAACCCTTGGTAGACAGCGGTAACGTCCTGCTGGTTAATAATGGCAGAAGTTCCCTGGATTTACTCCATACACTCCTAACTCTTGCTTTTACACCAACACTAGCTCCTCTCTGTGCGTCAATGGTAAACTAGAATCTTATTTTTTTATAGCTGAAAGTGTTAATCCATAAATTTACCATTTTTATTAGAAGCATGCCCTAACATATGGTAATGGACAATCTGTAGTTGAAGGTGACAAAAATTTCGGACAACCACAATAGCCTCACCATCCAAATATACTTTCTCCACATTTGAGTTCTTATCCATCTCCATTGTCTTACATTTCTTGCACACAAAACTGTTTATCATCTCTCAATGAAACAATTTTGAGAAAACCAATCAATAGTTGCTTTCTCATTTACTATTGATTAAACAAGAAAATAAAAAGACCCCACAATAGTATTGTAAAACTGGTTATATTCTTCGGAAAATTTTCTTTTTGATTTTTGTTATCAATTGCATGACAGGTTTAGTTCAGGGCATATCAACCATCAATGGTTTATTTAATGCCAGAAAAAAGTTGTCAAATATAATTCTATTAGGTAGGATAATTATTTTATATTTCGAGAATACATAGCTCTTCTGAGTCACAGAACCACAACAAATATATGGTCTAAAGAATGCAAGAAGAGAAACAACTAATCATCATGAGATTTTGATCCCATGTCTATAAACTAAGATCTATATATGTCTATATACTCAAAAATGAATATGTTATAGTTTTTGTTTATTAAAAAGTTGTTATATAATCCATAGACTTAACAATAGAGCTTATTTATAATACTTGCAATATTTCAGTGTATTTAATGAGCTTACTTTAACTTCACTTTTACCATATATCTCTAAGATGTTACTAATTCGTTTATTTTGAACACTACCAGTCTAAGCATTTTACTTCACTTATAATATATATATATGTGTGTGTGTGTTATAGTTGTGATTTGTAATTCAATGACTAAAAAAGTACTTTTTCATATCTATTTTATTAACATCGTCTGTATTATTGTCCAAGATATAAAACTAAGACAACTTAAAAAAATATTTTGAGAAAACCAGACAGTAAAAGAAACTTAAGTTTTCACCAATTAACATAAAAAAAAAATCCATATATATGATTTAGTAATTTTTCTAAAATAAAATTTAAAATTCAAATATACATGTTAATTATTTCACAGCTGATGACAATTTGTTATAATTATTCTGTATTAATTTTGTAAAAGCTACTTGGCTGGAAAATAAAGACAACAGGTGTTAATTTGAAAACTAAATTACTTCTCTTTTTAAAGGAGCACTTATCATTTTTAATGATTTTACACTTTTCCATAATTAATTCACATTCTTGTTTTAATATATTCGGTGGTTTTTCCCAAGCTTAATATATTTGATGAAAATATATTAGATGAGATATAAACAACACTTTTCAATATTTAGAAACTAGCATGGATAATAAAATAAAAGTTTAAAAAAAAAAAGTGTGTGTAACATCTTTCTCAGGTATGTGTATACGTTTATCTATTTCTATGTACAGGATTCACTCTTAAACTAATTAACCGATCATTATGGATTTTGGAACACATCTACTAGGTGTAATGGGGTCATAATGTGGGCTATATTTAGTTTAATTTAGTTTTATGAAAAGGGGGTAAAAAAGGGGTGGAAGCCCTTTGTGAAAATTCAGATACCTCCAATTTTTGTGAAATTTTAACAATAGGTATTAGACAACAATTATTAAATATTCTTCAAATTTCAGCGTTTTAAGACTATTTTAAAGGGGTGTTAGGGCACATAACATTGACACAATCTCTCATTTGATAAATATTCCTCAAATTTAAGCTTCTTTATTGTTTTGTTTTAAATTTCTATAATTTTAAATTTATAAATAAAAGTCTTATTTCCTTTTTATGGATATCAGGTGCGAACACAGACAGCAAAATATTATTGTTCCCCTTTGATCAAAATAGAATGTACTTATTAAAGTACTTTGGTTAATTTGGTAGTTTCAGAATATATTCGGTTATGGGGATCTATCACAAAACCCTAGGAAGAGTTTGTGACATATTTCATCCGGCACGAATGCAGACCTCACAATATTATTGTACCTCATCGGGCATTACCTCCTCCTTCCTCAGAACAGATGGGTTTATTGTCCATGAGACTCTTATTCGCGAGGGAGTGCTGAAAGGTCTATACAGATATTATTGTTCCCATTCAGAGTACCCCTTTTTAGGGAGATCGATTTTACCAACATTAAAAACAGATCTTATGCAAGTCTCTCTCATATATATATCTGCTGATTATTACAAAGATTATCCTTTGTAATAATTGAGTTTTTTATATAAAAAGGTTAATACCCTAATTCTTATAAGTAGTAAGCTATTATAGGAGTAAGAATTGAATCATTAAGCATAATTTAATTGCATATATATATATATATATTATTTTGTAACATAAAGTACTTATAATAGCTCAATAGTTTAAAGCTAGAGCCATGCTATATTCAGTAATTTTTATATAGTTCAATACCACATCAATATCACAGAGGACAGATTCACGTCATTTTTTTACAACTTATTTTTTATTTTGAAGACAATTGTTTCAGCTAACATCAAGATATTTGCAAAATGCTCCTATGCATTTATTTATTTCGTGGTGTGGCCATCTATCTATCTCTCTCTATATATGTGTGTGTGTGTGTCGTTATTGTTTTTAGCAATAATTGTACTACTGGTAATATTTGCTGCCCTGAGCAATGGGGAATTTCCTCCCTTTACTTACACATGCAAGTTTCCTCCCTTGCGTACGCAATGTCGCCCCACTTTTAGAGATGTGTGCATTTATATATACATACATATATATATACATATTTGTATTTTGTTGTTTATTTACTTATAGATAAAATAGTTATCCACGGACACATGTTTCGCGTTACTGTGGCTCGTCAGCGTGGTTGACTATAACCGGGTTTGAACCTGTGATCACTGGAACTGTGACCAAGTGTGCTAACTGTTACGTTAAAAGAGCCTGTCTGAAATCTTGTGATAATTTACTGTTTAAAAATTTATGTCGTTATTGCTCCCCATTGCACAGGGTATTGATTTACTCCTCTCCAGGAGTTAGGCACAAAGCCAGTTTTTATCTTACTCCCACAAGTAAGATGTGATCCAAGGTTGGGTCGGGAAAGTGGGGTTTAAAAATTGCCTGGGCAGCCCCGTCGGCATTCCCCGGTAGGGGCGCCTCAGGCAGTAAGCAATAAACTTACTCCTCCCTAAAGAGGGGAGGCGAAGCCTGGAAGGGTGGACCTCCTAGAACTGCACAGGACAGACCCATAGACTGGCGTAAATCAAGCCCCGAAGGCAAAGACAATACCAGTCTATGGGGTGCAGTATCTATCGAAACAGATACTACACTTTGATCTTAGCCAAAAGGCCAAACAACACTAACAACATAAATTTATAAACGATAAATTATTCAGACAGGATCTCGTAGCGTAATGGTATATATATATATATATATATTTGTGTGTGTGAGCAGTTAAATTCAAAATTATTTAAGAAATCTGTAATAGATATATTTGGGTTTCCTTTTCGTCTATTTGGGCTGTTTCCAAACAATAAATGTGTTGATTATGGCAGTTGGCATTTATGTTTAGTTTTAAATTAATTAGAAATTACTTTAGCCCTCCTCCCCCTCCTAATGTTCATCATTGCTATTTCCTGTGTAAATAGTATAAGTTTGCCATAAGGCAAAAAGCAGTTGACCACCATCACCAATAACAAAAGAAAAAAGCTCTCATACTTACTTATTGGTTTTCGAATTGGAACTGGAAATTAAAGAATTGACTTGGATATTAGTTCCTGGAAAGATCTCACTTGTTCAAACTCTAAATATACGGTACCAATACTGTTGACTTTAGAATGTATATTCATGTTTTGTTCTTGAAAATTGCAGGCCTTCTAACTCTCACGATTTTGCTGTAAATTGTACAATCTTAACTTCTATCCTCAAATCTCATGATTCAGTGCCCATATCACAGTTTATTTTTCTCGTTTCATTTTTAAATGCGAACACTTCTTTGTTACAGTATTCACTAGATGTACCTACTCAGCGCTGCCCGTGATGCAGTGAAGTTATTTTAGATTTTAAATTTTATTTGTTTGCAAATACAGAAGAAAAAAAAAATCTGAGTTCTAAGGGATGTAGCCGTTTTTATATTCTTCAATAAAATAATGAGTTATTTCCCTTGACGATCTTTTTTTTGTTTATTATTAGTCACAATTGAAAAATATTTCCATTTTTCTAATTGTCCTGGAAAGACAAAATATTTTTTTTAAAATAAACTGTTGCCAAGTACATTATCGTGTCAATAACATGGTACAACATAATACGACATAAAAATTTGCTAATCAGAATCAAAGTTTGATATGTCAGCTTAAATACTATTTAGGTTCAACTTTTAAAATCTCACAAAATAACTTTATATTTCATATTTGCCATAACACTGTTTTAAGTCGAAAGAATACTTATGATTGGTTTGTTTTATTCCTAATGTGTGGAGTTCCAACCCACATGGTGGCCTCTCATGTGGTTGTTTCAATCACATAGTCACCCATATAAAAGGCATGACTCAGGAGTTTATTTCTTCTTTTCCACCTTTTTCAGTCTGACTGACAAGGTGACAACATGCAGTCAGTCACCTCGCTTTTTAGACCAGTTCTGTTGCTATGTTTTTGAGACAACATGCGGTCTATCTTTTCGCTATCCAAACATATTTTCTGAGACCAGATCACAACAAATGTCAGGTATACCAGTGTCCAAGCTTTTTAAAAAGCTTGGACACGTGTGCATATTTGATGTATTACTTTTAAACAAAAAATAAATCTGAACAACCCTTGCATTATATCATAAACATATTACTGTATTGGACCCAAGTAAGACGCTTTTATATTTCTCAAATAATAGCTTAGGTTTGCACAGGGATTTTCACAAGATGACAGAAGTCCGAAAGTTTAGCAAAACTTGTGTGTATGACATACATAAAACAGCCTTTTTGACAAAAGTTTTCGATTGATCTTAAACTTTTATCTGACAGAAAATATGGTTGAAGCCTTTGTCAATTTTCAGATACCTCCCATTTTGATGAAGTTTTTACCATAGGTATTATATTCCCCAAATTTCAGTTTTTTAAAGGATTTTTCGGGGGCATAATATGGGCACAACTTCTCATTTGAAAAGTCAAATATATGAGATTTGCATTAAATTTGATCCATACTTATTAGAAACCAATCAAGCAAGATTCCCTAAATTTTAATTTCTTAAGGCCCCTTAAGTCCTAGATTTTAGACATTTTTCTAGAATAAAAAAATTAAACGGAGATTTTTTTACCATTGATTAACAACTTATAACTAAAAGCTACGGGGGGATAAGGGTTAATGAGATGGATAGATTGTCAGTTGAATGATGAAGAATATGAGAACTTTAATTAAACTTGGAATAAGGATTGTAGACATAAGGTTTAGTAGCATATATACCTTGATTTTAATCTTGATAAGGGGACATAAAAGTGGTGCAAAACTTCTGTTCAGTAAATAATTTAATCATTGATTAGTTGAATATATGTCCGAGGATTGATATTCTGCTATATATATATATAAATATATATATTATATATAAAACCTTACCTCACACAAATATGGAATTAATTATATAAATACCACTTAATCTAATAGAAATGTGTTAGAGGTTAACAAATAGATATTAGTTTAAAAAAAAAAAACAAAGCTTGAATTTTCATATGAAAGTGTCTTAAATTAAAAAAAATTATCCAAGGGAGAATACTCTGATGTGCTTGCTAATAAAAAAAACTAGTGGATTATCTCCCTAAGTTTGATCTATATTTCTCTTTGATGCATACACCGGTGGTTTGTTTTTTTTTGTCGTTTTTTTTTTCTTTAAAAGAAAGATAGCTGTGGGAAATGTCTCAATGCGAACTATCTAAGATAAAAAAATTGGCGGATACCAGAAATTATTCACAGCCTGTATTGAGGGATAAAAATGTTTCCAAAGTCTGTCCGTTTTTCATTCTGTAAATCTGAAGAGTCATTTGTCTATAAGATTCAGACTTTGTTATTACTAATGCTCCATTTGTATGTCTATAATGAAACAGTTGTTATTTTTTGATTAAAACAAATTTTGCTGGATACAAGACCTTGTTTTCTATACACATAAAAATAAAATTTCTCCCTAACTTCTAATGATTAAAGTTCAGTAATTTTCTAAACAAGGAAGATTATTGATAGATTCACAATAAAATATTCATCCATATTTGTATGATGATATATATAATTCTTGAAAGGGTGGAGTGGGGGCACCAGGTTTTAGTCTTTTAGTAGAAAAGAGGCAAACATCAAATTCACACTTTAGTTTGACTGGATTACTTTTCAGGGCAGAAACCAGTGTTAGTTCTTGTTACAAATGATAGTTTCAGCAGCCATATTGAATTTTTTGAACAATAAAAACAAAGAAACCATGCTTTTTTTATGCACAGCAAAAAAAAGACCATAATCAAATATTCTTTTTAGAAGATTTGAAATAAAATAATAAAGAGCAAAAAGTTTTTTAATTAAATAAAAAAATTAGTGAATTAAAAATCTAAAATCTATAAATGCTAAAAATCCGATAATCTTGTTCGGTTGAATCTTTTCACACTGAATGTATTAGGAGTGAGCAAATGAGACGGTATGTATTAAACACAAAAATCTCATATTCTAAAGCCTGTGAGTTTATATATACTAGCTGTACCTATCCAGCGTTGCATACGAATAAATGAAAAAATGACTGACTTGTTTGTTAATTTTGATGACTTTAATTTCATAATCAAATTATTTAGGTGAAACAGAAACTTTGGTGCTTATATAGATGAGGGCACATCTGAAAAACACAATTCTGAATAAAAAAACTCTTTTTATACTTACGTATCCGGCAAAAAAAAGTATCCTCACCCAAAATTAGAAAAAATGATCAAGTAGAATTTTAATTAAAAATAAACATGGTATTTTGCCGATTGCCATTGATGTATTACTTGTTAATGACAGACTGAGTTATCTCCCCCTGAATTTCGTGTTTTTTCGCTTGAATCAATGGTGGAATCATAAAAAACGATACAACTGATTTTTATTTTTAATTAAAATTCTACTCATAATTTTCGCTTATTTTTGGTGTAAATACCTATTGTCCCCCGATACATAAATAAATCAAAGAGTTTTCTGGTTAATTTACTTAGAAATGCGATTTTCACCTGTTTTTCATATGTGTCCTCATAAGCACCGGAATTTTTAAAAGGTTCGTTTTAGGAATTGATGTTAATCGATTAATAGTAAAGAACAAATAATGTGTAAGTAATGTTAAGATTAGAAATATGCAGACACACTTCAAGTTGAGTAATTTAATATATATATTTATTTTTGAAGAACAATAACATCTCTTTAATCTGTTTCCACTAATATTTTTCTCAGCCAGAATGATTATTTTCAGAAAAACACTGAAGCGAAATAAAATATATCCGTGTCAATAACATGGTGGAAGGAAAAAAATAGGCTAGTCTGAATCAAATAGCGATTTGTTTGATGGCTTGCTATTTGGGTCTGAATTTGACAATCTAACAAGATAACTTTATATGTTAGATATATTCACACATATATTTTTTCGAGTAACGAGCACCCCCCCCCCCAAAAAAATCCAACATTTTGCTTGATTTTAATTTTCCATCTGGTTGCTTCCCTTTTTTTCAGTTCTTATTTATAAAACAACATTTAAATAAATATGATTTGTTGTTTTTTTAAACAATTTTTTTTTCTATTCTCGTTGTGAACTTTTTAAAGAATATAATTTTAGTTGAACTTTTTTTATATTAGTACATTTCTATAGATGGACAACTTTTGTCAACCTGAACCTAGAAATGGTTTGCGAGATTTTACTAAATTGCAGTTTTATTATGCGATTGTCACTTACTGATCTTTTAAATAATCATATTTACCATATCTATTAAGTTATTTTGTTGGATTTTCCAAGTCAGACCCAAATAGCATTTAAGCTGGAAAACCAAACTGTTTCTGACTAGTCAATATACATTTGTTATTGCTGTTCCATGTTATTGGTAATATTGGTAATATAATAATATAATCATTATAATTTATTTTAAAAACTATTTAGTCTGGCCCAGATAATCTATATTATGAAACATTTTTTAAATAATCAAAAAAAAAAATTTGCGTTCAGCAGGGTGAATAACTCATATTTTTAACTGAAGATTTCAAAAGGAGTTGTCTCCTTTACAACTAAAATTGTATTTCTTTTTTTGTATAAGTTTTCAAAATGCGCAAGCAAATAAAATTTAAAATGACTTCACTGCATCCCGGGCAGTGTCGGATAGGTACAGCTAGTTAAGAATAAGACAATATAATAGTTAATGAAAGTACAAAAAATAAAGTGCATGTTTCTGGAGAGAGATGCCTCTACCTGGTACAACTGTACAAAACACACAGCATGACAGTTCAATAACAATTTATTTTTTGTAATTAATATATATATTTATTTTTGAAGAACAAGGAAAAGAACTCAGTATAATTGCACACAATAACATCCTTTTAATCTGTTTCGATGAGTAATGAAAGTGGTCTACACTAACATTTTTCTTAGCCAGAATGATTATTTTCAGAAAAAAAACTGAAGCGAAATAAAATAAAAGTTTAATTTGAAAAGTAATTAGGAAAGTCATTTGAATACAAACCTTCTCTCTTATCTCCTCTATGAAGAGTCTTGTACATCTGCTTATACCAGTCATGTTGATTTTCTCCTTCAATGTTCTAGAAAAAAAAAGAAAACAAAACTAGGTAAAATCTTTGCAAAAAGAAATTATTCATCTCGTAGAATGTAGTTGTCATAAGAATAAGGCTTATATTAATACTTACCAAAAAAAAACCCACAAACCTTTGTCTTCTTAAACAGAACAAATAAAAAGTTCAAATTGTTGATGAATACATTCATTATGTTTCAAGATTGATAATTTGTATTATTCAGACTACTATTCTCATCTTGGACCCGTGGCGCAATGGACAAAGGCATTGAGTGACTATCAGTTCTAAGTGACATTCTTATGAAGGTTCAATCCTTACTATAGGCAATACTAAGAATAAAATAAAAGTTACTTAACACTTCTATCGAGAACAATCTACTCCCATGGATTAAATAAAAGGTTTAGTTTGGCATTAAAATTCCTGAGTTCGAAAAGATGCACCTGAAGCAGGTCGGAGGTTACATTGGTCTAGATCTTGTGAAAAAGACAACAGAGATGAGAATAGTGATCGAAATAATACAGATACTTTCATTTATTATTTTTCATCTATTTATATTTTAAATAGCGACTTGATTTAATCTGGTTTGAATTTTAAAATTGATTTTGCTTTGTGCCAGCCTGATCCAGGTGGGCAGCACAAGCGAAATGGGAACAGACAGGAAAAGTTGGAAGTCATTCACGAAACGTCTAACCTCAAGCTTGAGACCAGACGACGAAAAATTAAAATATAAAATATATATAAAATATTTTAACTAGTGTGCATAAAAAATTCAGTTCAATTTCCATCTTTTCGGTTTGCAAACACATTTTAGGTGCATTGTGGTCAGAATACTTTATTGGTGCATTCAAAAAATTATTTTGTTTTGAAATAAATTTTTCAAGCAGATTTTTTCAAACTGAATAAATATAAACAGTTTTTTTTTAACAAAATATCAATAAAATATTCTGACAATATTGAAAATGTGTAGGCAAACCAAATTTTTTTTTTAATCAAGTCGCTATTGTTTTATATAGAAATATATAGATTAGAATACTTTATTCTAGAAGTTACAGTAATTGATGAATAGTTTTTTGATATTTAAAATTAATTTGCTCCGAATAATTCTTTAAAAAGTTCAGTTTAAATTAAAGATTTACTGCATTAAACAAAATCATGAAATAATCAAAACGTGTTATATATCATTATTAAGTTAATAAACTTGCAATATTATGTTTAGAAATTTATCTAAATAATTTTTTTAATTTTTGATGAATAAAGTGATTTTTGTGTATTTAGTTCCAAACTCCATTTGTGGAACACATTACTATTGGACTGCTTCTCTGCATTCTACAACACGGTTGTTTTCAAATCCAATGTCAACAAATACTTGTCATAAACCATCCTCATAAATAATCGAATTCTCTTAATTCCATTCATTATTCTCAATCGTTAATCTGACAATTGACCCATCTCATTCACCTGTATCCTTGAGTGGCTTTTGGCCTTGATAAGTGGTGATTCCTAAGCAAAAAAAATTATTTCTTTGTAAATTTGCTATTTGGGTCTAATTTAATACGTAAGATATATACACACACATATATATTTTTAAAGTAACAGGTTTTATGTATTTATCTGGTTGCTTCCCTTTTTTACAGTTCTTATTTATAAATAAATACTATTTAAAGTAAGTCAATAACTGTAAACGTAAATTGTTTTTTTTTTCTAATAGATATAGTTGCTAATTACTGGATATTATTAATAAGTTCCTGGCTAAAAATGTTCTGAGTAATTGTTATTTAGTAATAATTTGGGTCCACACGTGCTTGACCCCAGTCGTGGGCCTTGTGGGGAATTTTGTCCTAAAGACAGTTCAATTCAAGAGAAAAAAAATGATATTTACTCGAATCTAAGCGTTGAAAATCAAATTGGAGCAACAGCTTTCTAAAACAAAGGAACAATAACCGTGCATATTTAACAACGTTACTTAGGCAAGTAATAAATAAAATACTTAATCTGGTTCAGCAGTTTGCTAGTATGGATACATTTTTAAATAAACACCTAAAAATAAAAATAAAATAGCTAAGGAAAATAATTCTTATTCTTTTAGTTAGTGTTAGTGTTCCTTATATGTTTATTTAGCTTAGATACTGAAGCTAACAAAAAAAGGTGTGGCTATAGAACATAGAAATATTTACAAAAAAATTTGAACATAATGGATTCCGGAGAACACCGGGATTGTACAGCTAGTTATTAACTCATCTAAGTTCTGTGAGTAGTTGTCTCCCTTGTTTGATTAAGTTCTGAAATTCATTTCTTTTTTTTTTTTTTGTCAATTGAATTAATTGCTGTCAGCAAACAACACTTGAGTCTACCGATCATTTATTAATATTGATAAAGAGGGCAACTAAATTAACTGTCAATCAATATCAGGTCGACAATCTAAACTCTATCCCCTCAATCACCGCATATTCAAAATGCCTGCTTTTTATCTTCTTTATTTATCCTTAGAGCAACAAATCCACAAGAAGAAAAATCTTCAATGAAAGGCAGTAAGAAATACTGTGACTGGACATTTGGCAGAACGGACATTTCACAGCAGTCTTGTAGTGACACATGTTCACCTTGCGACGTTCAAATAAAATGTCTTTCTAAAATGATCCGTATGCAGCATTTCCAGTAAAATTAATAAATACGAAAATGTTTATAGTTTAATCTCATCAAAAGCATCTCCACTTAAATACAAATTGTGTGTCTGGCAAGACCATGCATTTTGCCAAGAGTATAAAAAGCGACAAAAATCGCAAAATTATATCTGTAGGATTTCATTGACCTGACTTCAAACACCTTGTTTGGCACATCCACCTTCATCTCCTCACCCACAATGGTTTTGTTGTTTTGTTTTATGGCATATCAACCTTTTTGGGGTTATTTAATGTCAAATCCTGCCATTTTGGTAAAAGTTTTTATGCTTTAAGTTCTTTATATCTTCAATTTTTTTATTCATGGTGTTTTGTTTAGTTGTTTTGCAGAGGAAAATTGTTGTTTTTATTTTTGCAGATGATTGAGTTTTGCAAAGGGAAAGGAAAAAAAAATAACATCAATGTTTGTATGCCTTTTTGGTCAGGGAGCTAGTATCTTCAGACAGCCTGATCTAGTAGCATCAGATCCTCACCCACGAACTAAGGCGACTTTTTAAAAAAACACTTAAGTATTAAGTATCCTTCTACTTTTGATCACACCTTATGTTGAACTCTTTTGACTACTATTAAGCTTTTCACACTTACATGACACACATACATCCAACTATAGTAAGGTACAGTTATGTCTTGCTATAGAAATATGCACCCAAAATTGTCAACAAACTTTTATCATCACAAAAAATTCACCTCAGAACATTTTCCTTTCTTCTTCCAAGGCGAATTTTGTATATTTGAATATATATATAAAACCTTTGCATTGTTTATATCTGCTTTTCATATTCCTTTATTTCTTCTGCATTCAAATAAGATTGGGGGTGGGTTATCTCTACAATGCTATACACCCGAATGCTCCCTACAGTCCTCCACACCCAGCAGTCTTTAGGGTTTGCAGGTTGGTAGTACCAGCTTGCATCTATACTGCCTAAATAAATTATTAATATTTCATTATTTTGTAATCATGTTTTAAAATTCAATAATTTTGCATTTTCTTTAAAAATATTCTTGCGTTATATTCTTTCAAATAAAATAAAAATTTTAAATGGAATTTACAAAAGAAATAAAATTTAATGAAATAAAAATAAACAAATTCTACAAAAGAAAAAAAAATCTGAAATATAAAAGTTACAAAAATTGGCAAAATTCATTTGAGACAAATTATTTCTTTTAATGATCGCAGTCAAAGTGTTTAAACGTGCAAGCAAAATAAAATCAAAAGCAAACAAAAATACATGCAACCAATCAGATTCGAACAAAATTAAACAGAGACATTTCATTGGATGATTAATAATAATTAAAAATGAGAATGAGGGAAAACAGAAAAGGGGAAGAAACAATGCCCAAAATTTAAATAAGAATCAATATTTTCTCTGATCCAACCATCTTCATCTTTTAATAACAGTTAAAGAATTTTTCTCTAAATAGAAGTTATATACGCCACCACCACAATCCAACCCTTTTTGGTATTCAGAAATAAAATAAGAAAAAGCACTAACAAGAAAAGTATGTGTGGTCCACTTCTGATCACAACAATTTGAATAATATAAACAAATATTGATCAAATCTTTTGATGGATCTTATACAGAGAATTGTAAATATTTGCAAAAAGTTACCATTTTTATTTTTTCCAATTTGAGGAATAAGAATATTTTATGTTCTATTCTTACGTTTATAATGACAGACGTGTTGGAGTATTTTCGCCAACATAGACCATCATATTGAATATGTGTGTGTTCTTGAATATACATGAGGTTGGAACATAAAGGGAAAAAGACAATGATTAAGAAACAGAAATAATAAAGGAACGGTTATATATATATATATATATATATATATGAGAATAAGATACACGATATATCTTAAAATGAGATGCCGTCAAGACAAGATGTATGAAAAAGACAAAAGGAAAAAACAAATTGAACACAGGAAGAAATCATAAAAAACGAGAGATTTACCGGTTTTGTTCGAATCAATGAACGTCTTCACTTTTTCTGAGAACGTTCGTTTATCCGAACGAGACAGTTAAATCTCTCGTTTTAGATGATTTCTTCCTGTGTTTAATTTGTTTTTCTTTTTGTCTTCTTCATATATATATATATATATATATATATATATATACATACATGCATATATATTTTTTTTATTTCTCACAGAGAAGGTTTTGTCAAAGACAAACGTAAAAAGGCCATAATAAAACAGGATACATAAAAGGGGATAAAAATCACAGACGTAAACGAAAGAATCTACATTAATAACCCCTAATCACAATCGAAATAGACATGAATTGCCAGAGCAAACAATTTATAAAGAGAAGCTTCTGACTAGCCATTTTTCATTTGTTATTGGACCATGTTATCGGCAATATAATAATGTACTTCTCTACAATTTATCACAAAATTTACATAGTCTGGCCCAGACGACTGGTAATAGGAAACATTTTTAAATTATCACCTAAAATATAAAAATCAGCTTACATAAAGGGAGATAATTCGTATTTTAGTTTGAAGATTATAATAGCTGCCTAACTTATAACTATTTTTTTCTTGTATAAGTTTAAAAATGTGCAAACAAATAAAAATTAAAAAAAACAAAATGGCTTTCCTGCATCCCAGACAATACCGGGTAGGTACAGCTAGTAGTGAATAAATAAAATAATTTCATGTGTAATTATCAAAGTTAGGTTGATATGAGAAAAACACACACACGTATGCATGTGAAGTTATCTTATAACTTTATTAATATACATTACTTTTAATATGATAATAGTGTGAAGTGGAGGGGAAAAAAGGTATTTTAGTAAGTGATGTTGTTATTGTTGAAAATGGATGAAAAGATTCCCGTCTTGCAAGAAAAAGCAATTAATCATTAAATGAAGACAAAAGGACAAAGCTTTTTCATTAGAAAAAGTCGGTTGGATCAAAAGAATGGAAAGACAATAGGAAAACAAGGCAAAAACAAACATGGCCGATCCACAGATCACCTGTGTACCTTATTTCGCAAAATGTCATTCGATAGTTTAAAAATGGAGGGAAAAACAAAAACAAAAAAACGATGGTAACAGAAGAGCAAAAATCCATTAAATATAACAAAACGATTCCAAAAATAGAAGACATGTTTTTCTAATTTTTTATTTTACATAATTCTTCTTGTTTTAAGACTCAGATGTTTTCAAATTATTATTTTTCTACTAGCTGTATCTACCCAGTGTTGCCCGGGATGTGGGGAAAGTTATTTTAGTTTTTAATTTATTTCAATTATGGATGCTCGATTGAGCTCCAATTTCTGGTTCCTCGATGTAAGACATTCACAGCAAGAACTTGTCTCTTTACCACAGCTGAAAAGAACTTTCTTCCGACGCGTACCTAGCATTAGGTGAAATTTCCATGAACAGAGTTTCTTTCCGAGAACTTCCCACCACAGTATATTACCATGAAACTGCTTCCCTGCAGACTACAACATGGTCGTCTTCAAATCCAATGTCAACAAAGTCAGAAACAAAGTTTGCATCTGTCAGCTTAAACGCTATTTGCTTCTGACGTTGAAAATTCGGAAAAAAATTTTATAAATCAGATCAACTCCTTTTTTAATTTTATATGATTAATTGAAGACAAGGTGCTACATTGTTCATAATTGGAGGGGGGGGGGCGGACAATTGCGGGTTCACACCGTCTCATTAATGCATAAATGACCACATTAGATCAGGTTGAATTTGAACCTGGCATTGTTTATTCCATAGGACGCAATGAGGCCAATTACGCACTCCCGAGAAATTTTGAAGATACAACGTAGACAAATAGTAAAAGACGTGCGCATATATGCAAGCTTTCTTCATCTTTGTTACATCTGAGGAAAGCTGTAGAATGTATTGGAATACTAACAATGGAAATAATAGCACTAGCACCTCCCTAAAGTCCAACCCATCATCACCATGGTAGGGGTGGTTATGTGGTAATGTCAGAGCTATCCTGCGAACTGGGCTTTGGTGAAAATCAAGAAGTAAATATCAGGATCCATCGTCCTCTGGTCATCTCTGCTCTCCATGTGTCGAGCAGGATATGTCAGTCACAAATCCATGGAATGAGGATAACAAGGTTGTTTCTATGCAACCATCATTCCTTTGTGTGTTTTGGACCAAACCTTCCCCGACTTCGTATGCAACCACTGGACCATGTTGCTCTGAGTTTTGGGGGTAAACACCTGCAATATTGCAGGTATAATAATAGGAGGATTTCAAGCAGACCAGAAAATCCTGAGGCACGATCTTCATGGGCTCAATTCGCTAAACAACAACAGCTGACATAATTTGCAGTAAGTGATATGGTCGACTACATACTAACAGATTATCCAAGAGTTCATCAATCCTTACTCCCCACCTCTACAGACCCCCCCCCCAAAAAAAAACAACATCTTAACCTCTGATACAAAAGTGTGCATTACTTATCAAGGACAGATGGAAAGGTCTACCCGACTTCCACAATGTCTCTCAGCCAGGGGATCTCAGTGACATCTAACTGCAATCTCTGTGATTGGCTGCCAATGAGAATCTTAACGACTTTTAGTGTGTGCTCCTAAACGGATTGCCCTCTTCTCTCTCCCACTCTTTGAGTCATGAGACATCATATCCGTTTTTATTAATTCCCACAGTCTAGCAATCCTCATCTAAGATTCATAAAGTTGACCCCGGCTGACCTTTCTTTCATTTCCTGTTCTTCTCAACTAACTCATTTATATACTAGTGGGTCTACTTGCTCAATATCTAACATTTATGTCATTACGAAAAAATGAGAGGTAAATCCAAATTAAAAATGTTCTTAATAGAATTGATTGAGAATACATTTTTTTTTTTATGTAAGAACATTGAACGATGTGCGCCAGGTCTCAAATAACTTTTAGCCTTGATAAGTGGTGAAGTCCTGGAGAACCCTGGAATTGGGAGGAAAAACATTAAATTATCCTGGAATATCTTGGAATTTAAATGATTTAATTGAAAAAAAAAAAAATTTTCTTGATATTTTCTACAATTCAGTTTGTGATTGTTATGTGACCATTCCCATCTTAAAAATAAAATTTAGTTCTGGGATTGAGTTAGTTTGGGAACATTTGGTTTGCAAAAATTAAAAGAGGGTAGGTGGCAAAATATCAAAATAACTTTAAAACTTTTAATGTTGAACTTTTTACAATTATATTGCTGATTCCAACACCATATATTTTTGAAAAAAAAAAGAAAAAAACGAATCTGTTTTTTTTTACTACACCCATGCAAAGATTTGTAAAGTAAACAACTAACATGACACAGAAATTAACCTCCTTCTCCTCCTACACCACTCCGATTGAATTGAATGAGATTTTAGTGATGTTTGTCGACTCTGCGTCATGTTGCGTGCATATTGACAGGAGTGTGAAACCATTAATACACTAAGATATTATTTTAACCGTCTTGGCACTAAATCTTGTAGTTATTCTGTTGCCATACCCATCACTAACTTTTTTCGGCCAATTATCATCCTTTCATAAAAAGAAAAGGTAATAGGGATGATCCGAATTGCAACAACAGGCTCATATAAAGCAAACCTGCAGAGAAACATTTCTGGGGAATGGGAGCGGGTACCCAGATTTCGTTCTTAATCTTATTTAAAAACATAAAAATCATTTAATGGTCGACCACCCTCTTCTATTTTTTACTAATGGAATCATCCATCTAAGTTGGATTATCGATTATAACTATAATATAGAAAATTACGATTTTATAAACTTTTACTAAACAAAATATTAATTTCTATTACTAATATATGTTCCTAGAAAGGTTCATAATACCGAGACACCCTAGAATTCTGTAACCATTTTTGATGAAAAATTCGTACCATTAATCAGTCTATATATTTGTATAGTTCCCCTCTAACATAAATAGGTACTTCTAAAGAGAAATTATATATATACAGGGTGGGCAAAAATAAGGGTCCTATTTTAAAAATTCATAACTTTTTTATTTATTGATTTAAAAAAATTTTTTTTTTAGAATAAGTAAAGGACCCCTTCCGAAGCAAGCATGAGCCGTATTAGCCCTAAGGAACGTACCCTCATTTAGAAAACATTATTTTTGCTTAAAAAACTCAAAACAGTGTAAAAAACAATACTTTAGTTTTTGTAAGTTTTAAGAAGTGTTTTTCAGCTAAAATTTGTTTTGTTTATTTCAAAAAATCTCGGAAGGGTCAGTCTACACACACATAAAGTTTGGTGAGTTTAACTTTTATTTTGTGGAAGTTATTCAAATTCAAGTTATTCAAATTTAAAGATAGGACCCTTATTTTGGTCCACCCTGTATATATATATATATATATATATATATATATATATATATATATATAGAGAGAGAGAGAGAGAGAGAGAGAGAGATATATATATATATATATATATATATATATATATATATATATATATATATATATATATATATATATAGAAAGAGAGAGAGAGAGAAATATATATATATATATATATATATATATAAGTCAGGTTCATATTATATTCCCATAACCATGTTTTCATTTTATTATTTTTACTTTTTCACATTTCCAAAAAACATAACATTTCTGTGAGATATATTTTTTACGGCCTGTTTCATTTGTCTTGAGCCAAACAACATTTTTATGTCGATATCGTCTCTGCAACATTACAAAATCATCAGAAAAAATTCACTAAAAGTAAAAAGATCTTGGATTAAAGTGTCTTGAAAAAAAAAAACTACACTGTACATACGCACTATATTATATTACTTTAAAATATTATATGTGTATATATATATACATATACTATAACCGTCACCCCATTCATTCCCACTTGCCTTTGAACTGCACAGACTGCTGCTGATAACTGACTAGCCTAAATCGCGGGTTTCATGTTTTGCTTGTTCTTATCCACAGCCATGCCGAAACTTAGACAATTTCGAGCAAATCAAAATTAATAATTGTATAATTTTTCTGCATTTTTTTTCATCCTGAGGAAGTCTTTCTAAACAGTAAAGGTCTATGCATGTCAATGAAACCACAGTAATCTCTTAAATATGTAATGTATATTTTTAAAAAAAATAATAAAAAAAAAAATTAAATAAATGATTTTTTTCATTTAAATTGCACATGTTGATTTTCAAAAATATTTCAATTATATATATATATATATATATATATATATATATATATATATATATATATATATATATATTAATTGTGTTACAGAAGATCAGATCAAATCAACATGATACCATTGGTTTTTAAGTCCTTACGATCTAAGAAATCCAAACATTATGTAGTGTAAACAAACTGACCGTTAACTTTCATCAGCCATGTTTGAAAGTTGGGGGTATCACTTATCTATCCAGGAGAAAATATTGTACACAATTACATTTAAAAAAAAAAACACATTTTATTTATTCATTTTCTCTTTTTAGGTAATTAAAATTGTGGGGTTATTTAGAAAGTACTAAAAAATAACCAAGTAGGTAGACAGGGACAGATTAAAACCGAACGATTAATCTCAAACCCAAACTACTGTTGCACAGTGTCAAAGAGTGTTAAATATTTCTATTTCATCTCTTTTTCAAGGTTATAAAAAAGTATTGGGTTTTATTTAGAAAAACAAAAATAAAAATAGTAAAAATAAAAAACAAATAAATAAATAAAAACTAATTAAGTGGGCTGGGATGTGAAAGATAGAATTAAAAAATCGAAAATCTAACCGAAATGCAAAAGGAGGTCATCCAGAATATCAAATAAATTGGACTTAGAATTTTTTTTCATATAAACTTGGACGGGATGTCAAACATCCTCAAGTGTCTGCACCTTTATTTAAACCAATTAAATATCTAAAACTTAGTTATAGATGTAAATTAAACATCTTCACATTGTTTGACTTTTTGATAAAAAAGCTTGTGACAATGAAGAGGAACAATTGACAACGTCTACTTTCAGTTATTTCTCATAGTGCTGTGCCCCTTTAATTTGTCTTGGTGACAATATCTGTTAATTAAGATGGCACTAGCAGTCAAGTTGTCAATTGAGTTATCTCCCCTTTGCTGATTGGCTGCTTAGAGACCCTAAAGTTAGATGGCTGTTAGGTAATCAATTTTCATAGGTGATGGTGTTATTAGTATAAAAACTGTACTTTTTAGATTGAAGAATGTCAGTTGATTTTCAGAGAGAAGTGCAAAGTGGTGGAAATTTGGATTGCCTTTGAAACCCTTTTTTTTTTTTTTTTTTAAATTATTTTCACTTACAGATAGATTACAAATATCAGCTTGTCGACATTGCCACCAAAAATGTTATAAGAAAGATGGTTGGTTGATTCGTTTAAAAAAGAGAAAACACAAACAAAAATACTACATCTAAATACAAATAATAAAAAAAAAACAACTAAATATACCAATTTTAACGATACAAATCTGTATATTTATAAAGTTTGACCATTTATCATACCTACTGTGAGATTAATATGTTAAATTCATATTCACAATAGCTTTCTAATATATTGATAATATGTAGTAGATTAACATTGTAAGGTTAACTAATTTGCATATTATTTTGCAAAAAAACATCTTATTAATTAACTATTGGTCTCCATTGTTTTCCAATTCAAGTATTTTCATATAACACAGTTCTATTTATAAATACTTTTATATCATGGATAAATGCTTAGCATTTTGGGTGAAAAGAGGCTTTACAGTCTTTTCTGGTTAATTTACTTCTGAAGGGTTACGATTCTTGGTTTCTTCAACCTTTCCGGACAATGCCGGAAATTACTTAGTCCAGACGACTGCTGATATTAAACATTTCTAAATAATAGCTTATAAATAAAAATCATCAAGAGCAGTAATTCATATTTGAGATTGAATGATTTAATAGTTGTCTACCTTATGTGCAAACAAATAAAAATTAAAAACTAAAATGACTTCACTGCATCCCGGTCAATGCCAGGTAGGTGCAGTTAGTAATATATATATAACAGTAATAATTTGATCCACTACGATCTATTAAGTTGTTTCCATGTCAATACGTCGCATCAAATAAATTAAATTTGAAATTGAACCGAGATCTTTACATACAATCACAAAAAAATGGGCATTAATTTTAACAAAAAAGTTAAACTGTTTTTTAATTTTTTTATTTTGAAATGTTATCAGTGAGTTAATTTAACGATTAATAAACAAATTAAATTGAAAAAGGGAAGTGCACACGGGTGTAATGGAAGTTGAATTACATGAAGTGAATACGCACACATATCTATAGAAGAAAATTAAGAGGAAGTTATACACGAGAATTGAAAAGGTAATGCAAATATAGAAGAAAAGTAAAACAAAAAAATGTCCGAGCACATAGAAGGAAAGGTTAAACAGGAAGTGAACGTATAGAATTGAGGTTAAACACGAAGTGAACATATAAAAATTGAGGTTAAATACGAAGTGAGTATATAGAATTGAGGTTAAACAGGAAGTGAGCATACAGAATTGAGGTTAAACAGGAAGTGAGCATATAGAATTGAGGTTAAACAGGAAGTGAGCATATAGAAAGGAAGTTAAACAAAGAATACAAATAAAAATCAGTTTGAAATAGCAAGAAAAAAATGAAAGGAAAATATATAGCATTTTAAATTCAATCGGATGGAAAATATATACATAATAGTTAAGGTTATTTAATAATAAAAAAAAAATTGCTAATTAAGATATGTTAATAGTTGATATTTAATAGTTGTTAGGTTAAAAAAATATATATCTATAATACTTATCTATAAAATACATTCAAATTTATTACTCAGTAATAGTTGGTATATATCTGATCTGATAGTGCTCAGTATTAGAATTGTTATTAATAGAGCAAATATATTTATAAGTTATTTGGCTCAAACTAACAATGCTGACGTTTCAACTCATTGGTTTCATCAAAGTTTATCAGTGTAAGCCAAAAACTAATTATGTGTGTGTAGGGGAAAATATTTAACAGTATAAATAATGTTTCAGAATTTTTTAGATGCGGATTTATTATTTGGATTATTCGAACTACTGTTCTCATCTTCAATGTTATTCTCACAACATTTCAGCCGATGTAACCTCTGACCTTCTTCCGGTGCATCTTGTCTAACTTGGAAATCTGTACAGACCCGTTTCACAACAGATAAAAGTGATAAGTATTAATCAGTTCTAAGTGATAGTCTCTTGGAGGTTGAATGTTTAATCCTCAGTACAAGCGACACTAAGAATACAATTACGAATTACTTAAGACTTCTACCCGGTCATAGCTGATGGAAAGAGAGCAAGCTACCCCAGTGGATTAAATAAAGGGTTTGGTTCGAAATTTCTAACATATTCCAAAATTTGACAACACGCACCTGACGAAGACCGGAGGTTACATCAGCTGAAATGTTGTGAGAATAACACCCAAGACAAGAACAGTAGTCCAAATAATCCAACGTATAAATAATAACTGGAGCAATCTTCTTATTTCAAAAAAGCTATATTCTATTCAGTACAATTTTTACCCCTTTCTTCAGATTTGCAAAATCCATGAGAAAAAAAACTTATTTATTAGGAGACATCTAACATATAAAGCTATCTTGTAGGATTTTCAAAGTTAGACCCAAATAGCATTTAAACTGACAAATAAAATTTTGCTTCTGAGAAGTCAATTTTCATTTGTTATTGTTGTACCATGTTATTGGCAATGTAATAACGTACTGAGCTACAATTTATTTTTTAAACTCCTTAGTCCGGCCCAGATGACTTCTATGAAACATTTTTCAATACTCACCTAAAAATAAAATTCAGCAAGGGGGATAACTCATATTTTTAATTTAATAATATAGTAGATGTTGTCTACCTTACAACTAAAATTTTGTTTTAGAATTTTTTGAGATCTGCATTGATAATTTGTATTATTCAAACTACTGTTCTCATCTTGGATGCTATTCTCACAACGTTTCAACTGATGTAACCTCCGACCTTCTTCAGGTGTATCTTGCCGAACTTGGTAATGTTTCTGTTGAACTCCGGAATCTATGCGGAATTTCGAACAAAATCCTTTATTTCATCCATGGGGGTAGCTTGCTCTCGTTCTGTAAGAAAACAATTATAAATTACTTGAGACATCTACACGATCACGGCTGACGGAACGAGAGCAAGCTACCTCTGTGAATTAAATAAAGGGTTCCGTTCGAAATTCTGTGCAAATTCCCCTGAGTTCGGCAAGATTCACCTGAAGAAGGTCGGAGGTTACAGCGACTGAAATGTTGTAAAAATAACATCCAAGGTGAGAACAGTAGTTCGAATAATCCAAATAATACAACTAAAATTTTATTTCTTTTTCTGTACAATTTTAACAAATGTACCAACAAATAAAAATTAAAAACTTATATTATTTCACCGCATCCCGGGCAATGCCGGATAAGTACAACTAGTAATATATATATATAACAATAATAATAAGCTCGTAATATATATAACAGTAATAATAAGCTAGTTACTAATAAATAAAGTAAAACTATTAAGTCCTTTTACTCTGGCTCTCACTAGTTTTACACTATTTATAATTCGTCTCCAGATAAACAGCTTTTTCTCTTGGCTTTTGTATATTTGATCAAGAAAGTATAAATTTTACCGAAGTGCCAATTGAATTGAATAAAGCCTATTTGATATGAGATGCTTTTCCCAATCATTAGTTTATCATACATGGCTTTTAATTGACAAAACGTTGTCCGTGTTTCTAACATTTGTCTGCGTCATAATATATTACAGAATAGTTGTTGTGCAGTTAGAAAGAATTTGTTTATTTAAAGCATATTATATTAAAGTGTTACACAGGGTGAATAGAATTTCAATTGTCTTGAATTATAAATCGCATTTAAGGTGCAAGGGCAGTAACTCGATTCATACCTTTGTCTTTGTTAATGGCAAAGTCCTTTACCGTAAATGTAATGAAACAAGGACAATGATTTTTGTATCAAAAAGATGATGGAACAATACCCGGATTTTATGTAACCATTAAATCCATGCATCTGCCAGACTGTCTCTCCCAGACCTACTGTCTACTATTGTTGTTTATTATGCTTATATAACACTTGCCCTATGTCATAGCACGTCAGCTCTTTTGATCCACTTTTCCTCAGCTACTAATTGTCCCATTGTCCATTCTGTTTTCGTCAGAATTTATAATCACATTCCTGTTAAAACATTTTGATAATCCAAATTTCTTCTTTGTCCATTGTTTGCCTTATTGAGTTCAATGTTAAAGGAATGTTCTTATTTCCAATCCCTCTCCAAAAATAAATCTTTCAAGTTTTCTTTTTATTATTATTTTTTTATGTACATGGCTTCAAGTTGAGACAACTTTATCCATGTTTTTAACATTTGTCTGCATCATTATATTACAGATGTTCTATGTTTGTTTGATCTGTTGTCAATTCTTTCCAAATTTCATACAAACATTTCTAAGTCAAACTTTAAGGTAAATAAACGTTTTCCAAAGGTCATGTTGTCTTTAACTTTACTTTATTTCTCAAGCTTTTAACTAACTTTAGTTACTTTCTGAAATTTTGGTAAAATTGTAAACATACGTACAGGATGACCCCTCCCCAAAAAATGGCAGCCATGGAATCGTTCATAAGATTCAAAATCCTTTCTGCAATCCAAACATATTTGGTACAAATAAACTTCAATCTATGCCTGACTTGTCCACCAAGTTTTAGTCATGAATGTTCAACAAACTTTGTTTTATTGACGTTCAATCATAATCACACTTACAAACGTGCAAAATTATCAGTAACTTTGACACACTCTCCTCTTGAAACTGCCCTGATTTGAGCTGCGATGGCCATCTTCAGTTCAGGAATAGTTTGAGGATTGTTTTTATAGACATTATTTTTGACATAACCCCACAAATAAAAATTTGAGGGATTATGGTCCAATGAGTGTGAAACCTATTCAGGATCGTATTGCTTACTGATGAAACGATCACTAAATTGGGCCCCATATCATTGAACGGGGATAAAACAAAGATTGTTAAACATTCACAACTGAAACTTAGTGGATGAAGTTAATTTTTACAAAATATGGTTGGATTGAAGAAAGTGTCATGAATTTTATTAACGATTCCATTGATGGCATTTTGGGCGCGTCATCCTGCATTTCAGTATTTTGTTTAATTCAATGTGTTTGAATCTGTATACGTATATAATAATGTTCTGTTCAAATACTATTTTAGAGCACCCTTACGAAGAGATTTTCTTTACTGTGAGAAAAAATAAAGACTGAGAGAGACAAAAAGGAAAGACATCATTTTTTTGTATTTTTTTTTTTTTGTTTGTGAAGCAGGAAAAGATTACCTTTGAGTTATTTTGTTTCTGGAATGATGAAATGATAAAAAAAATAAAACACATTCATGAAAGCAATAAAATAAGAAAAACAAAAACAAAGGCAAAGCCAGAAATAAAAATTAATAAAAAAAGCATTCGTCTGCAAATAATACAAAGCTGAGCAACAAAATAAAAATTTATAAAACAAGTTAGAAGCAGCAGTTTTAAAATTCTACAAAGAAACTGTCATTATTCAAGGAGGGCTCTTTTATTTATTTTTTTTTTAAACTACTATCCTCATTATTATTTATGATTCACGAATGGGTTTCCTTCTCTTGGTGATGGTTGTCGAATTTTATATGACTTATCAGTGTGGCTAAATGTAGCAAACATATCAACCCCGACACAAGATCACTTCCAACCACAACCAATAATGTCAAATCTCTTACCATCTGAGCTAACAAGTCTACTACAGGAAATGATATGACTTAAATATTTATTTTTTCTTTACTACTATCAGGGTAACCATTTATGAAGGCCGAGAGCCACTCAAGGATAAGGGTTAATGAGACGAAAATGATTGCCAGCCAAAAGATGAGGAACACTATGGGAATACTAACATTGATCAATGGTAGGAATTACGTTTGATTGCTTTATGACAAGAATTTGTTGACATTGATTTGAAGACGACTAAGTTGTAATAAGCAGGGAAGCAGTTTCGCAGCAATGTGTTCCACAGGTGGAAAGATCTATCCATGGAAATTCTGCTTGACGCTAGGTATACTACATTTGTTTACAATTACAATACTGGTAACCTAGAGAACTCGATTCTTTTTACAAAAGAGTATTGGATTATGCTAAGTTGAAACCATCATTTCCTCTATCAGAGAGCTCCAGCTAAAGATGAGTGTATATATATATATATATAAAATATTGTCATTCAGAGAGCTGTTTCATCATTTTATGACTCATCAGTGTAGCTAGACATAGCAAGCGTACCAACCCCGAGATTCGAAACCTGGATGGCAGATCACTTCCAACCGTTAACAGTGATGTAGGATGTCTTACCATCCGAGAAACCATCTCACTACAAGAGTGGATCAAAGTTAATGCTGTCATTTCACCCACTTTTTTCTTCCAGCATTTTAGGAACCGTTATGCAATTTGAACCAAACCCTTTTGCTGTAGATAAAGTACTGACACCCCCTTCCTTATACAATGAACTATCCCGAGTAGCATATCAGCAATGGTAGTACGAGTACAGCTGGACCGTTTCCCGTATGCATTACAAACCAGTTACCTGACTTGTAACTACCTATTTGATTGTTCACTTACAGCAATAAACTCTTTTATATTTGTATGCTGGTCATTTAAATTATTATGAAATACCTTCGGATAACGTTACAAAATCTTTATTGGAGCCCTGGGGGATACACTGATCGCATTCAATTTTGCAGGATGTGACATAGTTTTAGTTAACTTGCTAAATCATTTTGCTGCCTTTACTCAGAATTGAACTCTCAACCTCAAGATAATCTGTACATTTCAACTAATGTCTAAATGATCTTGAGGTTCTGTGTTCAATCCTGAGTAAAGGCAGCAAGATGATTTAACAAGTTAACTAAAACAATGTCACAAGGCTTACAAAATGGAATGTGAACAGTCTATCTACATGGTTCCAATAATAGGTTGGGTTATAAATTCAATGATATTTCCTGAGTTCGACACAAGGCACCTGAAAAAGGTCAGAACAAACGTCCGAAACATTGTGATAACAACAACCAAGATGAGGAAACCAGTTGAAAAATCATAAAAAAATAATGAAAATTTCTCATACCTAAAATACAAATAAATAATATCCTCATTCTTGTTGTTTTTATTGCTGTTGTATTATGTTGCCTTTCTTTATTTAGTTAATAACTTATCAAAATTTTTTTTACTTTGGTTGATGATTGTTGGTTATTAAATTTATTGATAGAATTAAGAAAAAATGTATACAGGGAATACAAGATGGAAAAAATAGGAGGAGAGGTAAAATTGATACAAAGAGATTTGGTTGTTTTGTTTTACAGCACATCAATCCTTTTCGGGTTATTTAATGCCGAATCAGGTCATTTTGGTAAAAGCTTTTATGTTTTAAGTTTTTTATATCTTAAAATATTTATTCATAGTGTTTGGTTTGGTTGTTTTGTTTTATGGCATATCAACCCTTTCGGGTTATCTAATGTTGAATCAGGTCATTTTGGTAAAAGTTTTTATGCTTCAATTTTTTTATATCTTAAAATATTTATTCATGGTGTTTGGTTTGGTTGTTTTGTAGAGGAAAAATGTTGTTTCTGTTTTTTAGCTTTGCAGACCATGATTGAGTTGTGCAAAGGGAAAGGAAAAAAAAACAACAACATCAATGTTTGGTGCATTTTAAGTCAGAAAGCTGGTATCTTCAGACAGCCTGATCTGGTAACACCAGGATAGAAAGAGGAGGGAAAATTTAAAAACAAAAACTTAAAAGGAGGTAAAAACAAAATTAGGAAAAGATAGAAAAAAAAAATTGGGGGGGGGGGGATAAAAAGGAAATAGTTTAGAAAAGAGGGAAAAGTATAAAAAAAACTCTTCCAAAAATTTTTTTTAACATTTCTTTTTAATTTTATAGTCGAAAAAGATCATAGAAAACAGCTATCAAAATATTGTAAAAAACAAAAAAAACAACAAAGATGAGGATACCAGTTAAACTAACTTGTGGTAAAAAAAGCAGCAAGTAGTAATCAGGCACAAAAACTAACAATCTAAAAAGGAGGGGGGAAATGAAGTGTACATACACATATATATATATATATATATATATATATATATATATATATATATATATATATATATAGATAGATAGATAGATATATACTAATAATATATACTATCTAAAGTATATGACAAAAAGATACATGAAATAATTAAAAATAAATAAAATGCCAAAATGAGAAAAATTTAACAATTAAAAAAATTTTTTTTTGAAGTTGAAAACTATATGCAACATCTTGTCATTATCTATCGGCCAGTATAGTCAAATTTTGGTTGATGTACTCTCTGGCCTTCTTCAAGCCTCTAGTATAATCTACTCTACTATCACCTGAAGAAGGTCAAAGAATGATGTAATGATGATAACCAAAAATGATATCAGTATTTGAAAATATTTAAAACATGAAGTGGTGTTATTTACATGATGTGAACTATTAACCTCAATGTGGCTGTTATATATGAAAATGCTTGGATTCTCAGTTAACCATTCCCATAAGGTTACCGAGTGGAGAGTCCAACAGTTGAAACTTTGTGTATATACAGGTTGACCCACTCCCAAAATGCCATCCATGAAATCATTAATAAAATTCAGAATCCTTTCTGTAATCCACCTATATTTGGTACAAATAAATTTCAGTCTATGCCTGACTAGTCCACCAAGTTTCAGTCATAAATACCCAACAGTCTTTGTTTTATTACTGTTCAATGATAAGCACACCTGAATATGACATGCAAAATTGTTAATAACTCTGACACACTCCTTTTTTGGCTCTGCTCTGATTTTTACTGTGATGGCCCTATTCAGTTCAGGAAAATCTGGAGATTGTTTTGATAGACATTAACTTTGAGATAATCCCACAGATATAAATCTGATGGATGAGGGGAGAGGGGATTAAGGTCCAGTGAATGTGAAGCCCATTAACGATCACGCAATTGTTTCCACATATCATTGAACAGCAATAAAACGAAGACTGTTGAACATTCATGATTGAAACTTGGTGGACAAGTCAGGCATAGATTTAAGTTTATTTGTATCAAATACAATAGTTGAGTTGCAGAAAGGATTGTGAATTTTATTAACGATTCCATGGGTGGCATTTTTCAGAGTTCATCCTGTATAACAACCACAATGAGAATAACAGTTGAAATAATGTAAATAATTCACATGAAAAATCAGTAATAATGAATGTTAACTTTTAAAACTACGAAAATCTTATGGGAAATTAAGCTTCGAATGATTTGAGTGCTGAAACAGTGCAAAAAAATCATCATTACAAAAAAATAAACAGCCAAAAAATTTTCTAAAGTGAATCAAACTAAATAATTCCACCAGTGCAAAAGTAAAAACGTGTGAAATCTTTGTTGCATCAAAATGTTTAACAAAATCGATTATATCTGTCTTCATAAGATTTTTAAAATCAGCAGAAATTAACTGTAGAAATAATTTAATTAGAAAACATTTGATTTAATTTTTAATTCAGTATTTTATTGTATAATTTAATTAATATTTATTTAATCCTCCACTCTATAATAAAGAGCAATGTGTATTTATTTGTGTATATGTGTGTACATGTATATATAAATACATATATAATTTAGTGAACACTCTACATTATTATGATCATCCATCGGTACCTTCGGTTTCATGGAAACACTGGAAACTAAACCCATCAGCCCATGTAATGATAGTGATTACCATTGTGAGTCACACTATACACATTTGATATCTTTAACCCTGCGGGTTGAGTTTCCAGTGTGAAACCGAAGGTATGATCATTATAATGTATAGTGTCCATTGAATAAAAATATATATATGCTCTTGCACAAGTAATTGAGCATGCTTGTTAATTCTCCTATAACACTAAATTATATGTCTATGTATTTCTCTTACTGGACAAATCCATTTCAAAGAAGAATTGAGAATGCAAATCCATTTCGATAATGAAACGTATTCTATATTTTTTTTCTTTTTGCCTTTTTTTTTTCGTGCGAACACAGGAAGGAATTTTTTTGTCCGTCATTCGTATTTAATATTTATCTAATATTTTAATTCATATTTAATATTTTTCTAATACTGGCTGGAGGAATAACTCAAAATAGTCATGACTTTCAGGAACATTTTTTCATGCTCAGAATTGTTGAAACAGAATGGTCTCCATCCTCTAAAACCTGTATGCTTACCGAAATACACCAAACCTATACTTGATGTGCACCCTGCACTTTTGATGAGCTGTAGTGCACCTGAACACTGTACACTTTGATTTTAATATTATATAAGAGTAATAAGATTAATAATATAGAGTTATCTCCCTTGCATAATTTTTCCATTACCAACAACTTGAGTATATAGCACTAATATCAACCTCAACGAAGCACATAATTATCGTGTTGACCTGAACCATTAACCTGTAACATTAACCTGTAACAATTTTTAAAAACTTATTTCAATCTTCATTAATTAGTTAAAATATAAGGGAAGATAATTTAATATTTGCACAAAAATTGGCCACGACAAACAAATCAAGATCTAACACTATAGAGTTATCTCCCTTCCAACGATAATGTATTAAAACAAAATCTGTATTTATTAATCTCGCGTTTGTGTGCACGTGTTTTTCTCGTTTTAACGTAACTTTTATGATTTCATATTGAATTACTTTTTTATTATTATTAACTATAAATCAAATATTTATTGAAATCAAAAATGCAATAGCGTAAAATAAAATTTAAACAATCCTATTTAAAAAAAATTCAATTATGGAATTAAATGTACCAAAACGCATTTCGTGTTTTTTACTAATGCATCACAACTTATCAAGGCCGGGGACCACTCGAGGATAAGGGTTAAAGAGATCGTCAGTAGGACAATGATCGCCACCACGAGAGAACCAGAAAAAATGGGAAGAATAAGAAGATTACTTAAGAGAAATTGATTATCCAAGTATTTGTTTAGATTAGACTTGAAGACGACCATGTTGTAGTCAGTTGGAAAGCAGTATCATGGTATCTTGTTTCACAGATGGGATGTTCTTGGGAAGAAACTTTGTTCAAGGAAGTATCGTTTTTTTTGGTAAAGAGAGAGAGAGAGATGAAAGTTCTTTGTTGTGGTTGTAGCTATACATGTTCTTGCTGTGAATATCTTACAGGGAGGGGACCAGGGATTGGAGCTCAGTCAAGCACCTATCATGAACATAATTATAGAGTAGAGAGAGACTAGCAACATTTATTCAATGAGAACGAGGATGGAGGGACGAGAAAAGATCATCCCCACTTGATTCCATAGTCGATTTTGTACACTATCGAGACAGGAACGAGTGCTCCGAGCGGCACCTCCCCAGATATGACAGCAGTACTTCATCTTAGGGTGTATCTGGCTCTTATACATAGAAGATTGTGTCAGGGGTGAGGTACTTTCTGGAGCAGTAGAATGATCCAACCATTTTCTAGCAACCTAAGCAACAGATTTAATGTAAGTCTTCCATTTCAGGTCTAGAGCGAAAGTCAACCCTAGAAGGTTAAAGAAGGGGCCTTCCTTTCCTCAAAGAGAGAACCATTCATTTTGACTGGGGAGAAGTGAGGATCCGAGTGTTGGTGGTTAAAAGAGAGAAGCTTGGTCTTAAAGGCGTTAAAAGTAGCAAGCCACTTTTTCTCCATTGCCCCACGTGCTCAAATTCAGAAGAGAGGGAGTCAGAAACATCTTGATCATCAATGCGCTTCAGAGTAGTGTGATAAATAGTTGTCGTCTGCATAGATGTCAACAAATATGTTGTCTATATGTAATGTCAGCCTTGTGAGTGAGCTAGGTGGAGAAGAGAGTGAATATTAATTAAGCTCGGAATAAGATTTTCTACGTTTTAGTTTACAATTTTCGATTTCACTAAATATTCCATCAATAGTAAATAAAAAAAATCATTCAATCGAGAATACACACACATAAATAAAGTTTTCTCAGAATTTTATTAATTCGCGTTTTTGAGAGTTTGCTTGAAGCATTATGTACATTGTAAAAAGCATTGTATTGAAAACTATTACAATGCTTGTATTTAATACGTTAAATACAATTATAAAATCAAATTTATATTTAACACATAATAGATACGTAATGTAATAGCCCCCAATACAATACCTTTTATATTAATATTTTTATTCTTATCTTTTGAATGGTCTGTTTTGAAAACTTTTGAAAAAAACAATAATATAGAAAATATAAAATTGAGAATTTCTTGTCATTATCTATTTGTTTTCGGAGTTAATGAAAATGCGAGAATTTCTGAATTTAAAAGCAGACTAAAAAAGCAAATCCTAAATTTCTTGAGGTTTTTGAACAATTTTAAAATTTTGGAAAGACTTTTGATGCAACAAAGCTAATTTAAAAAAAACTAGCATTTATTAAAAAACAAACAAAAACAATATTTGTGTTTTTGGTGAAAAACAAAAATAAGCAAGTAATTACATGCTTTTAATGCTAACAGATTTTCAATGACAAAATTAACTTTTTAAGTGCCTAACATAAGAAAGTCATTTTCTAGATGTGTCTTTTTGGGGGGGGGGGGGGGCTGTGCCAAATACAATTCCTAACAAAAAGGAAACCGAAATATTTTTTTATGCTACATTTTTCTCAGTTTCAAAAGAAAAATAGTAAAGAAAATACTGCATTTGATGGCTAATGTTATTTCAAAATAAGAGTCATTTCACAAAGGTCTTTGTGTTGTCTCAGTCATATTGTTATGTGTATTTATAGCAGAGACTTTTCTTGCATATAAATCTTCATTCAGAGATTTTAAAAAGGCTTTATAAAGATACTCATATATTTGAAACACTGACAGGAAGACTTTAAGCATGACTAAACATTATGTAAAGGAGCAGAAAAGTTAAGACATGCACAAACCATTACGCAAATCTAAGTTAAAGAAAATGACCTTCAACATCAATTTTAATGGTTAAATGAATGTAAGTAACATAAACATTTTTTTGCAGTTAATATTTAACACGTTTGCATAGGTAGGTTGTGACATATGAGATCGGTTTTATAAGGGAAACTCATCGCATTCCAACAGTCAATTGTCTTTTCAGAAAATATAATTTATATATATTTTTGAAGCTTGCATCTGTCAAAAATAGATTTTAAATCTAAAATTAAAATAGCTGTATTCTCTTTTGAAAGTAGGTGTATTCCCCAAATATAATTTAATAAATTCATTGACAAATTCATTAAAAACATCAAACACATATTTGGTTAGCTTCCAAGTCTTACCATTCGAAATGCTAACGGCATCCCCTGCTCATCAACTGGACCAATGCCTTCATATTTCTTTACTTTAGTTTCAATAACTTTGCTCGTCGTCGTCTTCTGCTCGGTGGGCATTGCATAGAAACTGTCTGTATGCTTCATGTTGCCTTCGACCGTGTCCTTGCTGCCGAGGTACATGGCGCCTTTTGGGATTTCACCAGCTGAAAAAAGAAAGACGACACAATGAAGAGAAGTTTTCAAAGAATTAAAACGAAAACAAAAGACACGATTGGATAACATTTGATCTGGTGAAAATGGAGAACATATAATTGTATTAACTCTACAAAAATGAAAAAAAAAACTTGTTTCAATTGTGATATAAATTGAATTACTTCAAATTTAAGTCTCTGAAGCAAAGTATTTTCCATAAAATGTTTAGGATCAAACCTGAAAATCATCATAATATTCGGTTTAACGTCCGTTTTATATGCTGGCATGTGTTGGATGGCTTTAAAAAGAATGACTTCTAAAGTAACTTATCTTTATTTATCCCTCAGGTTCATTTTTATCACTTCCTCCCAGGTTTCCCTTGTGAACTGAACCTGCTATCTCAACTGTTCTACATCTAACCCAAGAACTCTCATCCATTCTTTAAACGTGACCATACCATCAAAGTCGACTCTTCTGCACACGTCTTCTTATACTGTCTAAATTTAATCTTCCTCTGAGGATATCAGAACTAAGTCTGTCTTTAAGACTCACATTACACATTCATCATATCATTCTCATATCATTTCTCTCCATGCAACGCATGTCCTCAACCGTCACTGGCCAGGTTTCACTTCCATAAATCATCATACTGTGTACAAATGTCTGATAGACTCTTCCCTTGATCGACAGTGGTAACACTCTGCTGTTTAATAAAGACAGAAGTTTTCTGAACTTACTCCATTCACTCTTAATTCTTGCAATCACACGAGCACCTGCTCCACCCTGTGCTCCAATGATGTCACTAAGGTAACAAAATATGAATATAAAATTAGATTTAGCTGTTATACAGGATGGAGTATAAAGATCTCCCTTATTTTGAGTGGGTACCGTGTTGTTGTCTAGTGACAGTAAAGAGATGGGGCAAGTTTTAATCAGTAGGCTAGGCTCTATCATTTTTTTTTCATCAATTACAGGGTGACTCAAAAAATGCCACCCATGGAATCGTTAATAAAATTCACAATCCTTTCTGCAATCCAACCGTATTTGGTACAAATAAACTTTAGTCTAGGCCTGACTTGTCCACCAAGTTTCAGTGATGAATATCGAACAGTCTGTTTTATTACCACTCAAGGGTATGGGGGCACTTTGGTGACCATCTCCTCGCCAGATCATAAACACCCTAGATTTTTATCCGTGGGGTTATCTAAAGGATAATGTCTATCCAAACACTTCCATCACTATTCTTGAACTGAAGAGAGCCATCACAGCCCAAATCAGGCCAGTGCCAAGAGGTAAGTGTGCCAAAGTTATTGACAATTTTGTACATCATATCCACGTGTGCATATTATTGAACAGTGATTGTTCAATATTCAATACTGAAACTAGGTGGACAAGTCAGGCATAAACTGAAGTTTATTTGTACCATATATAGTGGGATTGCAGAAAGGATTGTGAATTTCCTTGGATGAGTGGTCATTTTTTTTTTAGTCACCCTGTAGAAACTAGCTTAGAAGATGCAGATAAGACAACCATCTTGAATAGTGTTGTCAATTATAGGTACCAAAAACTTGTCATGAAAATTGGAAGATTATTCTGGAGAAAGAAAAGGAGTAGGAAGAAAATTTAAAGATTATTGAGGGCATTGGAAATTTGTGTTACAGAAAACGGATGGGGAAGTTGGGTATTGCAACACTTTTAGAACGTGAGATGATCTAGTTGAATTCTTTCAAATTTTAAAGAGAAAACAAGTAAAGTGTAGTATCTGTTCTGATACTACATTTCATCTTTTTTGTCTTCTGCCCATAAAAAAGAAATCATTCTAGACTGAAGCAATTTAAATTTTTATTTTTGTTCCAATCCAGAGTTCCCCCTTTTGTAGAGCTGGATTTTCCCCACATTAAAACATCGACCTTGTGTCTAATTCTGTCCTCGTGGGAGGCAAGTAAATAGGAACAACTATGAACAATTCTTTTCAGAAATAAATTTAGATATGCATTTTTTTTAAAAATATTTACAAATACACAAATATTTCATGAACCAATAATTATTGATGCGATTCTTCTTGAAAGGTTCATTACATACATTTTTAATCAAAATAGTTCCTTTTTATACTAAATATGAGTTAATCAACGTTTGTTTCCCTAAAGCCTTTTTCCATATATACGAATATGGTTGTGAGCCAATGGGTTATACAAACGTCTAGTTACATACAAAAAAAAAACACATTTGAAAGTTGAACAAGTTCACTTTTGTGATGTTGGTTTGCCTGTTTTTAAACAGAAAGAACATTCATAAAACGTTACCAACTGAAAGACAAAAATATGCACAAAAAAAAAAAGAAAAAAAAAGAAAAAAAGCCAGTGTATGAATTTATTAGAGAGCATTCATTAAGACCAAGCTAAGCATTTAGCAAGTTAGACAGGGAGTTTTGTGGTGCTGCGGAATTGAAGTGTATAAAACAAAGATGGACGACATGAATTTGACTGAATGAGTGATGGATGATAAATGATGATTATTATGGTAGTGTTGAGTTATTCTGCTTCTTGGTGTGGGTGAGGTCGTAGTGGCTGCGAGAGGGGGTCAACAGACCACACCCATTCAGTTGGAGGAGAGGCCACGTCCAGCCCATGATAGGGGAAAAGCAGGTCACACTCAGGAGGAGGACAACAGATCACAGACAACATGAGGAGGCAACAGGCCTCACCCAACAAAGGGAGGGTATAACAGGCCACACCCAGCAATTTCATCTTCAACTGCTTACCTAAATAATACACTTTGTCAGCAAGTTAGTGGACACAAAACAATCACATCTCAGAAGAAAAAATAGGATGGAATTAAATTTTTCTCACAAAAGAAAATGTGTAAACATTTTTAATGAACTGAATCCCTTATTGTTTTTAAACTAAACCCTTTATTTTAATCCATGGACGACGAATGGACACGGACGATGACTAAGTGGCTACTGATCGATATCAAGTGCCCACTCGGTAGGTGTTAGGGGTCTGACAACAAGCCATGCCCAACCATTTCATTTCTGAACTGCTTACCTAAATTATGAACTTTGCCAGCAAGATAGTGGAGACATAACAATCACACCTCACCCCAAAAAGAATAGAATGAAATAAAAAATTTCTCACAAAAATGTCTAACAATTTTTAACATACTGAACCCTTTAGTTTTCGAACTGAACCCTTTATTTAATCCACAGACGACCGATGTACATAGACGTTGACCGAGTGGCTGCCAATCGATATCAAACATCTACTCGGTCGATCGGTAACAAAGTGGAATGATTCACTGTGACAAAGGTCTTGGATCAAAGTGGATGAGCTGGCTCAAGACAGACAGTAGTCCCAGACTGTTTTGTTTTAATCTGTTAAGACCAGATACTGGCTGACGATGACAGCAGGAATAGAGGAATTAATTATGATTTTAAAATAAACTTTTAGAATTTACATGATAATACTTTCTCTTTTTTTAAAACTGTGTCGATTCAAAGTCAGGAATTAACATGATCTCTCATCTTCAGTTTTTCTACAGTCGTAGCCATTGACAAAGACATTATGTAGAGGATGACATCTATTTGCGATTGTCAGTCTGCAAATTGTGACGATTTTAGTTTTGGAAGGTGTCTTCGTCCTCCTACATATAGCACCTGATAGTCCCAAATGGTCTCTCATCTATTATTCACAGGGCTCAACATCGCTTAAGTTCGGGAATCTAATTGGAACCAGTGTTTACACGTGACTATAGCATGAAAATAGCCGACCTTATTCTCGTATATTTTATTTTATTTTTTTTACTTCTTTCACACATTGGCCAAAAAGACCCTTCGAAACATCCTTTCGCCAAAATATCCGTTAGCCAAAACGTCCTCGATTTTAGTTATCTATTTTTATAATTTCACTTCTTTTTTTTCTCTGTCATTATCTTGTGGTTGCTTGTTCTTAAGTAAACAATAACAGAAAATGGAAAGATACAACAAAGAGGCAGAGATTAATGACTCTGCAAAAAAAAAAAAAAAGAAGCATTTGACAAGGAGAGAAAAGACGAAGACTGTAAGACGGACTCTCTCGGCGGCTTTCTCTCCGCAATGAAAATACTAGTAATTAAAATAGAAAATCATTATTACTTCCAAGGAGATTAGGACCAGCATTCCCACTCAGTTGTGTGAACTTGTACATGCAGACTATTTTGAAACCTGTACATAAAAATTTAGATACCCAAAAGAACCTAGATATCAGTGGTTCATAACCTTTTTTCAATGACCCCCCCCCCTTTCAACTAACCCATAATTTTTGCTATTCCGTTATCAAATGTTTATTTTCAAGCAGCACACGGAGAAGAAAATGAAAATATTTCAATCAAAACTTTTATTATTTTTATTATTCAGTTGACTATTCAGAACTTAGTTGTTATTTTTATAACACTCAATCAAAACATTTCATAAAATACTTAAACCTGGCTTTGCCATGTTATACTTTTGCCTCATCTTGTTCTACGTTTGACTTGCTTTGCCATACTTTGGTCTTGCCTTATACTCCACAATACATTCGCCATACTTTTGACTTAACTTACTATACTTTGCTTTAGTTTTGCCTTGCCTTATATTTTTTTATTTGCTTTGCTATACTCTGGTCTTTTCTTGTCATACGTTTTAATTGCCTTACTACTCTTGCCTTGCCTCGTTATACTTTCTTATAATTTTGCTCTCTTGTCTAGTGATTATCGTCTACAAAACATTTAGGAATAGTGTTTTATTAGATTTTATTTCAATTTTGTAAAATCATGTCCGTTTTCTTAAATATATCAAAACGTTGTCAGTACAGGGTGACCCCAAAAAAAACGGACCCCCGTGTACACTTTATGTCATATCTCCTTTATTCACCTATTGCCCTTATTTTACAGGACATGGCAGAATAAACGACCGTGAGTACACCAAGACCTCAGTGGGAGCTGGGACAAAGAATACACTGTGTTAAATTTTACTACAAGACAGGCTCGTTTAAGAAAACCCAGGACAGGTTCATGCATCAGTTCGAATGTGAAAAGGCTCCATCCAAAAGCAGAATTCAGAACTGGGTGGACCACTTTGAGAAGTATGAGACCGTGGAGAACCTCAACGCTGCCAGTGAGAACCGTCCAAGCCACTCGAGACGTCCCAAGAAGCGGACAGACGAGCTGGTCGAAAGTGTGAGAGAGTCTCTCCAGGAGAGTCCGAAACGCTCTGTGCGTAAGCGAAGTCAGTCCCTCGGTATCTCCCGTGAGACTTGTACTGGTGAACGATATCAGGGCTTACCCATACAGAATACAGACGCTGCAGACCCTTACAGCCTCAGACAAGAAGCAGAGGAGCGCTATGGCAGTCAAGATGCTCGATAAGATCGAGGAGACACCAGATTTCCTTAACCTCCTTTGGACCTCAGATGAAGCCCACTTCCATCTTGACGGAAAGGCGAACTCCAAGACAAATGTCTTCTGGGGGTCCTCCAGACCCAATTACGTAGCCACCAAGCCCCTGCACTCTCCTAAGTGCACGGTGTGGGCTGCAATCTCGGTCAGAGGCATCATCGGACCAATCTTCATCGAAGAATCTGGCGCAGCAGTGACAGTCACTAAGGAGCGGTAAGTGGAGGTCCTCAAAACCTTCAAGAGTGAGCTCCAGACCCTCTACCCGTCACTCATGAGCAAGTTCTGGTTCCAGCAAGACGGAGCAAGTTCTCACACCTCAAACATGTCCCGAGATTGGCTGAAAGAGAACTTCGGAGGCCGAGTGATCAGTCTCAAGACTAATTTTGAGTGACCATCTCATAGCCAGGACCTAAGGCCCCCAGATTTTTTCCTTTGGAACTATCTTAAGGACAGAGTGTACGCAGGGAAACCCAGAACCATCACGGAACTCAAGGAAGCCATCAGGGAGGAGATGAGAGCCATTCCCAATTCAGTCTGTAAGAACGTCATGGACAGCTTCGTTCTGCGCCTCAAGAAATGCACGGAGCTAAATGAAGGCCATCTAGAACACATGCTGTAGAACGGAGAAAAAAAGGCCAAAGACCCTAGTGTTTTGATGTGATGTTTTGAATATAATAAACTAGTTATGACCAAAAATTCATTTCATTCGGACGAAACACTAAGAAACGGGGCCTAATTAGAGTTGGGGCCCGTTTTTGGGGGGGTCACCCTGTATTCCACAAAATTTTAGTGAAATGCAAGCAGTAGTACTTCAAAAAAAAGTATGGGTAAAGTTTCCATCAAATATTTCGTAGAGATTCAAACGAAATAACCCAAATAATTAAACAAAATTAAAATAATCTTTTGAAATCCAAAAAGTCTTTATTATTTCCTAATAAAACAATATTCTACAAAGGATGCTAGTACAATTTGGCACTCAGTATAAGAGTCTGTACTTCCTGTGTGAATTTTCCATAATGTTTATTTTGTAAAGTGATGACTTAATAGAAGGAGGTGTAGAGTGGATCTTCATAGATTTTGATTGATTTGTGTTTTAACATTAACAGAATTTCTGCTATATTGCTTTTGAACCATTTCAAATTGAAAACCCAATTAAAAATATACAAGCAAATGACAAACAATAAATAACAGACAATGTTTTGTCTGATTTGAGGGGAGGTTCAATCATTAGTTACATTGTTTGTCTTCAGACTTGTCCTCATCAATATCGATATTTATACAACGTTTCAGACGATGCGGACTTTGGCCTTCTTCATGTGCATTGTTTATTTATATAGTGATGTTTCATCTGTATTTAAAGATGATGCACACTCTCTGATCTCCATATATCTATGGATATGCTACAGGCTTCCTTCTCTACAGAAACACTAGAGGCTTAGAGTCGATGGAAATTGCTTTATATTTCATCCTACAATATTAATACTTATCTACTGTATAAATATGTAATTAAATTTAAACAATTTTAGACATTTTTTTAACATTTTAGACATTTTTGAAAAACAAAAACAATGTAGATGTTTTTTTAAAATAAATTTATTTTTAAAGACTTTCGACATATACTCCCTTCTCAAAAGTATTGACATTTTTTTTCTTATTTTAATCCTTCTTGCTGATTAGCCTTTCAAAGACAGAAGCCTGTTCAATAGAATCAATGGTCAAGGTTTGAATGTCAGTGGGTGTATCATGTAGCTGCATGTTTTGAGATAATGAAAATATTCACACTTTTGAAACATTGCTTGATAATTGAATACCACTTTAGAAAACCAAATAAACAATATAGTTTAAAAAAAAAAAATTATTCATTTTAAACACTTGAGCTTTCGACGTAAAACGCCCTTCTCAAAAGTATAGAAATTTATTTTTCACGTTTTAATCGTTCTTTATTAGATTTTAGAAACTAAAACTCATGTCATTTTTTATTTTAACATTCTTTGCTCCAAATAAATTGAAAAAAAAAAAAAACAAGCAAAAAACAATTATCCGTTTATTAGTGCCTACCTCATGTATTGCCTTGTTCTTTTCTGGTTATATTGTCTTCTGATCTATATAATAATACACTAAGGCAATTTAATATTCATACGTACGTTATCATCTCCACCTCTTTTTAAAAAGATGGGACCGCCTCATGGCTGAAAATGCAATGCAAGAAAAGTCATTTTTAAAATTTCATTCGATGTTGCTGTTATATCGAACACAAAACCCGAACGAAAATACACTTTCTTAGCCCTCAGACTTGGATCAAAGTGTAGTGTCTGTTCTGTACAAACAGTGTACAATAATATAGTGGGGTCCGTGCTCAGGCTGGACGTCCATAGTATGGAAACATGTCGCAAACTCCTACAAGAATTTTAGAGATAAACGCCTATAACCAGATATATTCTGAAACTACATTACAGAAGGATACAACTGTAGAATTTCCACAGGTCCCACTAGTCATTTAATAATATCGCTATCATCATTCAATTCCTACATAAATCTCATTAACACCATTCTTGCATTTGCTTCTTCTTTTCTGGTCATATTGTTTTCTGAATATTTGATAATATTGCTAATGTCACTCATTGAATTTAGTATTACTCTACCTCCTTAACATAAGTATCATATTTTCTTCATTATAAATTGATAATTTTATATTATACATCACCATCATCATATTCGGTTTAACATCTGTTTTACATGTGTTGGACGGCTTTTAGAAATTAACTTCCAAACTAATCTTTCTCTAGCAAAGTCTTTATTTATTCATCTTTCTCTCAAATGATAACACTTCCTCTTATATTTTGCTGACCGTGCTACCTCAACTGTTCCAGATCTACTAGCCCAAGAACTTTCATCCAGTCTTTCAATGTGAACAAATCAATGTAGTCTCCTGTTCTGCACACATCTCCTTATAATGTCCAGATAAAATTTTTCGTCTGGGGTTATCAGATCTAAGCATGCTTACTATATTAAAACAATTTGTTTTTGTTCTTTTTTTTTTTACGTAAAAAATGATCTTTTTTAATAGCATCCAAGGGTCGATTAAAAAATTAACCAACTTTTAATATAAGAAGATTTTGTCTTCCATTTTCGTGCATTAAATCAAAAGTTTTAATATAAACTGAGGCAACAAAAGAGTATTCAGAAACAGATTGAGGTCAGAAGAAGATTCATAAACCATTCTAGGATGCCATTTGAAAGAGCTCTCATAAATCAGCCAATCGTGTGTCTGCTATCAAGATAACACAGAAAGCAGTCATTCTGAAATGGGAGTCAACCAATAGAAAAAAATCATTTTTTCCTCTGCTTTGAATCTGTGACAGAAAGAAAGCTTACACATATTTTATTCTTATCCAAACTTCTTACCAAACAATGTCTTATCTCATCCATTAGTATTATCTGTTGTTTGCCGAGCAAATTGTATAAGTAATTGCTTACTTTTGTTGCTTGAAATTTATAGACATATGCAAATCGTCTGCAGAAATTGTAAAAGGATTTTGTTGCCAATATCAACTCCGTGCATTTGTTACGTTGTCAGGTTTTCTTCTGCGTGCCATTGAATTATGACATGAACGTTTTATCCATCCAATGCATGCCAGCATATAAAATGGACGTTTAACTGAATATGATGCTGATTACGTTGATTTAGGGTTTAGAATTAACCCTATCCTCCTCAGGTTTTCTAGTGCATTGTCTCTCATTTTGGACTTTGCATTTCTAAGAAGCATGGCTGAGATGACTAGGGTGGTAGTTAAAGTATGCATGTTAGATTGAGGTTCAGAGTCCAATCCTTATAAAAGGCAAAAAAATGATTTAGCAATCAGATATGTCAGATACGCAATAAGATGGGGTACTACTGCCACTTCTTGACTTTGCAATCTAGTGGTGGATAATCTCTTCTATTTTCTACAGCTTTTTTTTCTCACAGAAGAGATGTTGCTAGTCTTTCTCTACTCTACGTTATTTCCATAGAATGTGCTTGACTGAGTTCTAATCTCAATAATAAGTAATAAATGCACTTAGTTTTATATATCTATATCTATCTATAGAATTATTCCTTATAAATATTTATTATCCACAGACATATGTTTCATGTTCCCTAACAATCATCAGTGTGCTATGAAAGCCATATTAAATATGAGAGAAATAAACCTTATATTTTCTTTATGAATATATTAAGTCTGAGAAAGTGTTCGACTTGAACAGAGCTATATATATATATATATATGTGTGTGTGTGTTTTTACAAAGAATATATATTATTTAAAAACAGAGTCCTTATAATATCTGAAATGTTTCCAATTGTAAGCTCAATGAAGCTGTATTACTAGATTCAGAGCATATATATCGTATATTTGCAGTCCATAGACCATGGAGAATTAATCCAAAAACCATAAGTTTCATTAGTTTTTACAGTTTCTTTATTTCTTTACTTCGATGAGAGTTTTTATTTTTTTCCTTAATTTACACACAAAAAAGTAATTTATTCAAGTTTAATAATCATCCCTTATGCGCACTTCACAGCAAAAATCGGATAAGTGAATTTTTTTGTCTAATCTTGTCAATCATCAGAGAGTGACACTATATATTGTTGAATCGTGAAATAGCATGTTATATCAGAAACACAAAAGAGGAAAAAAGTATGGTGGAATTTGCAGATTGAGTCCTGATAAAAATTTGACTTTGTGTTTTTGATATAATATGCTATTCCGCGATTCAACAATATATACTGCTACTCAGTAAAGATTGGACTAAAAAATAAACTTTATATATATAGTAATAAGTAGAAATACTACATATCTAGACGAGATGAAGTTTAAAGCTCCCAAAATTCATACTAAAATTGTCCACATAGATCCATGGTACAATGGTTAAAGACGTTGATTAACAATCAATTCTAAATGACAGTCTTCTGGGGGGTGAAGGTTAAAATCCTTACAACAGGCGATAATAATTAAGAAAAACATAATTAACACTTCTACCCGATCATGGCTGATGAAACAAGAACAATCTACCAATATTGAGACAGTCTGTTGATTCTTTGGAAATTAAAAAATCTAACTAAAACTCTTACTCCTAGCATTCTTACGAGTCTGACCCATACAGACTGCCACCCTAATCGCAACTATGATGAAGATCACAGTAGGAATCATGTAAATAATGACATCTCATTTGAGAAGACAAAACGTTTTGCATATAAAAAACACAATGAGGATAACAGTCTGAAACACGTAAATAATGCAAAAAAACAAAAACATGTCAGAAAAATATGATTGGATGAAATTAGGATGTTTAATGATGGATCAGAATATTAGTGACACATGTTATGAAAGACATTTTGTGTTACTTCAAAAACATATACAATACGTATACACATATTAGCAGCAGCAGCAGCAGCATGAATATCCAATCAAAATCTTAAATTTTTTAAATAGTATATAAGTATAATATATAAGTACAGCAACAGCAGCAGCAACACTTAAGTCATGTCAATGTTAGCATGTTGTTTTATTAAATGCTCAACATGAACCTTACCCTCACTGACCATCACAGTTGGCCCTACCACAGTGGGGCCGCCCTCAGGTGGTAAATTAGGGACATCTGAAAAACCATACATGCATCAGAAAAATAGGGAAGGCAAAGAGGGTTCAAGATAGAAAAGGGGAAACAACTCTAATCTTGCGGAGAAAGTAGGACGGAGAAAAAGAGAAAAAGGAAAGGTGTCACATAACATAAGTTATTAGAAGACAGAACAACCATCTTTGTGTTTCCCAAAGGCACAAAATCACAGACAAAAATATAAAAATGAGAATTTAAAAACAAGGAGGAAAAATATTTACAAAAAAAAAAAAAAAAATGGTAGCCTCCTCTCTAAAATTAAAACAATTTTTTTTTTTTTCCAAGAAATCTGATTATTATCAATTAAAACTAAATTTACTTTAAAAAAACACTAGGATATCCGTCTCAGATACAGGGTGTATTTGAAGACGGATAAAATTAATTTTCTTAACGGAACAGTTCTGCACCACTTTTATGTCCCCTAACCAAGATTAAAATCAAGATGGAATGATACTGAACATTATGTCTATTGTTAACATTTCATAAAAACCAGAGCTATCTGAATTTTCACAAAGGGTTCCCACCCCTTTTTTACCCACTTTGCATAAAACTAAATATAACCGACATTTGGACCCATTACAGCTAGCCACTATGTTTCAAAATTCAAGATGATCGGTTCATTAGTTTAGAAATGAACCCTGTACATATATAAACATTTAAATATACCATACTTTATAAAGATAGAAACTACCTGTACCTACCAGCGTTTCCTGGGATGCAATGAAGTCATTTTAGTTTTTAATTTTTTGCACATTTTTAAACTCAAGGTAGATAACATCTATCATATTCCTCAATTTAAAATCAGTTATCCCTCTTGCTCATTTTTATTTTTAGGTGATTATTTAAAAATGTTTCATATTAACAGTCGTCTGGACCAGACTAAGTAATTTTTGAATAAATTGTAGTCAAGTATATTATATTGCCTATAACAGAGTACAACAATAACAGATGAAAATTGGCTAGCCAGAAGCAAGGTTTCATTTGGTAATTTAAATGTTATTTGGGTCTGACTTGAAAAATCTGACAAGATAACTTTATATGTTAGAAAGAAAAACCTCTGAAAATATTGTTCAATTTTTAACAGTGGGCTCAAGTTTTTAATGAAATTTTCATGTAAACTGGCTCCCTATTTGATTTAAAATCTCAGTTTAAAAAAGATTATAATCTAAAAATATGCTGCTTAATCGATAGTAAAATTCGATTTATTTTTAAATTAAATAAGAAAAATGTTTAAAGAGGGAGGATGAAATGTGTTGTATATGTTTGCAAACAAAAATCTATATGGTGTGTGTAAAGTATTTGAAGACATATGCTATTTTTGATATAGCAGGAATATTATTTGACTTTAAATTTTCTATATTTCAGAATTATCAGTGGCAGCCCCAATAATTAAACGGCAAAAACATGCTTAAAGTTTAAAGCTTCGATATTTTATATGAATTGACATTTTTATGTTTCATGTATATACAATTTTTTTAATCGAAAATTGCTCCAAATAAGGCATGAAGTCACTTGATGTAAGTAACTAACAAGAACAAAAGATGATTATCGAAAAGACAGGATGTGCCTTTTAGCCTTAGTCTTAAAGAGACCAAGGCTGTAGGTAGGAGGAAAACAGTCAGCAAGAATAGAGTTCCACACGTTCACAGTTCTTGGAAAGAAGCTACTAGAATAGGAACTGTATTATGATGAGATATCAAAACAGCGAATTGATGGAGATCACTAGACCAACAAGTCAAAAAAGCTGGAAGAAAGGAAAGCAGGGAATAGATCAGATAATTCTGAAGAACACCTGCTATAATAGTATTTATAGAAAAGACTGAGACTAGCAGCATTATGTCTGGGAGAGAGAGAGAGAGAGAGAGAGATAAATATATCTATCATTTATCGTTATTTAAGTCTGAACATGGATTAAAAAAGAATTGTTATTGTCAGAGGAGCCATATATTTTTGGTCAACCTGAAGATGGGTAAATTGCCACAAATATCAGAATTCCAATTTGATTATCCAATTTACGAGAAATGGCAAAGAATCGATATCATCTTGACCTAGATCCTTCTGATAATGAAGGTGTCTATTTACTTTCGTCATACGTATACCCTTCCGTAAAAAGATGTGAGTACTTTCGGTTACCAGTATTGTACAAAAAAAGAAAATGTAAACAAATAAATTTCAATTAAAATCAATATAATTCCTTCTATTTCTAGTAACAGATTCGGTAAGTCAGTCAGTAGAGCACCAAAATGAATAGTATAGTATATATATATATATAATATATATATATATATATATATATATATATAATATATATAATATATATAATATATATAATATATATATATATATAATATATATCTCAGAATGAATAGTATATATATATCTCAGAATGAATAGTATATATATATATATATATCAGAATGAATAGTATATATATATATATCAGAATGAATAGTATATATATATATATATATCAGAATGAATAGTATATATATATATCAGAATGAATAGTATATATATATATATATATATCAGAATGAATAGTATATATATATATCAGAATGAATAGTATATATATATATATATATATCAGAATGAATAGTATATATATATATATATATATCAGAATGAATAGTATATATATATATATATATATCAGAATGAATAGTATATATATATATATATATATATATATATCAGAATGAATAGTATATATATATATATATATATATATATATATCAGAATGAATAGTATATATATATATATATATATATATCAGAATGAATAGTGTATATATATATATATATATATATATATCAGAATGAATAGTGTATATATATATATATATATTTCAGAATGAATAGTATATATATATATATATATATATCAGAATGAATAGTATATATATATATTAGTATTTCATGTATCAACATAACATTTTATAAGGAGATGTCATTTTTTATGTATCAATTTTCAGTATTTACTTCAACAGTGCTCGATACGTAAGTAGAGCTAGGTAGTAAGCCATGATGCATTTTAGCCTGAAGATCCCCCCCGGGATGAAACGCGGGAGCCTCTGTGTAGCTTAATTGCCATAAATATATTTTCATAGCTTACTATATATATATATATATATATATATATATATATATCTATCAGAATGAATAGTACATATATTATATCAGAATGAATAAATGTTTCCACAAGTGTTATTTATTGCATTTAGCTTTCATATAGATTTCATGCCACAAACAATCTAATAAAAGGAGTAAATTATTTTCTTTTACCAGCGTTTATTATTCAAATAATGTTTTATGTTTATGTCTGAAGCAAATCGAATCAACAGTGAAAAAGTATTTGAATCCCTCCACTACACACACACATTTTTCCGGTTAGAACAAATTGCATAAAGCATTAAACCTATGTGACGGGTCAGCACAATAACATCTATGACAGTATTTATCGCTCTATTTCAGAAATTAAATATTTTAAATATTCGAACGCAACACAAAACATTGTTATACATATACATACTAAAAAAAGGATGAGTAAAATTAATTCTCTTAGACCAACAGTTTTGCACCACTTTTATGCCCCTTTACAAAGAATAAAATCAAGATATGATACAAAACCTTATGTCTAGAATAATTATCTAAATTTTGATCAAAATCCATCAAATGACTGATTCTAGAAAATGTCTAAAATTTTAAAATAAATTGAAATTCAGATTCTAGCCACACTGAGTTGTAGAAACGACGAAACATGTCAGTGTATAACAATATATATATATATAATATATATATATATATATTGCATATGCTCGAACCACATCTCCTCTACCAACTCCAATATAACCTACACATACATGCCCTTTAACCCCTATCTATCACAAACATAACAAATCATTAGATACCACATCATATTTTTTTTAAATATCTAACATAAATACATGAATTTACTAGTTAAATGCCTAAAAATGTAACTATCAAAACCCATTTAATTAAAGAAATTATATATGACTAAGACTTAACTCCTTCCGTCTCACACAGACCGTACAATAGACTCGTAAACATTATTAGATAAAGCTAACAGAATCAACTCGATACAAGAATCCGATACGAATGCATATTGCAATGATAGTTAACACATTTCGATATCCTGTAGATAAACCCTTTAACTTATAAAGATATACCCTCCTTCAAAATCCAGCCACAACATAGCAATTAATCCCCTTAAATATAGACTCACCATAAAAATACGTTTTAAAAAAATACAAAACTATGAATAAAAAAATAAAAAAGTAAAAAATAAAACACTTTATAAATTCCACGCAGAACCGAACCCATTCACCGACCAATAAACTATGACACACAGTTATCTCTAAAGAATAACCGTCTTTGAACCGAAAAAAAAACAGGCAACATTTATCATCAACAATTAAATTATTTCAAATAAAACTTAATTACGATTAAGACCCACATATTAATATATAACTTTGACCCCTTGACCCAGTGCTTTCTTCAAAAGGGACGCTTCAGCAATGCACCATTTAACGGTAAATTAAAACACCATTCCTCTCTGTTGTTTTCATTTCGAGTAGCTGAAGATTCCATATGGGCTACAGACGACTTTTAAAGGTTTAAAAAGTCAGTCCATCTGGATGAAACCGCAGTATGCCTCCGAAATATGTAATATATAGTGTTTTTTTAAATAAATAATTTGTATTTAGCCCTCACTTTTTTGCGATCGAGCACTTTATTTATTTTTAACAGAACCTGACACAATATATCTATATATATGACAAATAAGCTACACAGCCTGTGGGAATGAAACATGGACGCCTTTGTGATGCTTAGTTGCTGATTTCTATATATTAGTTGAGTATCTAAACATTTTTTATATTTGCAGTCGTTTGGGCTAGACTAAGTACTTTTTTAAATACATTATATTGCCAATAACATGGTATAACAATGACAAACAAAAATTGGCTAGCCAGAAGCAAAGTTTGATTTGTCAGCTTAATGCTATTTGAATATCATAATCATTATCCATTTTATCGTCTTATTTCCTTTGGTCAGGGGTCTGGCGTTTTCTGACAGCCTGCAATCTGTCTCCAAGCTTGGCTGTCTTGAGGATTGATTCCGTTCAAATTCCACTGATCAAGATCCTTGTTGATGGTCTGATATTAAAAATCTGATGAGATAACTTTATATGTTAGATTGCCTATCATTCTGTCTTTCATTTTTGTTTTTAATTCTTAACTCAAAGAGGTAAGTTGGTCGATTTTAAACAAACACGTTCTATGAACTAAATAACCTTTGGTGAAGGCAAGACCACCATTTAATTACTACTCACCTGATGACTTTCAGGTGTAAATTGATGTATCTACTTAGCAACATGTCACCTACACATTGTTCCGTGTCCCCCTTCCTCGTTCTCCTCTTTTACATCATCCAGGAAGAATTCATTAATCAATTCTATTGTCACTACCTATGTAACTATTTATGTCATACAGTAAATTTTTATATAAAAAAGAGAATGTTTCAATTTTACCAATCCTTTTGAAATTTGAATCCACAGTCTTGACATGAGAAAAGAAACCAGATACAACAAGAGTATCTCGACCAAACTTTAGAAAGCGAAAAAATATATCTAATATATAAAGTAAAGTCAGTAGTTTTTTCGATTTTATCATCGATAACTTCCTTCCTACAAAATCAATATTTGATTCTGGTTTGTCGGTTCTTTTGATGGAACGTTGCAGCATGTTACTAAGAAGAATAAAATGTAACTAGATTTTATTCCTTCTAGAATATACTTGAAATCAAGGTGGAATTATTTTCATACAAATGCCACTTACAAAAAGGGACGTAACTCTAGTTGTCAATACAGAGTTACTTGCCTTTATTTAGAACAAAACTATTATATTTTCTACTGTTATATTCCATTGGAGTAAATTTGCAAGATTGACTAAGAAATGCAAATATCAGAAAGAGGCTTAATATTAATAGATCCATCAACAACGTTATTCGTAAAAAGAGATTAACGTGGTTTGGACATGTTTTCTGGCAATCAGACTCCAGTTATGTAAAAAAAAAAAAATGGAATCGAGAAGATTTAATTCCAGAAAGATCACGACGACCACCACTAAAGAGATGGGCGGACCAGATAAGGTATGAGACTGGCATGTCACTCCTGACAGCTGAAAGACTGGCACAAAACTGTGATAAATAACAGAATTTTATTTTCAAGCATGTGGCGAAGCTCTCTGGGTTATGCAAATAAATAAAAATCAAAATGTCATGGTTTAAAAAATAAAAAAAATAAAAATAACTGCAAGTAAAAAAATTTCCGGGCAACACCGGGTAAGGACAGCTAGTAAATACTAAAAACCTAACGTTTTCTATATTCCGGCAACAAAAATTAGGAGGGAATTAATTAAAAAATATTAATATCATAAATAAAATAATTAAGATACGGTCAGAGCTTAAGTGTATCAAAATATTACGAAACTAATGGCCTAAAAAAATCAATGATCAAAACACGATTGCATTTGTGTAGCCATTCAGCATATTTTTTTTTTATCACATCTCTCTCTCTCATATATATATATATATGTAATAAATATTTCTTATTGTTTATTATCTATGTACGTATACGTTTCGTCCTTTATAATCGGGACTCATCAGCATAGAGATATGACTATTCACTACCGGTCATGCGATTCGAAACCCCAGATTACAAGTATTTTGCAACTCAAATCCCGACGCCTGAACCACTCGGCCTATGTTGAACAGCGAATAAACGGTGATAATTTTAACACTTTATGCGGCGGCTTGACGTCATAAGAGTGTTCTACTTAATGAAAGGAACGATGCATTTAAAGCTAGCGACGTCATGCTGTGTTAATACTACACTTACAGTGCTCTTCTAGACAGGTTTTTCTAGGAGCTACAAATATTGTGATGTGATCCTAATAATTATTATTAGAATTTTATTAACAAAAACTAAAAGTTAAAACCAGGAAGCTGAGCAAAAGCATATATCTAGGATTGTAATGTTAAGTCTTTTCCCTTTCATAGTCAAGCCAACTGCTTCCATACTTCACATCTGGTGTCTGGCTAACCCTTACATCTCTTTCATCGGTTCATCAAAGCCAGATTGAGAAACATATCCAGTCCCTTACGTTTTACTTGTGAACATCTGTTGACATGGAGTAAACTAAAATCGTCTGGGTCAAAAATAGTATGATTAATTTGCTGACCAATCAAAATCATTTGTTATCCTACAAAAAATATTATTGAACCGAATTGAATAATGTGACGGTTCATACTGTTTGCTTAATATTATCAGCCATTTATTGTTATAAACAAAAGAATGGTTCAAAGTGATTACAATAAACAGCTGCCACTTTATTTGATTTTCTATTTTTGATTTTTACGTTATATTTTTATTACTTTTCATTACTACATTTAGGTTCTTACCTTCCAATAACTAAAATCCCCGGCTAAAATTCCTCTCCTAACTAAAATGGGAGTAGAGTTAAACATTTACAGCAAGAACTCGTCTTACTACAACAACTGCAAAGAACTTTCCTTTCTTCTCGCATGTGTCTAACATCAAACGAAATTTCCATGAACAGCATTTTGTTCCAAAAACTTCCATCTGTGGAACATGTTGTCGCGGAATTGCTTCCCTGTGAACTACAACATGGTCATTTTCAAATCCAATGTCAATAAATACTTGTCATACCACGTACTCAGATTTTATCTATTCCATTCAGTATTTTCAATCCTCTCATAATATTCATCATTATTCAACTGTCAATCTATCCATCACATTAACCCTTATCCTTCATAAGTGATGCCCATTAGTAAATAATTTTTTTTTTATTTCCTACTTTCCAATTTCTCTCCTAACTAATATTGCCACACCTCATCAATTTTACCCCTAACTAAAATTACCCCCCATCAATTCCTTCCCTGACTAAAATTGCCCCCACCACTAATCCCCCCCTGACTAAAATTGCTCCCCCCATCAATTCCCCCTTGACTTAAATACCCACTCCACCAATTCCTCTCCTGACTAAAATTGCTCCCCCATCAATTACTCCTTGACTTAAATCCCTTCTCCACACACATGCACCAATTCCTCCCCTGACTAAAATTCCTCCTTTAGATTTGAAATTGTCTCCCTTATAGTCAAGCACCTTTCACTTGAAAATCACTATTATATACCCTCTTTCACCCTAAGACATGAAATTCCTCCATTGTGAGCCAAGTGACCTCCTATTTGAGAACACAGTACTCTAGATTACCTGCCGAAAAAGGTTAGAGACACGCCGGTTGAATTACTTTTCGTCTTAAATCTGTGGGCTGTTGTAAGCACTTATTAAAATAACGATCAAGTGCAACGCTGAACTACCCTAGGGACAGCTGGCAGATATTCCCATTCACTTCAAAAATGTAAACAACTTCAGACGTGTGCAACAACCACAACAACAACAGCAGCAGCAGCAACTACGAGTGTTGAAGATGAACAGGAAACAGGTTAAAAGATAAAGAACTTTTTCGTTTTTAGTTTTGTTCCACCCCTACCTGTGGGTGAGATAGCAACAACGAGGGCGTCAAACAGGTTAGTCAGACGAGCGATATAATCTTTCACCTCCTTATAAATCAGAAAGTAGGACTTTTAATATTTGCCAGACAGATTTTTTTTTTATTCACGTAGAATGAAATAAAATTTAATATGTCCTGTATCAGTTTCTTATAAGGCAGCGGTTTTATTTCAATGCGTCTAAACTCAGTGAGGTAGCTTTCCGTCGAAATGCATAATGTGGGAAGAAGAAAGAGTAAATAATTGGAATTCTGATGATATTGATAAATAGTGTAGATTTTTTTTTATATACTTCTCGGGATGGGGATGGGGCATTCAAAACAAAGAGTCTTTTCGTATGTAAATAGGAAACGTTTTAAAAAGTACACAGAACATAGGAGATAACAGAAATCTAAGTTATCAAATTGAGATGAATGGCTCTACTCTTAACAGCAATGAAAATGCTTGCACAGATTTAAGAAAAAAAGTTTTTAAAAAAAGATTTAATTTTTACAATGGGGAGAAAAAATTAGGGTTACAAAGAGAAAGTTGAAGAAAATGTAACAGATAAAATTATCTTGTCGGATTTTCAAAGTCGGACACAAATAGCATTTAAGCTGAAAAAAATCAAACCTTGCTTTTGACTAGACAATTTCCATTTGTTATTGTTATACCAGTTTATTGTTCTTGTCAATATAATAACATGCTTAGCTAAGATTTATTTTTAAATTACTTAGTCCAACCCAGACGACTGGTAATGTAAAATATTTCTAAATAATCACCTATAAATAAAAATCAGTAAAAGGGATAACTTATACTAAATAAACAAAATAAACTTTAAGCCAATATTTTTTTTTAAACTTCACAATTCTAACATCTTTAGCACCAGGAAATAGTGTATTTAAAACTTGACAGTAGAACTGGCGATATCCTCTTTCCAAACTCCTCAGAAGGAATGGTTTTAGCAGAGCTCTTTTTTTTGGGGGGGGGGGGGGAGGAGGAGGGAGTCCTTCTTAGTGTTGTTTTTGTCCCCTTATTTACTAACAATTTTTATAGTCATTTTTTAACAGTAAAAATAGAAAACAATGTTACTACTTCAATCTGGACCAAACTTAAATTCTGCCCTTCTTATTAACATTTCTATTCTTGTATTATTTGGACTATTCAAACTACTATTTGCATCTTGGTTGTTATTTTCACAACGTTTTGACCGATGTAACCTTCGACTTCTTTAAGATGCATCTTTTTGAAGTTAGGAATCTTTGTTAAACTCAGGAACTTTTACATCGGCCGAAGCGTTATGAAAATAACAACCAAGATGAAAATAGTAGTCCAAATAATTCAAATTATCAATCCTCATCTCAAAAATCCTGAAATTTTCTATTCTGATTTTTTAAAATTTCTACAATTTTAAAATTGTAAATGAAATAAAGTAAAATGTCGCATTTCGTTTTTAAGGATGTCAAAGCGAGAACACAAACCCCCACGATAATTTTGTACTCCATTTAATTATAATGAAATATACTTATGCAAGTAACCTGTGTAAATTAGTTTCAGAATATATGGGGATCTATAAAAAAAAATATTAAAAAAAACAAAAAAACTACATGGAGTTTATGAACAAACAAATAAAAACTACAACTTTATATATAGCAATTGAACAAATGCTGAAAATTTAATAAAAATTGGATAATTCTGATTTCTAGTGATTTATAAATAAACACATTGGTTCGTTTAGTTTTCTAATGGATGTCGCCCAACCCTGTCATATCAGATGTATCTTTTGACAGTAATAATGGCAGAGTAAAATATTAAACCCCTTTTAAATTTAAGTGGACATTGACACACCTATATTTAGAATTTTTTTATATTCATACTCAACTTGCTTTTATCATTATTTAACAAACCAAACCTCTGAATAAAAAAATTAGATCATAAAACCATCTTGTAAGTGTTTTTTTACTTTCTATAACGAATAGACGAAATATAATAAAAAGAGAATCTTTCTACAATTCCAGTTTTCTTAAAACTTATCTCTAGATTGATAAAACTATCAAACAATATATTGCCTGTCTATGTGTTTCCCGCCTATCCGTTACTTTGATAAATACATATTGAATTATTATTTTTTTTATCTACTATCAATTGAATATGTATTGAAATAAAATAATTGATAACTAAAACGAATTTTTAAAAATCCTATTTAAAAAAATTGTAAACATGACTAGCTTCTTATCACATAAAATTGAAAGTGCACAATTTATTTGTTTTGGTTTTATTGTTGAATGCAACTGACAAGAAATGATTCATCATCTATGTATTAATAAAAGTATCAAAGAATACTTGTACGTCTGTGTGTTTCTCTCTTATAGGTAACTTTGATAAGTACATATTGAATTAGTTGTTTTTTATTTACTATGAATCGAATATTCATTGAAATATAAAATAAAATAGTGGAAAACTAAAACGAATTTTAAAAAATCCTATTTAAAAAAAAAAAAAGAATTGTAAATATGGTTAGCTTCTAATCACATAATAAAATTGAACGCACACTTTTTATTCATTTTGGTTCTATTGTTGAACGTAACTTCCAAGAAACTGTTCAGTATCTCTGTATTAATGAAACTATAAGACAAGATCTCGTATGTCTGTGTGCGTTTCTCGGCTATATGTAACTTTGATAAAAAAACACATTGAATTATTTCTTTATTTAACATTAATCAAATATTTATTTAAATCATCAATAAGTGAAAGCTAAAACGAATGTTAAAAATCCTATTTAAAATAAAATGTAAATAAGACTATATTTCGATTTTTTCTCAGTCCTCGACCCATGTCATACCAGGTAAATACAGCTAGTTCAATATAAAATGTTGTCTCACTCAAAAACTTGTTAAAAATGTTCAAAAAAGCTATCTAAATTTGACATTTAAGAAAATATATAAATCCAAAGTGAATAAAAAAAATCTTGTTTTTCTGCATAAATGTTTGTTTCTCGCCTATATGTAACTTTAATAAATACACTTTTAATTATTTTTGTTTTTACTATTAATCGAATATTTATTGACATCAAAAATAAAATAATGGAAAACTAAGACGAATATTTAAAAAAAAAAAATAGGAAACATGACTATATTACAGAATTTCAAACTGATCCACGAGGGTAGATTTTTCTCACTCCATGTTCGTCATGGCTGATGGGGCAAGAATAATTTACCCCCATGGATTAAATAAAGGGTTCAGTTTAAAATTTCACATAGGTTTCCAGGTTCGACAAAGATTACAAAGTTCGAAAAGATGCATCTGAAGAAGGTTGGAGGTTACATCAGCCGAAACGTTGTGAAAATAACAAACGATATAAAAATAATAGTTTGAATAATCCAAATAATACATAGAAAGAATAGTTCAAGAGATTATTCCTTGCTGCTATCGAATGAAACTTCCTTGTAAAATACTTGGAGAGGAGATGGGTGCTGCCAAGTTATCTTTCATAGTCTCTATAACAGCAAGAACAAATTCTGACATGGTATTCTAACAGGATTGACTAACCACTGCGAGAAAGGAAATAAATTATCTTAAAATAGATTTAAAGATCTGTTTCTTTCTACAGGTACTATGTAACCTATTGAAGTCCGTCACATGTTAATTGGAGATGGATAGACACTACACAGCAAGGCACCCAACAACCTAATCAAAAGGTGATGGCAGATTTAAAACAAAATCAAAGAGATCACTCTTAAATAATTAAATGAATGAAAAATAGAATAATGATAATTACTAAAAGCAAACTTTCTCTTTTTGACAAATCTAAAATATTAAAAATAAAATAAAATAGATGAGAAAATATAATTATTACTATAAACAGACTTTTTTTTTTTTAATTGAGTTTGAAAATAAAACATACCTCACTCCCCTCTAAACAAAAAAAAAAAAGGAAAGGAAAAAAGTTTTGAAAAAAAAAAAAACGTTAAAAAAAAACTTACAGTAATTATTGGTCTTCTTTACTGAAAAATGTACAATCCTAAAAAGTAAAGTAATAATCCTCCTGAGAAGAATCCAACTATATTTATGACGTAAGAGAGGGCACTTATTTTATACTGTCCATCTTACACACACATATATATCTATCGCCTCATCAGATCACTGGCCCAGTAGGGCGAGTGATGTCGTGCAGCTATTAACAAACTGTCACTGAACATCTGTTTTTAATTCATCAAGGTGAAAGCTATAATGATCCACTGGCTAGCGAGTTGAAAACCTGCCAAAGATAACTAACTCTTACTTAGCAACAAGTTGCCTTCAACGAATTACCTCCCTTAGACGCAAAACATTGAGAGAGATTTTCTTGTCGGTCAGATAAGAATAGCAACGAAGGGTGACATCATTACAAGAGCTTATAAGGAATTGGACAACAAAACTTCAACACAAACAACTAGCTGTAAATACTACACATTAGCTGCATATATATATAATGTGTATGCAGAAATAATTACGGAGTGCTCAATTATGCTAATAAGAGCATAATATATTTATATAATTATAGTATCATACAATTATGCTCTATTTAGTCATTCGTACCGGCGGTTTCCGGGGTAGTAGATGTTTAGATATTACCTCTTTATTGGTAGAATGAACCATACTGCTGATGAAGGAGTAGTATCCATACATCTACTGCTCCAGAAACTGCTAGCACAGATGGCTAATCAGTGCATAATTGTATGATATTATAAATATGTGTGTGTGTATATTATATATATATATATATATATATAGGAACCGTTTTCTGCGGGGAAATGCATGAAAAAGGTTTTTTGATATTTTTTTGCTTGAGAATTTTTCTCTGGAAGTGATTTGATGGTCTTCTGATGAGCCGCATGAACGAAAGATTCCGGTAATTATATGTTTATTCCCAGGTGTTTGTTTGTGCATGAAACAATTATCAAATTACATTGAATTATTTCTAAATTCGACAAGAAAAAAATGAATAAAGACTTGGTCATTGGAATTTAAACATTTTAAATGGACTTAACACTTAAATGTTTTAATGTTTATAATTATATTTTGCAATTTAAAACTTAAGCATGACAAACCTACGAAAATGCTATTTCAAACTTGAGCATGATTTTCCAACTAAAATGCTATTTCACATTTAAACATAATAGACAAAGAAATTGCTATTTCAAACTTAATCTTAGGATTAAAGAAAATCACTTTTTTTTTCAAGTAATTTACAGACTGATTAATCAATCAAATTCATGTCTAGGGTTATTATCGCAATCGGCACGGATCAATTTTCATAAAGATTGATTTTGCATTTTTTTAAATATAAAGATCTATTAAAAACAACAAAAAAAAACGTAACAAACCATCCAAACGAAAAAAGCATCTCAGAGATGTGAGAATACAGCTAAAAACGACAAAAGACCACAACAGAGCTAATTGTCCAAGGTAGCTTCAAAGTCAATCAGTTTTTACTTTGATATGCATTTATGTTCATTTATTGACATTAGCTGGATCCATGAAAAATTTCATGCTCCATTTCAGAACTATTTTCTAAAACAGTGTTACCTATAAGAATTTTTATTTCAAATGACGTGTCTTATACACGTCCACACACAGAAACTTATTTTGAAGATGTGACCTTTCCTATATATATATATATATATATATATATATATTTTTAATATTTTACCCGCGTACGACATCGTGTCAAGCTTACAGCTCTCATCAGTGCAGAGAAATAACAATCTTAGACAGTCACAGGGTGCAGATCCGGTTCACAGTGACACCTTGAACCTGTAAGTGTTCGTTTTAGTCCTATAGGCCACGGGAGATTGTCACGTGATAACGGAGAAATTAAATTATATTTATACTGAAAGCGGCGAGTATAAATATCAAGACATTCGATAGGATTCAACGGCAGAACCGGAGTCTGTCACTGGGGCTTTAGGTGAATGTCTATTTTTAATCTTTCCAACAGTGCTTTTACTTTAATTTTACTTAAAAGAGCTTCTAATATATACATATGTATATATATATATATATATATATATATATATATATATATTTACACAACCAATGTATGCGTGTTGATGTATTTGTGTTTGGAGAAGGAAGCAGCCCCTTCTCTCAAGTGGAACCCTTCCTTCACTCGTCTCGGCCTTTGTGGCAAACATGGGTGTGTCAGGCATGGAACTGCAGATCCACGGAGCAAAGAAAATAATCTTGCTTCTGCACGTGTGCCACCACCATTTCTTTGTATATTTTTGGCCAAAGTTTCTTTGACCCTGTATTCAACCATTGAATCTTACTGTTGGGGGTAAAAACTTGCAATCTCTCAGATATAACGAATAGCTACTGCCAATGACGAAGATTTCATGTAGACCGGACAATACTCCAACACGATTCGAGGAACTCCATGTAAAAGTCCAATTCAATCAACAACAATAGTGTCTATATGCAGTGATATTAAAGTATCAGTACTTGATATTGATGTGTGTTTATTTGATGAATATATATATATATATATATTAGTAGTATGTTTTTAAAGGCTGTGGGCAATGCAAATTCCGGGTAAGATGCAAGTAGTAAGGAACAAAAACAATAAATCGAATACGAAATATGACTTACTATTTATTTTTCCTAAAATCTTAGATAACAGCAAGAGTGTTGTTAGCTGTTTGTGTGATGTCCGGATGATTAAAAAATCATTATTTAATATTTCGGGAAAAGAAACTTCCCTTTGTCAAAAATAATCAATACCAGAAGAAATCTCCGACTATGCAGAGAATCTGACAAAATAAAATGGCTGCCAAAGCAAAACTTCTGTTGTGTTGCTGTTCTGCTTTGGCAGCCATTTTATTTTGTCAGATTCTCTGCATAGTCGGAGATTTCTTCTGGTATTGATTATTTTTGACAAAAGGAAGTTTCTTTTCCCGAAATATTAAATAATGATTTTTTAATCATCCGGACATCACACAAACAGCTAACAACACTCTTGCTGTTATGTAAGATTTTAGGAAAAATAAATAGTAAGTCATATTTCGTATTCGATTTATTGTTTTTGTTCCTTACTACTTGCATCTTACCCTGAATTTGCATTGCCCACAACCTTTAAAAACATACTACTACTATACCCAGCAATGCTTCAAGCAAACTACCATTCTCTACTATATATATATATATTCATGAAATAAACACATCAATATCAACTACTGATACTTTAATATCACTGCAGAAAACTCGAAACGACGTCGTCTGTCTGTATAAAACACTTTAATATTTAAAAAAATATTTATAGTTAATGCCCCTTTCGTAGAGCCCTGTTTGAAATTATAAGATTGTTGTCATCCTATGATTAAGTAACATTCCGCTCAAGCGTTGAACACTATCGACAACATAAGGTAAGTGTACATTAATTTCAATTATTCTTGCAGCTGTGTGGGCTTGGGCATTAGGCTTGTGATTCTAGGCTGAATCTACGATCTGCGTTTGAGCCCATGCAACTGCTTGCAACCACCACTCCTACACTGAGGAGGGTAGAAAACCTGAAACGACGCCGTCTGGTCTGTAGGTATAAAATATCATATATATATATATACTGGGTAATTTCCTAAACTAATAAACGGATCATAATGAATTTTGGAATATATATTCAAGGCAACAATTTTCTCAATGAATTTAAAAACAATAAAAAAGAAAATGTGACGTCGCAAACTAGGGGAGGGGTAGAGATTGAGAGAGCAAGCAAGTAGTCAGTCATCCTCTCCCCTTTCTGAAATCTTGCTTATGCCTTGTCAGTATATCTTTCTTTCTAGCAAGCTTTATTTAAATTGCCTCCCTTGAAAATTATTCGGCAAAAATTTTAAGAAAGGTTTTCATAATTATACATTTTAAGCTTTCAGATATTATGCTTTGTAACAGTTATTTAATATTCATAAACGAACAAGACATTAGTATCAGTATTTCTATATTTTAATAATAGAAAATATTGCTGCTGATAGAAAAAATTGCTTTAATCAACAGTCACTACAGAAAAAGAAAGATGGCTTCCCTGCAAAAAATATTCCAAACAGGAAGAAATTGTATTTGCAAAGAAATTAAATAGAATAAAAAATATTTGTCTTAACAACATGGATGAATGCTAAAGAAAAGAAAATAACTATTCAGAATGAAATATTTTAGGATGGAAAATATGTCAGTCGAAAACCGAACATCCGTCTGACTTCATGTTATATATGAGATAAAGTGTTAAAGATATGGATAAAGATACACATATATCATTGACCAAATCTCTCATAAATAATTCAATTATTCTAAATGTTTAAAAAAAAATTAGCAATTATTTATTCAAATTAATTGAGTCGACAAATGGACGCACACATGAAATGTCTTCCTGATTTGATGGATATAAATAGAAGAAATAAAAGACGGTATTTACAAGTTTACAAAAACATAGAGGAAAAAAAAACATTACGAATAAGGGATAATAAAAAGAAAATGTAGCCAAAAAAATAATGGGAAACACAATTTGGTTGTTTTCTGAACAAAGGAAAATGAGAATGGAAGAAAATTTCTGGAATTATTATTTTTTTTTAAATCAGAAGTATCAAAAGTACATGCTGAAATAAGAAAAAAAATCATTAATCTGAATTAAGAATTTTTTTTTAATTGTGTTAATTTAAATTTAATACATACCAGCATCAAACTTTTTTTTAATTCGCAATTTAAAGATTTAACAAAGTACTTTTATTGAATTAAGTAACCAGTACTCAGCTAGAACTAAACAAAGTGTTGTGTGTAAGTTGGCTGGGATATTCTATTGTGCTTAGATGGGCAAGTCCATTCTCTTGGTTCTGATTGGTTGCTAGTCCATGAGTGGGCATTCTAGTGTTTAACTATTGCTTCATTCAAGCAAAAGTTTGTCAAGTATCATTTTGATTCAACAACATTCAAATCTTTAAAATATTTTTGGAGGTGCCTTATATCCTGACTAAACTTTATTTGAATCAAATAATTATAACTAAACATATTTCAAATTAATTATTCTTAGTAATACATAATTAAACACTAAATTTTGTATAAATAATAATAAATGAACTTTGTGGGTTTTGATGCGTGAAGTTCTGATTATCAGATGTCATCCACAGATGAATTGTATTATTGTTGATCATGCATAGTGTAGAACCAGATCCACTCTCTTTACCAGTCAAGTAATGTTTGTGCAAGTGCATAACATGCCAAAGACCTACCTGGTCTTAGATGTTACTTCGGAGTTTGCCTTATCCAAGACTATTTGCTCTGTCAAGGATTAACAATCCAGAAGGCTCTACTATTTCATCCTTACATTAAGGTTAGAGGAAAGACATGGGTTCATACCTTTCCCAAGGGTATTAGTGAAAGCGATACGATAATTCTAACTAAACTCCAACTGACAATAATCAGAAAAATCAGCTTCTCATAAAGGTTAATTTAGACATCAATTTCGAAACCCAACCGAATCAAGAGAGCAGATCTTTGTACATATAAAAGGTTCAATATATTCACAGATAGAAATTTATAACAATACATAATTTGATTTATTTGAAAACTTTACTGAAAGTTTCATGACAATACATTCATTAGAAATCTTCTTGATATTCCTTCTTTTGGAGTCGGCAAATTTGTCAATTTAAATTTTTCCTTTAAATATATCACATTATTTAGGAATAACAAGAATATCAAAAACACTTCATCAATCATGAAATACATATTTCAAATGCATCAAGTGATGCCCTGTCCTTACGGCCGATTCTGGGTTCTGCATCATATCGATTCAGACAGCAACCCCAGCCTGACTTTGAATGTGTCAGACTGCTTCCTTGAAAGCTTTGAGCTACGCACTGTGACATGGTAAAAAAAATGTTTTTTTTCAAGTGACAAGCTCTGACCGTTCTTATAGAGACATCTGTTAGCCATTACTCTCCCACACTCTTATATAACGCTTTCACTCACTTTGTTCTGTTTCTGACTTTGTCTTCCCCTAGATTCACATTCGTGTCTGATAAATTTCTAACCATGAAACTGCAGTAAAATGTTGAGATAAGTTATATTAATTTACTGTGTTGTTAGCAGTAGGAGTTGTAGCATGGCACCTCTCTGCTCAGTGGTCAGAGACATGTAGCAGTCTGTATGATATAGCAGTGTTAACAGCAAGCATATAACAACAACCGCACATTTATTTTGGGTTTTAATATTTTTTTGTATTTTTTTTTCTTCTCTAAAATCCTCTTAGAGCATTACACATTATGAATTTTCTCGCAGGGGAAAGGGGAAGAAGTCCTTTGCAACACATTTGCTTCGTTTTGCAGACAAAACTCCAAGAGAGAGTCTCTAGTCTTTCATTTTGCCACTTCACCAAGACTCAAACATTTCTGGAAATGCACTTCCTGTTCGCTACATCACCATTCGTTTCTCGTCATGTTCACTAACCTATATTTTTATAAATCACTTTCGTAACAAAGACAGCTATCATTGTCATCATATCCATTACTAGTTATCACACTAGTATCATTATTCTGCCTATTCTTCTTATTACTTTCTTTATCTACCTACCGGGTAGTATTATTTTTTCAATTATTTTTATATTTAAATCAGTAAATAATTTATATTATAATCGAATATTGTCACTTATAAGCTCCAAAACGATTGAGCATGAAACATCATTGAAATGCCAGATGAGAGAAGAGGAGGGGGTAAAAATTCTATTACTATTTGAAAATTTGAAACTACTCATAAGCATTTAATGCTGGTATGAAAATTATTTTTAAATATTGATATTTTAAAAAGTACAACAGATGAATAAAACATGTACAATAATAAAAATGCTACAAAAATGAATAAAAATAAAAATGAATTAAAATAAAAATGAATAAAAAAAAAATGAATAAAAATCAAATTAAATTAAATAAAATAAATAAAATATGAAAATATTTTAAATAAAAAGTAAAAATATTAATTACTTTCTTTCTATTAAATTACAAAAGATTAAAAAAGAAATTAAAATTAAAGATTGAGAGTTTCATAGCAACATTCAAGAATATTATGTTACTTATTAATTAATGTTATTTATTATTAATTAATATTATTTATTATTATTATGCAGCTAATGCACAATCTATTTGTCATGCTTCTGTTGAGAAGAAAAGGGAAAAAGGTCATTATTTTTTAGATAAGGATTAATTATTTGGATTATTCAGACTATTACACTCATCTTAGCTGTTAAATTGACATTTCAGCCGATGTAACCTTTGACCTTCAGGTGCATTCTTAATAATAATGTTAAACATCATAACAAGATTAGGTTTAAGGCTTCCAACATTCATACTAGAAATACCCATGGACATGTGACATAACAGTTAAAGGTGATGATTAACAATCAATTTTAAGTGACAGTCTTCTAGAGGTTGAAGGTTCAATCCTTACTACAGGCGATAACTAAGAATTACATAAATTTTAACACTTCTACCCTGTCATGGCTGACAGGATGAGAACAATAAATCCTGATAATAAACAATAAACCCTGTGGTTTAAATAACGGGTTAAGTTCGAAATCTGTACAAGTTCGAAATCAAGATTCCCAAGTTTGAAAAGATGCACCTGAAGATGGTTGTGTGTTACATTGGTCGAAACATTGTGAATATAACAACCAAGATGAAGATAGCTGTCTGAATAATACAAAAGATTATTTTTATTATTATTTACAGATACAAGACATTTTTGAAGTCAGAATTTTTAAAATGCTTTATTAGAAAAATTGCTAAAAATTAAAAAAAAGTTTGTTTTTTTGAAGTTGCTTCAAAGAAAGCATGAAACCACTTGATGTAAGAAACTAAAAAGAATGAAACATAATTAAGTTGCACAATAACTAAAGGTAGAGGAAGTTAGAATCACTTCAAAACAAGGTAGTCTTTTAACTGACGGTGATAAATTCAGAGGCAAAATAATAAAACTTAAAGACAAAACATTAGCATGGCAGTGACGGACCCAGTCATCAATGCCGGAAATACCTTAAGGGCACAAATCCATGCGCAACATGACACTTAAGAATATCCAGACATTTAGTGAGTGTTGATGGAGAAGCCTCTCAAGGAGCTACCCCCGAGTTCAGTCTCATGTACTATAACCGGGGAAAGTGCCGACCAGAAATCAGGGCGTTACGGAGCACTCCAAAAAGGACCCGATATACTTTTCAACTCGGTCTAGGCCAGATATTTTGTATGAAATTTTAAAACATTAACTGGATCTCTGAATTGTTTATTGACAATTTATTGATATTTTTGGGGCAACTTATGAAAACTATTTTTTTTATTCAATCTTTAAAAAATAAACTTCATTAGGTTTTTTTTCGCCCCAAATTGTACTATTGGAAAAATGGATAAATCGATTTGTTTGAAAGTACTTGCGCGTTTCTGTTATAAATAATAATATACATTATACAATATAGTTACGTTCGTAAAACAAACAAATATTAAACAACAACACGACGAGTAATGTTGCCCTTGCTGTCTCTCCTCTTCCAGAGAAATGTTTTTTTTAAAAAGAAAATAATCACTAATAATGTTTAAAAGTAAAACTTTATTTACTTAAAACAAATCTAAATTCCCTTCCAAAATAAATAGAAAAAATATCGGGTCAAAATTTCCTTTCCTGAAAAAATAGGTTGTTAATGTAATGAAAATTAAAATTGTTTTAAAATACTTCAGGGATTTTTCTATTTCTATTTTATACCTCAGGAAACGAAAATTTACGTATAATCCTATACTTCGTCCGACATGTTCTCCTATAACTCTCAAAATATTAGCGAGATTTTGTCAAATATTATCTTACGATCTTACACTTAAATTGACATCCCAACCCATATCGATGAGATCCTTTGACGCCCACCCCTATCTTTCGACCATTCATTGGCAGAATAGAACGTTTATGAAAGATACATTTTCATTATGGAGCGCTGAAAAAGAGCCGCTCCTTTTTTATAGGAGTTGGAGCAGGAGCGACTCCTTTTTGAAAATGGGGAGTGTGAGAGGAGCCAGCTCCAATTTTGGGCGTTGGAGCAGGAGCGGGAGCAGCTCCAAAAGTAGTGGAGCGCGTAAAGCCCTGCCAGAAATGCACTATGACCTTACCCTCTACCAAGGATATTTAACTACCCATATTATCTGTCAGTTATCAGACAAACCAAGCCTGAAAGAAACTCTGCTACCAGCGTTCAATCCCCTGGACTCCAAACAGGTTAGCCAAAAGCTAAGCCCTTTAACAGCCCAATAGGGAAAGAAAGGGTTACAAGGCTGACTGATAAAAAAAGTCTACCCCTATTTGAAATGAATATTCAAGTTGGGCGATGGTGCAGTATAGTTAACAAGAAAAAAAGGGGGGCAAAAACAAAATAACAAATATTGAAAAAATAACTGTTACCAAACACAAGAAAAGTTACTTTTCTATCTACCTGCATACTTTTTTTTGTGTTTTGAAATGTTGGAAAACGATTTTATTTCAATATAAAATTTCGTTCAAATATGCAGTCAGAATTAAAAATGACGAATGAACAGCTTTTCTGGAATCACTGTAGCTTGATTGTTTTTTACTTTTTTTGTAAAAAAAAAAAAACAATCAAATATACAACAAATAAGTGTTCCAAACGCAATAAAATTTATTTTTCTGTCTAATTGAAAGGAGAAAACGATGAAATAAAAAAGTAATCAGAAATTGGTGATTCCCGGAAAGCCGGCGTCAACCGTTTTGAATTCTGACTAATGTTAACGTATTTGAACAAAATCTTATATTAAAATAAAATCGTTTTCAAACAATTTAAAATACAAAACAAATTAAGCAGGTAGGTAGAAAAGTAACTTTTATTGCGTTTGGTAACAGTTACTTGTTCAATTTTTTTCACCCTTTCTCTTCTTGTTAACTATACTGCAACATCACCTCAAGTTGTAGTATAGTATAATACCACATTTCTTATTATCTGTCATCAGATATTTAAGAATAAACATTTCTATGATAATATAACCGTAGATTTACCGTAATTTAAATAAAATTATTTTTTAAATTTTATTTTATTATTTTTGTTTTTAATTTTATTATTTTTATAATAAAAGTGAAATGGGCTGTCAGTTTAGTTTTATAATCATTTATTTATTTTATTAATTCTTATTTCATTCTTTTAGAATTTTAGTATTTTTAAATGATAAAAGTAAAACTAGTTTTAAATTTATTCGGCTAGTACAAGATGAGGTATCGGTAGTTTTTTGTGAATTATTTGTGTATAAACAGAATTTGCAAAAGTTTTTGTTACATGACTCTTTACTACTATTACAAAGGGTTACAGTTACATCTTGTTGAAATACTGATTCTCATCAGATTATCAAAGTTAAGCAACTTTGATCCTAGTCAGTACTTAGATGAGTGACCATTTGAGAATATCAGTTACCGTTAGTTTGGAAGTGGTTGTAAAGTCACTTTCTCTAAAATGCTTGGAAAAGGTATTAACCCATTTTTACCCCCCACCTCCGAACTATAGATGAAATAGGCTAGACTCCAGTCTTGATAGGGCAAGTAGTGTAGGTGAAGAAAAACTCTAGAAAATGGCACCAGTCTTTCTCAACTAAACCCAGCATTGTTTCAGCTCATCTCGGAATTCTCCTTGCCATTGAACTCAAGCAATGCCAGGTCTGAATAAGTGCAATTGGAGATTGTTCAACCATTGCTTCACTATAACCTATTTATTGTGCAGGCATCCTTTCAGAGAGTATCCATTGTTTCTAGAGACAGATCGACACCAATAACACAGGATCTTTACAAAGATCATTAATAGACTTCACTAAGATTGACCTCTAAGTAAAAAAAATAATAATTTAAAAGAAATCTATAAGATAACCTATGTCATAAGTGACGTTATTCTTTTCACCTGGGCAACGGCGAGTTCCCTTATATGGACAACAAAAGTTTACATTACTTACAAGCTTTACCTACCCAGTGTTGCCCAGGATGCAGTGAAGTCATTTTAGTTTTTAATTTTTATATTTGTGCATTGTTAAATTTATAGAGAAATCGAAATATTTTAGTTGTAAGGGAGACAACTCTTTATATTTTTCAATTAAATTCTCTAAATTTAGATCAATTTAAATATTCATTCATAGTATTTGTTTGGTAGTGGTCTAGCTTTAGAACCAAACAAAACAAACTTTTGTCGACACAGATTTACATAAACAGCCGGAGAATGCTGAATAAAAATGATGAAACAACTTTCAAAGCAAGAAAAACACTTACCGTATTTTATTTTTATGAAAAAGCATTTATTTTTCGATAAAGAAAATTAATGAAACATCTTTTATAATTTTTATATATATATATAATGCTTTAACTTGTCGTCTGCCTGCTGTTGACGTAAACAGTCAGAAAAAGACGAACGTAAAGTCGGTTTTATCTGGTTCAAAAGCTGGACCTGTACTGTTTGTTTTTACTAGTTATGCATAATGTAAATTTATGTGCATACCATCTGTGGCAGTTTAATATATGGGACCCTCGTGGGTACTACCAGAGTGGGCCTGGGAATAATGGTAACAACTAAAAGGTGACCTTCCCCTCAAATGGCCCCAAATCAGAGTCTTACCACCAGTTGTAGTTTAATGTTGTATCCAGAATCATGGAAACATTTATTTTAAAAAAAATCAATAAAAAACAAATATTAAACAATATAAGAAAAAAATACTCCATATTGTAAAGACACTTACCTCTTTTCTTCTGTAAGAGAATTACATCTGGGCTTTGAGTTTGTGGGAGTTGACTTCGCCTATGTTCGGACCTGTTAATAATGGAAGCTGCCAGTCCCACAGGTGGTGGGGACAGTTCTTTGGTTGGGGACATGACTGCTGGAGCTGCAGGAGTGATTGTCATGGTTGTTTCTACAGCTGGGGCTGGGGTTACCTTGTTTGCAGCAGGGGTAGCCTCTGGGGCTGCTGTTGGGACTGCAGCTGGGGCTGTAGCTTCAGTGCTGCCTCCTAAGTCTGTGAGAGGCTGATAAACGAAGGAACGGGTAGAGACTTGTTCTGTCTTGTGAGTATTTGATGGTTTCCATGCAAAACTTTCTTCTGGTTTTATCTCTGACACGGGCTCCTATACGGGAATGATAAAGGAAAGCAGAAAAATCAGTTTCTATGCAATAAGAATAATTGATTAACTTGAAAATTAGAAATTAATTTTAGAAAGGAAATTCGTAAATAAAGACATTTTTAACTAGATTATTAAATAGACATTTGTTTTTACTAATCATTGAATTTTTTTCAACCAACCATTTTACAACATCTTTTTTCAACCAATCATTTTAAAGCATCTTTATTCAACCAATCATTTTAAAGTATCTTTTTTCAACCAATCATTTTACACCATCTTTTTTTCAACCAATCATTTTACACCATCTTTTTTTCAACCAATCATTTTACACCATCTTTTTTCAATCAATCATTAGACCTAATCTTTCTCAACAAATTAAAACCAACATACATTGTTTGGAATTAGTTTATTGCAAAAATCTAATAAATATTTGTTTTGATACAATTAAAAAATGATGTAAAATCAAGCAGTGTGCTCCAGGCTTAACTCATTTAAAGTTGAAAATGAATTCATATGTTTACTTGGAGCTTATATAGATGAGGACACATATGAAAAACGCATTTCCAAATAAAAACTATTGTTTATATTTATGTATCAGGCAAAAATTAGGAAAAATTAGTGAGTAGAATTTTAATAACGATAAAAATCAGTTTTATCGTATTTTGCCGACCGTCATTGATTTATTACTTGTTAATATTATAGAGAGTTATGTCCCCCTGATGTACATGTTTTTCGCTCGAATAAATGGCAGACTCTTAAAATATGATAAAACTGATTTTTATTTTTAATTAAAATTCTAATTTTGCTAAAGTTTTGGTGTATATACCTATTTTTGTCTGATACATCAGTATATCAAGCAGTATTCCGGTTAATTTATTTGGAACTGCAATTTTTTCCTGTGTAACTGTGTTTTCATATGTGCCCTCATCTATATAAGCACGGTTTACTTTATTATAAGTTCAGTATTTCACTGCTTGACACAAAATCAGAGCTTATGTTTCAGAATTTTTTTTAGATGAGGATTGATAATTTGTATTATTTGTATTATTCAGACTAGTTTTCTCATCCTGGATGTTGTTCTCTCAACGTTTCAGATGATGTAACCTCCGACCTTCTTCAGGTGAGTCTTGTCAAGCTAGGGAATCTGTACAGAATTTCGAACGGAACCCTTTATTAGTTTCCTCAGCCATGACCAAGTCCAGGTAGAAGTCTGAAGTAATTTGTAATTGTATGTTTAGTATCACTTGTACAAGACTGAGATGATCACAGACTTGACAAATCACATCATAAGACATGTTATCCTGAAAGATTGGGAACTTAGTACAATTGTGAAATGTTACAAAGGATAAAGGGGAAGCAGCAGATAGAGATAATTACAGAGGCTTAAAATTGATGGATCAGGTCGTGAAAATGATTAAGAGAATAATTGAGCAGCAAATAAGTCAGATAAGCATAGATGAAATGCAGTTTATTTTTATGCCTGGACAAAGCACCTGGTACCATATTTATCTTGAGACAAATCCAAGAGAAGTACCTTGGTAAGAAGAACCTGTATCTTGCCTTTGTGGATCTAGAGAAAGCTTTTGACAGAGTGCCAAGAAAGGTTGTCTGGTGAGCTTTGTGTAAACTAAGGGCAAACGAGTGGTTGGTGAATGTTGTTTAAGCAATGTACAGAAATGCTCACTGTCGTGTCAGAATTAACAGCACATTTAATGACAGCTTTAATGTCAAAGTAGGAGTACATCAGGGTTCTCTACTGAGATCGTTGCTTTTCATTTGTGTCTTAGAAGCATTGTCCAGAAGAGATGCTTTATGCTGATTATTTAGTACTTGCCTGTGAAACAATGAAAGACCTACTTGTTAAGTTAAAGACTTCGAGGAGTGCTATGGAAAGTAAAGGTCTGAAAGTGATGATCAGTAGTTTTAGTATTGGAAAGCTCCTAAAAAGAGGAAAGTTCCCCTGCTTAGTTTGGAAAAGGAGTTGGGTGTAATTCAATTTTATGTGGTACTTATAAGCATTGGGTACACAATAAGTACAGTGGAATTACTGGTAGGTTGAGAGAGGACAACCAATTTGTGTGCAAGAAGTGCAAGACCAAAGAGATGGATGAGAACTCAGATGTGGAGAAAGTATATCTGGATGGCAAAGGTATTGAGAAGTGTTGTTACCTTGGTGATACCATTAGGACACAGGGTGGAACAGGTGCTAGTGTTATTGCAAGAATTAGGAGTGGATGGAGTAAGTTCAGAGAACTTCTGTCAATACTAATCAGCAGAGCGTTACCACTGTTGACCAAGGAAGAGTCTTATCAGATGTGTGTATGCAGTGTGATGATGTATGGAAGTGAAAACTGGTCAGTAAGGGTTGAGGACATGTGTTGCATGGAGAGAAATGATATGGAGATGATATGATGGATGTGTAATGTTAGTTTTAAAGACAGGCTTAGTTCTGATGACTTCAAAGAAAGATTAAATCTGGAAAGTATAGGGAGATGTGTGCAGAAGAGTAGACTTCAATAGTATGGCCATGTTGAAAGAATAAATGAGAGTTCTTGGGTTAGTAGATGTAGAACAGTTGAAGTAACAGGTTCAGTTAAAAAGGAAAATAAAAATGGACATGAGGGAAAGAGGGATAAATCAAGATCTGCCCAGAAATAGGTTAGTTTGGAAGTCAATTTCGTAAAACTTGAATCTGGTGCAAGTCTCATTTTGCTCTTTGTGATTTTCCTTTGTGAGTAAATTAACCGTTTATTTGAAATGTATTATTCACATTTTTTACTTTTATCCACAAAAACATGATTGTCAATCAAAACACAGGGTGGTACATAATATATTGTCAGAAATATTCCTATCTTTAAGTTATATATAACAAGCTGTCCCTACCCGACGTTGCCCGGTATTAAATAATGTATTAATCTATTATATAAAGGGCAGTTGTCTGTATATATGTTCAGCTAAAACTAAAAAATACAAAACAGACACCCACAAAGTTAGTATTTTCTTGATCGGTGTTGCCCCAGTTGAATAATATCTAAAATGTAAAAAAAAACATTCATTCTTTGGGGAGTGAACTGACCCAGGTTTCTTTAGAAGGGGGAAGGGAGGGGACTTGGTTTTTCTAGCCATTTTATGTACTAAACGGAAGTAACTCTGATTTTTTTGTCAAGGAGTTACTCTCTTATGTCGACTCATTCCTCAAGAAATCTATACAAAGGAGATGTGTCTGTGTGTCTATCCAGAGAGAGGGATGGGCTGGATAGAGAAGAAAGAGGGGATCGGTGGGGAGACGGAGGTGAACTAAACGGGAGAAAGGGAAAGAAAGATAGAGAGATGGATAGAGAAAGGTAAAGAGATAGAGGTTACACTTTTGCCCTGGGCAACGCCGGTTAGCCATGCTTGTATTAAATAATAAATTTTCCAAAAAAAGAGAAAACAAAAAGAAAAAAAAAACAGATGGAAGGAGAGCTGAGATAAAAAAAAAATGAGATCTTAAGATGTTCAGTCTAATCCTCTCCCAGATGAGCTATATACAGCCTTAATAAATGTATTATGCTACTGCTTCTGTTGTTTTGTTGGTCATTATTGAAAAATGTCACTATTATAAAATAATTTCGAGTGGGATACACTTTTATTTGATAGAAATTGAATAGAAAGATGTTTTATGTTGTTAAGAGAATAGGCCAAGTTACCACAAAACAAACTCAAGAATCAGAATAAAATATTTAGTTTGTAGGCCATAAGCTATTGATGACAATATATGCAAAATAATCAAGCTCTTCTTTATTATATAAATGTCCAGTAAATTGCTAAACAAATAAAACATTTGAGATGCAATTCAATCCAACATGTCAGCTAAAAGGTAAAGAGGTTTTACTGAAAAAAAAAATAATAATACCGGTGTTATAGGTGACACGGGGAGGACTTTTTAATTTGAGGGCAAAAGTTCCACTGCCTACCTTAATTTATAATTAATCAAAAGAAAAAATATCGATCGGAATTAAATTTTATAATCGATCGAAAATACAATTTTTATTTTAATTAAAACAAACAAATATTTGCCTTATATGACTGATGAAACATTTAATTATGTAGCTTGTAGTAAAAAGCTATTAACAACAAAGATATGGAGGAAAAAATGGCTCTTTTTTGTATATAAAATGTCCAGTGAGTTGCTGAACAAACACAACATTTAAGATGCAACTTAATCCAACACGTCAGCGAAAAGATACAGAAGAAAAAAACTACCAAGTAAGATTCATTCTCAAAGTTAAAGAAAATTTAAAATTTTTTTTAAATGACTGAAATCTAAGAAAAAGTAAAATGTTCACCTTTTTAATTTCTTCGAAAGGTTTTGGAGCAACATCAAAGTTTGGCCGAATCGACTTGAATTCTCGTTTTACTGTTCCATTGAAAGAAGCTGACGGCTGCCAGACTGGCGCTACCGTCTGGAACAGAGGATCATTCTCTTCCTCTTTTACAGGTGACTTTATCTCAGACGCAACTGGAGTCGGTTCTGTTCCTGGTTGCCAAACACCTGGAAATAAATAGAATATATAAAGACTAAGAATCATTTTTAAGCAAAGGTTTTTTTGTTTGTTTTTTTACAGATTAAATATAAAATTAATTAAAAAAATATTAAATACACCAATTTCACTGAACAAAAACTTGCAAAGCCATTTTTGGGTTGGCTGTTGTTTTAAATTGATGGTGTGCAGAAATTTTCAATCCTTTCATAGTATGCATTCTCATTCAACTGTCAATCTATCCATTTTATTAACCCTTATCATCGCCTTGATAAATTCATTATTAAAAAAAAAAATCTAAAATCAGTAATTTTTTTTTAGATTTAGTTGCGTTATATGGCCTACTTGTAGGGAATTATAACATTAAAACAAGAAAAAACTAAATAAGTTCCCAGAAGGCCACTTACCGGAATGAAGAAGAAAAAAAAAAGGGGGATTTCCGGGGGGAATAGAAAAAAGAGCCAAAACAAGACAATCACACCGGTAGCAGTTGTATTTTATTCAGAACAAACGCCTCTGTCTAAAAATCTAATCACTATCAGTGAAATAAAACCAGTTTTTCTTTTAAGTGTTGTTTTTCAATAAACATATTTTATTTCAGTATACCACTAAGCCAGCAACAATAAGATTAGATGGGTATACTTCCACGCCTGTAAATAACTCATAAAAATGGAGAGTCCCCCCCCATCTCATATGTATACTCAATGAGGATTGAATTCAGGAGTAATGATTTACAGGATAAACTCAGTATATTCGATATATATATATATATATATATATATATATATATCAGAGATATATGGAGTACTTGTGGGGAATTGCAACATAAAACAAGTTCCCAGAAGGCCCCTCACCAAAACGAGAAAAGGGGACATAAAAAGACAGTAACTGGTAGTAGTTGTATTCCATTTGTCTCCCTCTAAAAAAACTAATCATTGAAATAAAACCAGTTTTCCTTTTAGTTTATTTATTTGTTTATTATGCCTCCTTGGGCATCTCCCCTTTAACTATCTTCTCAATTCAACTGTTTAAAAAAAAAAAAAAAAAAAAAAAAAAAAATCAAACTCATAGTACAGTATCGATATCCAGATCAAATTCTGTTGAATATTTCATTTGATAACTCCCAAAAGTGCCCCCTCAATTTCTCCCTCCTATTACTTTCTCTGAATTCACCCAACCTCATCTTAAACTGATCCACGCTATCGCTGTTCTTTATCCAATCTGGCAACTTATTCCAAAAACATTACTCTGTGAGCAAAAAAAGACTTAGCTGGTTAAGAGATTTAGTTTTTTAAAACTGCCTTGACAATAACCTTCCAGATCTAGGAGAAATACTAAAAATTGTCCACTATAGTTAGAAATGCCATTAATTATCTTGAAAGTCTAGTAAGAGTGTTATTTTGCAACAAACATATTTTATTTCCATACATCACAAAGCCAACAACAATAAGATTAGATGGGTATACTCCTATGCCTGTGATTAACCCAGAAAAATGGAAGCCCTCATCCATATACTCAATAAGAATTGAACTTGGGAGCAATAAATTCAGTACATTCGAGGATTATGAGTGAAAATGGGTCTAGAGTAGAAATGGTAGTTTGTCTTTCACTGGACAACATACCAAACAATATAATGGACAGTAAGACACACGCATTAATAGAGTAACATTCCGAGTGACAGACAACTCAACAGTGTGACGGACAATGTAACAAAACCATATATTGAAGTATGAACACCAACAGGTCAAGGAATAATGTAAACCACCACCAGACAGCACCAATAAACAGCATAACATCTAATGTACAGTGAGCAGATGAAACACATGCTGACCAGAAGTGTTTTTTTTTCATACTAATAAGTCACCATTTATCAAGGTTAAAAACCACTCGAGGATAGGAATAGGAGTTAAAGAGATAGATGGATTCTCAGTTTAGTGATGAAGAATATTATGAGAGGATTGAAAATGATGAATAGAATGAACAAACTGATTAATATGATAACGGTCTATGACAAGTATTTAACAATTTGAAGATGATCATGTTGTAACTGGCAGGAAAGCAGTCCTGTGGTAATGTGTTTCACAGTTGTAATGTGTTTCACAGAGATAAGTTCTTGGGAAGAAACTTTGTTCATAAAAATTCTGTTTGATGTTAGCCACACGAAGGGAAAAAGTTCTTTGTAGCAGGTGGTAGCAAGGCAAGTTCTGGCTGTGATAATTTTACAAAGAGGAACCAAAGATTGAAGCTCAGTTGAGCACCTTCGATGGAAATAATGATAGAGTGTAGAAAAATTAGCAATGTCTCTTCTGTAAGAAAGGAGTGAAAGAGAACAGAAAAGATCATCCTTCATTACACTGTCAGGGCAAGAAAGAGTGCTCTGAGCGGCACTTCCCTAGATGTGGCAGCAGTACTCCATCTTATGACCTATATAAGAGGGAGATACGTCCTAAGTCTTCCATTTCAGGTCTGGTGTGAAAGTCAGTCCTAGGGCCTTCTTCTAGGATAGAACCATTCATTTAAACTGAGGCAAAATAAAGATCTGAACGTTGGTGATGAAAGAAGAGAAACCTGATTTTAGACGCGTTGAAAGTAACAAGCCACCTTTTCCCCCATTGCACCATTGTTACATAACAAGGGCCGTTGTTTAAATGGAAAAGTTTGAGTGACACCTTAGGGTCAGAGGTGACTACAGAACATGGAAGTCGATGAAACCATGTGACTTTTGCACAGATATTTTCTGTCTCTTAGTCTGGCGATACTTCAAGCAAGAAAGACATGTTTAGAGCGTCATCCCCAATGTGTGTGGGTGTGTCTGTCGGGGGGGGGGGGGGGCGCACACAACGTAACTAGTTGTAGCGAGATAATCTGTCTGTCTTTCTCTCTCATGCGTACAAAACTAACCATATTTCTCTAGTGTTTTCTGTGACTGTTCTTCTCTTTGTAATAAACCTTTTTTTATAAACATAGACGTGCGAGTGGGTTTATCGACAGACAAGAAAGAACCGGGGTTCCCGATGACAACACGGGTGTATAATGGTTTATACACACATCAGTAAGTGAAAACATAACACCATGTGCTCCAGAATCAGTAAAATCTGGATTATCACTGTTGACTCCGGAATTATCAGGAGTATTTTTCCTTGGATTATATCCAAAGTATCTCCCCTGACTAATACTAGTCACCGAAGAGGATGCGTCCTCTTGTTCCTGGAATTAAAAATATAATTCCACACATGTGGGGAATTCAAAACGTGGCTCTCTCTCTTTTCTGGCTTTACAGTTAAAGGTATCAGACGCAGTTCGCCAAGCTGTCATCTTGGCATGCCTTTCACAAACTCCGGTGGAAGTCATACTCAGACTTCATCTTCAGATCGCAGACACATGCTCCCAGAACGCCACAACAAAATAAGTCACATTCACTTATACATTGCTTATACATCTCTCTCAATCCGACCCTAGAAACACATGTAGTTTTCTCTTATATTGGGATTTTAATGTATTCTCTCTAAAGTATTTCTGTATTTTCTTTCTCGTTGTAAAGTACTACTTCATATGTTTCATATTCCCCTTTTATGTTTGTCTTCGACAAACAGTATAAGAATAAATATACACACATGTAAACCAAACTCTTTCTTTAACATTGCCCTTTTTCCTCTTTCTCCTATTTACTCAGGAAAACCACACAAAAAATGGTGGCCATGTGTCGGGGAAGGATACCCAAACATGTGATCGCTAAAAATGCTAAAGTTAGAATATCCAATATTTCATTAGCTTTACATAGCTTTTATCAGAAAAAAAAAAGATTTTGTTAACAAAACCTTGGGTGAAATGTAACCTCTTATTAGCGTTCTCAAATTACCAGATGCCAATGCTACTTCGAACTTAGGATAAAACGATGACTCCATTCCCAAAATGTCTTGGCAAAATTTTAGAAATCTAAATATAATCTTTGAAAAGAAATCAGAAAAAAAAAAAAACTTTGCTTTTTGAGGTGGAAAATAAAAAGTGGCATCTGTTCAAAATTGGATGCATCTGGGGCTGAGATAATACAGTTTCTGATGTTTCCAGAATCTTCGAGTATTTTCTGTTTTCATTACTGTCTCTTTCTGAGACTACTTTTCTAGGAATTCTGGCTATTTATTTGGTTAATACTTGTGAATATCTGAAAATACAATACCAGTAAGAAATTTGGAAAGTCAAAAATATCACTGTCAAATTTATTTGTTAGTATTGATTAAATGTTCGGTCCTCATATATGTTGCACTTCCATTAAAATTTGTTTTCAGAACACATCATCATCATCGGTTTAACGTCTGTATTGAATGGCTTTTAGAAATTGACTTCCAAACTAACCTATATCTGGACAGGTCTTTCTTCATCCCTCTTTCTCCCAAATTCATCCTTATGACGTCATCCAATTTTTTTCCATGGCTTTTTCCTGCCATATGACCATGCTACCTCAACTGTTCTACATCTACTAACCCAAGAACTCCATTCTTTCAAGATGACCAAACCAACAAATTCTCCTGTTCTCTCTCCTGTCAAAAAACTGAGGTTGAATCCTTTTAAGAGATAATTTATCGTACTGATAAAATGCAGTATTTATAATTCTCATTCGTACAACCTAATCATTGGGCACATGGATATATATGCAGAGTTATCAGACCCATAGTCTAAGGTTCGAACCATGCGGTCATTGATAAAACATAACTCTATATCCGACTTTACTCCACTAAGTTTCAGTCATGAATGTTCAACACCGTTTTATTCTGTTCAATAATGAAAATACCTGATACGACACGCAAAATTATCAATTTGAGATAGACATTATGTTTGAGATAATCCAACAGATAAAAATTTAGGAGGTCACGGTCCGGTGAGTGTGAAGCTCATTCAGGATCACACATACTGATGAGATGATTATCAAAGTGTCTCTGAGATAAAACAAAAACTGTTGGACATTCATGACTGAATCTTGGAGGGCAAGTCAGGCATAGACTGAAGTTTATATGTACCAAATACGGTTGGATTGCAGAAAGGATTGTGAATTTTATTAACGATTCCATGAGTGGCATTTCGGAAGGGGGTCACCTTGTATTTCAGCTAGTATGTATAAAGAGAAAGAGAAAGAGAAAACCTTCCTTCAATGTTTAACGTGTCAAAACTTTTGATGGCACCAAGTCGGATATTCTTTTGTCCTCAAGATAATTTATCAGACATAAAACATTCTGTCAGTCATGGCATCTGTTATGACTGACTACTCGTTGATTTGTTTTGCTTTTATTAATTAAGACAAAACATAATAACCTCACACGTTGCATGTGTCTCTTTTCGCTGCGTCATAAGCTGCCGTTTTTTTTTACTGTCTAAATATGAATATAGCACCTCCCCTCCCACACATAGAAGATCCTAACCCTCCCACATATAAAAGATCCTAACCCTCCCACACATAGAAGATTACAGTAAAGAAGAGAATAAAAAAAAGTGCCAAGTGTACATCTCTGAAATTGTCAAGAAGGTCGAGGTTAGACTAAAAGTGTCTTGGCATCACTCAGCAAGACCATTGTTAGCCATTCTCCAGCCATATATTTAAAATTATATACAACTATGGTGTGGTCACACTTTGAAATATCATCATCTGTATGGAAACTTTATCTTGCTCAGAACATTGACTACCTGGAAACCATTCAGAGACATTCAATCAAGTGAATATTCTCCATCAGACACGTTATATTCTTAATGTCTTGTTTCCCGAGGTTTGGACTCATTGAAACTTTGACATCTAGTAACTGACTAGGTAAAAGCCCACAAAATTATCAACCATCTCACCAACAACAACCAAGAGCACCTTTTTGATTTGTATGTACCGAACACACATGGACATGTGAGGATAAAATACACAATATATTGTAAAATTAAATGCTGTGGAGACAAGATGCATGAAAAAGATAAAAGGAAAAACAAATTAAACACAGGAATAAACTATCAAAAACGACAAGAGATTTACTGACTTTGTTCAAATCAACGAACATCTTCTGAAAACTGAAGACATTCATTGATTCAAACAAAACCGGTAAATCTCTCGTTTCTGATGATTTTTCCTGTGTTTAATTTGTTTTTCCTTTTGTCTTTTTCATACATCAACATGTCTACAAAATCAGCAAACAGCAAAGCTCCCATGAGTTTGGGAAACATTTTTCTCACAAAATTCGCCCAAACTACACCTGATGAAACCCCCACCCCTCTCAATACACAGAGATTCTGATAGCTACACATCCTGCATCAAGAGCACATAAAAATCTAAAAGGATGTGTGGTAAAATATTATCCATGCGGCTCATAAAAAACAATATTGAAATGTACACAGCAAATCCGTTTGGATTTCCTGCCAATTGATGAAAGTAACGTTGGTTTAATTGGAAATTTCCCTGACTAAATTTACCTCCCCATGTGTTTTTTTTCAACCCCCTCCCCCTCTCCCCCAATTTCAAGCTAACTGTAAAGACAGTGTACCAGAATAACCTACTGTTTTTGTTTTTTTTATAAATGAACAATTTAAGGAAATAGATTTCAATATCTTTAATATTTAAAAAAGCAGAATTGAGTACAAAATGGGTGTTGAATAGAATTTCATGCCGGGGTGGGAAGGGGCATCAAAATCAAATCCATTCATCTCAGGACTCACTAAATTAAAAAGCTATCAGCATCACATGCATGCACTTTTGATGAGTTGAAGTGCACCTGAGCACTGCACACAATGATTTTTATTATTATAATAACTATAAATAGTAAGCTATGTTTATATTGGTTATTTCAATGATTTCATGATTATTAGATTTGGCACCACAATTATGCTAGCATCTGAAATGAATGGATTTAGCATGACACTATCAACATGTCACTCAAACACTTTACCTTTCCAAAAGTAAACAAAATACATACTTTCTAATTAACTTAGTCTCGAAAATATCATTTTATAAAAAGATCTTATGGAGAGTAGAAGATGGACTTTCGGTAGCTTCGTAACTCTTGCTTCCCCAATATTTTGTCCTTAATTTCTAACATTCCATGAGTGATGTTTTTTACAAAAAGGTGAGGGGAGAATTTATGTTTTCTGGGTCGGCTATTGTTTTGAATGCATAGTATGTGGACATTTTCAATCCTCTCATAATATTCATCATCATCATTCAACTGTCAATCTTTCCATCTCATTAACCCTTATCCTCAGGTGGCTTTTAGTCTTGATAAGTGGTGAGTCATTAGTAAATAAAAATCTGAACTCATTTATATTTAGTTGTTGCAAAAAGAAAAGATATATAAATAATATCTTTCTACTTATTTGCAGATATGCTACTGGTATAGCTTTTGAACCAAATAAAACCGACTTTTTGTTCGACCTCTTCCGAACATTTACGTAAACAGCTGGAAGATGCCAAAGCGCTTAGCAATCATGTGCTAACTTCAAAAGAATATCTGCCAACTGAACCTAAAAACCGGACTTTCTTTTAAACCCCTAACCATAAACTAACGATAACCTAATTGTGTTTTTCGTTGAAAAAGCTGTGCAATTACAAAAAAAAACAATGAAAAAAATTTGCAAAAATTGTTACTATCTGCAAAAAACTTTTGTTGCATTGTTTTTTTTTCTAAAGAAAAACACAATTTATCAAAAGAAAACAAATAAACTTTTGACTTAACTTTCCTGTGATTAAAAAGAACATTTCACTGATTTTTGTTGTCAAAAAATTCAATAAATTGTCATAAAATATACATATGGTGAGGAGATTTTGTTCATTATTTTTTTCATGTGGCAAAACCGCCTCATTTTGATTTGGGTGCCGGTTCCTTTGTGATTTGGCCTTTTCTGGCTGCTTAAGTAAACGGTCGGAAGATGCTGAACAAAAAGTCGGTTTTGTTTGGTTCAAAAGCTATACCAGTACTGCAGATGATGATGCTATGTTTCAGAATTTTTGAGGTAAGGATTTATAGTCTATATTATTTGGATTATTAAAATAATATTCTCACCTGGGATGATATTCTCACAACATTTCAACCAATGTAACCCCTGACCTTCTTCAGGCACATTTTTTTGAACTTGTAAATGTTTATATCGAACCCGGGAACTTAAACAGAATTTTGAACTGAATCTTTTCACGAGGCTAGATTGTTCTCGTTTCATGAATCATAACCAGCTAGAAGCACTAATTAGTTATTATCGTCTGTAGTTAAGGATTGAACCTACAACCTCTAGAAGACTATCACTTAAAACTGAGTGTTGACCAATGCCTTTATCCATTGTACTATATGTCTCCTTTCATAGGTTCCCGAGTTCAAACATTTCTACGTTTTGGTATTTTTGAGATGAATATTGATAATTTGTATTATGTGGATTATTCGAAGGTTACATCGATACAAAACGTTGTGATAATAACATCCAAGATGAGAATATTAGTCCGAATAATCCAAAACATTTCCAAGTTCAAAAAGATGCACTTGGAGATAATCAGAGGTTACATTGAACGTAACATTATGAAAATAACAACCAAGATGAGAATAGTAGTCTGAATAAGTCAAATAATATAAGGATATAATTATTTCTTATAAATTTTTTTAAAAATTAATACTTGGTTAAAAAAAAAAAAAGAAAAAAAAAAAAAAAGAAAGAAAAAAAAGAAAAAAAAAAAGAAAAAAGAAAAAAGAAAAAAGGAGGATAAAAAAGAAAATGATAAAAAGAATTCCCAAAGATCACATTCACACATAAAAACATTTCTGGTTATTGACAAGTTGGTATATGCGTGTGCTGGTATGTGTGTGTGTAGGGGGCATAGGTTAGAAGAGGGACTTCCTATATGGATAGCTAAGTGTGCTATACTTGCATAATCATTGCACAAATATATACATATCTGTTATACTAAAACTGACTTAATCAACGTTTGTTTCCCTAAAGCTTTTTTCCTTTGTATCTTAATCATATAAAATCTCTCTCTATATAAAAAACTTAATGTCTGTGAAAGAAAGGTTAGAGAACATACATAAAATCTAAAAGTGTATTCTAATGTAAAATATACCATGGAAGACAATGGAAGTGTTCTTGAATCTCTAAGTGCACTCCTAAGGGAGATATGAGGGTATAACCCCCTTAAAACTCTAAATATGCTTTTTTTATGAAATCTAACTTATATATATAAAATTTTCTGGAGAAGACAATGGAAGTGATCCTGAATCGCGAAATGCCCTCTTAACCTAAGGAAGATATAAGAGCTGAATCTCCTTTAAAACTTCAAATATATCCTATTTTGATGTAATTTATATCATATATATATATAAAATTCTCAGGGAAAGACAATGGAAGTGGTCCCGAATCTCTATGTTACCCTCTATGTGTCGAGTATCTAAGTGCCCCACCTTTAAGTGACCCATGGAGACATGATGCTCTAAAACTTCAAATACGTATATCCAATTTTAATGAAATTTAAACCATATGTATAAGACACTAATTCAGAGAATTTTCAACATTTCAGCTTAAAAACAAAAAAAAAGTAATATGGTGTTATGAGAATAGTAAAAAAGTACAAAGTAGTGATCCTCATTCAAGCCAGAGCAACGCCAGGTCTTCCTGCTAATACATGCTAAAAGATTCCTTGATTTTGGGATTAAGTCATGTTTGAAAAAAAATCCATTTTAATTGTTCTATCTATCTATCAGATCGGGCTGGTTGCCTGGACCATATTGACCCAACTCCTCCACACTTCCCTGTTCGATATGGCTCTGTGAAGATCTTCGAGTTGAGAACCAGTATTTTCGGTCAACTGTTTTATGTAAATCTTATAGGGTCGACCAACCTTAACTGTTCCGTGTGTTGGCGTCTATAAAATCAGATCACTTCTCTGCTTCTATAACAATGTCCAGTGAATCTCATTCTCTTTTCTTTTATTACTGATGATATTTTAGACAAGTTGCCATACAGCTGTTTACTAAATGGGTGTGTTTTCCAGTGCATGTTTAATACAGCACGGAGCATCCGTGTGTAAGTTCCATCTAGTTTCCTTTCCAGTTTTTTTGTTAGAGTCCAAGCTGGTGATCCATAAAGAAGTATGGCTTCCACTACGGCTCTGAAAAAGTTTTTTTTTTTTATTTGTTCAGACAGTGCTGATTTCCAAATAACTCTTAGTAGATTAAGTGCACTACAAGCCTTGGCTATTTCTAACGAGCACGTCTTTCTGTCGAGGCAATGTGGCTGCCCAGATATTCAAAGTCATTTACCTGCTTGAGAAGTATTCTGTTCAGTGTTTCTATTGGACCTGTTTGATGATAGCAGATATATTTTGTTTCCATTGCATTCGTATGCAGTCCAATGATAGCAGCTGACTCTTCCAAAAGATGGAGTCGCCTTTGGGCATTAGCATTGTTATCAGTTAACAGTGCAATATCATCGGCGTAATCGGCATAGGTGATCTGTTTTGCACATAGTCGAGACAGACCACAAACAAAAACGGAGCCAGAGTAGCACCCTGTAGTACACCGGATTGAATTTCCAAGAAATCGGTGTCTCCGACGGGAGAGCGTATGTACCATGGCTTTAGTATTCTTTTACATAATCATTACGGATCCAATGATTTCTTTAGGGATTCCATATGTTAAAAAAATCTTTTCCATCTTTTCTCTGTGGACCGAATCAAAAGATTTGGAGAAGTTCACAAACAGTAACATTGCTGGCAGTTGCCTTGCTTTTACACCCTTGATGATTCTTCTCACTGTTAAGATTTCACTAACTGTTGAGCGATTTATTCTAAATCCATTCTGATTTCTTCTCAGGATCTTTTCCATTTCTGGTTGGATTCGGTTGAGCAGCACTGCATTGTAAACTTTTGCTGCTATTGGTGTTAGTGAGATGTTTCTATAATTATTGGTTTGACTGAGATCTCCTTTCTTTGGGAAAGGGTAGTATGCAGCTTTCAGTCCAAGTCTGAATCACATTCCCATTATACACCTCATTACAGTAATAAAGCAGGATATCATTGAACTTGCCGGTTTTCCAAACTTCAGATGGAATTTGGTCAAGACCGGTAGCTTTCTTGTTTGTTAGTTTCTTCAAAACTGGTTCCAATTCATTTTCATTAAATGGTCCGGTTTTTATTGTTAACTTTTGCTTGGAATCGATTTTGATGAGTGTATCAGCTACCATTGGTTGCTTGTTAGCAGATTTTGAAAATGGTACTTCCACTTCTGCAGTCGTTCATCTTGGCTATTTGCTTTGATTGTTGCCTTAGTAGCTATTTTCCTGCCTGTAATGTCATTAACTGTTTACCATGCAAGCACTGATTGTTTATTTTCGGAAGTGTTTGTGATTTTATCGATTTGTGATTGTAGGTATTTCTGTTGTTCCTCGAGATATAAAGCCTCAATTTCTTTTCTGTGCATCTTTATGTTTTTTGATGTTGATTCTGCCAGTTCTCATGTTTTACCTTTGTGCCAATTTGCTTAACTCTGTTCTTTTATCATGAATTAGTTCATTTTCCCAAATTAAATTTTGTTTCACTCTCTTTTTTGGGGATCAGTGATTCAGCAACTTCATTATGAGCTTTGACAAAGTTTTTATACGCGCCTTCAGCATCGTTATTTTCATTGACATCATCCATTTGTAGCACAGCGTAGCAATTTCTCATTGCAAGGCTGAATTGGTTTTGAAGTTCCACATTTTGAAGTAATATCTTCCAGTTGTATTTGGATCTGATCTTTTAATTTAATTGTTCTAATTAGCTGTAATTTGCAATGAACTTACCAAGTGAACCATCTCTTACTAGTTTTTTTTTGGTTTGTTTTGTTTTCTTCATGTAACCTTGCAGGACAGTGTCATAATGGACATGGCGTTGCCTTGGATGATAGCTAGGGAGATGTGCTGGAACATACTAGCAGATCTTTTGGGCTCGTTTTTCTAAGTGGGTATCATCCGTTTAAAGTCTTGTATGAATCTGAACTTTTTGTATTCTTTTTTTTTGTATCATTTTTTATCTACATAAAAACAAATGGATAATGTTCAGAATTTTGGAGAAAAGTGCATTAGGTATTTTGTAAATGTTTTTTTTTTAAGTTTTTAATTTCAAAATAATATATTAAATTCTAAGTTATGAAATATGTAGTTCTTTGGTATATAAACAGACGATTAGCCTAAGTTTTTTCAATGCAAATAATTGTTATGTGTGATGGTGATCTACCTTCTTTCGGGAATATATGAACTCTTCTATTCTGTACTTCTCTAAATACACACTCTTGTAAATATACCACCATGTGGTCTTATTTATTATCGGCCCTTCAAGGTCACAACAATAATAATTAAAACATCTCAGATGAGCCTAATTTTTAAAAAAAAGTATCTAAATAATAATTTTAAAAATTCAAAGAATAATAAACTAATATTTTTAAAAGTTTGTTCTTCAGCTTGTTTACCATTTAAAACTATATATCTCCACATCCCCAGGTTGATATTTCAATTCCAAAATCATGGTAAAAAGCCCAAGGACTAGTAAAGCTTGTTTAAAATGGTTTTGCTTCTAAATACCACAAAATAGTCCATTTGACAAAATTATGAAAATAACCTCAATCAAATAACTCCAGAGACAAAATTGCATTCTTTTCTCGGGTACCTAAAGAAAATAGGTGTGCATGTAGTTGATCTTTACATTCAATGGTTGATTGCATTCTATTATTGGAATTATAGATGAAAGTTTAAGAATTTTGAGTGCAAGACGAAAACTCCTGACTCAACATATTTTGTATTCCTGTTTTCATAATTCTTACCGGACCATAACGCTATATTTTTTAAAGTTTGCTCCTCAGCTATTTTACAATTTAAAAAGATAAATCTCCACATCTCCAGGTTGAGATTCCAATTCCAAATTCATGGAAAAAACCCAACTGATTAACAATGGTTTTGTCTCCGAGTTAAATGCTACATAAGCAGCTATTTGGTAAAATTATTAAAAAAAAAAAAATTAAAAAATATATAAATCCTTTGACTCTAAAGATGATATAGAATTCCTTCGTTGAGATCCTAAGAAATATAATAGTGTATATATGTGTATTCATATTCAATGGTTGTTGAGAGTTTGGTTTGTTGCATTCTATTTTTGGAATTATAGACAAGAGTCTAAGAATTTTTGTCAACAGAAAGCTTCTACAACTTTTCAGGCATGCGATGATCTTCACCCAAAGTGAAGTTAAGCAATCGAGAGAGGAAGTACAGAAAGCAATAGAGAAAGCATTGTTTTCCATCTGGTTGAAGGGCGACAATGCTACCTTACTTGAAAGAACTGGAGGAGTTGTCTGAAAGAGAAAACACTTGCGAGTAGTGGGGCTGCACAGCTCCAACAATCCAAACAGCACCAGGAATGAGAGGGCTATGAAGAGTAGTGGGCTTGCCACGGAAATACACTGAAGCAGGGTAGAGTCTGAAACAGGATGTTATAGTATTTCTCTGATGACCTCAACACTTAATAGATCAAACTGTGGAGTTGCTGATTGGACAGCATTGGTAAGTCAGTGTTTATTATTCTTAGGCTTTATTTCACATCTAAAATGAAACAAGACTTCCTCTAGAATTTTTCTACAGTTGGTAAACAATTTCCCTATTTATATTATGTCTTACCTGTTTTGACTGCTGGAGTCAGAAAAGGTGTTTGCAAAACTGTCTCTCCATTCTGATAAATGTCTGGTGGCTTTTCTGAAAAATAAAATAAATTAAACATTTTCTGAATAATTTTTTTTTTAAATCCTTTAAAAAAAAATGAAATAAAAATAAAAAAATTAAAATTAAAACTTTAAAAAAATTTAAAAATCAGTGTTTGTAGGTACAGCATTTCAAAATGACATTAAACAGCAATATATTTTTAATATTTCTAAAGAAATTTATTTTATGAAGTCTGATCAGAGAACATGTCTAACAATACGTATCCCAAACAAAACTTATTTTCATTCTATCTAAAAACATTTAATATGGGCACATAGATATTTGCAAAACATAAATAATGGTCAATCACTGGTTTATGCTAGTAAACCAAGAACTTTACAAACATTAGAAGATAGCATCACAGAAAAAATTAAAGCCACAAGAAATTAAAACTATTAACTTAAAAAAATCTAATGCATTAAAACTTATGTCTCGCGAGTAAGAAAGTGTTTGGAAGAAGGTGGATATCAATTTGAATACTTATTATAAACTGTTATTGTTATATAGTAAATTGTTTATGGGTCCAGATTTTTGCACCACCTGGGATATTAAAGAAGAGTTAAAGATTGTCATGATTTAGTAATTTATTTGTTTTTGCCGAGGTTATGAAGATGACAACCCACACTGAACTGTGAAATGGCTTTACGGTTTGGAGTCAAGGAATCAACAGTTTTAACCTACCTGACGTTGTCTGATAACTGAGGCTAGAGACATGTTTGTTTGAAAGTCAATTTCTAATAGCCATCCAACACATGCCAGCATGTAAAACCGTCATTAAACCGAATATGATGATGCTGCTGCTTCCACGGAATGATCAACCAGTTCAAACTTGTAAAGTGGAACTTCTAAAACTACACACATTGTGTGGCTTTCAAATCACACGCTGACTGATGCAATAAACGTGTCAGCACACCAAATATCACAATATTACCAGTCACTATACCTTCTGCTACTGCTTTGGCCACATGATATCCGTGCCATGAATTAGCACGTAAGCAAATATTGCAAAACTTACTAACTTGTATTTTATTACCCTTAATTGTGGATCCATTTTCTTATCTATGAGTTGCCTTATTCTCTGAAGAACACCCCCTATCTATCAGGACTTTACAATGTAAAAACATTACTCCTGGAGTGTTAGAGAAAGTAATTATAATATTTATAACTAGTGTCCACCCTCCGTCAAAATTGACAAAAAAAATAATGCTTTGCCAGTGTTCACACTAATATTCATATAAAATAGCATCTCAATCGGTGAAGTCAAAAGAAAAGACCAATTAAAAAGTTTTGTAAATTTAAAAAAACGTACCTCCATTAAAAAATAAATATTTAATATACTCCCCCCCACCCAACTTTTTATTAAATTAAATCTTTCCCTATATCAAAAATCGACTTTGTGATGAGAAAACAAACAAATTAGAACAGTTTTAATAAAAAAAGGTTTATTATCCGATAGTTTACAGATGTCACGTATGTGTGCAAAGGTCAACCAGAAGTAAAAAAACAAACAAAAAAAACGGTGTAGACCCGGATTCGTCCTTTTCATATTTGCTTATTTCTGAGGTTCCTGAAACCTAATTGGTCCAAAAGAACAAAAAGAAGAAAACGTCTCAAACTGGACAGTTAATTTTTTTTTCTGTCATTTTTGATGGTGGGTGTATACTCATAAAATATTACATATATATTTTTTCAGTACTTACTTCACCAGCGCTCAATACGTGAATAGAACTTAGTAGAGCAATTAGCCTGATGATTTCCCCTGGGAATGAAAAAACGTTTCTGTGTAGCTCAGTTACCATAAGTATATTTTCATATTTATATGTATATTTTGTTAAATCGTAGAGACAAGTTGTGTCTGAACGATTTAATGAAATATGTCTTGAAGAAAAAATGCTGCCCACATATACATATATTACATATATGAAAAGGAGGAATTTGAATTTCCTTCCTTTGATTATTAGGAGGTAGGGGGGAGGGGGCTAGACATAAAAAAATGACACCGGACTTTTTAACATCAGAGAGGATAATAAAAAAAGATTGAAAATAGAGTGAAGGAAGGGAGGTCTTATTTGCTATTTGCTTTACCCCTTCCTTTATTTGTTGAGCGTTTTTATATTCGATAACTTATGTGTGACAGAACAGATTACATTATATATATATAATTTTAAAGGGGAAAAAAACTAGACACACATTCGGGTTGTACACATAACTTATTTCGACCTAGATCAGTTTCATCAGATTTATAACCAATCGCATTCAGAACATTTTTTTTCCCTTTAAAATTTATTTGTGCTCTGTTTTAAATGTACATTGAGCTCTTACTCGGATTCCCATTGAAATCATTCGAACCTGCACACATATATATATATATATATATATATATATATATATATTTGTGTGTATTTAGGCAGCATATTTTCATTTCGGCAAACATTATTAAATAACAGAGTGTTTTTGCTTGATTAGCCATTTAGTGTTTCGGTCAAATTGGTGTATGTAAGTTCCATAGGTTTCTTGTTCCATTTTCTTTCCTTTTTCGCAAGTACTTTCGATTTGATTTGTCAAATCATCTTCAGGCGGTGTTAGTCTTGGTGTCTTTACAAATATATCTTTCAACTTAAAAGGAGCGTCTATAATATTGAGATGTTACATGAGAGCGTGATTACGTTCTAAGAGCGTGCAAGATTCAAAAGTTTGATTGCTTAACCGTTAAGAAATTTGGTAACATTAATTACTATGCCAGACACTTTAAAATGTGACTAGTTTCGTAATTCACATTATTGATTGTGGAATGTTTAGTTTTTATGTAGAGGGCTTCAAAAATTTTCAATGTTTTGATGTTGGTATCGTGGTGTATTATTTTAGTATTGTTAACTAGGATCTGTCTATATTGAGAAGGAGGCAGTCATGTTTTTTAGATGTTGGCAAATGGAGCTAGTGTTGGAAGGATGTAAAGTGAGTCTTCGAGAAAGTGTTGTGGTAGTTAAACCGATGTACGAATTAGTTTTATTATTATTGTTGGAGATACATTCTCCCATGGAGCATTGAAACTGATAAATTACATTGGTTCTTCCTAACGTATTCTGGGTCTGAGAAGTGTTATTTATAACTACATGGTTTGATATTTTCATTTTTTTATAATTAATGATGAATCATTTTATTATTAGAGTTGATGGGGGATATGTATCGCTATATTATATTTTTAAAAGCTTTTTCATCCAATTTAAAGTTCGGATGCATTTGGTTACAGTAGAATAGATTTACGTAGTAGGAATTATTTAGCTGATTATTATTAGTATTGTCTAAGTTTCTAATCATTAATTTTATTTGTCCGTCTACAATATTTAACCATCTTTCCCTTCTCCTCTGCTCCCCTAATGACTATCACCTCTCTTTTACCTTCCTCCTTATATCCATCTGTTGTACAAAAGTTATCAAAAATATAATTTCTAGTCACTTTGATAAATTTGATTATTAATTAGGACATGCTTAATATTTTTAATTCGTTAAGGAATATTTTTTTGGTTCAAGAAATTAGCTTTGCACGGTTTAATAGATTTTTAATTATTTCAATTTCATATCGATATGCGCATTCGCTTCTATATCTTAAAATGCATGTATTAATAGAGGTAGTTTTTTTAATGAATCATTGTCAGAGTCAATGAGAACATCTAAAACCGTAATTTTGTTATTAAAGTTAAGCTCATGAGTGAATCGAAGAATCAAAAACGTTTGTGATACATATGGAACATATATATATATATATATATATATATATATATATGTATATATATATATATGTATTTATGCAGACCTTGTTGAAGACGACAGAATGGCCACACCACAACAACCCTCTCCCAGTGTCTTATGTATCACCTAAATGATGCAAGCGGTATTCAACAACATACCATCTCACACAAAAAACTATACAATCAGCCAAAATAAGAAAAATACTAACAACTAACACTAAAATCATCCATAAAAATAATTGTACATGCAGACTTAAAATCCTCGAAGCCCTATACATTAAAAACTGCAACCCGGCATTAATAAAATATCATTTAATACTAGCACTAAGGCCCTATCCGTATTTCATAATTAAAATAAAATCAAAAATTAAATAAGGAAAAAAATTAAAAAACTATAAAAGGCTAACAGCACAAAGACGAAAAAATAAGACAACTCCTGATGACGATCGAGAGATCAGAAGTGTTCGAGAGATGGCCGACGAAACAACACTTGGAGTCAATGTTTAAACTAACACCTGAAAGCAGAAAACTTGCTCGCGATGTTGAGAAGCTAACAAGGAAAATAACAAAAAGAGAAAATTCCGTCATCTTCAACAAGGCCTGTATAAATAACGATTTGCTGCCTAAATATATGTGTATATACACACACACACATATATATATTTATGTAGAGAGAGAGAGAGAGAGATAAGAAATGCATGATGAGAATAAAAATTGGAAAAAGAACAATATTTATTGAATCATCAAATAGTTTAAACAAAGAATATATCAAACTTTTTTTTCCTTTCCTTAACCCATGGATTTTGGACACTTTCTGCTATATTTACTTGCTTGACATCCATAATATCCTGGATTTACCTTTTTTGGACATGCTGCATTTTTTTGCTCAACATTTTTTTTGTGTATTTTTGTATTTTTATATATATTTTTTTATATTTTCAAATCTGTGCTAACAGTAATATAATTTTTACTGATTTATCTTGATGATCTCCTCTGATGATAAAAGCTTGCGTTTTTGAAAATCCATGAGTTGAGGATTGGAAAAAAAAGTTTATTGAAATATTCCTTGTTTAAACTACTTGATGATTCAATAGATATTGTTTTTTTTTCCAATTTTTATTCTCATCATTCATTTCTTCTTATAATTGCTCTATCTCGTATATTGAGCATTGACTTTTCTTGATAGGATTATTTTAAAATGTAATATATTTTTTCTTATCTCTCCATTTTATATATATATATATGTATAGTGTGTGTATTTAGGCAGCATTCTTTCATTTAAGCAAACATTGTTAAAAATAACAGAATTCATCTACTTTATTATACCTTCTTATTTTTTCAAATGACTTTTTTGTGTTAAAACCAAAATTTAAATTGTTAACTGTTTTTCCTAAAAATAACTAGTCCATTCTTTTGAATCTAATGTACTTCACGTGCACATTTTTGCTGACTTTTGAAATTCTCTTTCTTTTCTCCAGCTTTTTTAATTCATTTGTCTTTGTCACCTGAAGAGGATTCGCCAAAGAATCGAAAACGTTTGTGATACATATGGAGCATACATTCATTTTTGATTTTAACACAAAAAAGATCATTAGAAATATTGATTATATATATATATATATACAGGGTGTTTCAAAAGTCTTGGGAACATTACAAATGCGTATATCTCATGAACTATTCCAGGTAGAAAAATGAAACTGGTGCCATTTTAAAGCTTGCTTAATCAAGTTTTTGGTCATACTAATGATTTTCGTGTTATCTTTCCAGGTGCAGTAATGGCGTTCTCTAAACAAGACAAGGCATTTTGCGTCCTCCAATTTGCAAAGACTGAATCGTGGACATGTGTTCAGCGTGCATTTCGCAGGAAATTTAAAAAAGAAGCCCCTGAAAGGAAATCCATTGTCAGATGGCATGCTAAATTTGTGAAAGATGGGTGTTTGTGCCCAAGTAAGCGAACAGGTCGCCCTTCAACTTCAGAAGATGCAGTTGAGCAAGTTCGGACAGCCTTTCAGCGGAGCCCCCGTAAATCAGTGAGAAGAGCCAGCAGGGAACTTCAGCTTGCTCCAGCAACTGTCTGGCGTGTCTTAAGGAAACTACTGCAAATGGTACCTTACAAGCTCAAGTTGGTCCAAAAGTTGAAGGACACTGATAAGCCACTTCGCCGTGACTTTTGCATTGCAATGCAAGAGAAGTTGGAAGATAACGGCTTTGATGACCGGCTTGTTTTTAGTGATGAGGCGACCTTCCATCTGAATGGCAAAGTTAACAAGCATAACACTCGCATATGGGGTACTGAGAATCCTCATGAACTTCTTGAGCACGAGCGAGATTCACCAAAAGTGAACGTGTTTTGTGCAATTTCCAAGAAAGGTGTCTATGGACCGTTCTTCTTTGAAGAGGCAACTATCACTGGTGAATCCTATCTCAACATGCTGGAAGACTGGTTAATGGCTCAGTTGGAACAAGCAGAATCTGATGACTTCATTTTTCAACAAGATGGTGCACTACCACACTGGAGTCTTAGAGTAAGGCAGTTTCTTAACACAAGGCTGCCTGGTAGATGGATTGGGAGATCTGGGCGAGGTGATGACGTTCTCATGCCCTGGCCTCCTAGGTCTCCAGATCTTACCCCGTGTGACTTTTTCCTTTGGGGCTTTGTCAAGCAACAAGTCTATGTGCCGCCCCTTCCAAGAGATATTGACGAACTAAAGGCTCGAGTAACGGCAGTTGTGGGAACCATTGACGTCAAGATGCTGGAACGCGTTTGGCAGGAAATGGACTATCGACTAGATGTCTGCCGTGTGACGAATGGTGCTCATATTGAGCAACTTTGAAGATTCCCCACAAAACTTGAAACTTTAACCTTTCCAACGGTACCAATTTCATTTTTCAACTCCTAATAGTTTTTGAGTTATTAAAAATCGTTATGTTCCCAAGACTTTTGAAACACTCATATATATATATATATATATATATATATACACACACAATATTTTTTAAGTAAATATTTATTATTATTACCTACAGACATCGATATTTCATGCTTATGCAATTTTCAGTGTAGGAGAGTGCTAATTCTTGCTGGTCGGAGGGCAAGAACACAGTTTTAAAGTCACCACTGATTCATAGTCTGATATTCTATCCTTTAGCCACCACCATTTAGCATGGAAATTAAACTCTATATACGTTAAATCAGCGAACGCATATAGTAAACAGTCGAACAGTGTTTAACAACAACAACAAAGGGTTTGAACATCACATTTATGCCATAGTATGACCGCTTATTATTATTAAATTCTCCAAGAGGCAACAGTCCTTGTAATAAGGGGGCTATAACAATATTTTTTAAATAAGTATTTATTATTATTACCCACAGACATTGATGTTTTATGCTTATGCAATCTATAGTGTAGCAGATTCTAGGCTGACTCTGAACCGGGTTCGTGCCTACCGACCATCTGAAATTGTTACTTTCCTGCACTGATGAGAGCAATAAGCTTGAAACGCTAGTGTCTGTAGGTAATTTAATATCTATCTATAAATATTATATATATATATATATATATACAAACACAAATAAATACACATTGCTATTTACTATAGAGTGGAGGATAATAATGATAATTCACAATACCTATTACTATAATGAGAGATTGGCTTGTTTGTGTGTGTATATATATATGTGTGTGTGTATATATATATGTGTATATATATACATACACACACTAAACTATTTGTTATATATATATTAAAAAATAAAGCTCATTTAGTGACATCATCCATTTTCAAGTAAGTATATATATATATTTCTTGATAATAATCACTCATATTTTTATTTGCTCCCCCGTCCCTCTCTTTCCCACTTTCAATATCTTCCCTTCTCTCTCTTTTACTCTTCCCACTCTCTTTCTCTTCATTTATTAATTATTTATGTCATTCGCCTCCACCCACTACCCATTCTATCATTCGACCTTTATTATTGTCAGTCGCCTTTTGTGATGTCATCCAATGTGCACAGTGTCAAACAAGCAAGCCCCGAAAAGTTTTTTAAATATATAGGTGTATGTAAATATATACACACACATATATACACTTCTATTTATTTAATGTCAGTTTTTCCTTATTAAAGGCTCAGAAATTTTCTGATATTTCGTAAGCTCAGTCTCCAGTTCTCACGGTTCAACTGTCTCGAAATTCCACTGTGTTGTTTTGTATAATCACTTGTTTCCAAGTTTTCCTTGGCCGGCTAACCTTCCTGCGATTTAAGACATCCATGCTTCTGCAACAATTGATCCAGGATGATGAATGCTCCACAAGACGATACCAGCGTAACGAATTCATCCTTAGGATAACCTCTATACTGGGCAAATATAGTCATCATCATCATATTCAGTTTAACGTCAGCTTTATATGCTAGCATGTGTTGGACAGTAATACTTTCAGAAAATCCTCTGACCTGATATGTTGGGGTTGGTCAGATTTTACATTGCAGATCCATCTAATAATGGATCTGTCATTGTATACATATATACACTAATTGGCCATTAACGCAAGGAATATTCATCCGCCCTCTGAGGGTCTTGTTTTTAATCCTGCTGGAGAGGGCAATCAAACTGCGTGGGGGAATGTGCCACATGTTGTGTCATTGGTGACTATATTCACATATATTGATGTCTTAACATACACACATTATATATATATATATATATATATATATATATATATATATATATACTTACTCACTTGTATGTAATGTATACAAAAAATATCTTTATACCTCTTGACACACCCAAAGTCAGATAGACTTTTTTTTGTTCAATTTAGTGTTCCATAGATTATTTTATCTTACAGGTCGGTATGAGGAGGGGAAGGGAAGAGGTAGCGCATGTGTGTGTGTGTGTGTGGGGGGGTGACTTTGCCAAGAACAACAAGGCATTTGTAATAGACATTCATCAAACCTTCCTACAGAAACTCTACTTTAATGAGCCAATAGTATATACAAACAAACATCTATTATATAAGTGACATATGCAAGGAATTCTTGGATCCTAACACATTTTAAAAATATAAACACATAACCTCTCGGTCCATATATATATATATATATATATATATATCTTGATGTAATATATTTACTCTGATCTGTTAGAGTGTAGAGTGTTTCTATATTGATACCTCTGACCAGGTAGATGACATTTACATCTAATCCCCCTGATGAGAAGATTAACAGAGAAACAAAAATCAGATCAGAGTCGCTTTTACACTATTATTATTGCTCTATTCTAAATAATATATTGAGCACTAATTTTATATTACTTACTATTTTTCTATTTATTCCTCCATTTAAGGCTGGACACTCTGAGTGAATTTAATAACAAGCAGTACTATTAGCTTCATTGCAAAATCCAACACGATTTGTTGTTGTTGATCACTCTTCGCCGCTTGCTGTGAATACTCACCGACTTGGTATTTACAAAGTTAAATTCCTCCTAAATTCTAAGCTGATTTCTGGTGACCAACTGGTAACTCTCTTGACTGCGAATCAGATTTGTGATTGGAGTTCGCCCCGTCGACCGTTAGGAATTAGCTCCCTGCACTGAAGATTGTGTAAGCATGAAACATCGATGTCTGTAGGTAATAAATAATTAATATTTATTTATAAATATATATATATATATATATATTATTTTTTTTTATAAATAAATATCTATTATACACAGACATGTTTCATGTTCACTAACAATCATCAGTGTGGTTCACAAAACTGTACCGCCCCGGTCAGACGATTTGAACCCTGGACTCCAGTCACTATTAGTTAGCTCCAGTCGAACATCTCATCCATTCAACCATCATGACAGCAATATTAAATGTGAGAGAAATAAACTCTATATTTTATTTACGAATTTAGTAAGTCTCAGAAAGTGTTTGGTCTGTCAAGCGAGACTACTTATGCAATATTAATTAGAAACTGTTCCCATTTCTCTTAAAGTGCTTGACTTGAACGGAGCTAAAATGGTGATTTGCAATTAGGGCCGGGTTTAATTGTTTGTGGAGCCCAGGCCATACCTTATCACCCCCCCCCCTCTCCATGTTTATTATCTAATCAAAGGTAACACTATGAATTCTGGAAACGTTTTATTTACATTGTTAAAATTTTGGAATGAATGATCAACAGGTGTAATAGAAACAGAATGTCTAAGCAAACCAGAAGAGTACCTGACTCAAAGCCAGCAGCAAAAGGTGTTCAGTCAGTTCCTGATATTAAAGACTTCCTGTTTTCGGTCGCTTACTCTTCTGGATTGCCAAGTTTTGTACTAATTTTTATTTATTAATTTATTTATTAAATTGTTAGGTGAAAGTACAGAATAGTTAGCTAAGTCCCCCCTCCTATGTTAAGAATGGCTTTCTAAATAATCTTCTGCAGTTTATGGACCATGCTGAAATAATAACGTTATATATATACTTTAATAAATAAATTAATAAATTTGAGTAACTGAAACTCTCGTCGAAGTTATATTATGGATGAAGTTTAATATCAGGAACTAAATCTGACCGAACACCATTTGCTATTGACTGAGTCAGGTACTCTTCCGGTTTGCCAATGTCTATAATATTCAATGAAATATGATTGGAAAGAACGAACGCTGCCTAACAACATATACAATATAATCACATTGACAAACCAGTTCTCGTTAGATCACCGAAGTTAAGCAATGTTTAGCTTGGTCAGTATCAGATGGATGACAATTTTGGAATACCGAGCGCTGTATGTGGGACGATGGTTACACCTCCCTACAAAAAAATGTTATCTTCCCTGGACAGGATATACATGCGACTGGGAATTGACAGCTTGTGCATTTAATTCCCTAGAAACTTCCTCCTTTGGTGGAAACTGGCTCAACTCGACCAGAGTGAATGTGGCACTAAGTACAGATAACACACACATGTGTGCGTGTGAGGAATATTCAGTCTTGAAAAATGTCGCACAAAATTTAGTGCAAGAAAATGGCTCAAGATGTATTGTTAATTTTCCCAGATGTAAATAGGATTGTTGTTATTAGTTTAAAACATTTCTTACATCTGATGGACCGAATTTTTGTTTTTAAATCAAGGAACATTTATACATTTGGATTATTCAGACTACTATTCTCCCTTTTTTTTTTTTTTTTTTTTTTTTTTTTAAACTTCCATTCACCCTAAACAAGGAACACTGCCACTGAGACGTAAGAGGGCTACTGTTAATTAGGGATCAGCTTGATAGGGGCATCCTAGGTGGGGAACTGTGCAGAGAGATGCTTGTTCACATTACATTTAAATTTCTGCATATTGGTACAGTCAGGGAAAAGGGAGGGAATTCCAAAGGCTAGCAGTTCGAGGAAAGAAGTAAATAGAGTAGAAAGCCTTCTGGCATCTGGGGACCTCTAGAGTGAAGGGGCGTGATTTTGCTGATTGTCAGGTTAGTCGGGGTTATTTATGTTAAGGGGGCACAAGTGCAGCAAGTTCGTCGAGACACATTCTGTTGAAGTCCTTGTAAAACAATCACAAAGATGTTATATTGCGGTGAGGGGACAGAGGCTGGAGCTTGGTAGATAGTGTGAGACATTAGATTAGAGGCTTTTTTTTGGACTCTGTCTAAGAGGGAGGGGCTAGTAGTTGGTGCATCAGTCCAGATGTGACAACAATACTCCATGTATGGGCGAATGGTGGCTTTGTAGAGATATAGGATACTGGCAGGTGTAAGGAGTTTTCTAGCATGGTAAAAGGAGCCCACATTTTGGCAATGTTTTCTATGTATTTTTTTCCAATTCATGTTACCTGTGAATGTAAGACCAAGGAGTTTAAATGATGAACTCTCAGGTATGGTGCTATTAGCTATGGAAATCTGTGGTTGGAAAGGTTTCTTATAATTGTTAAAGGAAAAGGGGTTTTGTCTTAGTAACATTAAATGTTACCATCCATTTATGTCCCCATTCCTCTACAGACTTAAGGTCATTTTCTAAGGATTCAGCTATTGCTTTGGATATTTGTGTGTTCGTTTTTTCTACATGTTGAGAATAGAGTGTGGTGTCGTCAGCAAATATACTCATCTCGGACACAATTGCATCAGGGAGGTCGTTTATGAAAATCAGGAATAATAACGGTCCAAGGATTGACCCCTGGGGCACATCCGCATTAATGTCATGTTTAGATGTACAGCCATCAACAACAACCCTGATCTTTCTTTTAGCTAAGAAGGATCTGATTATATTAAATATTTGTCTAGTAATACCATACAAATTAATTTTCATAAGAGTTTCATGCCAGACCTTGTCAAAGGCTTTGGATATATTAAGCGCTATCGCCTTAGCTTCACCAGCCCTGCCCAGTTTGTTAATCAATGTCTTTCTATGTGACAGTCTTCTGGCGGTTAAAGGTTCAATCCTGACTAGAGGCGATAGTAACTAAGAATAACATTATTAAAACTTCTACTCTGTCATGGCTGAGAGAGAGAGAGAGAGAGGGAATAGAGAGAGAGGGAATAGAGAGAGGGAATAGAGAGAGAGAGAGAGGGAATAGAGAGAGAGAGAGAGAGGGATGGGGAATAGAGAGAGAGGGGGGAGAGGGGGAATAGAGAGAGAGGGAATAGAGAGAGAGAGAGGGGAGAGAGAGAGAGGGAATAGAGAGAGAGAGAGGGAATAGAGAGAGAGGGAATAGAGAGAGGGAGGGAATAGAGAGAGAGAGAGGGAATAGAGAGAGAGAGAAGGAATAGAGAGGGGGGGAATAGAGAGAGAGGGGGAATAGAGAGAGAGGGGGAATAGAGAGAGAGAGAGGGGGGGAATAGAGAGAGAGAGAGGGAATAGAGAGAGGGAATAGAGAGAGAGAGGGGGAATAGAGAGAGAGAGGGGGGAGGGGGAATAGAGAGAGAGGGAATAGAGAGAGAGAGAGAGGAAATAGAGAGAGAGAGAGAGGGAATAGAGAGAGAGAGAGGGAATAGAGAGAGAGAGGGAATAGAGAGAGAGAGAGGGAATAGAGAGAGAGAGAGGGAATAGAGAGAGAGAGAGGGAATAGAGAGAGAGAGAGGGAATAGAGAGAGAGAGAGGGAATAGAGAGAGAGAGAGAGAGAGGGGGAATAGAGAGAGAGAGAGGGAATAGAGAGAGAGAGAGAGAGGGAATAGAGAGAGAGAGAGAGGGGGAATAGAGAGAGAAAGAGGGAATAGAGAGAGAGAGGGAATAGAGAGAGAGAGAGAGAGAGGGAATAGAGAGAGAGGAAATAGAGAGAGAGAGAGAGGGAATAGAGAGAGAGAGAGGAAATATATAGAGAGAGTAAATAGAGAGAGAGAGGGAATAGAGAGAGAGATGGAATAGAGAGGGAATAGAGAGAGAGAGGGAATAGAGAGAGAGAGGGAATAGAGAGAGAGGGGGAATAGAGAGAGAGAGGGGGAATAGAGAGAGAGAGGGGGAATAGAGAGAGAGAGAGAGAGAGAGGGGGAATAGAGAGAGAGAGGGGGAATAGAGAGAGAGAGGGAGGGAATAGAGAGAGAGAGGGAGGGAATAGAGAGAGAGAGGGAGGGAATAGAGAGAGAGAGGGAGATAATAGAGAGAGAGACAGGGAGGGAATATAGAGAGAGAGAATATAGAGAGAGAGAGAATATATATAGAGAGAGAATAGAGAGAGAGAATATATATAGAGAGAGGGAATAGAGAGAGGGGGGGGGATGAAGAGAAGTTTTAAAAGATGTTACACACGTTTTTTCATACTTCTATTTTGTTGTCCCGGACATCTAGTCGTAAATAAAAAATAATACTGAAGAAGGCCTGAGAGCAAACTGGTTGAAATCGCTCAACTTCGCACAATAGAAGAACAATAGTTTTTAATATACTGATCCTGTGCATGCGATCGCAGTCATGAGGTTAACTAATTTGCATATAGCTATGCAAAAAGACATCTCAGTAATTAACTATTCGTTTCTATTTTTTTCTGATTTCAAAGAGTATTATTCATTTTAATACAGCACATAGTTCTAATTAAGAATATTTTTTATATTGTAGAAAAAGGCTTAGTATTTTTTGGGTGGAAACAAACGTTGCAGTTAATTTACTTCTCGGTGGACTTGATTTTCAACAAGTTCTGATCCAGTTATAAATTGTAAATTAAAACGAAGACTCCCCTCTCTCCTTTAAAAAAACTTAATACATCCACACCTCGGCCAAGGAAATGAGTCAATGACTACACCCATACACAAATAAATAATTTTTTTAAAAATCCTATTTAAAAAAATAATTTCATTACGAAAACAAGTCAGTGAGTATCCTCCCTTTCCCAACAAATAATTAGGAGCAGGAATTTCTTGGTTTACTCGACTTTCCCAGGCAGAACCGGAACACGGTTTCTGCTAGTGTATCATAAATATAAACATCAAGGTTGATGAGGTTAGTAGTCCAAAGACGATGTAAATTGTAAATCTATAATAAAGACCAATGTGTAGTTATTTGTATACAAATAAATAGAAATGCGTTTCATCACACAAAAGTTAACGGGTAAAAAGACTGCTGAACAAAACCATTTCAATTGTTTAGGGGAAGGGAGAAAGCAAATAGTAAGTCTGAGAATTTGGAAATAAATCACTATTTCCATAATGAGATTTACTTTTATTTACCTTTTTCTTTCTATACTGATATGTTTTTCTTTCTTTTTTTTTTTTTTTGCAAACTTTCCAGTTTGAGACGTTTACTTTCTTATTTCTTTTTTTAACTTCACTGACTGAGACGTTATTTTATATGATATAAATATTAGTGCAAACACTAGCAAAGCATACTTTCTTGATTCGTGGGTGTTTACTCGTGGTAGAATAACAATAGAAAGAAAAACTAGTGTCTTTTGTCAGGTGTTGTTCATAATTCATTTCAAGAAAGGTGACAATGTCTTTGACTTACCTTTTTTGAGAAAAGCTGAGGAATCGAAGATGTTAAGTTCCGGTTCTGAACTGTGCGCTTCGCCGATCAAGCTGGTGGCTGTCAAGACAAATAAGTCACTCGGTCATTAAGAGGAAATAAATATGGATCCATTCATGTATTTCTTTTTTTTTTTTTGAACAACCTTTTCAAAAAATGCAGACAGGTTTATCAATTCTCAAAGACAATGAAAAAAGAACAATTTATGTAAGAATTACAATTTTTTAGATTATTATTTTTCTTTTAAAGCGTAAAGAATTTTATACGAAATATATTAAAAAAAAATTAAATGTCTTCTTTTTTTTCTGTTGGAGATGTTTTTAAAAAAAGCAACCACGGAAGTCTTCGGCCAATATATCCAGAAGGAAAAGACGAAGAAGAACTGTAAATTTCAGAAGATTCAATGTTTACAGAGATTAGTTCCTGATTATTATTAATGGGAGGGAGAGGGAGAGAGAGAGAGAGAGAGAGAGAAAGAGAGAGAGAGAGAGAAAAAGATGTTCAGTACATGATCTTTCTCTCTCTCATTCCTGCTATCTTTCTTTCTCTATCACGTTCCCAACCCACACCCACACCTCAATTCCTACCCACTTTCTGCTAAATATTCCTACCCACTTTTCTGAAACTAAAAAGATGGCTACAAGATAGGAATGCATAGTGAAAATCTTTCTGACCTTCTCTTTCAAAATGTTACACGGGAGGTTAACTTGAAATAGACAATTTTATGGAAGGTAAGAGAGAAAAGAAGAAAAAACAAAGAAAAAAAATGGTTAAAGCCGAGGATTAATTTACTCCAAACTGAATTTTATTTTTTTAAATTTGATTAAAATTAAATATAAAATTTAAATTTAAAACAAATATTAAATAATTGATAAAAAAAATAACATATCTAAATTTAAAATATAAAGTTATCCTGACGGACTTTCAAAGACAAATCCAAGTAGCACTGAGAATCAAACTTTGCTTCTGACTAGCCAATTTTCATTTGTTATTGTTGTACCGTGTTTTTGGCAATATAATAACACACTGTGCTAAAATTTATTTTAAAAATTAGTCTGGCCTAGACAATTGCTAACATAAAACATTTTTAAATAATCACATAAAAATAAAAATCAGCCAGAGGGATAACTCATTTTAAATTGAAAAATATAATAGGAGTTGTCTAACTAAAGTTTAAAAATGTGCAAATTCAAATAAAAACAAAAAAATTACTTTACTGTATCCTGGGCAACGCCGGGTAGGAACAACTAGTGTTACATAAAAATAAATTTGATGTTTGAGAATTTTGTAAATGAGGATTGATAATTTTTTTATTTGGACTATTATTCTCATCTTGATTGTTATATTCACAACGTTTCGGCTGATGTAACTCCTGACCTTTTTCAGGTGCAACATTTTGAACTCAGGAATCTAATTAAATTAAGGAACCTAGACAGAACCCAGTCTGATGGAATGAGAACAATCTACCTGTGAATTAATTAAAACGTTCAGTTCGAAATTCCATCTGGTTCCCAAGTTCGAAAAAGATGTTTTCATATATTGATTTAATTGCTTCCTATTACAGCACAATGTGCCACAAAGCCAGAAGGTTGTGAGAACCAGTTTCCCTGAGATGACACTCTGGTCGGGTACAAAAATAGCCAAGAATAGAACCGTCGGCATTCCCCAGCAGGGACGCCTCAGGCGATCGGCACTAAATCACACACGCCCCTCATGAAGGAGGAGGTAATGCCTGGAAAGGTGCACCTCCTAGGGCTGAACCGAACTATACCTCATTCTAACAAAGAAGAGTCTTACTACCAGCGAGGCGCCCCTAGGTTGCCGAAATGATGTCGAAGTGAACGTTGGTGGGTATAAAAACGGTTGGTGACCCAGTTATTTTGAATGCTGGTAAACCAGTTATAATATAAAAAATTCAAACATAAAAAAAAACAATATCCTTAGAAAATGAAGAATCTTAATTGATTTGAAATACTTAGAATTGTCAATATTTACTTTGAAACGTTCAGTATTCTAGAATGTGACTACAAATCCTAAATATTTTGCCTTTCATTATCAGTGTTTTAAATTTTCTAATTTAGGCTTAATTTCCTCAGTTTTATTCCTCAGGGTTTTAAATATACATAATAAAAAACGAACTACTTTCTAAGCCTAATTTAGTTATTCTGAAATATAAAAATGCAAAGATAAACAATCTTATTCTGTAGAAAAAATTCATCAAAGATTTGCTGATCAAAAGAAGAAATTGAATTTTTTTGTGAAACTTCACATGTACATGATGCATCATGCAAAAGAAATGGAAGAAAGATGAGACAGAAGAAAAACATAGAAGACGAATGAACGATGCAGAAAGACAAAGATGAAGAGAAATGAATAAGAGACATGGCAATAGAAAAAAGATGCAGAGAAAACGATCTGGTGTATCTGTTTTACAGTAAAATAAGCTTTTTTTTCGGAAGGGGGTTACTAACGAGTCATCACTTATCAAGACTAAAAGCCACTCGAGGATAAAGGTTAATGAGATTGATTTTATAATTTAAATGATGAAGACTATTATGAGACGATTGAAAATGATGAATGGAATATTACTTATAGGGACAGTTTATGGCAAGTATTTGTTGACATTAGATTTGAAGACAACGATGTTGTAGTCCGCATGGAAACAGTCTATGGTGATGTGTTCCACAGACAGAATAACCGATTCCATATGACACAACATCATCCATTGAGCCAATCGCATACACCCCTGCCACACCACATCTGACCAGTGGAGAAAAAGAGAAGCCAAAAATGCCTTTTCATTGCAGCAAAGAAAAGACGCTCGACTGAGCTTCAATCTCTGGTTCGTCCTTGTAAAATATTCGCAGCAAAAACGCATCTCATTATCACAACTGTAAAGAACTTTTATTATTTAAAAGTCAACTTTTTGGCATCAATTTGAGCCAATAAAAATATGCAGAAGGTAAACGAAAATGGTTGGCGGTTTAGGCATGAAAATAATTAGTTTTTAAAATTTTACAAAATTAAAAGTTTCTATGTTTTGGAATTGTTGAGATGACGATTGATAATTTCTATTATTAGGACTACTATTATTTTCATAACATTTCGGCTGATGTAACCTTTGACCTTCGGGTACATCTTTTCAAACGGCAAATCTTTATGTTGAACTCTAGGAACTTATACAGAATTTCGAACTGAACCCTTTATTAAATCTATGAGGGTAGATTGTTCTTGTTCTGTCAACCAGAACCGGGTAGAAGTTTTAATTATTTTGTTATTCATAGTATTACTTTTAGTATGGATTGAACCCGCACTCCAGAAGACTGTTACTGAGAACTGATTGTCAATCAGTGTAACAGTTAAAAGCATTGCTTAACAATCACTTCTAAGTGATGGTCTTCTGGAGGTTGAAGGTTCAATCCTTACTACAGGAGATACTGAGAATAAAATAATTAACACTTCTACCCAGTCATTGCTAACGGAACGAGAATAATCTACCTCCGTGGATGAAATAAACGGTTCAGTTTATAATTGCATATAGATTCCCGAGTTTGACATAAAGATTTCCAACTTCGAAAAGATGCATCTGAAGAAGATCAGAGGCTGCATTGACCGTAATGTAAAAATAAAAACCAACTTAAAAGAAACGGTTCATTTTCTGTATTAATAAAACTATCAGGCAAGATCTTGTATGCCTGCGTGTTTCTCACCTATGCGTAACTTTGATAAATACACATTGAATTAGTTTTATTTTATTTACTATTAATCAAATATTTATTGAGATCAACAATAAAATAAGTGAAAACTAAAGCAATTTTTTTTAAAAATCGTATTTAAAACAAAAATTAAACCTGACTATATTTTTAACTATTTTTCTTTAACACCGGATAAATACAACTAGTTACCTCCGCCAAGGCAGGCGAAGGTTAGGTTTTCGGTTGAATTTGTAACTATGTTTGTTTTTACAGCCTAGCGTCCACATCACTTGACCAATTATCACTAAACTTGGTCAGAATATCGGTCATGGTCTAAATTAGAACTGATTTTATTTTGGAATCACCGTCATGTCCATGGTCACGCTTTTGACGATAATTTCGGTTCTATTCATTGTAGAGACTCTATTTTTTTTAAATTTGATATGTGAATCCTATAGATATAAACATGTAGGGATACTTAACTTGATATGTTTCATCATTTCATTACTCCATCAGTGCAGCAAGCACATCAACCTGGAGATTCGAACCTTGGCCATTTGGCACTACCGATCATGATAATAGAAGAAATATATATCGCTTTTAAACGAATTTTGCATTCATTTGTTTACCTTTATACGATTTTGATAACTGAAGAGGATTCAATTCCTTTTTTTTTTACAGAAAAATCTTATTTTACACTTAGGTGGAAACCATCATTTCCTCCACCAATATACATAAGCATGTACTTTCGAGCAACCTACATCAATATGCAAAGTGTTGAAGTATCATTCCCTTTCTTTCTCTCACCTTGTCTTTCTGTTGAATCTTCTCTCTCTAATCTTTCTTCTCTCTCTCTCCCTCATCTTTCTTTCTCTCTCTCCCTCATCTTTCTTTCTCTCTCTCTATATATAGAGAAAGAGTGGGCAGGGAAAGAGAGCTTATCTATCTTAACCCTTTATTTATACCCCCCACCGTCTCTCTCTCTATATATATTTATTTATTTTACGGTACAGAAAATCAGTACAACATCAGTACCATTGGGTTCATGCTCAGAAGACGTTTACCCTCTGGCTATCTTCAGCTTTTGTTGCTATCTGGTAAACAAAATGGGTAGTCTCGCATAAACTCTCGTTTGGATACGTTATGTTTTGAAGTGTTAAATTAGAATCGTCTAAATTTTGTGTTAGGGAAAGACACGTGAGATTAAAAAGTTTAATAAAGTCCAAAAAGGGGGTGGGGGAATAATAGTTAAGATTTAAAATTATATATATATATATATATATATATATATATATATAATACTAAAACTGAATTAGTGAACGTTTGTTTTCCTCAGACTCTTATCCCATATATTTTAATCACACAAAATACATGCTAAAATATTCATCAGTTTTGGGATTAAGTTATATTTGAAAAAAAAAAAATTCTTCTAATAAGCCGTAATTTACAAATAACTCATCAAGTGACCCTTTCTATTTATCACTTTCACACTCTCTAACTGTATGTTGTTTTACCCTCCCCCCAGCTCTTATTCTATACATCGTCTGTTACTCTCGCAGGTACACCCCCCCCCTCTCTCTTGTGCTTATTAACAGTTAAAGGTAATAAAGAAAACAAATAAACATATTGGAATAGGCCATTATAAACAAAAAAGAATATTATCACAAGTAGTAATATTATTTAAACCATAGCTAAATAGAGAGGGGGGAGATATAGCGAGCAAAACTAGGCTAATTTTGGATGTCGTCTTTATTTTTTTATATTCAACTGGCTACCAAATATACTTCTCCCGATTCAAAGAATCCAACCAGACATTTTTTTCATATACATATATATATATATATATATATATAGGCAGTATTTTTCTTTTAAACATATTTCGTTAAATACGACAGACAATTTATGTTTGCATATTTTTGTTTTGATCCTTTCTAATTTCCTTATTTCCAGTGGGTGGTTATTGAGTAAAGAACATGGTGCTTAGATATTTATAGGTCCTTTTTTTTTTTTTTTTTTTCTAAATCACGTGTTAGTTACAGTATTAATAAGGTACTAATGTTAGTATGATAGGCATTTTAGTATGTTGCCACTATTATTGACATTTATTTTGTTGATGGTTGGCTTTTTTGTTTTAATAGGGCTTCTAATATATGTAGTTTTCGTTTGTTAGTTGTGTGTTCTAATATATATATATATATATATATATATATAAGTATTATTATAAACAAAAAAATTATATATGTATGCACAGATAAATATAATTAATTATTGTCTGTTGTGCATTATTTCTCTCATAAAATGAGTTGTTGAATGAAGGTTGATGTTGCCTGCTGTAATCATTTCTTGTTTATTCTCACCGCAGAGCTTTTTATAAATAGCCAAGCCTCAAATAATCATAACATCACTTATTTAGGAATGTCTGTCTTGGAGAGAAAAAAAAAAAGGCCAAAAGAAAATGGAGCAAACATCCCTCTTACGAAACACTTTATCAGTTGCATCATTCGTTCTGCTACTCGATGGCCGCCCTTATACAGGTAGACAATTCTTAGCAACGGCTTTTTTCTTTTATTTCTGTTTTTTTTTTCTTTGCACAAATAAAATTGGGTAAGCAAGCTGGGGCGTAAATTCTTACTTACACCGTTCTCACTAATGGTGCCACAGATTAATATAGCTAATTTGAGTGGGAGTTGCAATTTGGCTTTTGTTTTTTGCAAAAACATCTTTATTGTTTTAGGTTGTTTTTTTTACCTCTTTCAAAGGAGAGGTAATGTCATCACCTCCCTGTCCTTTTACTTGTTTGTTTATAAGCAATACTAGAAAAAAAACTATTGGTGAGATTTCCACAAAACTTGGTAGAATAGTAAGCCTTAACGAGAATAGATAACATTAAATTTGATGTAGACCAGTAACATACAGAGGTCTGGTGATGCTGTGGACGAACTCCTTCATTGTATGTCCCAAAGATTCAAACAAGTCCTAGTACTGAGAAATAGGGGATAGTTTGTATATGATCGGATGCCCCTCCCACACACACACACAAAATTTTAATTACCTCGCATCTCCCCACCCTCCTTATGTAGACCCAAGAAATTTTTTGTTTGTTTTTTTCATAATTTCCTTTATCCTTTAACTATGTATTTAAATATGACAGTAATTCTCAAAATTATGTAAATTATCCACTGAAAAAAATATATAATTGGCATTTTCTATTTTTGCCATATTTGTTTATATCTCCCAAAGATAAGGTTGACAGACCAAAGAAAATGCTATTTCAAACTAAAGCTTGACAGACCAAAATCAATGCTATTTCAAACTAAAGCTTGACAGACCAAAACCAATGCTATTTCAAACTAAAGCTTGACAGATCAAAACCAATGCTATTTCAAACTAAAGCTTGACAGACCAAAACCAATGCTATTTCAAACTAAAGCTTGACAGACCAAAACCAATGCTATTTCAAACTAAAGCTTGACAGACCAAAACCAATGCTATTTCTAACTAAAGCTTGACAGACCAAAACCAATGCTATATCAAACTAAAGCTTGACAGACCAAAACCAATGCTATTTCTAACTAAAGCTTGACAGACCAAAACCAATGCTACTTCAAACTAAAGCTTGACAGACCAAAACCAATGCTACTTCAAACTAAAGCTTGACAGACCAAAACCAATGCTATTTCAAACTAAAGCTTGACAGACCAAAACCAATGCTATTTCAAACTAAAGCTTGACAGACCAAAGTAAAAACTATTTCAAACTTGAGTATGACCCACTGACTGATGGGCCGAGTCTCTTCTAGAGATCTACAGACAAATCTAAAAAGTAATAAATAGGTTTTAAGTTTAAAGATGAAGCACACAACTCCACCAATTAAAATAAACGTTTTTCAGTGAATACAATGGGGCGTTTGAAGCGAGATGTAAATGACAAGTTCCTTATTTTAAATGTGGAGCAATTCTTCGCTCAAAGAATGAACAAACTCTGACACAACCAGAGGACTAAAATAAGGCGTTTGAGAATCAAAGACATAAACTGTACGCATAAAAGGGATGCAGTGTTCTTTTGGAACCGAAAAATGGTGCAGTAGATGTCATCCAAGTGGAACAACCAACACAGCGATAAACAGACAAGTGTCAGACAATTATGCCTTAGAAAACGGGCGTTGAAGAATAAACAATTTGACAGTCATTCCTGATCAGTGTTCATTACGAAAAGGTCATTTCCTGTTCTTAATGGTGCTTTGACAAATGTAAAAGAAAAAAAAAAGATTCTATGGTAGACCGAAAGGACAATAATGATATTGTTAGAATTCAATATGGTGAGGGGCAGATATTTTGGTAAGTTATAATGAGAAAATATAGTTTTATCTGTTAAAGAATTCAGTTTTAACATCTGTGGCAATCAAAGGGAAACTGACATCTATTGAAGATTAAGAGTTGAAACCTTACTTTTTGCGGGAGAACATTTGACCCCTAAGTTTTGGCAAATAAGTATCGGCTAAGATCACTTTCTCCTAATTAGTTTGTAGCAAAAACTTAAAAACATTTTAGTGATTAAGTTTTGGAATTTTGAGATGAGGATTGATATATATATATTTTTTTTAGTATAAATTTTTATTTATACAAACATTTTGCCTACATATGTGCATACATGTTTCAGCTGCAACTTTAATTAGGGCCTCATATTTAAGGAAAAAGCCTTGGGGGGAATGTTAATTAAATCACATTTAATATAATAATAGATTGGTTCATTCATATCATTTTACTATTTTGAGGCGCTAAAAAATATTAAATTCGGACATTTAGCTGTGTCACCCTGTAGATTCTACTTCAGTCGAATGCCAAGTAAAAATATCATCATCATAATAATATTTGGTTTAATGTCTGCTATACATGCTGACATGTGTTAGATAGCTTTTACAAATTCACTTCCAAAGTAACCTATCTCTGGCCAGATTTTTTATTCATCCCTCAAATCTATCCGTATCACTTCCTCGCTTGTTTTCCTTGGCCTTCTCCTGCCATCTCAACTGTTCTACATCTATTAAGCCAAATACTCATTCATTCTTTCAACATGACCAAACCAACAAAGTCTCCAGTTCTGTATACCTCTTCCTATACTATCCAGATCTAATCTTCCTCTGAGGTCATCAGATTTAAGCCCATATTTAGAACACACATTACACATCCATCATTCCTATATCATTCCTCTTCATGCAATAGATATTGTCAACCCCAACTGACCTGGTTTCACTTCCATATACCATCACACTGTGCACACATGCCTTATAAACTCTTCCCTTGGTTAACAGTGGTACTGCTATGATGCAAGTTTGATGGCATATAAAAAATAAGCAAATAAATGAAAGAAATGAATTAAATTATTTAGAAGTAATATATTGTCCTAGGTGATAATATTTCCTTCACCCGGGCAACACCAAGTTTCCCTTTGACTTTCTACTCAGATTTCCAATTTAAATAGATACAAGATTCGTCTTCATTTAAAAAAAAATATTATAAATATATTTTACGTCAGAAGCCGAAGAGCTTTTAGCGATTCTTAACATTTGCAGATTTTAATCTAATAAATTTACCATCCAATCCAGATGTTTCAATCCTTCAAGTGCTTAATGTCTGTTTATTTGCCAAAACGATTTGTCCAAATTTATACAGGAGCAGAATACAAGAATGCCATATTAAACGGACAGTTCTTCAAAAACTCTTTTCAGACTTTATGAGTCATGCCACAAGTACCACTTCTGTTTATAATGATTGAACAAATAAACAAACAAAAAGCTAATACTGACATGATTATTATTTGCTCTTCCCAAGTTGCTAATTCTCAATGAATTTATAAAATCAGAAGTGATTCTGACCGGAAGAGGCATGCAGTTCAAATTACTCTGAAGGCATGACTAAGCTTTATTAGGCACCATTTCCAAGATGAATACAATAAAAATTGTTAATCAAACACACCTGAGTTATGTGCAAGGCATCATTTCCTGTACTGGTTTCTTCATGGAAAGAAATTAAACCTCAGAGGCCAAACAGTATGACTTGAACTAAGGTGGGTTTAAAAGATTGAAACAATTCAGTTCAGATTTATTTGCCTTCCCTACGAGGGTAGAGTTGTACACATGGTCAGTTTCTTATGTAGGGAAAATCCAGTTCCTAAAATGGTGCACTCTGGACTGGGACAAAAATTAAAATTGCTTCAGCCTAGAAGAATTTCTCTCTAACCGATCGAAGACAGAACATATGAAGGGTAGTATCAGAACAGATACTACACTTTGATCTCGGTCAAAACAATTGAGTTATTATGTAATGCTTAAAAAACAAAACCTTTCATAAACAAGTGGTTTTGTTTGTATGTTTTTATTGCATATCAAACATTTTTGAATTATTTTATGTCGGCACACAATACTGTTTTTAAACAATTCATGAATTGGTTTTGTTTATATATTTTATAGTGCATGGTCCGGAAGTGTGTGATCATTGAATGCTAAATTTATGTTAAAGTTGTTCCCCATTCTAAAATCCAAAATATTGGGGGGAGGAGGGGTCTTCTATTTTACTGTCAAATTTGTTTCAGCTAATGCGTTTATCAAACTAGTCATGGATTAAAAAAAATAATAATTTCATTTTACTTTTTTTATCGAACCTTTTTAGATTATTTATTATGTCGGCACACAATGCGATTTTATTGCATATCAATTTTATTTATTGATCCATGAAAACTTAGTATCAAATTTCATCTTCGGGCGAAAATTTCATTTCTCCAGCTTTTCTTTCATTGTAAGTACATTTTTTATTATTGAATCATCTGAATAAATTATTTATTCAAAATTTGGTTGTTTTCTGATATATTATTTGAATTCTTGGTATTCCCCACACAAATCCAGGTACCTCCACTAATATATATATATATATATATATATATGCGAAAGTTTTTCTGATCTATCCTAACTATATTAGCATCAAAACCAGTTAGGCTTATTTAATTCTAATGATGTAAGAATTATTATCTTCAACTCACTCAAACAAATCTCGATTTTGCTCATTTGCATATGTATTCATTTCTAAGTTTTTAATAAATTAATATCCTGTAATATACCTTTCTACTTTGTATTGTCAAATTTTCTTCTACATACACAATCGTTTATAATTCTAAATAAAATTGAATAAATAGATTTTATAAAAACAAGGATTGCGTTTGAAAAACTGTAGAATTTAATTTTCAAGGGAGATAATTTACTTCCAGCTTTAGTAAAGCGGCAAATACCGTTGAGATGTTAAGAACAGATACTACATTTTGATCTTAGCCAAAAGGCCAAATAACCATAAAAAATATTTTTTTGTGACTAGGGATATTCAAATTAAACATTTTTTTTTTAATTTAATGTGAATATTTTTTAATGGGCGGTATAATGTAGTATCGGTTCTGTTGTCATAAGACTATCCTTCCAGGAATTACCTCCTCCGTTTTAAGGGTGTGTGTGTGGGGTGTCGGGGGAGAGAGGTTAAATTCTCCCATAATTATTCCCCCCCCCCCAAAAAAAACCTATTTCATCGTAATATCTTTTAAGTGTGGGGTAGTACTGGTTCTGTTTTCATAAGACCGTTCTCACAGGAATTACCTCCTCTTTTTTGGTTGGAGAGAAGTAGTGTTCATTCGTCATGATATTATACTCTAAGTTAGGGGGGCAGTGTAGTATATGTTCGTTCACCATAATATTAGCCAAGGAAGAATAATAATTCAAGTTTATAATAAACATGTCTTTTTTTACTAGAAAATTATGAAAGAAGTTATCATTCTTCCTTAGCTAGCATATTTATCTTTGTTTATAAAATTGGCGACTATATTTTTCTGGACAATTTTCATTTAGGTGTTTCACATGGACAATGAAACTTGCCATTGTTTTTAATGCTATCTAAATGCATAAATGCGAAATTTTTTCCACCTATTCTAACTACATTTACATTAAAACGGTTTTTGTTTATTTAATTCTCTGGACTCTATTTTCATTCATCATGATACATTCATCCCAGTATAGTATACGTTTGTTCCTCATTATCCAATGATTATCTTTTTTCTGTGTGTGGGGATTAGTGTACTATCTATTCTGTTGTCATGATATCATCCTCACAGGCATAGCTCCTACTTTATTGGGTGGGGAGGGGTCGTTCGTCATGATATCATCCTCCCAGTCATTACCCACTTCTTTAGAGTCAGTGAATGTAGTTACTTCATCAGGACATCATCCTCTCGGCCTAGCAAAAATATGCAACCAGAGGGAGCATATATTTGTTAGTATATATATATATATATATATATATATTTGTCGCTCCTTGAAAGTAGAGCACTGTAATTGGTAGTATTAACACAGCATGACGTCACTTGCTTATAATGCATCATTCCTTCCCTTAATAGAAGTAGAATGCCTCGACGTCAAAGCCGCCGTTAAAGTGTTAAAATTATCATAGTTTATTCGCTGTTTACAATTGGCCCAGCGATTAGCGACGTCGGACTGGAGTTGAAAAATACTTGAGGTCCGGGGTTTCGAATCGCATGACCGGTAGTGAATAGTCATATCTCTATGCTGATGAGTCCCGATTGAAAAAGGACGAAACGTATACGTACATAGATAATAAACAATAACAAATATTTATTATATATATATATATATATATATATATATATATATATATACACACACGATTTTTTTAGCAAGAACTAAAAGCCATTTTTTTTTTTAAGTATCTATCTTTCAATTGTAATAACATTCTAGAGCTAATTATATTTTTTATTTATGTATACATAGGTGTATAACTATATTTACATGTGTATGTATATGTATATGTGTGGGGAAATTACAAATAAAGACCCCCCACCTCCCATTATTTCTGCTAACCATGAGTTTTTTTTTTATTTTTGAAAAAATAATGTAGAAGTATTGATTAATAATTCTTGTGATTTTTTAACTGATCTACTTTGTAATTTGTGCTGACGAAGACTTATTATTCAATAAATGTCTTCGTTCACAAAACGTTCATTGACAAAAACTTTTGTTGATGTTGGTTTTCTGGAACTGATATACTCTTAATGATTATGTCATAAGTTTTGTTTACTTCTAAATTATATATATTTATTTATTATAATTATATTTATTATATATAATTATATTTATTTAATATAGTCAGATTCGAACCCTGACAGACTTGAAACCGACGGTATCATGTTGATTTGACTTGATCTTCTGTAACACTCTCATAAATAAATATTATACCCTTATTTTTTAATCTTTTGAAACATTATGAATAATTTTTAATAATCGAGCACTCTGTTGGATTTCTTTCTACCAATCTTATGAACAGTATATATATTAGAGACCAAAGCTCGAAACGACATTGTACGTAGGTAAAATAATCAAAATATAATTTACTATTATTAAAAGCTCCTTAAATTAAAATTGAAGTTGAGCACTGTTGGAGAGATTAAAAATAGAAATTCACCTGAAGTCCCAGTGCAATACTTCGACAGTCGTTGAGTTCTATCGGATGTCTTGATGTTTACACTCATCACTTTCAGTGTAAATATAACAATTTCTCCATCATCACGTGACAACCTCTAGTGGCATAAGCGATTGAATGAACGCTTACAGATTCAAGGTGTCTCTGTGAACCGGGTTCGTACCCTGTAACTATCTGAGGTTGTCATTTTCCTGCTCAAAACGACGTCATACGTAGGTAAAATATTAAAAATATAATTTAATGCTTATTTTTATTTATACAGACATGTACATAATCTGTGACACTGGCATGTCGATGTTATCGATCAAGGTTCTTTCCAGATATGACCTAAGGGAAGGATCAGGTTTTTATTCTGCCTGATGAGATCTCATTTTGTAACAGCTGTTGATCGATAACATCGACATGCTAGTGTCGCAGATTATGTACATGTCTGTATAAACAAAAATAATCATATACATAAAAGCTCTATTTGATATTAAGCACTCTTTATAAGCCCAGTTAAAATTTTTTGGATTTTTATCTTGTGGATGTTTACTTTACCTGGATTACTATATATATATATATATATATATATATACATACATACATACATACAGAGAGAAAGATGTACCATGACCTGTTGAGTCACAACAACTACCACTATTTATTCTACTTTGATTTTATTCGAAAATTGATAGACTGTGACATATCTGTCAAGATATTCCTCTTGCAGAGAGATCGAAAGGGGGAGAAAGATATGAGTCAACTTCCCCCTTCTCTTTATAAATTCGTACTACTCTTATGTCTCGCCAGTATATCTTTTTTTCTTTGCTAGCTAAGATATATTACTTTTCATTTAAATTATCTCTCTTGAAAATTAATGAACATAATATTTTAAGAAAGGTTTTGGTAATTTATACATTTTTTTAATTAAATCACTTTAATTAATTACAGTTAATATCGACCAAACTATTGCATATATAGAGAAAATTAGGACAATAAAATTACAAATGAATAACATCAAACATGGATTCCTTATAAAATATTTTAAAAAGATATGCAAATTAGGCATACAAATAGTTGTGTTTGGATCTTTGCTCTCTAGTATATATATACATACAGTATTTCAAAAGATTATGTTGTATTATTGATTTAAATAGCAGTGAGTTGTTTTGATGGTAATATAAGTGTGATAAATGAAAAAAAAAATGTTTGCTTTATTCATATATATATATATATATATATATAAAATCTGTGTATACCGATTTGGTACATGCTCACATACAACAAATACTTCCTTCAAAACATTTAAATAGAAAAACATAAGTCTCACAGTAAACAAACAAAAATACTGACTTTAGTCATCATACAACTATTTAGATAAGAACTCGAAGAACGAAAATAATGGTAAAGTCTGTGGAATACAATGTTATCAGCAGTTTGCCAAAAATAGTCCAAGAATTGAAGGAACCGGTTTGGATTACGGAAAAAAGTGTGTTATTTCATTTTTGTTCTAACCTGATGGTTACCTTGGACAAGGTTTGTCTGTTTTACGGCATATCAACCCTTTTTTCTAGTTACGTAACTCCAAAACACAATACTTATTGTTTACGATTAATTGGATACAATTGAACATGGGTCACTATTTTACTCATATCTGGAGCAAAATGTAACTGATAAGCTTTAGTAGAATTATAGGGTTTGTTCCTTTATAGTTGCTTTCGTTTTGGTCAATATTTCAACATATAAAAGCTAAAATAGAATGTTGAATAATTTGATAGCTATTTTTAACTCATGAGAAAGCTGGATTAATACATAAAATATGTTATCTATATATTAATAAAGTACGTTCGTCTGTTCATATGTATGTCCAGCTAAAACTACAAAACAAGAATATTTAAATAAGGAATATATATATATATATATATATATATAATCATGCATTAGAACGCTGTTTTGTCATGTACGACTCATCAGTGTGGCTCAACATAGTGAGATTCGAAACCCAGACGCCAGTAGTTTGTGTCTGGTACTATACAAACTGAGCTACTTAATCTGCTTTTAAAAGTGAAAGAAATTATATTGTATTTCAAATGAAATTATTTTTTTTACATTTTTTACAATACTGTTAACCAAAAGAACTCAATTTTTTTTACAGGAGAGTATTGCTTTTATGCTAAGTGAAAACAATCATTTCTAACACAGGGAAGCATGCATGCATATATATATATATATATATATATATATTTAATAACAATAGTTATACATACAACTTTTTACAAAATAGTGGTTACATTAACACTAAGATTGAGTATAATGGCGGAAATAATAGGAGCATTAGAAGGAAATAAAAGAAACCGGAAAATTATTTGGTCTACCCCCAGTTCAATCTGCTAGTTAAATTCAACATTGGACACATGTTTCTTAATCTTTTAAGTTGGCATTTTCTTGCAAATAACTCTCTACATAAAATATTTAATTAAAATACTGGTAAACATAGTTATAGCTGTACAAATAACTTTGAATAAATAATTAAGAGCCATAATAGACAAATAATTAACCGTAATAATAACAATAGAATTAATAGACAAGATAATAATAACGACAATAATGAATTTAATTGTAGAGATAAAAACGAATATCCGCTACAAGAAAAACGCTTAACTAAGAGTATAGCTTATTCAGGAACTGTGTTCCCAAAAGATAATCCAAGCCCTAAAAATGTTTACATAGGTGGTACAAGTACTGATTTTAAGGCTAGATACAGAAACCATAAATTATTTTTCAATAACCTAGATAAGAAAGGTGACACCTCATTACACAAGTACATATGGTCTCCAAAGGAAAAATAATGTATCGTTACTGAAACGGAGCATCTTGAAGAAATTTTTAACTCCTACACTACACAACCCCACCTGTTTTCTTTGTCTTAATGAAAAATTAGCCCATATTATGTTCCCTGATAGAGATAAACTACTTAATCAAAGAGCTGAAATAGGTATTAGTTGTAAATACTTAAAACAGTTTATCCTGGATAAATATAGTAACAACCTAGTGAATTTACCATAACATTCCATAATGAAATCTCTACTTTCTGATTTAACATAACAATTAATACCTTCCCTGCTTAGTATAATATTAATTTAAATCCTTAAATAATTATAATTAAATTAGGTATTAAGCTAACTAATTAATAGGTAATTTAAATATATAAACCACAGTTAATAGATGTGTTGAAGAATATAGTAAATCAATTTAACAAAAGTATAGTTAATAATTAAATTAATGAATACAAAACCCATAGTAAATTGCTATGAATATATATTTAATATATCTGCTTCAGCTCAATATTTTAATATGCTGGTAAGGATGAATTAATAATTTCAATGCCGTTTTATCACATAATGTGGCTTGTTTGGTTTTGAAGTTAATTTGCATATTTGTGTAATTGTGGTGTGTTTGTGTGGATAGGCTCTTTGATGCATGTAATTGCTATATCTTATTTTTACAGAATTTTGTTTATTATAGTTTTAATGTGTAATTTTATGATTACTTGTAATATGAGTTTTTTTTTTAATTTTTGTTATTATAATAAGTATATGATTAATTTGGTTTAGTATATACTGGTTGAATTTTCTAATTAACTGGTTTGAATATAAATTTATCTATTAAACCCCAGTTAAATACAGTAGATAGAAAATTCAAATTGTGTAAATAAATGATTGGAATAACTGTGCAATTTGAGATATGAAAGTTAAATTTCATCTATTCCGTCTTGAATATGATTGTAATTATAAATGTACTTTCTTGATTTAATATAATAATTTAGAAGTATAATTACCAGCGTAGTGAGTAAATGTAGGTGTGTATGCTATTGCGAATTGTAATCAGTGTACGTAAGTATTTAATATACAACGATATGTATGTGTATGCATGTTAATCTAGGTTGTGCTTGTCTGGTTTGTAGGTGAAGTAAGAATGGTTTATGCGTATTATGATGGGCGTGTGTGTGTGTATGAATTCTGTTTATAAATGTATGTGATTGACATGTATTATTCGCCAATGTGTAAGCATATAAGAGGAAAAAGGGCGACTTAATTTCTGCTGGTCGGTGATAATAAATGCAACACTTAAAATAGTTCCCTCTCCCACCCCAGTTGTGACCTTGTGAAGAGGTTAATTTTGATGGCCCAGATTTCTATTCTATTTTATCAGATTTTCTTTTGGACAATTTAACATTTAGTTGTTTTCCAGACTTGTAGACATTCGCTAGCATAGAAACGCAAGTTAATTTGTGTAGGCTGGTTTAATGTTTATATAAATTTTATTTATAAAAGCTCTACTTTGTATTGACTTTCGAAAAATATTGGTTCAAATTCATTGTATCAATATATTTGAACTTGGGTAAAACTAATTCGAGCTCCCGGCAATTGACAATGTTTACATTGAGATATCACTTACATTCAGTCAGTGTCGTATGATAGTGGAGGGGGTAGAGGCGCCGACTGTCAGCTCGGTGGTTTTTCAATCCCGACTTGAGGCACTAGCTGGTCTAGCCGCACTGAAGAGCTGTGATACAGAGAAACAGTCTGTATGTGGATGACTATATATATATTTATATATGTAATTACAGAAGATCAGGACAACATTGGTACTGTTCGTTTCAAATCCAAACAAAGGGGACTTATAGTTGGTATCCTATGTCGAACTCTCTTCAGCCTGTTTATGTCTATAGTCCCCTTTGTTTGGATTTGAAACCGACGGTACCGATGTTGTATTGATCTTCTGTAATTACATATATAAATAAATATTATGCTCTTATTTTTTAAAATTTTTCTTAATAATATATATATATATATATATATATAGTCATCCACAGACAGCTGTTTTGCGATCTACGACTCATCGGTGTGGTTAGAAATAGCGAGAATCGGTATCAATTCAACATCTTCCTTGTAAGACTTTGTGAAAAAATATATCTTAAATTTAATTGAGTGAATGTCTTTCCAAATCAAAAACATAATAATTTCAACATTTCAAATCAGACAAGAAAAGAAAATATTTTAGATGTCCTAATTCTGAATTGTTATATTTCTGATTCTATTTTTTAATATAATACATGTGAAATATATTTATTTAAATAAATGAATAGTAAAGACATTACATTTTAAAGAGTTTTTTTTTCTTTCCACAATTTGCTTATTACTGGAGGGATTGAAATTGTTTATATTTTTTCTGCTAAAGTATCAAATGCTTGGTTTCTTTTTATAATTCATCACTCGCATGAATATTATCTTCTCACATAAAATGAGCTTGTGAAATTTTTTAAAGTTGGGCCTAAATAGCATTTAAGTTTGCAGTTGTTTGTTTTTGTTAAAACAAAATTGTACACAACAACCCGTGGGAAAAATTATGGTGCATAGATAGGGGGGTTTACTGCATCCTTTTTATGCATCAAGGGCATAGAATGCACACATAGCAGCATCTCTGTCACACGTCATCTAATCATTATAATATTCAGTTTAATGTCCGTTTTATATGCTGGCATGTGTTGGACGGCTTTTAGAAATTGACTTCCAAACTAACCTATCTCTGGTCAGGTCTATATTTATCCCAAGTCCATTACATTTTCTTTGTTTCCTTTTGTGTTGTCAACAGATTTTGAAGCACAAAAAGACAATATTTAAGGCAAATAAACTTCTAGAAACTTACTCTAAAAACAACAAACAAAATAACATAAAAACAAAATACAAACAAGAAAAAACAATTCAACAAATAACAAAAATTACTTACATTATCAACAGAAACTGAAAAATCAACTTTAAAAAATTCTATAACCTCTATTTTGTTCTAAGCAATCGTGTCTTGTTAGTCGCTATATTCCCCTCACATGCCGCATAAACATACCCGACAAGCAATTATTTATGGAAATCAGACTTGTTTATAGTTATGAAAGACCCAAATCTATAAACAAACTAGACTTACCCGTGACCCATTGGGTCACAACCACTACCACTATTTCTATTCCACTTTTATTTCCTTTGAAAAATTCATAAATTGTGATATATCTGTTAAGACATTCTTCTTGCATAACTAAAGATTTGTCTTTTTACTTCGATATTATGAATACAGATAATATAAAAGTAGAGACTCATTATTTTTTTATCTAATTTACATGAGTGCTTACGATTTGCACGAACACTATGTAAATTAGATGGCAAAATAAAGCAATTAAGAAGCAGCGCTGAAAAAAATGATTTCTATAAATGCTCACAGAGATATTGAAAAAAAATATTAGAAAGTGGTTGACTCAACATATAATGAGAGAAAGTGAGAGAAATAGATAGCTAAGTAAGAGATGGATAACTTGTTTAGTTAATTACAACTTATGGCTATAGAAGAATTAAAATTGAATGCTTTTCAAACATAACTCAATCCCAGAACTAGGGAATACTTTAGTATACATTTTGTGTGATTATATATAAAATGCTTTAGCAAAAAAAAGAAGTTGATTTACTTCTCGACAGCCCTTTTCTAGCAGAAGAGACATTACTAGTTTTTGTCTCCTTTATTATTATTGCAATGGAAGATGCTCGGCTGAGGTCCAGTCTCTGGTTTCACCTCATAAGACATTCACAGCAAGAACTCCTTTTGTTACCACAACTGAAAAAAAACTTTCCTTTCTTCCTCCATGTCTCTTGCATCAAGCAGAATTTCCATAAACAGAGTTTCTTTCCAAGAACTTTGTATGAGACTGCCTCCCTGCAGCCTACAACATGGTCATTTTCAAATGCAATGTCAACAAATAGTTGTCATAAACCGCCCCCATAAGTAACGAATCTTTGTTCAATCTTATAATAATTTTTGCAATCCTTTCATAATATTCATCATCATTAAACCGGCAATCCATCCATCTCATTAACCCTTACTCTCAAGCTCAAGTGGCCTAATCAGTAAAAAAAAAAAAAAAAAAAATCACTATAGAAGGGTGTTGGATTTTGCTTGAAGCATTGTCAATAGTGTGTAAGAAGTTGAATTTTGAAGGCAGTGACAATGAAATTTGGTAGAAAACACAATACATTGGATACCAGAGAAGATTAACAAATCAGATAACAATATTGAAGAATTCTCAAAAATAATATTTCAGAGAATTAATATCTGTTTATGTTTAAAAATGTCTTTTTTAATCTTAACATAAAATATACTGTTCTTCTTTTTTCTTTATTTATAAAGGCCAAGAGCCACTTGAGGAAAGGGTTAATGATATGGATAGACTGTCAGTTATATTGTAAGAATACTATGAGAGGATTGAAAATGATTAATGGAAAGAAAAAAGTTTAAGTATTTATGGGGAACAAGTATTTGTTGAGATTCAATTTGAAGATCACTATGTTGTAGTTTGCAGGAAAGCAGTCTACAGATGGGAAGCCCTTGGAAAAAAACTCTGTTCATGGAAATTCAGCCTGATGCTGGGCACATGGAGGGAAAAAGAAAAGTTTTTTTTCATTGTGGTAGCAAGGAAAATTTTAAAATATTAACAGAAAAATATCTGTTCTGTAAAATATAAGTACGTCCATGACAGGTAAATATTAATATTATTAATAAGTTGAAGATGAATACAGACAAACCAAACAATGATAAATAGCAAGTAATAATATGCAATTTACACGGGTCCAGCTAGTTCTTAAATAATGGTCTAAAATGATATAATTTAACAATTATAAGAAACCTTTCCAACCATCGATTGTCATGGTTAATAGAAACCTACCTAAGAGTCCGACATTTAAACTCCTTGGTCTAACATTCACAGGTAACATGAACTGGAACAAATACATAAACATTACAGGCTGCTGAAAAGATGGGCTCCTTCTATCGGGCTAGAAAACTTCTCTCACTTGCCAGTATGCTATATATCTACATAGCAACTATTCGCTCATGCATGGAGTATTGTTGCCACATCTGGACTGGTGCACCAACCACTAGTCTCTCCCTCCTACACAGGGTCCAAAAAGATCCTCTAATCTAATAGGTCCCACACTGTCTACCAAGCTCTGTAATGTTGCATCCCTGTGCTTGTTTTACAAGTACTTTAATGGAATGTGCTTTGATAAACTTGCTGCACTTGTGCCCTCTCAACATAAATACTCCTGAAAAACTTGACAATCAGCAAAATCTCACCCATTCACTGAGGAGGTCTTTAGATGCCAGAAAACTTTTCACTTTCCTTTCCTCAAACGGCTTGCCTGTGAAATTTCCTCCCTGCTCCCTCGACTGTACCAACATGCAGAAATTTAAATGTAATGTGAACAAACATCTTGCTGCACAACTCCCCGCTTAGCATGCCCCTATAAATCTGGCCTGTAATTTATAGTAGCCCCTTATGTCTCAGTGGCAATGTGCCTTGTTTGGGGTGAATACAATAAAAAAAAGTCTTATAATTCAAAGCAAAACCAATTAAGAGAATTCTTCAAAAGGAAATATGCAAATTTAAGATATATTCCAAAATATTTGGATCCCAGTGGAGCAATAATCAATTTGACTAAAGAAAACAAAACTTTAGGAAATAAACAACTAAAGAGAAATGTGAAACATGCCTAATACCTAATATATAAAGAAAAGTTGGTCGGATTTTAAGTTGGACCGAAATAGCATTTAAGTTGACAAATTAAACTTTGCTTCTGACAAGCTAATTTACATTTGTTATTTCTGTACCATTTTATTGGCAACATAATAATGTACTTTGCTACAATTCATTTTTTAAATTACTTTGTCCAGCCCGGACGACAGGTAATATGAAACATTTTTTAAAAATCACCAAAAAAAAAAAAATCAGCTTACGCCAATAAAGGAGGATAACTCATACTTTACATTGAAAAATATAATAAGAGTTATTTATTTTAGAACCAAAATTTTATTTATAATTATTTTACATATGTGAAAACAAAAATAAAAAATTTGAACTAAAATAACTAATGCATCCCAGACTGACAGATACACCTAGTATATATGCTGATTTGCATTCTAAAATAAAACATGGCTGACATAATGGTAAAAATCAAAAAGGAACTGCCCAGTAAAAAAAGAAAAAAAAAAGAACAAAGTTATTAGTATGTCAGGATCGATTACTAACTTCCCCTCGAGAGTCGTATGTGACACAAAAACAATGTTAATGTGAATTAAGCCATGGGCATCACACCAGGGCCGGTATTGAAAATTGCTCGAATCGAACCCATCAGCATTATCTGGTAGGAGTGCCTCAGGCAATCGGCAATACCCCCCCCTTCCTAATGAGGGAGACGAGGGGGCTAATATCGAAAAAAACTCCTGAAAGTAGCTTGAGAGGATGGTCTACTGAGCACAGAACAGAACAAGTACACAAACCACACTTTAATCATAGTTCGATGACCAATATTAGTAGGACAGTATGGAAAATAAAGATGAAGTCATGCAATTATAGGTAAACATGAAAGAACACAATGCAGAAAATGAAAATAAAAAATAAAATCTACAAAACATGCACCGACCAAAAATTTTCAATACAAAATTCTAGTTTTATCAATAATAAATACTACTTAAATTCCTACAAACACTAAGTTCCAGCAAACATTCACATACCATCTCTTTTTGTTGTTTTTTTAAACATTTATTACTACAGAACCTTAATAAGCTATCTGGCTAATTTAGCACAACTCTTCAACCAGATGAAGAAATCCCTTTAAAAAAAAAAAAAGGGAAGTTCTGGAAAAATCACAATCATTCTTGTTTTGTAGATTGAGAAAGACATGGGGGACTCGTGCCGGAATATCTCAAATTAAAAAAAATAGAAATCATTTATTTTTCTACCAACCTACAGAAATTTTAAGTTATATTTCACTGTAGTTTTGATTTTACCCCCCCCCTCTTTATATATATATATATATATATATAATGATTAGAACTCCGGCAATTATTAATTTAACACACTAATACATCATTGACACCCACCCTCCCATATACATGCATACAACTTTTATGTTCAAATTCGAATTATTTTTATCACTTTCACATTCTGACAATAACACCAACAACAATTACATACATATTAAAAAACGTTGATTTGAAATGATGTATACAATAACAACGGATATGCAAACAAAAACAAACTGATCACAATTATTCATTTTCCTTTGCACAAGAGATATATTAGAAAATATTGGTAATTTAAAGATGTAAGAGAAACAAAAGCACAGTTTATATATATATATATATATATATATATATATATATATATACACACACACACACATACTGACTGAATTAATGTTTTTCACAGCTTCTAACTCAAATCTTTATATTTAAATGAATAAATGCGAAAGTTTTTTTAAATTTATCACAAGTATATTACCATCGAAACGGGTTACTTAAATCAATAATACATAATACTCTTGAAATACTGTATATATAGTAAAAAGCAAAAGACCAAACAAGTATTTGTTTACCTCATTTGCATAACTATTTTTTTAAACAACTTATAATAAATTAATGTTTGGTGTTATTCAGTTGTAATTTAATTGCCCTATTTTCCAATATATATAGAATTTTTTTTCGATATTAGCAGTAATTAATTAATATGATTTAATAAAAAAAATTTAAGAAACGGATTAATAAGAAAAAACTTTTCTTAAATTGTACTAACATTGCTCGCCACAAGGCATAAGTGAGAAGAGAAAAGGGAGGGAAGGGTGGCTTACTCGCTCGTCTATTTGCTTGCCCTTTCTCAAAATTACCAAAATGTTAATGTTTATCTATTTATATGAATAGATGAGAAAGTTTTAGTCTTGTGTTTGTAAGAAACTTATTAATAAAATGTTTATTATTTAAAAGTTTGTTTTAAGTATTTCAAGTAGAAAACTTTGCAAAGCAATAGCAAGCTGACAAAGCCAGCTGGTATATATTTATGTAGTTTAGAAGGAATAAATGCAGAGGGTCAATTTTTCTATAAAACCCACTATATTTTCTATATATAAACAATAAAATATATTTAGAAAAAATCTACACACACACATATATATATATATATATATATATATATATATGACAATAATGAAGATGCAATTACTCAAATATAATTCATCAGATTAGGATAAAAATGAAAATTTGTGAATATGGTGCTCAATACCCCTGTGAAAGAGCTTTATAATAATAAAAATGATGTAGAAAAAATGCCTTACTAAAAGCTAATTTTAAAAAATTAGACCTTATAAGAAAATCGGCCCCTGCAGATTTTTATAGCATGAAACTACAGTAGAGCTTTATATACACTTTGCCTACATTATTTTCATTAAACAGTCATTAAATTAATCCTTATGAGAGTGCTCAATATCAAAAACAGTGCAAGTAAAAATATAAATTTAATAGAGATCAAGTGAATTGCAAAATACCTATTTTGTTTACGTCTGGAAAGATTGATGCGAGATATGAAGCTGTGCTAAACACGTTTGTGTTAACAAAATTGAATTTCTAAAATTGTGTCGATACTTTCGTGCCATTGTCAGTAATGGAATTGGCAACAAACCCTGAACATGTAACAGTGTCAGCAGAGAACCGTAAGTGACCAAAATATGCCGGTCTTCGCAACAGCTTCATATTCCAAGCGATTGCCGTGGGGACGATTGGAGCAATTAGTCTTATCGTATGGTATTTTCTAAACAGCCTTGGTCGCCACACCGGGGACCATTGTGAATTGACTTGGCCCCACAAAGATTTCTCCATCGCCACTATTCGAGAGAACGTATTGAACCTGCTCTTGGCCTACCAAGCCAGCAGGACATCCGATGAAACTTCCTGATGTTCGGAATATAGACTTTTTAAATTTAGTGGCTGAAAACGATTTTTATAAACTTAAATCATATTTTGTCAAATTTTGAATTATGTATTTATTGAATAAATTTTACTATGTCCCTTTTTATTTCTAAAAATACTAGATCCTAAATATTTTTCAGATATTCAAAAGCAAACTTGTTAAAACTTTTTTCAAAAAACTAATATGTATTTAGAAAAGATTAACATCATAAAACTAATTATAAAATAATGCTTTGCATTGAAGGCCACTTTATTTTCTACATCATAGCACAAAATATGCAAGATAACTTGCATATTTTGTGTTATTTAGCAAATTAAAGATTTATGAGAAATGTTGAAAAAAAAATAACTTGAGAAGACATTAATTTAAAACTCCAACAACAGTAAAGTAAATGTATAAAAATGTGTGAAAAGACAGAAACAGGCAGTATTTATGTAAAACTAGTTGCCTAGGGCTCTTTTACTTTAATTTTTGTTTTGCTTAACTATACTTTTAGATTTTTTGTTTGTTTTGTTTTTTTATTAAATTATTTTTTTAAAACAAGGATTTTAAAAGCTAAATTTAATTATTACAGTATCGTTTGGTCAATAAATTGAACCAAAATGTTATAAAACTATAACTAATGCTTTAATCTCTATTTATAAAAGGATTGGATGTAAACAGCTTCCCAAAATGTCAATCTTGGCTAAGAATTTTAAAGCCATTTGACAGTTTAAATTATTCCAACTTCTTTAAAATTTCAAAGAGTCACAAAGTATTTTTTCTTTTTTTTTTCAACTATAAGCAAAAGATTAAAGTGGCTAACTTGTTTACAAAAAAAAAAAGATTAAACTTACATATATAGGTAACAGGCATTTAATGTAGAGTGTAATTGGTTACTCTGTAGCATTTGATTCTATTGTATTTACGCTAAGTTATCAGCTAATCAACTAGGCAGTTGCCTTCGAAAATTTTGTCTGGTGGCCCAACCCACTCCTGACCGTGCAATAGATACAAGTAATTATGTTTAGAAAAAGAACTCTGGATATTAAGAAAGGTTGAGACGACAATTTAGTATCACTATGTTTTGTTTTAATATGATATCTCAATAAACTCAATATATTGGCTAACCCCATCAAGATCAGATTGACTGAAAACATCCGCCATTATAGCTGCCTCAACATGTATGCAAAAGTTATGCCAGCATGCGTGATTAATCTTCTGGTATGATTGTTTTTTAATACAGGGGTGTCTACGGGTATTCTAACCCATTAAGGTGAACAAAATAGAAAAGGTTTTCAGATGATCTGGCCTGGGTAGGGTTGAAGTCATAATTTAAAATAGTTAGTCTTAATAGAAATATCACAATAAACCCCATAGATTGGTTGAAATAATGTTATTAATATAAAACACATTTCACCATTTTTAATCTATTTTCGCTATCAGATAAAAAATTTAATTTCTTTTTTTTCTAATATATAAATATTAGCATATTGATTTCTTAAAATTACTTGCTTCTCGTACTGCTGGATAATTCTTTTTCATTTATACGATCTGCTTACAGTGCTCTAACGTTGTAAGCAGCAGGGAATCTAAGCGGTGTTGCGCTACTTTCAAGCCTTCAAAATGTACAGTCGATAGTAATTGCTATATTTGGGATTTTTAATGCAGCTCTTTTTAAAGTGACTACAGGCACTCCAGCTGCCCAACTGACAGGTATTTTGGGGTATTGTGATTTAAATCTAGTTTAGAAACTCTAGTAAAAATATTTTTAAAGAAACAATATTGGAGGTAAATAATTAAATTCAAATAAATGCAATTGAATTGTTTATATAAGTTTGTTTGCATTTTCATTAAAAGTTGAAATAGGATTACCCATTAAAATAAGAGATGCCTAGTAAAGAAGAATAAATAGATAAATGGTCAAGATAAATCTGAAACAACAAAAATATAATTTTTTTTTTTTTAAAGAAAAATTCGAATGATGGGAAGAAATACAGGAAAAGAAGAAAAGGGTAAAAAATAGTCTACAATCCAAAGCGGACAGGCGGCATCGTTTATTTTATCTACCTATTTTCATTCAAATGTCTGTATTTAAACATCTACGTATCTCATGCCAAGTATTGCAAGCATTAGTCACACAATTGAGTGAGTTTCCATTCGCACCCCAAGAGAGGGCATTTTACAGCTACCTGCAGAAATCGGACTTTCAGACACGACAGGCGTTGGCGATGGTTGAGTTGAGGGAGTCTGTGACTTGGACTTTGGTAGAATCTGGATTGGTATTACAGTTCCATCCGAAGTATCAACACAGAGGCTGTCAGTTGGAGATGGAGCTGTTGACCTCTGAACTGGGATCTCAATCATTTGTGTGGGTGACATTGGTGAGATAAAAGGCAAGGGTGAACTGAGGGAAGGGGTTGCAGGTGGCGTTGGGGACAGGATTGGAGTTACAAGAGGAGACATTATTGGGGCTGGCACTGGGGATATCATGGGAGCAGGTTCATAGGACATCACAGACACTGGAGACATTATCTGTGCTGACAATGGGGACATTGCTGGAGGTGGTACTGGAGACATTGCTGGATATGGTACTGGAGACATTGCTGGAGGTGGTACTGGAGACATTATTTGTCTTGATACTGGATACATTAGAGATGGGGGTGGCACTGGGGACATTACAGGGGCTGGAGCTTGCATTGGGGACATCACACGAGCTGGAGCTTGCAGTGGGGATATCACACGAGCTGGGGCTATGGCTTGCACTGGAGACATCACACGAGCTGGGGCTGGGGCTTGCACTGGGGATATCACACGAGCTGGGACTGGGGCTTGTACTGGGGATATCACACCAGCTGGGGCTTGCACTGGGGATATCACACGAGCTGGGGCTGGGGCTTGCACTGGAGATATCACACGAGCTGGGGCTTGCACTGGAGACATCACACGGGCTGGGGCTGGGGCTGGGGCTTGCACTGGAGACATCACACGGGCTGGGGCTTGCACTGGAGACATCACACGGGCTGGTATTGGTGACATAACTTGAGTAGGATTCGGAGATATGTCCCAGGTTGGGGAAAATGCTGGTGAAATTTGCTGAGCTGGTTCTGGTGAAGCAACTTGAATATATGAGGGTGTTGTAAATGGAGCAGGTATCGAAGATGCCGAGGTTGGCTGAGATAAAGGAACCTGAGGCGGGCTAGAAGCCAGTGATTTTAAAGGCTTAATAGTCGGAAGAGAGAAATATAAGTTTGGATTTTCTCTTGGTTCTTTCGCTACATTAAGGACGATTGCCTTTTCCAATGGAACGTTTTGTTTTTCTTGTTCCGGTAGTCTGTTCAAAGACGTGTATGAAGAGGCAATGTACGTGGTGCTGCTTACGCTGGGGCCTTTAGGAAAACCATGACTAGCACCTTTGAATTCCATGTTCGATTGGGGCTCCTGTTTGATAACTTGGACGGGCACTGATTGCATCTGCCTAGCATAGATTGAATCAGGGTCGGGAGGCTCGTAGGGTGGGGGTGGAGGAAAATGAGGAGGTAGAGGAGATCCTGCCGAATCAAATGGCCTAACTTTGTCAGCATCTAGTTAAAAATTAAAAATTAAAAGTGAATTAGTGTCAGATGATTTTTTTATCTAATGTTTTTTTTAGTTAAAAAACAAATGTAACGTTTATTTAATTTTTTTTTTTTTATTCATGTTTTAGGCAAACAAAGTAAGTAAAGAGTTTAAATCAAACGTCTGATTGAATCAACGCAAAACGAGCAAATATTTACGAGAAACCAGCTGCAAAAAGTAATTGACAATTAAAGGTGACCAGGAACAAAAGAATCTAAGAGAAACAAACGGTGCCAAATAAACTCTGAAAACGAAATGAAGAATCTACAGTTTAATTCCAAAACTTCAACCAGAACAATTATTCAACACAAACCAGTAAACGAAAAAGAAAAATCTCATAGGATAGAAAATAGTTCAACAGAATCAGAATGTAATTATATATATATATATATATATATATATATATATATATATTGTGTGTATTGTGTGTATTTAGGTAGCATTTTTTCATTAATGCATGTGTTTTTGAAAACGACAAAACTCTTCTGTTTAATGATTCCTTTTTTTATTTTTTCCATTCGTCGAATGATCTTTTTGACGTTGAAATGGAATGAATTAATGTAGGATCCATGTGTTTGACTAACGTTTTCGATTCTCTCTGGAATCATCTTCAGGTCTTTAATGGCAAAAATGAATAAAAAGCGAGTGAAAGAATGGAATTTCTTAAAAAATATGCCGGCAAACAGTTCACGTAAAAGGCGGACGTCTACATTTTGAAATGTGACGATTGAAACAGTTCTTCGTTTATTTATTAATCTTCTTATTATTATTTATAATTTTAATTTAAAATAGTGGTTGATTTAATTTTGTCTAGTCTAATAATTATGGGGAAGGAAAATGGGGGAGATAGGCAGTAAGTAATTTTAATAAGATGTCCCTATTTTTTTAATTGAATTAGGCAACACCGGTTGGTGTCACTGAACTAAGCTAAGCATTTTAAAATAGTTTTACTTGTCTCATATGAAATGTTATTAATTTTAGGTTGCTGTATTTTTATGTATACGGCTTCAAGTATTTTTAATTTTTTAAAATTAGTTTCGGAATGTATTATTTTTGTGTCCATTACAAAGATCTAACAATACTTTTAACACCTCTACCTATAAAAAACCAACCAGCAAAAACTCCAACCTATTAAATTTCAAGAGTGAATGCCACCACCGTTATAAAATAGCTATCGTAAAAAATTTACTAAACCGAGCAAAATTGATCTCCTCCTCTAAAAAACACTATTCATCGAACTAAATATAAAACAAGTATTAATTAACAATGAATTTCCCAACTACCTCGTTGACGAACTAATAAAATCAATGATAAAAAACCTGACAAACACTAATATAAATAATAATATACAACATAACAACTCCAATTACATCAACATATATTACTGCAACCAAATGCAGCCAAATTTCAGACTAGAAGAAAAAGCTATAAAGAATATTACACATCGATATATATCTCCAACAGATAAAGAAAACAAAATTAAATTAATTATTATAAAAGATTCACAATGCAAAACCTTGTAGTAAAAAATAACCCCTCTCCAACCCCCAAAACACTAGACAGAACCAATGTAGTTTAAATTTAAATGCCCTTTAGGAGGATGTACCTCACAAAATAATAATAGCTACATTGGTTTTACAACAACCACTCTATCCCGCCGCCTCACTATGCACCTCGCCAACACTAGTTCAATATACAAACACCTACAAACGCACAACTGCCCTAAATCTGAGTTGAGACAGATCTTAGTAATGAACACAAAAATAATACATTCCGAAACTAATTTTTTAAAAATTTAAAATACTTGAAGCCGTATACACAGCAACCTAAAATTAATAACATTTCATATGAGACAAGTAAAACTATTTTAAAATGCTTAGCTTAGTTCAGTGACACCAACCGGTGTTGCCTAATTCAATTAAAAAAATAGGGACATCTTATTAAAATTACTTACTGCCGATCTCCCCCATTTTCCTTCCCCATAATTATTAGACTAGACCAAATTAAATCAACCACTATTTTAAATTAAAATTATAAATAATAAGAATAAGAATAATAAATGAAATTAATAAATAAATGAAGAACTGTTTCAATCGTCACATTTCAAAATGTAGACGTCCGCCTTTTACGTAAACGGTTTGCCGGCATATTTTTTAAGGAATTCCATTCTTTCACTCGCTTTTTATTCATTTTTGCCATTAAAGACCTGAAGATGATTCCGGAGAGAATCGAAAACGTTAGTCAAACACATGGATCCTACATTAATTCATTCCATTTCAACGTCAAAAAGATCATTCGACGAATAGAAAAAATAAAAAAAAGGAATCACTAAACAGAAGAGTTCTGTCGTTTTCAACAACACATGCATTAATATATATATATATATATATATATATATATATATATATATATGAGAGAGAGAGGGTAGTGTGGTTCCAACGAGGGAAGAGTGTATATTTAAAGATTTGGAGCTACCAACCTTTATTAATTTATTTCTTTTCAATTTGTTTATTATTTAATATTTTACTTTTTTTTTTAAAGTTTAGTACTTAAATTTTTATATTAAACATGTTTCGAGCATGTTTGGCTCTCTTCAGATATAAAAAAATAGACTTAAGAACATATATATCGTAGTTTTGAAAGAAACATTGTATCTAATCTTTCTTATTAGATTAAATTTCTAATAAGATTGAACACAGTTTTTCTTAAAATATTAAATAATAAACAAATTTTAAAAAAAATGAATAAGTGTTGGTAGCTCAACTTCTTTTAATATATATATATATATATATATACACATATATACACATATATATATATATATATACACATACATATACACACACACATATATATATATATATATATATACATATATATATATATACATATATACGATGAATCCACATATGTTCTTGTTGTAATTCAGAGTGTATTTCTCGGCTAAAAATAACGGATTTCTTCCCATTTGACAAATAAAAAATATCCTAAACAGAAGCATAGCATAGGCATTATTATCATTTTAATATTTCACGCGGTCCTTTGGTCTTCATAAAAAATTCCTTTTTTTAATAAATTTAAATCAAATTATAATAACAATTATAATATGAGTTTACATGTTTCTATGTTTTCATTTTCATCAGAGAAAGACACTTTGAATTACAACAAAAACATACATAGATTTAATTAAGAAAACAATGAATTTCAAATCCAACAGTATATTTTTAGAGCAAACATTGTTTTTTAAAGGATACCTGTGATTTGCACAGACAAATTCTGTATTAAATAAACGAATAATATCTCCGGGACGTGACCATAATAATTTCTATGAATATGCAAATTATATATTCCAGTCCCAGGGATATTATTATTCGTTTATTTAATACAGTATTTTGTATTATTCGGACTACTATTCTCTTAATTGTTCTATTTATAACGTTTTGGCCGATGTAATCTCCAATCTTCTTCTAGGGCATTTTTCGAACTTGAAAATCTTCTATTAGAACTCGGTACGGAATTTTGAACTGGTTCCCAAGTTCAAAAAGATGCATATGAAAAAGGTTGGAGATTACGTGGGCCGAAATGGTATGAATATAAGCAAAATGAGAAAAGTAGTCTGAATAATCCAAATTATCAATTCTCATCTAAAAAATTCTGTTTATTTAATAGAGCATGTCTACACAAAACATGGGTATCCTTTAAAAAGCAACCGTTACTCTAAAAATATACTGTTGGATTTAAAATCAATTATTTATTGAATTCTTATATGTGAGGGTGATGTAGTTGGCTTGAAACATTATGTGTAATATATAGTTTATTCGAAGAATATAGCAATGCTAGAATATACCAGAGATTGTAAGATAGAAATTTGAAAAACATTTTCTTTGTTTTTGATTATTGCTATTTAATTTAAATCTTAAATGTTTTTAATTTTCTTCTTCAATCACTAGAAGCTTAAGTGATGCCAGAACTTCCCAATATTTCGGGAAGATATATCCCTTTGTCAAGTGTTCATATTTCTTTATTTCGAGGTCTTTGCCCTTAAGACAACACAGGCACACAGGAAGGCAAATACCCCAAGATAAAGAAATATAAACACTTGACAAAGGGGCATATCCCTGAAATATTGTGAAGTTCTGGCATCACATAGGATTCTTGTGATTAAATAAAATAAATATATAAATTAAAAAATCGCCTTGTTTTTCACATTTCTTTCTTACAACCCATGGTATATAGCATTGTTATAACCTTTTAATACACTATTTATATATATATATATATATATATATATATATATATATATATAATCTTGTTTGGCCTGCTCATTTTTTATTTACCAACCAGCTTTTGATTCCACATGAATCCAAATATACGCTAATTTCACAGAACACTTATACATAAGCTCTTTTATCATACAAAAGCTGAGTTTGTCAATGTTTGTTTCCCCAAGACATTTTTCTTATATATTTTAATATTAGGCATTTTTGATGAATGGTGTGATGCTTATAACTCTTATGTATACGTGTAAAATGTGTATCATATCAATTTGCTATTTAAAAAAATACAACTGTTGTACACTGTTTAAAAAGAGAGCGCAGTGTGCAGCATGGTTTGAAACGATGAGAAGTGCAACAGTAGTACAACGAAAATGTAAATCAGTATATGTCAAGAACATGAATAAGCTTAATGAAAAGAGTATTAAGAAATGGCACACTCGACTAATGGAAACCAGTAGTGTTTAGATGTTGTTAGGAAACAACAAAAACCTTCAACATCCGTTAAATGATCCTTTCACAAACTATGAGGACGACCAAACAAACTGATGGATGAAAACGGAAAGCCAATAACTTAGATGATGGAATTTAGCATTAGAGGTCCAATAATGTAAGTATTAATTTAAATTAGTGAACCGCTAACATTAAATTCTATCACGTAAAATTTTTAAAAGGTTCCATTTTTAGTACATATTCCATTTCAATGTTAAGCATATAAAAAAATGAATTGCTAAAGCAAATTAATTGTTAAGAGGGTATTTTAGTGTGCTTGAAGCAATTGTGTTTGATATACAGGTATTTTATTAGAAGGCTATAACAGTGTGCAGATATACCGGGTTGTAAAGGAAAAATTAACATTGAGTAACAAGACATTTTAAAAAAATTAAATCTTACTTGCTTCTAACTTTCTTCCCTGATCACTAAAGTCTAATGTGATGCTGGAATGTCACAATATTTGTGGGATATGATCCCCCTTGTCAAGTTTTTCTATTTCTCAGGCTTCTCTTTACCATGTGCAAATATTTTTTGATTAAAATTATTTGTTATTTAATAAAGTTTATTTTATCAGAAAGAAAATGTGTCATCACTAAGTAAAGAGATTTAGTTTCATTTACAATAAAACATTTCCATTGAATTTAAAATGGATTGCTGATTCTGAGATTTATGGAGAAGGATTATTCATAGGGGTTTTATCTTAATAATAATTTTTCTTTCAATACAGTGGGTTTCAAGATATAATATCTACCATTTCATACCTATCAAGTAAGCATCATTATAAATTATGGCCGGGTAATGAAAGTTTTTTTTTTTTTTAATCAAAAAAATGAATACCCCCTGATGGAACAAAAATCCATCACAATTCAGAGAATTATCTGATCTTAATGGCAATTTCAGTATTTATTAATTAATAAGTGAATGTTAATATAAAGTTTTATTACTATGGGTTTACGGCATGTCAACCCTTTAGATCATTTTATGCTGAATACTTATGAATTGCTTTAGTTGATATATAAGCAATACGTTTTAAAAATCTTTTTAGTAGAGGCCCGATTTTTTTAAGTATGAAAGTATGATGTAGGGGAGGGCAAAAAGGTCTTTAATATTTTTTTTATTTATAGAAGTTATTTGTTGTTGCTAGAAAATCAATGCAGTCAGTCAGAATGTGTTTAATTGTGAGTGGGGTTTGACATGGTATACAAATGGGTTGGTTTTCTTTTCTCAAGAGATATGACTGGGTTAAATGTGTACGGCTGCCCATTTTTATTCTTGCTAGTGTGACTTATTTTATTACAAAGAAACAAACTCATAGATTTTCTTTAGATCAGTTAAATTACTTCATCACCTTCTTTATTTCAAAGACGAAATTCGTCTTATTACACCCAGAGTTGAAACTGAGTGATCACCTTTACAAAGAGCTAAAACTCTGAAGGTGCGAATGAAAACATTTTTTTAAGGCAGCTCTCCGTCATCATCATTACCATCATATTAGTTTTAGCATCTGTTTTACGTGCTGGCATGTGTTGGACAGCTTTTAGAAATTGATTTCCAAACTAATCTCTCTCTGTGAACTAATCCTCAACTACCCAAGAACTCTCATCTATTTTTTCAAAGTGGCCATACCATCAAAGTCTCCTGCTCTGCACACATCTCCCAATACTGTAAATATTGAATCTTCCTCTGAAGTTATCAGATCTAAGCCTGTCTGTAAAACTCACATTACACATCCATTGTATCATTCTCATATCATTTCTCACTATCCAACGCATGTCCTCACTAGTCAGGTCTCATTTCCATATATTATAATACTGCGTACACATGCCTGATAAACTCTTCCCTTGGTTGATAGTCGTAACGCTCTCTTGATTAGTTTTTGGTAGAATGATAAGTAAAAATCAGAAAAATAAAATATATACATTATATTACCATTCATTTATTAATTAATACTGAAAATTTCATTAAGATCGGATAATTTTGATTTTTGGTGGGTTTTATCCATCAGTGGATAGCCAATTACTTTCATTATAATTGCCCGTCTCTATTATAAATTAGTTTGAGATCTTAAAACCTGGTATTATATATAAAAAAAAGATGGCCGACAATGTATCAAGTCAATTTTTAGTCAAGAATCAATGCAGCTGATTGGCTAAAAATTTCTTAAAAGAGAAGAAATAGATTTTTCATTTCATTCAGTTTGCCCCCCCCCCCAAACCTCACCTCAGTTTTAGACATGAAACAAAATAAACATGCATTCACATAATTTAAAATGGAAATATCAAAATAATATTAAAGAGAAAAAACAAAACAAACATTTTTTCCCCTTCAAAAAATAAGTCTCACATTAGTTTTCACAAAAAAAAAGTGCCAATAAATATGAGATGATTTTGACATTCTCAAAGACTTTGGTTACAAACGATGTAAACAGTTACATGATTGGTACATGAAATTGATAATTTAGATGAAGTGAAAAAATAAATATTATTAATAAAAATGTAAGACATAGAAAAATAACAAAAGGGACAATGAAATATAACAGGAAATCAAATTATGAATAATTATCATAGAGTATGATAAACAAAAAACAAAAACAATGAACAATAAAAAAAAATAACAATGATTAATGAAATTATTAAAATATGAAAGTAAATGAAGTTTTAGTAATTGTAAATTAGGCAAAAAATAAATTAGGAATTTCTGAAAACAAGAAAGGTTTTAATATCAACAATGACAAATTAGTCAAATAAAAGAAAACAGCTTATATTAAACAAAATAATAAACATACATTAAACAATTTAAAATCCACATTTAAAAACAACGTTTTTTTCAGCTGATGAATTATGATTTTTTTTACATTTGATGCGAAATGTTTAAACTATAAACTTAAAGTTGCACAAAAATACATATATTTAAAAAGATATCACAATTCAAACATATATTAAAATTACTAATTTTTAATCTAAGAAACCATTATGAAGAAAATTAATTTTTCTATCATCTTTGAGGTGTAATTATTCATAATATGATCATGAAGAATCGGATCTTACAATTTTTTTTGCAATTTTTGAAAACTGAACAAAAATAATTCACATCAGAAATAAAATTGTCAAAATATAATTAATCTAGAATCCATATTAAAAAAAACAAAAAAACTGAAAAACAAATTAAAAAAAAAAAAGCTAAAAACAAAACAACTGAATTGAAAGACACAAATGAACTATAGAATTAATGTAAAAAACAAAATGGAGCCGTCATTCAAAATCTAGAATAATATCAAAAAATATGTTTTTAATAGTCAAGCAGGCGTTAGGCATTGAATCTAAAAATGCTCGCAATACAGCAGCAACAACAGTAAATAACTTTTGAAAAAGAACACAGAACCTGATAAATCCAGAGTTTTTAAACAAAACACCATTTCTAAAATAATTTTGTTATGTTATTATAATGAATGTTCTTGTAAAATTAAAAGGATTACAAAGTCAAAGGATTTCATAAAGTCAGAAAACACTGATGTTATATTTATTGAAGAAATTTATTGGTGAAAATTTAAGAAAAATTGGACAATTCCGTTTTTTTTTTTATGATTAAAAAAAACAATTAACAGATTGGTTCATTTGCAAAGAGTAGTCTACTAGTGCTCCCTTCCCCCCCCCCCCCCGTTATAGATTTGGAGTTGATGGTGGTAAGTCTTTAACACCTGAACTTTTTGGATGAAAAAAAAAAAACATTTAAAGATGGAAAATGTATTGGCCAAGATATTTTTATGCAAACAAGAATTTGGTGAAATATTATACTAAATTGATCAGGAATTGTTTTCTTAGACAAATAGAAACAAGGCTGGAAAAGAATTAAGCACAGAATTAACAAATGCCGAGAATATTTTGAATCTGAACAACAAAATGGCCAACCAATCAAAATCAAGATTATCAGAGAACATCATGCAAACAAAAAGAAAAGAAAAAACATGGCTGCCCAGATTACTCAAAAATTAACTTATTCACTTTTTTCAGATAAATAAATTAATCTAATGCATGTTCCAATTTTGAACTAAGAATGAAAAGTCTTTAACTCTAGCAGAACCAGTTTTAAAACTGTTCCGATTTAATGCCAACCAAAATGTAATTCATTTCGTCAGTTTAAATTATAAAAAATACTGGTCAAATTCACAAGGGTCTGTCTTTTTTGTTTTCAATTATTAACAAAAAGTGAAAATATTTGATTGTATTGGGATAAACCAAAAGGCATTCTGGTTAATTTAATTTCACAATTAAAGTATTGTGTTTAAATAGGATTTAAAAAATTTCCTTTTATTTTCTGCCAAGCTAAATACCCCACCCCCAAAATGAAATGATGCATAATGTGTACCTTCTATCAAAGTGTTGCATTAAATAAATAAATAGAATCTATATTAAACTTAAGTAAATTTTAAATATTTGTCATGTAGCAAAAAAAGTATAAGTTTCTGCAAACTACTTTCGTTTTAAATTCTGAAATATGACCAATTCTGATGTTTGTAAATTTATTGCTAAATTTTTATTTGTAAACATAAATTTGAGAATGAGGACATGAAACAATTTTTTAAATAATTTGTCAATCTATACAAGAATTTTTTATCCGAAAATTGGGTTGAGAGGCTTTTTATTGGGTCATAAAATACTTTATATATTTAACTCTCCAATATAAAATGGTCTACTTAAAACCCTTTAAAAAGTTACTGGGTATATTTGATATTTTTGTAATGTTATCCAAAGGTATTTAATAATGGACGAAATACAAATATAAAAAGCTTTATTACTGTGAACAATGCAACAGGTAGTTACAAGTTGGCTAATTGGCTTGTAATGTATACGGAGAAAGATTCTTTGTGACTCTTTTATTTTTCTACTTTGAACGAAAGAGAAATTTTTTTTAAATCTGTTATTGCAGTTTGCTTGCGATGAGCCCAGAATATTAAAAAAAAGAAGTTCTAAACACTTTTTTCTTAAGCGTAAAAAGCGTGGGCTTTCATAATTATTTGTGTAATATAGCATAGGTGTTTTTTTTCTTCTTATGTTTTTTTGTATTGTTACCTGATTTTATCATTTGCTAAATGACATTTTTGCAGTCATTTTTGACGATAAATCGCCTCCCCCTTTTTCTTTGATAAAACTTCTTGAATTTCAAACAAAAATCTTATTTTTATTTGACCGTTGATTTTTTTTAGTAGTTTTGGTTTTTATTACTTTGGATGTTACAATACCATTTGTTTTGTTTTCATGGACTACATGGAAACGTGGATTATACTGGCAGAGCATGAGAGGGAGCTCAATGACTTTGAAATGAAATATTTAAGAACTATCCTTGGAGTATCTTTGCGAGATACATAAAGAAATGCAGCTATCAAAAATAGACTTAACATCCAGCAACGACGTTATTAAAAAAAAAAGATTAAAATGGTTTGGACATGTTTCTCAACTACCATACTACAGCTATATAAAGAAATTATATCAAAAAGATTTAATTCAAGAAAAATCAAGAAGCCAACCACTAAAGAAATGGGTCGACCAGTTAACGGTTGAGACTGGCATACTGCTCCCGACAGCTGAAAGACTGGCCCAAGGCTGTAATAAGTGCAGAATTTTGTTTTAAAGCATGTGGTGAGGCTCACTGGAGTATACACATGAGTCAGGTAATGTTGTTTGTTTTTGGTGAGAAAAACTAAAAAGAATCAATAATTTTGAGTAATCTCTGCCAAGTTCTAGTCAAAGTTTAAATACTAAATAACTAATTAACAAATATCAATTGAAACATAACTGTTTGAACGGGAATTGTTTAATTTTTTTGTTTGCAAGGAGGAGGAGGAGGAGGAGGACTAACAAAATCAACATTGAACAATCAACGTAATTCTTTTTTTTTTTCAAAACAAGAAAAAAAATGAAAATGAACTTTGCGAAGGTGTAAAAACACAGAAACGCAACAAAATAAACAGTGACTTATGTTACATAATTTGTAAAGATAATTTAAAAAGTTAAAAAAAATAAAAAACGAGAAAAAAAAAATTGGGGTCTGATAGGGCATGCTGAACATAAATCCATTTTTTTTTTAATAGGGGTATGGGAGGCTACCTGGAATGTCGGCGCCGAGCTTGATGAGACGTTGCTGTTGCCGCAGAAAGAGACTCATGCCCTTTGACTTTGGGGAACTGGGGACCGACGACGACTGAGCCGGGAACTGGTCATGGCTGGTCGTTCGGGAATACTGGCGCTTGACCCGTGGAGATGCTGGAGCCGATTGACCAGGCCGCGAATTAATCAGTTCTTTCGATGATGGAAGCGTATAATTCGGAGTCACTAATGGAATTAAATAATATCAAAGATTTCAATATCTCATCAAAGCTAAAACTTAATTATTCAGCACACTTTATGGAACAGATAACGCATACATTTTTATAATTCATACAACTAAAAAGGGTGCATATTTTTTCATCTAATTTGTGCTATACTGAAAAAGAGTTGAAAATTAAAATTATAAATTTTAGAGTTCTTTTTCTAAACATGATCATCAAACATGAAAAATATAAATAAAATCTCATTTTTTCTGTGTGATTTTCTTAACGGTTACAAATTTATTGCAAACAAAAATACACTAAATTAAAAAAAAAAATCAATACAAAACTGACACATTTAGCAAAATTTTAGGGGGAGATAACTCAGTTTTGAAAGTTACAAATTGACAGTTTCTATCAAGATTCTAGACTTAATGATTGCAACATCATTGTTTTGAATGATAGTAATATTTAACCAACCGAATATATATATATTTATTTAGCATGAATTTTTATTTATGCAAAAATTTTGGCTGCACATTTGTAAATATGCTTCAGTTCTAGCTGGAATTCAGCCGAACTTCTTCAGGCTTAGTTCTGAGTATGTTTATTTACCTCCTCTGCAGGAGGTTAGAGATAAGATAGCACAATAAGTGAAGTGCTCTCTAGCCTACAAAAATGCCTGAGCCGCATCGTCAGCATTCCCCGGTAGGGACGCATCAGGTGATCAGCAATAAACTAACCTCTTCTCAAAGAGAAGTAAAACCGGGGAGGGTTGACCTCTTAGGACTGAACAGAATCATACCTCAACCCGACAGCAGCAAACCCACTGAGTTCTTAGTATGAAGGCGGAGATGAAAATAAAAGAAAAATTCGTTCGAAGAGGTTGCAAGGTCACATCAATTAAAAAATCATAAAAATACCAGTTGATAATTTTTAGAATTTGGTATATTCTATGTTTTTATCACAACGTTTCAGCCGATGTAACCTCCGACCTTCTTCAGGTGTACCTTGTCGAACTCAGAAATCTTTCCTAAAGGGGTAGCATGTTCTCGTTCCATCTGCCATGACTGGGAAGAAGTCTTCAGTAATTCGCAATTCTTTGTATCGCCCACACTAATGATTGTACCTTCAACCTTCAGATGACTGTCACTTAGAACTGAATTTTACTTAGTACTATATCCACTGCGCCACGAGTCCAGTGGATATAAAGTAAAATTCAGTTCTAAGTGACAGTCATCTGAAGGTTTCAAGTTCAATCCTTAGTGCGGCCGATACAAAGAATTGCGAATTACTGAAGACTTCTTCCCAGTCATGGCAGATGGAATGAGAGCATGCTACCCCTATGGATTCAATAAAGGGTTCCGTTCGAAATTCCAACAGAAAGATTCTCGAGTTTAACAAGGTACACCTGAAGAAGGTGGGAGGTTACATCGGCCGAAATGTTGTGATAAAAACACCCAAGATGAGAACAGTAGTCCGAATATACCAAATTCTACAAATTATCAACCCTCATCTCAAAAATTCTGAAACAGGATAATTTTTATTTTATTAATTTTTCCTATTTTGCAAAATATTTATACTTAATAAATATACAGCTCTACTTGTTATTGAGCACTATTATATAAACATAGTAAGTATTCACTAAATTTACTCCTCTGAACAAAACCTCACTGGAATTATATGAATGTATACATAATATATAAGTACAAATATATGTATAAATAAAAATGTAAATATCTGCATTTTTTGTCTGATTGTGGAAATAAATATATATATATATACATATGTATATATAAACAAAGTATCTGTCATCAATTTTTTTTTTGTCCGTCCCTGTTTGTATAAGGTGAACTATGAAAGTAATTAACTGATAATTAAGAATTTGGGAGCATAGTTGCTATATGTAAGGGTGGGTATTGTGGGCTATGTTTAGTTTAATGTAGTTTTATGCAAAGGGGACTCGACCTTCATGAAAATTCAGATACCTCTGATTTTAATGAAATAGAAAGATTAATTGAATTCTCACTTTTTTAAAAGGTTATAAACCAAATGCTAATCCTAAACGACTGGAAACAAGTCATGAAAAGTCACAGGAGAAAAGAAACAGAACAATGTTACTCCCGTTTTTACATCTTTCTTCAATAGAAAGATTAACTATCGACTTCTCTCATTCGATTATCAGACTTTCTTTCTTAGCCCAAATTGCGACTATTTTCTTTGTCTTTATTACCGGTTATGGAATTGCTAGTGAGGTTCAAAGATTTATTAAAAAAAAAATTATTTTAAGACATGTTAAGATGAAAAAAAAAATGATAAACTTACGAAAAAGTCTTGTAAATAACGATTGAATATGGCACAGTTCAATAAACATTTTTCATTAGGTTGCTTTGGTCAAATTTTCATTTAAAAGATTTGGAAGCGATTTACATTTCCTGTCAACAGAAGGAATTTCTTTATTCTTAGAATCTTTTACTATAATTTTAAGAATTTCATTGAATATATAATTTTTTTTTCTTCTTCAATTAAATTCTAACGATACTGTTTTAATCTAAGTTAGTTTATAGATCATAGAAAATTTACTTGAAATGAACCCGGTTGTACTAGCTACTAACTGTACCTACCTGGCGTTGTCCGAGAGTGTTTTTACTTTGATTTTTCGTTGTTTTTCTTTTGTTTAAGCTATGTCATTTCTTTTTTCCAAAATATTTTTTTTTTGCTTTCAAATATAAGTTTGAAAGTTAAATTTAATTAGTACAGTATCGTTTGGTCATTAAATTATTAATTGAACCAAATTCTTATAGAACTATAAGTATTTATTCTTTAGTTAATGTTGTTTTAATCTTTACGGTTAGAAATGTAAATATTTAATAAAGAAAAAAAAAGGTATGTCAAGACCAGTGATTGAAACCGAGACTTTTAGATATTCGGTCTAACCCTCTCCTTATTGAGCTTTTGTACTGCCCTTTGAATCTTCTGCCGATAGAATAAAAATATTTACTGAAGGATGTAACTGGGGGTAAATTGTAATAATAAATTGCCATGTCACAATCCTGTTTTGTCTGTTATGCCAAAGACAAATAAAACGATTTCTTCGATGATTAGAAGTTTAATTTCAATGGAAGAACATTTAATAAGACTTCTTATAGAATATTGCACTTAATCCTAGGCACCAATAACTAGAGATGGGAACTGCATATAATATTAAAATTGGAAGGTGAACAAATCTTCAGTCTGACTTTATCTCAACTAAGCTATGGTATTGCCTTAAAGACACAGAGAAATTGTGTTAGTTGTGCTGGCATAAGGACAAAGAGCTGTTACTTCTGTTGCTATGTAGATAATTATTGAAATATGATCCTAGGTGGATGAAATATTATTTTGAAAGAAATTGAATCGAAATAGACTTTTTTGGTTTTCAGAACAGAGACCAAAAAAACTGATGAATTAGAATCAAAAATTGATTTTGGAGGAAGAAATCTTTTAGTCACAGATTTGAGTAAGGAACTCACATTTTTATTATAGAGATTTTAAAATGTTATCCCCATCAATATTTATTAAAACGTAAAGAGAAAATAATAATCAAAGATTATGCTCAAACGTAAATAATGATGCCTTCCACGAGACTCCCATTTTCAAAGATTATATTGAAATAGAATTTAAAAAATTTTCTTAAAAGGTTTATCCTAAACATAACTATAGCTATATTTGATTTGATTGCAGAAAGGATTGTGAATATTATGAACGATTTCATCGGTAGCATTTATTTTGGGTCGCCCTGTAATTTTATTACTGAATCATGTGCCGTCAAACTGAGACATCCAAAAATGTAAAAAAAAAAAAAAAAAAAAAGAGAGCCTATTAAAGAATTAAATATTTGTCAAAATATTATTGCATAGATCAGATAGTGCACGAATTTACCAAGCTATTCCTCCGAAAATAAAATGGTTTACTATAATCGAGGGTGACTCGAAGATTCCCTTCCTCGGTTTAGGGGAGAGTGTCACTTCTTTCACAGGATTACTCCACTTGCACTTGATCCTCACCTTACAATGCTTAGTGTTTAGCAAAAGGGTACCTAGTATCATTTTCTTTTAGTCTTTGGTATGACTCGCCTGAGAATTGAACCTTGCCAAATGAACCGATAAATTGTTTATAGACTTAAAATTATTACCACTTATGCCATGTAAAATGTTCTGGAGGAAGACTATTTATTTAAAATCATATTTTTCAAAAAGAATAAATATTCCAAAAACTTTGATAACTAAATTCACTTGAAAAAAAAAGTTGCCATAAGGAAGATTTTTTACAATGAAGACAATTTTAAATAATGACCTAAAAAGATGCTTCTGCATTATTTATTTCTATAAATAACTCAAATAATGTAAGAGAGTTAACTTCTATTTTAAGTTGAAGGTTAAAATCCATTGAAATAAAACAATAAAAACTGAAATTTTATTTATTATTGTGTATAATTTTAAAAATATGCTCCAAAAATATTGACATAATGAATACCGGATGGGTACAGCTAATTTATGCATATAGAAATTGAAACAGATGACGTCTATTATTATATTATATATCATGGGAATTATGTAGTGCATTGAGTATCGGAATCTTTAAGATGCGGATTGATTATTCAAACTACCATTCTCATCTTGGATGTTATTCTCGAGACGTTTCGGCCAATATAATCTCAGACTTTCTTCAGGTGTATCTTTTCTAACTTGGGAATTTTTTTTATGGAATTTCGAATTAAACACTTTATTTAATCCACGACTGGGTGGAAGTCTTAAGTAACTTGTAATTGTATTCCTAGTATCGCCTGTACTAAGAATTGAACCTTCCACCTCCAGAAGACTATCATTTAGAACTGATTATTACTTAGCACTTTGTCCGCAAGGACCTGTGGTGCAATTAGCACTTCGCTCCCTCTAGTGTTGGCCTTGTTTTGAAACAACTGAGTCACCAAGTGCAACAGGTTAGAGGAGAACAACCTGTCACTGATGTCGGCCACCCAAAGATTAAAACTGTGGAGTGGAGGTGGGGTGCCATGATTGACAGCGTGGTTGAATTCCTTTTTTCTTTCTTTCTGTGGTGAATTTTCGTTTCAGTCTGCTGGCTAATTTCGCTACGCATGGACGCTGCTGCTATAATTCCTCAATATAGCAGTTACCCAACTTGGCGAGAAATAAGATGGATTAAAACTGAATAAATTATATATTTTATAAAAAAAAAACACAAGACAAAAGTCTTTACGGTTATTCAGCATTTGATTTTCAGCATTCATAAAATGATGGCAAGAATTAATTCTCTAACACGACAGAGAATTAATGATTAATGCCTAATGTGACCAGCCTACCCCCAGTTCCTGACATGATTACATAATAAAAAAAAAGTTGCATTGATCTTCAACACGACGTGGGGTGGAACAGTTGACGGAGTAGCTAGTCAGAACACAGTATCATCACCTAGAATATGACACTGCATGACTCCCTGGGCCACGATAGGATCACATACATGCTCGGATCGATAAAGGTAAAGGATCGTTTAACGTTCTACCTTGTACCAACCTTGAATTAATGTTTCGAAACATGTATAAATATTGCTTATACAAATGTTCATTTTCAAAACTTGATTTAAATACATTTTAAATCTATAAACTATATAATCGCTTTACCTTATTTAATGATAACATTTGCAGGTTGAAATAAAAATTTGTGCAGATAGCTCTAAGCGAGTTTGAATTAAATTATTTAATTGATTTATATAATTCATATACTAATTTATATAAATATATATATATAATATATATATAATATATTGAAACAAAAACAACAAAATAACAAGATGACAAGATGACAATAGAAGTAGAAAGGTACACAAAAAATTCTTAAACATGAATATTTGAAGGATTTATGAAATTATAAACCGAAACATTCATAAACTTTATGCAGGCTTTTCATTTGAGTAAAAATACATTTACAAAATAAAAAAAGGAGCAAAAATCAGTTCTAGTGCTACAATGACTACTGGCATCACATCTAAAAACTGATATTCGTGCAACAATTGATGATCAGAAAGATGGAAGGGAAAAAGATCATGAAAATAGAATTTTGCCAATTATTGAAAGTTTCCTTTTAATTAATTTTTAAATGATTGTACTCATCCTTTAAATTCTGTGTTTTAATTGATTCTTTAATTTAAGGAGATTTACGACTTGTTCCCTGATTTATCTGATGACTGCAAACAAATTCTTCAACTGAGAGGAACTATTGGTCAATTGTGTAACTGATATTTTGTATTATTTGGATCATTCGTGTTAATCTATGCGAGTGATCTCCCCCTGAACACTCTCCCAGGCTGAAGGCGGCTTCTGGGCGGAAGTGATGAGACCGCCATTATTGTTTTACCTATAATCTGTAATGGAGTGCATATAAACTATTCTCTCCATATACGTTATCGAAGTCCGTGTTTACATTCCTTTTGTTACATAGTAACACTTGCTTTATTTTCACATCAACAATTCGGACTACTGTTCTCATCTTTGATGTTATTCACATATTTCAGACAAAGTGTGTGTCATCAAACTATGGAATCCATACAGAATTTTGAACGGAAACCTTTATTTAATCTATGAGGGGTAGTTGACTCTCTTTTTATCAGTCGTGACCGGATTCAATAAAGGATTCCGTTACAAAATTCTGTACAGATTCCAGAGTTCAATGAGATGGTCAGAGGTTACATTGGCTGAAACATTATGAGAATAACATTCAAAATGAGAACAGTAGTCCAAATGATCCAAATAATCAATCCTCATCTAAAATATTCCAAAACATAATTCCATCACAGATATGTCATAAAAGGAACTATTCTCTGAGAGATATTCTAAGAGAGATATTCCCACCAGAAAACTATGGTTAAATGATATCAACATTTTATAAATGTGACAGTTTACTGTCTGACAAACTTGGCCAAGGGATTATCCAAGAACAATGATCAGAAGGGATTACTGCCTCACAAACTTGAAGGATTACAACACTCATTAAAGTGGAATGACAGTTGATGTACAACTATAAACTTCAATAGATCTCCAACTGAGAAGAACTATTGGCCAATCCATAACGCCATAAACAGGGAAAGTTAATCAACCTCTTTATGACATTTCTCACCCTGGCATCATACAGAGGCCTCAATAGATCTTTCAGCTGTGTAACCAGCATAACTACCATAGCAAAGAAAAAGTCCTAACAGCAATCCACCGGATCTTTTAATGTTTTTAATGTTTCAGTAAGTCAAGCATGATTCGTCATTAAGCCAGTAAAATCACTGCTATGCAAATTTACCAACAGTGCCACCTGTTACTACTGACTACTTTACCACAAGGGAAGATAAATCCAAACTCAGAAGTGCACTCAGTACCTAACACAAAAACACAAGGAATAACATTCAAGAACCTTGAGAGTGACCAATAATCAATGACCGTGGCCAAAAATAACTATTACCCAAGAAACCTAGTTCAAATGAACTATCAATCAACAACCTTGGACTATCTGAAAACATTGTGTCTACCACTCAACAATGTAAGCTAAAAGGCAGTACTATAAACTATACCAGACACAATGATTTTGAAGGTTTTCAACATGAAAAAACATGGCTGAAAGGGACTATCACTACATGTTCCCGAGTGGAATTACTATCGAAAGATGTTGAGTTAAACTTGACAGATATGAAAGAGAGCAGAAAACTTTTGTGCATGTACTGCCTAATAACCATCGTTTAGAAGGACTACTGCCCAACGGTCTTAAGTGTTAGTTAACCAATGATATTGAAAAGACAACAGCCAAACAACATTCTTGGTTGTGACAACCATCTTAGCCAAGAGACATTTTCAACAGTAGGAGTACTGATTGACAACATACGTAGCATTATTTAGATGCAGGTATGTAAAAGTAATGCTAAAATGGAAAATTCTATGTAAGACTAGTTTAGTAGTAAAATGGAATTTTCCATTAGATCTCAAGTTTGAGGTTAGATTGACATGTACCGGTAGGTTCTAGAGTTCATGCCTCTAGGAATTAAGTGGCAAAGTGATTGGATGCAGTTTTCGAGTCTTCCACCAATCTCTGGTGGAAAATCAAGTTTACTAGATGTAAATTACTGTAAAGATTACTGTAAAAAGTAAACTAAATCCCAGAGCAAATAATGGAGTTATTTGTTGTTGTTTTTAATTGTTTGTATTATTACAGCCACAAAGAGAAGGGAAAAGAAACGATCAACATCTCTGCAACTGCTACTGTCCCCACTGCTGGAAACGTCACAACCAAATGAGTCAACTAATACATGTCAATGAGAGAGACAAATAGCTGTTTCTGTCAACGAAGATTTACCCCCCCCCCGTCGCTATGCTACACCTAGTTTACGAAGTTACATCTAATAAACTTGAGATTGTATCACTTTACATACTTTATCAATTACTGCCAGACAACCTCGATCATAAGGGTCCACTGTCCTACAATGTTGAGGAATTACTGATCGCCCAACTTGATTAAAGGAACTACTACCTAAAAACATTGAGGTACAACTACACAACAGAATGGTCCAAGACGTATGACTATCCAATGACCTTGAGGCAAGGCTATATTTCAAAAAGAATCTACCACCTGAGAGCCTCGAGGTGTTTGCTATTAAAAACCGAAAGCTTTCTGTTAAAGACTACTCCCCTACAGCATTGTCTAGGAGGAAGCACTTCCCTATATTGAGTGGTAGTCTATATTCTTTGTCTTTAGCATTGAAGATGATGTTGGAAAAAATATCTTCATCTCAAGCAAAAGCCTTATTTCGCATTACTATGATATTGGCTCTTTGGGTATTGGATAATTTTTCATATCGTAGTTAGACAGATCTGCGATATTATTGATGACAATAGTACTTGAACTATTGGGCAGTTTTGATGCATATTCAATATATAAAAGGTTCCACACAAGAATTTAGATTTGAGCCAATATTAAGTATGTACACATGTACTTTACCGCAAAATAATGGACATGGTCATAAGATAAAGAAAAGACTCATACAGCCTAGGACATTTACTTCATTAAAATAGATTCATATGAATCAATATAATACAAGTTTTTTGACCAGCTTGATTCTGTTGTTAGCATTGGTTTTGTCGATCCTTTCTAGAATCGAGTACTTACAGGAGGAAACACAAGAAGGTTGCCGACATCCATAAGTGAAAGTGGTGCTATGAAACCGACTAGATTCAAACTTGGCATGTCAAGATCGTCAATCACCAGCGTTATTCACTTCACTAGTCACCTGTGAATTCATTGAGATCTGGCCTATTTGAAGGCCATTAGTTTAGTTATGCCTTCATAAGGAATGACCTTCAAACTGTTCAGATCTCAACATAATGGATTTAACATATTTCATATACTTCTAAAATATGCAAATCAGTTCAGTCTAATTTGCACAATTGATGGTGGCCACCTTGAATACATAATGTGGTTACTCGACTACCTTTCATCAGTTCTATAAATTATAATAAACAAATATTCATAACATTTCAGTAATTTAGATCAAAGACTTCCCATTAAACTTGTAACACAACATATGCGACTAGCCACCACTTCATGGACACTAAATCAAAACGGGAGGTGTGTATACGGATGCAATTCAGTGACGATTGCAGGTTTGTGATGATGATCAAACGTATAACGCTGACTGACAATCTGAGTGTGCCAAGTTCGAATCCAGTCAGTCCCATTATGGATGTTGGCAACCTTCACATAGTCCCTCCTGTAAAGACTTGATTCTAGAAGTGTTAGATGAAACATCAAGAAAAAATCAGGGGAACCAATGCCAGTAACAGAGTCAAGTTGGTCAAAAGCTGTATCATGCTGATTCATATGATCTAATGTTTTTTTATGGCATGTCAACTGCCATCGGGTCATTTTATGCCGCAATCGTACGCATGTTTGTATACGATTAGTTTGTAGATTAATTTGTTTCATAGGCAAATATTTTGCAAACAAATTGCCTGTAAACGATAGTTTCTATTTAACTGATCAAACCTAACACATTAGGTCAGAGTATTTGCTGAAAGCACTACACTTGCCTAGCATGGAAGTTATCCGAAGGATAAATCGATTAAGTTGGTAGAGTCATGTGGAACATTCATTCTCCTGTATAAACCGTTGCAAAGCATGAATGTCCTAAATCGCAGGAAGGTTGGCCGGCCACAGAAAACTTGGAAGCAAGTGATTGAACAAGACCGCACAAAGTGGAATTTGGAGACCGCTGAAAAGTGAGAAGTGGAGAGTGAGCTTGCGTAATATCAGATAACGTCTGAGCCCTGAACAAGGGAAAAGTGACATTAAATACATAGAAGTACTATCATTCCAAGTCAGAGTGGACCTGGGAGCAACAGAAACTAAAAGGTTACTCAACTCTCCCTAAACTTACAAATTTAGGCCTCACTACTGAATGCAGTTTGTGTAATACCCAGGAAAGTATTTTTTTGGGGGGGGGGGGGGGTAATAGCTTCAGTGGTTCATTGAGTTAGTAAATAGGGTAGGCAGAAAAAAAAAGGTAGAAAGGGTTGGGAAATATGTATTCAGGGTAAAAGAGAACACCTTGCCCAAGGGTGTCCGAGACAGTTTAGTGACATTCCCAGGAAAAAATGCTTAAAGCATTCAAAGGCATCTGCTCGAGATGTGAAATTTAAGTGATTTAATCGAGAGAAGCTCAAAACTTTTTGTCTCAGAATAAAAAGGATGAGTTTAATAAAATTATTAGCAAAGCTTACAACAATGAAACTAAGTTCTTTTGATCAAGGAACTTTTTTTAATTTATTTATTTTTTTTTAATCACAAAGACACATTCCTACGCCATTCGCTCATTAGAAGAGATGCGAACTTTAAAAATTCAAACGTTGATCAAAATTATGAGATGCATGCAAAACTGAGGCACAAAACATGAATTGAATTCATCATTGATTTACATACAACAGATTTAAAATTGCTTATCATTGAGTGGCCTTTGTGTCTTGATAAGCAGTAGCTCGTTAGTAAAAAAAAATATATTCTGAAACAAAAATTGCTTGGTACAATTTTTTAGGGGAAGGGGATTGATGAATATTTTAAAGAGATGATTTTTTTGTTTTTTCATGAATAATTAAAAATGTCGTCAGCTTGGTTACGTTTTCTTTGTTCAGCTTTTGATTTTTGTAATCATTTATAGAAAACTATAATTAAACGATGAAATTCTATGGATTCTTTAAGTAAATGAAGCGAAAATAAAGGATTTCTTGTATCAAGTGATTAGCTCAGTAAAACAAATGTTAATTTCCAATTTTTATTTCAATTATTTTAAGTGTAAAAATATATAAAGTTGCTTCATGTGCCCTAAATACTCAGTGGATGAATTCACTTGATAATTTATTAGTTTAAATAAAACATAAAAATTAAACATAAAAAATACTGCAAGTAACACACATTTTCTTTAATCAATCATGTAATAAGTCAGTAAGTAGTTCTTCAAAATATATGGCTTAAACTTTCAAATTTGTATTTAATGTTTTATTAGACTTTCTAGATGTTTGATTAAATGTTAAAATATGTAATAGTTTTATGAATATATATGAATATATTTATTTGATCATATTTTTAAAAAAGTTTTCACATTGAACATATGCAAAAATCTGTTTATACATTTATATGTATAAAAATTGTATTTTTGAGCTAATATATTTTTAAAAAATCACTTTTAAAATGTTTATTTTAAAGATAAATAATATGCAATATTGTTGGATAATGGCTCTATGGGAATGGACGTATCTGTTGGAAATCGTTGGTTTGACTTGCGCGAATTAGTGCGGGTGGACCGTGCAGTCGAGTGCAGAATAAGGGTTGTTCTCACAGTCGGAGCTCACAGTCGTGACAGGGTCACCGCGTGACAAGACCTCAGATCAAGGGTCAATGTGCACCTGCGATAGAGGCTCCGTGACGTCACATGCCTTTGCGTGGGAAGCAGAGTTTTAGCAGTCTGGGTTTTGGAGGCGAACCTATCAGACATGATTTTTATGATGTAGTGTGCAACATACATAGGGGAATTATTTCCCTAAGAAAATACAGGCGAAAAATCTCTTTCCCCCCCCCCTCCACAAATGGTTAAGACTTAATTGATAAGTAATTACGAAAGCAGTAATTTGCCTTCTCTCTCTCTCTCTCTCTCTCTCTCGACGTTAGTGAATATCTCCCAGCTGACGGATAACTAATGCTTGAAATAAAACAGAAATTAAATTTAAAAGATTGTTTGTCTTCCGACCCTATCATGGAGCTTTTGTGTTGTAGCGGCGATGTTCACGGCTATACAGAAGAAAAGAAAGAAGACAACCACTGGACGACACGCACCCTCTACGCGGCGAGGGAGAAATTTAAAGGTATGCAAACTATATGATTTATGGTGCTAAAAATGACGAGTGATAAAACGAGAACTGCCATGGCAGTTCCGGGATTAGTATACAAAATGAGAACCGCCGCGGTCCAAGCGGGAGCTATGCAACAATATTCCTAACCATCCGAGATATATTTAAACTTTGTGATCATCCAACTATAAAAAAATGCATATAAATAGTACAATTTTTAGAATGAATACTCTAATCGCCATAAAATAAAATAGACGTTTGCAACCTTCATGATGGGCATCCTGTGAGTACCTGATTCTATAAAGGAACCGGGGGAAACTTATACCAACAACAAAATCAAATAGGTTAAAAAACTTAACATCCTGATTCATATGAAAAAAATAAAAGCTCTTTTTGTATAAAAATAATTCTCTAGTCATCTTTATAACATGAGGGCGACCCAAAGGTTCCCTTTTAATTGACTACTACACTGAGATGTAGGGGAGGGTGTCACTCTTTTCCCTGAATTGTTCCACTCACCTTTAATCCCAACCTTATAATGCTGAATGTTTAGCAAAGAGGCATAAGGGACCATTTTTTTTTAGTCTTTGACTCAACAAAAGATTGAACCTGGTCTCCTTGTTCATTAGCAAACACTAACCATTTTGCTATATTAAAATTTAAAGTAAATAGTTTTAAATTTGCAAATAAACATTACATTCATTTTCGACATTTAAACGAAAACTACTTGTATAACTTGTCAAATACTATTTTTTCTCTGTAGAATATCAAATAGGCTAGAGATATCTAATAGTGTGTCTACTGCATACATCAATTTCCTTTTTTTCTCTAATAAATTCAAGTGAATTACTACCAAATGACACTATGCAAAATGAGCCAGTTCTCAACGCCTTTTGATAAGAAAAAAGTTGCTTCTATTTTGCATATTACATAATAATATTAAAAGTGTCGCCATTGCGTCTGTATCAAACTACAGAAACACAAAACATTCACCATTTGAAAAAGCATCGAAAATAATGTTCACAAAGCATCCAAAAGAGGGAGCGTTTTGTGCTGCCATAATTTAATAAGTTAAAATAAAATTTAAAAAATACTTTTTTGTTATCGAAATGCACTGAGATTCTAAAGAGTTTAGGACGTTTAGAGTACGCACGCTGAAAATTGGACAATTCAAAATATAGTAGAGTGCTGTTTTCATGGTGGGGTTATTGTAAACAATCACAACAATTTTTTATCATTATAAAGCTTTGTTTTGGACTATAAGTGACTGAACAAATGAAGCAACAAGTAAAAGATGAAGAGAGAGCATTTATTAATTAAAATCAGAGAGTCGGAGGTTTTGAAAAGAGTCTGAGTTAGACGCGTAAGAATTCTAGGAGTCAGAGTCGTGTTTTTTAATCTCCGAAGAATCAGTAGTCTGAATATTGGAAGACTTTATAATAAGGAGTCAGAGTAGGTACTTCTGGAATTCTAGGAGTTTGAGTCTGACCTTATACCTTCCAACTCTGATTAAAAGTCTATCATTCTCTTCTTTACAAGATTTAAATAACAGTGTCTAAAGATCGTTCTTCGTGAAACTTACAGTTAAAACAAGCATGAATTGGCATGGTATAACCTTTTTATCGACTCTATTCTGTTGTTGCCATTGGTTTCCTCAGTTCTTTCTAGAATCAGGTACTTACAGGAGACCCCATATGGAGGTTGCCAACATCCATAGTGAAATTAGTGCTATGGAACTAACAAGATTTGAACTTGACATGCCCAATTCGTCAGTCCACATCGGTATCCACTTCACCACAACTGACAGTTATGTTGATGCTTGTTGTAAACATGTTTTTAAGACGGTTTTAATTCCATTTTTTTACATTCTCGCTATTCTTGATATTGAGTTTTGGTTATCTCCCTTGATTATCTCCCTTGTTAGATATAAATAGCCACCATCTACGGTGAACTTATCTCTGTCAGTATTTCACATCATAGCAGTGCTTAATAGAGCAATTCAAGTGGTACAGTGATCAAATTCTCTCTCTCATATATATATATATATATATATATATATATATATATATATATATATATATATATATATGTATATGTGTGTGTGTGTGTGTGTATATATCTGCAAACACAACAAGCAAGAATTTATTACTACTAATGAAGATACAGAGAAAGAAAGGAAAAAAGAGTGGGAGTTTATCATAAGTAGTTACTTAGAGTGGATTAGGTGAGAAAAATCAATATAAAAGGGGAAAGTAAAATGTTTGCAAGAAAAATCAAAACATTTACTTGTGTGTAGGCAGCCAAAACTGCATTTTTATAATATATATATATATATATATATATGAATAAATCAGTTTCCACCTAGAGTAAAGCAATACACTTCTATAAAGAAGTGAGTTCTCTAGGTTACCAGTCCAGTAGCATGGAAAATATAAATATATAAAATACATAAGCACTATAATTTCTGTTACTGTCAGTAGCAGGGACCATGGCACAGGAGTAAGATTCCTAACATTGTTGATCAGTTGGAAGTGATCTGGCATTTGGGTTTCGAATCTCAGCGTGAATACACGTTTTAAGTCTAGCTACATTGAAGAGCCATGAACGGCGAAACAGCTGTCTGTGGATTATTATATTTTATATACATACTTCCTGTTTATGAGCTAAGCTGTCTTGTAGGGAAATAACGATTTCCACTCAGAATAAAACAATACTCTTCTACCGGTAGCATGAACAATATGTAAACAAAGAAAATACATAAGTGCTATAATTTCTCTTACTGTCAGTAGCAGGTGCCATGGCACAGAGATAAGATTCCTGACACTGTTGATCAGTTATGAATAAACTTATTAGACAAGATTGCATGTGTCTGTGTTTCTCGCTTATATGTAACTTTTATAAGTAGATGTTGAATTTTTTTTTTTTTAGCCTAGTATTAATCAAGTATTTATTGAAATCAAAAATAAAATAAAGGAAAACTAAAACAGATATTCAAAAAATGTAAACACGACTATAAATTTTTAACTATAACCCCCCCCCCCCAAATCTTCGATTAATTGCTGTTCGGCGGGTGGGTAGGTTTTACGAGTGTATATATATATATATATATATATATATATATATATATATACTTATTATCATTTCATGCATCCACATATAATATTATAAGATATAATATATTATGTATGAATTTTCAGTATTTATTTCAACAGTGCTCAATACTTGAGTAGAGCTAGGTAGTAAGTTATGAAAATATATTTATGCCAATTAAGGTACACAGAGGCGCCCGCGTTTCATCCCCATAGGGAATCGTCAGGCTAAAGTGTTTCACGATTCCCTACGTGGATGAAACGCGGACGCCTCTGTGTAGCTTAATTGGCATAAATATATTTTCATAACTTACTATAAATATATATATATATATATATATATATAATTTTTACTCCAATGTGTCACCACTTATCAAGGTCCCAAACCACTTAACTTGAGGATAAAGGTTAATGAGATGGCTAGATTGACAGTTGAATAATGATGAACGTGTCAAGAAAACAAGATTGTGTACTACAAATAATTGGTCCACCATAATGATACATGATGTATTAAGTAAAAATCTGAATAAACTTTTTAAATTCTTGTTTGTTGCCGAAATGCAGACTAAATGATACTAAAAGTTCATAAACACTGGAGTAGTATAGGGTGCGCTCCCCCCTAAAATATGCCATCCATTATAAAATCTACAATCTTCTCTGCAATCCAACCAATTTAGGTACAAATAAACTTCCGTCTATGCCTGACATCTCCACCAAGTTTCAATCATTAATATCCAACAGTCTTTATTTCATCACCATTCATTAATATGCTCGAAATGTGCACCTCTATGCTGATCAATATTAAGTGTTGCTTAGTGGTCGTTAAAATGTTTTGGGCAAACGAAGAGGTTTCAACAGGATAGGGCAACTTCCCATAATTCAAATGAATCATTGGAATGCATAAATTGCATAAATACTTTGGTGATCATCTCATCAGCAGGAGGTGTGATCCTGAATGAGCTTCGCACTAACCAGACCATAACCCCCAGATTTTTATCTGTGGGGTTATCTCAAAGATAATGCCCATCAAAACAATCCCCAGATTAATCCTAAACTGAAGAGGGCTGTTACAGTAAAAATCAGGGCAGTACCAAGAGAGGGTTATGTCAGACATTTTTTTTTTTAGGGGGAGGGGGGTCACCCTGTACTAATGCTAAAAAAAAGACTATTTAAAAAATAAAGTGTTTTTTTATGGCGCGGTAATCGTAAAGGACAAAAAAATCATTTGATTGTTGCAAGTGTAAATTTTATGTTATTTAGTTTTAAGTTTTTACTGATTGTCTCGCTATAAAATTTGGACAAAAAATATTTTAAAATTCATTACAAAAGAAAAAAAATAGGAAGAAACTTTGTAGCCATAAGGAAAATCAAAACTAAGTAAATATCATGTTTTGGAATTTTTTAGATGAGGATTGATAATTTGGATTAAATAAAATTACATATAGATTCTAAAGTCTATTTGTAATTTTGAACTGAGCCCTTTATTTAATCCACAGAGTAGATTGTTCTCGTTCTGTCAGCCATGACTGAGTAGAACGACAACAACATACCCCTGTGGATTAAATAAAGGGGACTAGTTCAAAATTCCATATAAATTTTTGAGTTAGATAAGATACACCCAAAGAAGGTCGGAGGTTACATCAGCTGAAACGTTGTAAATATAGCATCTAAGATGAAAATATTCAAAATAACACAAATTAAGCTATTAAGGTTTTATCTTTTGTCAAATTTGTGGTAAAACTTTACAAATCTTGCATTTATGGAGGGTAAAATTAATTTGCCTTTAGACATTAAACATTAAAAATATATAATTAAAAAAATAGAATGTTCATATCAATTGAAACTGAAAAATATATCACAAATAAAAAAAAAATAAAAAATAATATCTTCAAGCTTTGAAAATATTTAAGTTTTAAATTTATATTCTACATTTTTTCAAATAAGGCTTTTGTCCAACGTCTTGCATTTATAGATACAGAACATTTACGATGCAGCAAGAGAGCATTCTTGTTTGAGGGGGAAGGGCAAAAAGCGTGGGGATCTTTTTTTTAAACAAACAAAGCAGGAGCAGAGGAATGAGCAACAAAGCAACTCTTTTTTTTGTCGCTGTAACATATTGAGAAAAAAGCTGAAGTGAGGAATTAAAAGAATACATGTGGCTTTTATTAGCTGCATGTTTATATGGTAGCTGTGCTCTTTCTTATTTCCCATGTGACGTTCTTGAGATGTTCTATAATAAATGAAGATAACTTATAACCAAAATCATTTATCTGACATTACAGTTGCTTCAAAGCTTGTTGTAATGATACAATTAGATTAAAAAAGAGAGGGGAAAAATAGAGAAAATGACAGAGTTTTCCTTCATTTTCGTAATTTTTCAAGTTGAAATCTGTGACTGATAATAATACAAGAACCATTTTATAGATTAGTTAAGAAGTGGTAGCTGGAGCAGCTAACTTAAAAAAAAGAGACTGGAAAAAAGTCACTTCCTATTTTAGGAGTGGGAAGAGCTCCAAAATTGATGGAATAGGCAAATCCCTGTTAGAGACCAACTGAACTTCTCAGAATGAAAACCGACACATGGAAAGCTATCGTCGACCTGGAATCCAAGAGTCTAGCTTGTGTCTGTCAATATTTACCTGGAGATCACCTGCACTTAGACATCGTCACAAAATGAATTACTATAGAGCAGAAGTAGCGCCAGACCACTATATCTGAGTAACAGCCATGCTTGATGTCATGAAAACAATGAGAGGCCGACTGAACTCCTTAGAATGAAAGTCGACACATGTACCAGTTAGTTAAGATATGAAAAACTCTTGGATTATGTAAGAAACTAAAAAAATCTATTTTAACACAATAAGGTTCCAACGACAGTCCAAAATTCGGGAGGAACTCTTGTTCAAGCAACACCAGAACAACAGTAACAAAAACGCAAATCTCCCAACTGCATGAATCTCTTTCTCGTTTGCTCATGGTTACTGTGCTTTTCTGTCTGCCTCACTGTCATTGTATCTCGTCTTTTAAAATAGGTCGATGTCTATATATGCAAATTACTAACCCCTACAAAAATTCACAACTCTAAGCTTGCGCTTTTTCCCTCGACAAGCAAATAATATTGGTCGCATTGAATTCAGTAAGTCCATCTCTATCATCACAGATTATTTTCATTTGATGTAAAATAAAATTATCTGTCTTTTGTTAAACAACAATAAATAAAAAAGTTTCTCGGACTCCCCAATCTTCAATTTCATTTCTCTTATAATCGTCTATGGCCCTCCAATCTTCAATTCCATTTCTCTTATAATCGTCTATGGCCCTCCAACCTTCAATTCCATTTCTCTTATAATCGTCTATGGTCCTCCAATCTTTAATTCCATTTCTCTTATAATCGTCTATGGCCCTCCAACCTTCAATTCCATTTCTCTTATAATGATCTATGGCCCTCCAACCTTCAATTCCATTTCTCTTATAATGGTCTATGGCCCTCCAACCTTCAACACCAGCAAGAGATTAGCAAAGTGAATACCACTAACAAATGTCAATCTTTTATATATATGATCTTCACCACAGGTCGATTATGATTCTATAACAATGAAACACCATCATTGCTATGAAAATTAGTTTAATGCCTCCATGGCAATGAAAATATTAGTAATAGCGCCACCTATGACTGCAAACCTTCTACCAATTATTGAAGAGGGCATAACTCTTCATGGACATAGTTAATAAGCAGTCTCCAACTCAGATTTTATTTTCACTCTGGTTTATTTCTCTGCTACAGTTTAAAAACTTGTACTTGCTTTATCATAAGGATGATGAACAAATTGAACAAAAGCCTTACTCGACAAACGGCAGACATTAACACATTAATGCAATAAGAAATACAGATTTAATATTCACTCAATTTTTTGTAGCCTTTTCTACATATTTTTTCACAAATTGGAGAATTGAATAATTTGATAAGAAAATAGTTAAGAAATAAAATACAAAAAAAAATGTTAGGTGAGTACAAAACAGAGGCACAAACCAACATCTAATTTTTTTTTTCTTAAAAATGGAAGTTCTTTTGTTTTTTTAAAAAAATAATTTAAAAACAGGCAGTCGCAACCAGGGTTAGGGGTTAAGTGAGTTTGAAGGGGAGGGGAGCATTGTTCTTTTTGGAAACAAAAATACCGAAGGGACAATCGACTGTCATATAGAAATGTATATATTTTCAAAATTTAATATACTAGCAAATATATGCTCCCTCCGGTCGCATATTTTTTGTTAGGCTGGAAGGATTATATAATTCTGAAAGAACTACATAAAATATATGTAGTTAAAGCAAAATAAATTGTTTGGGACTATTAAAAAAATTCCCAACGCTATTGATAATATTTCCCTATTCATTTATTTATTTTTTATTATAGCTAATGTTTGAATTCATGTTTTGAAACATGATGTAAATCATAAATCTATGACGTCATGCCATAGCTATAATTATTTTGTTAAAGTAATGTTTTAAGCTCCATTTATAAGAAAGTCCAAATAGGTCAGTTGGTAGAACCTCAGACTTAAGATCAATGTTACGGTTTTGATTTCTGGTCATAGTATCGCTTTATTTATTGGGAATTTATTATTTACTAATAATGCAATATTCTCCATTTCTAAAAGTAATTAAGATCTCTGATATTTCGAAATGAGACAAATTCTGCAATCTATTTATTACGTTTAAAAAAAAAAAATCATGTTTTTGTTTTGCTTCCGCTGTGTTTTGGCTGATTTTATTTACAGTCTTCTTCAGGTGATTCAGCCATATTTTAAAGTTGAAAGTGCCTTTGCCCAGTGATGGATAAAGAAACTTAGACTAGTTCACCAAGCAAGGCTTCAGAGTCTAGTCCACTTGGGTGGAGAGAGAAGAGATGGATGAATACTTTCATCAGGAGCATTAATGAAAGTGAACACTACCATTTGGTGTAGTCTATTTTGTGGCATATCAACCACTTTTGGGTGATTTAATGCCAAAAATACAATATTGTCAAATATTAATTGTATACATTTAGTCGAACATGAGTCATTATTTTACCCATTGCGGGAGGGGGGTATATTTCCCAGCAATATTAGTGAGTATGTGAGTATAATAGATGCGATAGCATTTAAACTCAGAATATCCGATTCCATAGTCCATTAGGCAATCATGCACCCCCAGAATCAACAAACCTGACAGAAGTTGAAACTTAGATCAATGCAGTCTAAATCAGAAACCACTTTGCCCCATTTTCCTCATTTAATACAGGTTAACACCCCACCCCAAGAAAAAATGCCACTCACGGAATCGTTAATATAATTCACAATCATTTCTGCAATCCAACCATATTCAATACAAATAAACTTCAGTCTCTGGCTGACTTGTTCACCAAGTTTCAGTCATGAATCTCCTACAGTTTTTATTTTATCAACATTCAATGATATGGTGGAACATTTTGGTGATCATCTCATCAGTAAGAGGTGTGATCATGTATGGGCTTCACACTCACCGGACCATAACCACACACATTCTTATGGGTAGGGATGATCACAAAGATAATGTTTATCAAAACGATCCACAAACTATTCTTGACCTGAAGAGGGCCATTACAGCCGACTTCAGTTGTATCCAAATGTGCTTGCAATGCAAAGAGTAGATTTGGAGCATATCATTGAATGGTGATAAAAAAAATTAAATTTTTTAACCTATTTTATAAGAGCGGGGTGGGAGGACAAACAACATACAGTGAGAGAGAGGGTGAGTGAGATAGATAGAAACTTAGTAAAACATGGGCCACTTGGTAAGTAATTTGCAATTGATGGCTCATTGGAACAATTAAAATGGAAGTTTCTTTTTTTAAATATCACTCAATCTCAAAGCTGAGGAATATTTTAGCATGTATTTTGTGTGATAAAAATATGTAGGAAAAGAAGCCTGATTAACCCAGCTTTAGTATAATAACAGATGCTTGTAGGGTAGTTTTGTTAAGAACCAATTGTATGAGATGAATCACGCTGCTTTCATTAAACAAATGTCTAATTTAATGGAATTGGAAAGTATTGTTCACACGATTTTGCAGACAAATTGGCTATAAGTTTGCTTTATTGTTCTAAAATTCAATCTTTCGATGAATCTGTTTAATAATTTCTTCGATAATTTTGAAAAATGTTTTATTAATGATGCAACCATTTGGTGACCACGCCCTTCCATCAGCAATGATGCCGAAAGCATTACCTTGCACCGCCATTTGTAGAACAGCACTGTAATGACTACTATGTTTAACAAGATTTATTTTTTAAAAATGAGACAATAAATGGGATCCCAAGAAAAAGATAAAAATTTGTTCAATTCTTTTTAAAGACACCAAACATTACAAATAATATCAAAGACAACATTGTTAGTTTTTTTTCAAGAAATAGAATCGTGGGTATTTGTTACAGATGTCATTAAATATTTGAAAAGTCACAATTGCTGCTGACGATCTATATAATAGTAACAGGCTGAGGAACTGCATGATGCCGTCGTAAAGGATGAATGGTAGCTTTTGGCAACTTTTGAAAATTATGAAGCTCGTTTTGTGACACCATCCATTTGCAAGTAAAGATATATATATATTTCTGCATAATAATTATTCGTTTTTACCTCCTCCTCCTCCTCTATCTCTTCCTTTCTCCCTCTCTCTCCTTTTTCTATCTTAATTATTTAAGTCATTTTCCATCCTCCACTACTTCTCTTATCATTCTCACTTTTGTGACATCATCTAGTGTGCACGTTGAAAAGATATAAGCCAGTAAGATCCACAGTAGTTTTTGTAGTATTAGGGTCTTCCATAATTAAAGTTTGATTTTCATAATTAAATGTTTGTAGGGTTTATTTCACTTGTTATTATTCTACTTCATGGAATGATCAGTTATCATTCCTGATATAATGATTAAACATTTTTTGCTACAACAGGTAGTTCTAAAAAATTACATTACTATATTGTAGATTTTAGTGAAAAATTTATAAGAGGGTTGATTGTTCCAGCTGGGGAATGGGGTCCAGGGTGGGGTGGGGGATACAGAATAACCTGGCATGCAAAAATGGATAGACTACCTTTGAAGTCAGCAAGGAGTTTGTCCAACTTGTTTTGCTGGGCCCTCAACTCGGCCAACTGACATTGCTGTTGCATTTTTAGATGGTTACTTTTAGGATAAACCTCTTCGGCTCGTTTCACCGAAGTCTCCATGAATCCAGTTGGCGGTTTAGCAGCCTGCGTCCTCTCTTTTACCACAACCGTAGTCTCATGTTGCACCTTCAACGGTTCTATCCTCGGGAGGGTAGTAATATAACCAGTGTTCATATAAGGATTCGTGGCACCAGTGTTTTTGGTTTTATCTGGTGGTTGGTATGAATTTAAATATGCACTCTTTGGTTCCGGTTCAGGATACGGGCGCCGAGCCTTGAATACTGACTGTGTGAGCATTGGAGGAGATTCTTTATGGTAATCCAAAACTTTTGCCTCAACGGCAGCTGCGGCAGCTGTAGTCGCATCCAATTCTGCAGAAAGAGCAGCATTGACCGCATCCATGTTTAGCATTATCGCTGCAATTTCTGCACTTGCTGATGACTGAAGTTGCGACCTGTTTGTATCGTCCTCCACATGAAGCGAAGCGGGATCAGTTTTGTTATCTGGCATTGTTGCTGTTATGGCCGCCACCTCTTTGGCTTCCAAAGACAAGGATTCATCTGCAGAGTCTGGGTAAATGAATGGTTTAGTAATCGTTTCCAAGTAGACTGCCCTGCCAACGGGTGCAGGCACCTGGTTGACAGCGGCAAATGATGGTCGAGTAAACTGATGGCTAATCATGGAAGATGAGGCTGAAGTAGTCAGCATGGTGATACTAGTCTCCCTAGATTGCTCCCCTTGTGCTTCTGGCGGTGCATCTTTGCACAGGTCTAGTAGATAGAATAAAGGAAGGTCATTTTCAATAAATAGAGGAACTTGGTTGATGTTTCATTTCGATTTGGTCAGAATTTGGAAAAAGAAAACATTGGGGTTGGAGATTAAAGACAGATAATACAATCAGGGTAAAAAGACATAGTAAAAAAAATAATTTAAAAAAGAAATAGAATGAACAGTGCAGGAAGTAACTAAGAAAATGGAGAGAAGAAAATTTCTGAAATTAGAAAGAGTAATGACGTTGAAGTGATGTTCCTTTGTTTTCTGAAAATGTCTGGAAGGTTATGAAAATCTCTAGAAATGAAATTGTTTTATTAGTGAAACAAAAGGACAAGAAATTAATAAAAAAAGGCATTGTATTGACATTTAATCGCTAAAGAGATTTTCAGGTTTTAAACATAAAAAAAGAAATGAATACATAGTGAATTTGATAGCAACATTAAAAATGAACAAATTAATGATGAATTGTATGATGGATGAAAGTTTCAATGACCATAATTTGCTTGATAGAAAAAAGGAAGAAAAAGAATAAAAACAGTTTTCAGTTCAGTTTCAGGAGAAGAGTGACAGAAGTCAGTTGAATTCTAAAGAAAACAAAGAAGTTTTAACAGAAAGGGGGGGGGGGAAGAATTGTCATAGGAAAAGAAAACGAAATAATGTTTTTTGAAGGAAAGAGAAAACAATAAAAAATTCTTTAAAATTTGAATTCTAATCAAAACATTTATCTAAATAAATATTTCTTTGCATGTTATTTACTGATCATGCAAAAATAGAAACAGATTTATTTTAAAAAATGCTAATCTGAGTGAACATAAAACACTTGTAGCTTTCCTCCAATTTTCTTTAACACAATCGTGTCTAAAAGTAAAGTTAACATTTTATTCAATGTTGTAATGTATATATAAACAACAATCGTTCATTTAAACTTGTACTGGGTGACCCTAAAGAAATGCCACTCATGAAATTGTTAATAAAATTAAATTTTTGCAATGTAACCATATTAGGTACAAATAAACTTAAACCTATGCCTGACTTGTTCATCAAGTTTGAGTCATCAATGTCCAACAGTCTTTGTTTTTATCACTGTTCAATGGCTACAATATGCAAAACTGTCAATAATTGACACTCCATTCTAGGCTCTGCTCCAATTTGGGTCTTGATAACCATCTTCAGTTCAGGAATAGTTTGGGGATGGTTTTGATAGGCATTATCTTTGAAATAACCCTACAGATAAAAAATCTTTGGGGGAGGAGGTATGGTCCAGTGAGTGTGAAGCCCATTCAGGATCACACACAAAAGTGTCCTCACATATCACTGAACGGCAATAAAACAAATACTTTTGGACATTCATGTCTGAAACTTAGTGGACAAGTCAGGCCTAGACTGAAGTTTATTTGTACCAAATATGGTTGGATTGCAGAGAGGATTGTGAATTTTATTAACAATTCAATGGGTTGCATATATTGGAGGTCGCCTTGTATGAAAAGCAAAGAAATGCTTCAAGCAAGCAAATAATCTTGTACTTGGATCTAAGGTGTGTAAAAACTGTACTAAATCCATACTGAGAGAATATGTATATTAAAATATGCAAGGTGTTGTTGTTGGGTTTTATGGCATGCCAACAATTGCTGGGTCATTTTATGCCGAATGTTTTTGTATACGATTGATTTGTAGATTAATTTGAATTTGAGGAGATTTAGTTGCATACAACACCTGGTCTTCCCAAATGGGTCACTCATTTAGTATTGGCCAAGCTCAACGTTTCTAACTTTAGTAATCTTTAGTGTGTCAATGTGATTATATCTGTATAAATAAGGTAGGTGTATTTCTAATAGACTCAAAAAATAAATTTGACTAATAATGTATAAGTTGTAATTTTAATAAATAAATCACTGCCCATTTTAAACCATTTACTCTAATAGCAATCCCTTGCTACAAAACGTCTCACAAATGCCACAGAATCGACAACATTTATAAAAAATAAATGTATGACATTTGACCATCATGAATTTATGATGGAAATTATTTTTCTTTTCTTTTATTAAAATTAAAAACAACTCCATTTGAGTTGACGGCTGTGAAGTCAGGGTCAGAAAAAATGCATTGCTTTAAGAGTCGGTTAAAATCATCTGACTCCGATTCTGACCCTTCTCCAAAAATGATAGATGATGAAAAATATCTAAAACAAAATACAGTGCTATCACAGTTAATGCGTTCCAGACCCACCTGTGGTAGAGGAAAATCCGCACAGTAAAACCCACATATTTATGTATATTTAAACACATTTAAACATTTGGATTATTCTGAGTACTATTTTCATCTTAGTTATTATTTTCAGAACGTTTCAGTCGATGTAAACTCTGACCTTCTTCAGTTGAATCTTTTCAAACTTGGGAATCTTCATGTCGACCTTGGAAACTTACACAGAATTTCGCACTGAACCCTTGAAGTTTTCTATAGGTCCCCAAGTTTGACTATTAGATTCTTAAGTTTGAAAATATGCACCTAAAGAAGGTCAGAGTTTATATCAGTCAAAACGTTGTGAAAATAACAATCAAGGGGAGAAAGTATCCCAAATGAACGAAATACATATTAGCAATCCTCATCTCACAAATTCCAAAAGCCATTTAAATATATTTTAAACCATTATACAGTATCCATATAAGCCTTCTCACAAACATTTAATTAGTTATTTAAAAAAAAAAAATTTAATCAACATTGTGACTTCATGGGGCTGCAAAGTCTGCATATATATATATATACTTTTTTTTTTTTTTTTTTTTTTTTTTACTTTAATTTGTTTTTTTACTATTTTCTATTATTTTTAGTATATTTAACTAAAAAGCATAGAATATTAATTTTTTTTAAATGTTATATCTTTCGAAAACACCACAATAGAGCAAAACATCCAGAATATAAAATTAGATGTGATTTGAAAAGTGAAGTTCGATATAACGAGAAACCACTCAGAAGTGAATGTGATTGATTTTCTTTTCGATCCATTAAGGTAAAATCCATCCATTCATTTATCACTTTTTGGTTTCTTGTCTGCGATAAACTTAATTTGATTAATTTAAAATTATAAAATACAGTACATTCATTGCAGAAAAAAAAATTTATAAAAAAAATAAAATGAATCAAAACAAAGCAAAATTAGAAATACACATGTAAAAACAAAGCTCTAACGTGTTATGGCCCGGTAGAGAGGAGAGAGAAGTGAGCGCTACAAAACAGCACGCAAAGTGTTAATAAAAGCTTTGCATCTACTATGGGTAAAGGAAGCACTATCACAATAAAGCGCACATGAATATGACAATACAAACAACAGACAATGAATAAGAAAAATAAAGAAAAAGATTTTAAAATAAAAATTAAAAATTTTCTTAATATCATTTTTATGTTTGTTAAACAAAAATATTTCAGCAATTAACTTCCTGTATTAACCAAAACCTCAATCCTGGTTCTAATATAGTGTCTCATAAAATTGTAAGTATTACACGTTTTAATACTTTGTTAGACAGTGTTCGATGTTCAGCCACCTCTTTGGTTCGTCTTCAAACAGTTCAGATATGGGGCTGGAAGAGTTAGAGATTCTTCTGAACAGGAAGTTAAAGACTGATGAATAATTATACATTAACCTGCACGTTTTTAAACACACATTTTCTTGCTATACATAAATAATTTAAATATATATATATATATATATATAATTTTGAACTGTCTTCATTTCGTGTGTTGCCAAAGATTTGGGATGGATCATAAGAGACTTTTCTAAACAGTAAAGGTCTATCCATCTCAATGAAACCATAGTGCATCTCTGGAATATGTAATGTATAGTTTTTAAATAAATAATATATATATATATATATATATATATATATATTAATTTTTTATATCATATACTATCAAATTATATATTACGTATATTTATTTATTTCAGTATTTACTTCAACAGTGCTCAATACAGAAGTACATCTTAATAGTCTGAAAATATACTTATGGTAAGCAAGCTACACAGAAATTTGTTTTGTTCCTTAAAAGCTAATAAAGCTATAGTTACATCACCCTTTTTTTAAGATTTAAATATGTGCTTTGTTTTTCTATCTGAATTATTGAAAGTATTTGTTTGTTTTAAATGTGGAATATTTATGTATGTCATAAAGCTCTATTTAAAAGGATATCAAATCCTTAGAGTGTGCATGATCTGCTGTCTTGATGTGGCTCTTTTCCAATTCACAGTTGATTTTTTGTTTATATATATATATATATATCTTATGTTTTTCTTTTATTATTATTATTCTTTTTCTATATAATAAAGTGAAGAAGCTGGTCTATCTTTCGAAGTGTGTCACCATGTTTTTCAGAAGACTAAAATGTAATTCGATTAATTACTTTCATAAAATACTTCATCCAACTAGGAATATATTCTTTCAATGGATGTCATCTTTGGTATCAGCAGCAAATTCATATAATGCAAGATAAAATTGTTATTTAAAAGTTTTTCCTTTTTAAAACCAAAAGTTCTCAAAAATGTGTTTTATGTTATATTATTGTAACTAACTCCAGTAAACAGAATATACCATTTCTATCAAAAATATATATATATATATATATATATATATATATATATATATATATATATATTTGTATAATTAGGCTACCTTTGTTCCTACAAAAACATTTCATCAAATACAAGAGATTTTATGCATAAATTCAAGTCAATCAGAACTTTTTTAAAAAATCCACAGATTAATGAGCAGATTAATGAGACAGAAAATGTTTATCATTAACAAAATATGCTTATATATATATATATATATATATATATATATATATATATATATCTCGAGATATGTCTGATTAACGACAGAATTTTCTCATTTAATTATTTTCTTAATCATTGTCTTGAGTCGGCGAGCTAGTTTCCAGATCTCTGATGTTAATTCATGGAATATGGATCCGAGAGTTCTTTTTTTCTTGCTATCTCATGCCAAAACTACAGAGCAAAAACAATAAAAACATCTTAAATAACAACAACAATATACCAAAAAAAAAAAAAAAAAAAAAAAATCCCTAAGACGATTACGAAGATCAAAAGTGTTTGAGATGGCCGATAAAAGAATTCTCGGATCCATACTTCATTAATTAACACCAGAGACTTGGAAACTAGCTCAGCGAATCAAGACAACAATTAAGAAAATAACGAAAAGAAAAAATTCTTTCATCTTTAATCAGTCATTGCTGCCTATATATATATATATATACACACACACGGAGATTAATATTTTTATAGACATGTACAAGAAGCCACTACACTGGCATGTCGATGTTATCGATCATTAGTTATTAAAAACTAAGATCTCTTTAGGTGGAAAAGTCTGATCTTTCATTTATATATATATATATATATAATGTGTGTGTGTGTGTCAAGGCATGTTGAAAAGGAATCAATAACGTACCTGATCATAAGATTTGCGAGAGCTAATATACAAATTATTTATTCAAAAACTATACATTATAATTTTTGTGAATGAACCAGAGTTTCATTGATGCGGACAGGCCATTGCTGTTTAGAAATTGCCTTCCATGCCCACTTCAACTCGTCAGCATTGTGAAGAAACGAAGGCTGGCCGAAAAAACCGGAAAAACTGGATTTATATATATATATATATATATATATATATATATATATACATACAGAGAGAGAGAGAGAGAGAGAGAGAGAGAGAGAGAGAGAGAGAGAGAGAGAGAGAGAGAGAGAGAGAGAGAGAGAGTAGCTTTTCATGTGCTCCCATGAGTATTATTTCTTACCAGTGAAATGAGGAAAATTTCCATAACATCAATTGGAAATTTCCTATATTTCATTGGTAAGAAAAAAAAATAAGTATATGAAAAAATATTGAAAGAAAACCAAAAAAAAAAAAAAAAGAAGCAGAGTTCCTTGTCAGTGTTATACAAGAAAACATGTTTAAAGAAAGGTTTGCTGCCTAAATATTTTTTGATATAAAGAGAAAATAATTTAGATTAATTTGACAAAATGTTGAGAAAATGAGTGAGGACAAATGAATAATCACACAAATATAAATAAATCAACCTCACAAGCATAAAATTGATATTTCATCTTTATTTACCGAAAGACTTCATCAAAGTGAGATTAAGATAGGATTTTTAATTATAAATTATTAAAAATATAAACATTAGATATAAGGATTTTTAATTATAAGTTATAAAAAAAATATACAATAGATATGAGAAGGATTTTTAATTCTTAAAAAATATAAACAATATATGAGAAGGATTTTTAATTATAAGTTATAAAAAAATATACAATAGATATGAGAAGGATTTTTAATTATTAAAAAATATAAACAATAGATATGAGAAGGATTTTTAATTATTCAAAAATATAAACAATAGATATGAAAAGGATTTTTAATTATTAAAAAATATAAACATTAGATATAAGGATTTTTAATTATAAGTTATAAAAAAAATATACAATAGATATGAGAAGGGTTTTTAATTCTTAAAAAATATAAACAATATATATGAGAAGGATTTTTAATTATAAGTTATAAAAAAATATACAATAGATATGAGAAGGATTTTTAATTATAAAAAATATAAACAATAGATATGAGAAGGATTTTTAATTATTAAAAAATATAAACAATATGAGAAGCTTCTTTTTTTCTTCAGTTTTCCCCACTCCTTACTTTCTCCTACTTATATTTTATAATTTGCAATTAAAATCCTATCTCAATTTTACTTTGATGAAGTCTGCCAATAAATAAAGATGCACATGAGAATTAGTTGATTTTGTTTGTGTGGTGATTCACTTTTTCACTTATTTTCTTACCATTACATATATATATATATATATATATATATATATATATACACACACACACATATATATGTGTGTGTGTTTAAATTATAAATTTTTATAACACAAAGTTTTATAATAGCTCGGTAGTATAGGACTAGAGCAGTAATAAAACACATTTTAATATTATAGAAATATTATGAAATGTAGGGAACAAATTCTAACAAATTCACAAAAAAATCAGTTTTTATTCGCATACAATTGTTTCGGCCTACCACCAAGATATATATAATATTCAAAATGCATTTATTTTTCTTGAAGAGGCCAGCATCGTCAGTGCTCGTAAAAATGAAAATAACTCTCCAGACAGGAAAAAACTGGATTGTATTCCGCATTCATTTATTTTTTTATATTTTGTTTCACTATATATTATTTCCATAAAATATTCTGTTTTTTTTTTTCATTTATTCGGTGCTTATGTATCGTAGGGTCCAAAAAAATATGTTTAATTTTGAAGAGTCAAATAAGGGGGAGATAACTCAAAGTTTTACACCACAGTTTATCTTAAAATGGATTTTAACACCTTGAACTTGCAAGATATTTTATATTTAGGACTTTATTTCCCTTTGTTTCATGTTTCCCCCACTCCTTCCATTTACGTATTTTTTAATCTTCTTTGATGATTAATTTATTTTAATAATCATTTTATTTTTCATTGGTGCCGAATACCATAAAGCGTTGTGATTGTTTTATTCCTAAATTATCCTTTTACGTATACATTGTTTTAACTTTATTTTACATTAATTATAATAGAAAAATCCATTTCAAGATAAACCGTGGTGTAAAACTGATATATCTCCCCCTTATTTGACTCTTCAAAATTAAAGATAATTTTTTTTCTTATCAACCCTACGATACATAAGCACCATTTATTCTTCAGATCATACTGTTCAATGGGGTAGTACGGGTGTAAATTACCCCATTGAACAATATGATATGCAGAATAAATGAAAAAACATTTTATAGAAATAATATATAGTGAAACAAAATATAAAAAATAAATGAATGCGGAATGAAATACAGTTTTTTCCTGTCTGGGAGGTTATCCTCTTTTTTACGAGCACTGATAACTCTTAAAAAAAATAAATGCTTTATGCATTTCAGACATTATATATATATCTTGGTGGTAGGCCGAAAACCCGATTTTTTTGTGAATCTGAGAATTTGCTCCCTACATTTTATGTGGTTTCTATAATATAAATATATATATATATATATATATATATATATGCGTGGAAGGAATTTATTTCCGACAGTATATTATGTATAACCCTATGTTTTTGTGGATGCTCATGTTTGCATGGGTAATATCCATAAATAGACAATTTATTCCACGGGTCTGAGAATAAACAGAGAAAACCACAAAGTGAAAAATGAAACTTGTATGGGATTCAAAACTGTGCCTCCAAATGAGAAACCACAATGCAAGTCTGGGAGGAGGAGTTATTTTCACAATTTCAGCTTCCTCTAACCATTCGGCACACCAGTCAAGTAGTCTAAGACGACGCCCACAGTAGGTGGTCCCTCTTCTGAGGTGCAGGTTTGAATTTTGTATGCATCTTATTATTATCCACTTTTAATTTTAATTCCTTACTAGTATACACACTCCGTCAAAATGACGAGAGGGGGGGGGGATATGCTTCACCTGTGTTCGCACTAATATTCATATAAAAATCATAGAATTACGTCAGTAATTTAATTTTTCATATATTAATTATCATCACTTTGGATCACCTATAGAAAAAACCCACCCACCGTTAGCATTTACAGTTGAGGATATTTTTCTGAATTTATTTCGAGTGGCCGGGGTTGTCTGACTTGCTATTTGTCTTCTTGATTCTCCTCGCCATTTGAAATAATTTCATCCGGGGGTTAGAAAAAAAGCTAACTTTTGTGTGACGGAACGCATTTATATTTATTTATATAAAAATAAATACACATTGGTCTTTATTATAGAGTGGAAGATTCCCAGCCCCATAGACTAAATGGTTTATTTAATTATATTATCCACGTAAACATGAGCATCAACAAAAAAGGCAACATAATACATAATATGTATGTATGTATGTATGTATGTATGTATGTATGTATGTATGTATGTGTGTATGTATGTATGCACGTGTATGTATGTGTGTGCAAGTAGAATCTCAAGCAAAAAAAAATATCTCAAAGCAAAAAGTTTACCGTTTGTGTCGTTGGTGTTTTTTATAGTGTAACACTTGTTGGCGTATCTGGAAGACTTTGGCGAAAGCATAGGTATTTTGATGGATGACTGGTAGCGTGGGCTCATTGCGACGGGTGATGAAGGAGGTGACAATGCAGGGGAGGAGATTGGCGAGACTAAAGACAAACGAATAACATAAAAGCAAAAAACAAAACTAAAGAAAAAAACAACAAAGAATTAGAAAGAAAAAAAATTAAATGCATTTCGGTTTTTTCCTGTTACGCTCGTTAGACTCCACATGTGAGGAGCAAAGGCGGTGAAAGGTGAAAAGAGATTAGAAAGCTAACTACAAATGAGCAATCCTTACTTACACAAATCACAGAGTCAATACCGACTGTTTGTTAACCTACCAATCCCCATCCAGGGTTGCAATCAGAGGGAGTAGGAGATTTTGGAAGGAGTCAGAATTGGCCTGAATATTAAAAGACATTAAAATAAGGAGTCGGAGTCGGATATTTTGGAATCCAAGTAATCGGATATTTTGGAATCTGAGGAATTAGAATTTTTGGAATTCTAGGAGTCAAAGTAGAAGTTGATCTTATATCTTCCGACTCTCCAACCCTGCCCTCTAATCCCTTAATTTGATTACTAAATGAGCAATAACAGATTCAAATTTTATATTTGGTTTTGTCTCATCTCGTGCCTCCCAATCAGGGATAATGCTGAAGAGATGGAGGAAATGATCCTGATTGTCGAAAGGTGCTGAATGCCTCACATCAAACTGACCTTCTGTCACATCTTACATGTGCAGGTCATAGTCATATTTGCAAATGACTATTTCAGTCCATTGAAATAATTCCTGTACAGATTTAAAACACAAACATCACTTTTTAACATCCTCCTCCTCATAAAAAGGAAAAATGTCATAGCTATTAAAAACATAAAATCAACCTAACACATTACTGCAGATACTAATTTCTACTAATAAAAAGCATTGCATGCAGTTTATATTGGCCAACCACAGTTTAAACCAATACAATTAAAATTGGCTTGAGGCCTACAAAATCAGCTATGAAAAGCGACTTTTTACCCACAAGTTGATAGATTAATTGGGAAATCAAAAAGAAGTAAAAACGCATTTCTGTCATTCTGCCTGCCTTCATTAGGCTCTGCAGGTGAGAAGCACAGAAGACAGGTACAAAATATTTGACACAAGTTATATATAAGAACACAAAACAAATACTTGACATGATGAAAAATATTTAGTAAATTAGAGGGAACACTTCTTTTTCGTACGCATGTATGTACATTGCAGTACATGAACACATATTCCCGAAGGTGAGTAACATTTTTGGCAGAATGCACAGATATTACACTTTGATTTGGTATTTATTCATTTCCCCGTGAGTATCGAAATAGTTAAAGATTGCTAGGTAATACAGCCAGTTGTAGACAAAGTGAGATGCGAATGAATAAATATGCTCACCTACAACATTCAAAGAAAGCTATCAAATTAAGCAGCATCAAAAGGTGAGAGTAAAAGAACACAATTTGTTACATTCAAAAGGTCGAAAGTTTTATCAACTAGAAACACATTTCCCTGCAATCCAAGAAGTCTGGCTGGTTGACAACTGCTCTTCTTCCGAACACAAATCGACAGCGATACTTTGCATTGTTTGCAATTGTTTTGTTACTTTGGTGATAACATTGGAGCACAGGGAGGAGTGGGTGCTAGTGTGATTTCAAGAGTTAGGAATTGACGGAATAAGTTCAGACAACTTCTGCCATTACTTATCAGCAGAGCGTTTCCATTACCAACCAAGCTAAGAGTCTATCAGACATGTGTACGCAGTGTGATGATATATGGAAGTGAAACCTGGCCAGTGAGGGTTGAAGACATGCGTTGCATGGAGAGAAATGATATGAGAATGATATGATGGATGTGTAATGTTAGTCTCAGACATGCTTAGATCTGATGAGCTTAGAGGAAGATTAACTCTGGACAGTATAGGGAGATGTGTGCGGAACAGGAGATTTTGACGGTATGGCAACATTGAAAGAATGGACGAGAGTTCTTTGGTTAACCGATATAGAAGAGTTGAGGTAATAGGGTCACTTGGTAGGGGAGGAAGTGATAAAAATGGACTTGAGAGAATGAGGGATAAATAAAAACCTGGCCAGGGATAGTATAGTTTGGAAGTCAATTTCTTAAAGTCGTCTAACACATGTAAACATGTAAAACAGACGTTAAACTGAATACGAGGATTTTGGTTGTGATACTTTCGGGCCTCTTTTCATGGTATTTGCTGAAGTTGATAACGCTGCTGAAATTTTGCACTGAACTATTTAAAAGGTACATAGTTAGAGCTAACATAAAGTTCTCTTGTTAGATTTTTCAAAGTCAAATCCCAAATAGCAATCCATCCACCATATCGTTTTTGGAAAGAAACTCTGTTCATTGAAATTCTGTTTCATATTGAGATATATGCATTTATTTCTATAAGAACCTCTGTTCATCAGCCTATCACATTGTTGTGGCCTTGCAGGTTGGTAATAATCAAGACAAACACAGTGGTACAATTAACAAAAATGTATTAACAAAAGTATGCGTCATGATTCTGGGGCCATAACTGCCACCAATAGCTGCCATGAAGTTTAGTAGTAACCATATTTATTGTGTTTGGGTAAGTTCATTTATTCCTGAAATAGGTAGATCAGCTTACTCCATAACATACACTTAAGTTTTATCTAGTATTTTCGCCGGTCTGTCATGCTTAAATATTTTGAAATGCATAAACACATTTTTATAAGAGCCTATCAGTCAGTCTGTTTGTCGCGCTTAAGTTTTAAATACCATTTTGATCAGATTTAACGAACACACCTTAAGAATATCCATTTTTATTCAATCGCAACCTCATTTACTTGCATGCGATAAGTTCACCATCTGCCGATGTATATCAGAATGGTTGAAGCAATGAACAAACCTACTCGTTCACCTGTGTTTGGACTTTTGTGGATCTGCGAGTTTCGTATGTGCGATTTCTTTCTGAAATGGGTTATTTTTTTTATTTATATTAGATTCCTGCCAATTAAGCAAAATTAATAGCTCTTCTTGGAAATAACGTAGAAAAAACAAACCCCAGAATTGCTAACTGCTAAAACAAAAACTAGAATAAGTTGGCACGAACTACGGCGCCCTCCAAACCCGAATGAAACAATTTGGCAAAATCATTCAAGCGGGAGTAGCACATGGTATGAATAACATAGAATCAACACTTACGGCATGTTGATTTTGTTCATACTGCTAAGATATAAATTTTATCAGCGTAGGCCCAGGATTAAATGTTAATGCTGACTGGCAGTTTCACTCCCAAAGCAATCATTTGAAAGAAACTTCTTGTAATCATTGGGAAAATAAAGTTATTTGTCTGACAATTACCAAAGTTCACTTAATGCCTACCCTGGGTATGACCTTAAAGTGTACTCTGTGGTGAAGCCCTAATTCAGGAGCTTTGAGAAGTGTGGCGGTTATCCCTTAGTTATAACTACTCCCAGGTCCACTCTGCTCCTTCTCCCAGACAAGCAGTAATCTAAGACTAACCAATTAACATTAATCCAATGTCCTTTAAAGGCACCCGGTGGTGAGACCCCAATTAAGGAGCTTTCGGGAATGTAAAGTTATCCCTCATTACCACTTTGACCTGGTGAGGTAGTAACTGTCAGGATCCCATCTACAAGGTAAATACAATTTATCAATTACAGATTACAAAATATATGCCCTTTCGTGATTTTTTTTTCTAGGAGTACTGTTGTCATATTTGAGCTGCTGAATCTCTCCCATTTGAGGATTCTCGATAAGGTTCAGAAGCATATCTGTAATTTGGTTGATAGTCGTTTCTATAAATACTATCATGGCATGTGCTCTTCAGAATTGTCTGATTATTCCCTGCTTCCTTTGTTCAAGTTCGTTTTACTCGTTGGTCTAGTGGTCTTCACAAATTTGCTGTTTTGATACCTCGATATAATACAGCTTCTTTCCAAGAACTACAGGCTTATGGAACTCTCTTCCTGATGACTGTTTTTCTCCTACTTATAGCCTTGGTTTTTCCAAGACTAAGGTCAATAGGTATCTCCTGTTTTTGCAATATTGATCTTTCGTTCTTTTTAGCTCATTACATCAAGTGGCATAATGCCTTGTCTGGAGCGACTTCCATAAATTTTTTTTTTTTTTTTAATTAAAAGAGGTCAGACAATTCGTTGCCAGAAAATTGTATATATAACTTATTACTAGTGAGAAAATGTCTTAGGTTTGAATTAGAGCTGGAGTTTAAAAAATTTCAGAAGTCAGCGTCAATTGTTGTGGCTACCAACCCCACAGTCTACTTTTTTAGGTTGGTATGCAAAGCGAAGCAGACATATTTTGGAGGCCTCTTTTCCTCCTCCACCCCTTCCTCATATGCTGCAAAGCGTGTAATGTTCAGCTTTAAGAAGCTCACAATATTTCTATTCTCTATTTTTTATATAAAGTTTGTAGACAAGAGCAAATGTCAAGCCATCCAAATCTTCTTTGTGAAAATGCAGGGTTGAAATTAACAAAAAGAACACAATTTTATAAAACCAAAAATAAGTCGAAAACATTTATAAAAACAAATAAAATGAAGAATTTAAATGATTTAGTGACATTTTGTTAATCTTTTTTACCAATTAATAAAAGTTACTGACTATAAAAATACTTTACAATGTCTTTTTTTTTTTAAATCATTGTATGAACCATTTCAAGTAAAACGTTTGGTGATTCTGTACAAAAACTGCCATTAAAAACAAAAAATAAATAAATAAATAAACACCTAATTTTTTTAAATAGTCCAATTTTTGGCAACTTCAATAGCCATAAAGTCTTAGAATCATGGTGCAATTCGATAACTAGCAGTTTTTTAGTATTGTTTAGATTATTCAAACTACTATTTTTATCTTGGTTTTTATTTTCATAATTTTTTGACTGATGTAACCTCTGACCTTCCAGTGCATCTTTTTGAACTTGGGAATCTTTATGTCGAACTCAGGAACCTATCTGAAATTTCAAACCGAGCCCTTTATCCATGGGATATATTGTTCTCATTCTCTCATCCCTGATCAGATAGCTATGTTAATTAATCATTATGTTATTCATAGTTATTATCGTTTTTCAACCTCCAGAAGACTGCCACTTAGAATTGATTTTTAATCAACACCTTTAACCGTTGTGTCACGGATTTATATAGAAAATTCTTGTATGAATCTTCGGAGTTTTAAACCTAATCTGGACTAGATGTGTAGTATTACTACTTATTGGCACAACAGTCAATGGCGTTTCTTAACAATCAGTTCTAAGTGACAGTTTTCTGGCGCTTGGAGGTTCAAACCGTACTACGAGCGATAATAACTAAGAATAACGTAGCAAGGAAGCAGCTATAGCTAGTAATATGTACCCCCCCCCTCCTGTACGGCATTCACCCTGGCGGGTTTAACTCGCTTCTTCATCTGAGGAAGTTTCATAGGAGTATCAAATTCACAAGCGGTCCTTAGTTGCATGTACATCCCAGTTAGGGGAGATGACGACGTTAGGTTTTTGCAGTTCTTGAAAGGAGGTGTTGACGTCCTCCTACATACAGCGCATGGTATTCCCAAATGGTCACCCATCTGGTATTGACCAGATGGTGATATGTGGTAGAAAGAAAAAAAACTAGATATTTACTCTTGGTTTGATCTATAAAGTGAAGCAGATGTATTTTGCAGGTCTCCTTTTCTTCCCTCCCCAATGTAGACTAATTATTTACCGTGTAATGTAAAATAAAACTATTAAAACCTCTAAATATGTAGATGGTTGTTATTCTACGAGAGAAATAAACAACTGCTACTATGAACAACATCGCAAGAGAGAGAGATGTAATACTACCACTCCTATTGAATAAAGAGAGGGGCATACTATCTCTATGCTTGCTGCTATTACAAACGTCACATAAACGTTTCATTTTATTGCTACATGACATGTGCACTGGTCATTTGTTTACGTCTGGAAGATTCGTCTACTATGGTATCAAGGAAACCTGTAATGCTATCATGTAGCAAGTACAATTTAAAAGTAAAATAAACTAAAAACTATCTTTGTTATTGAAATATATATCGATATCCTAAGATTATTGAAGAACCCATGCTAAAAATTGGACTATTTGAAAAAGACATTTTTATCATGACATGAAGCACCAAACATTTAAATATAAAGTCAAAAATCAGTAGAAAGAAAAATAAATATGTAATCCTAAAAAAAAATTATTTTAAAATAAAAATAATTATTAAAAAAAAATTTTTTTTTAAATTTTCTCTTGAATCAAAATGACAAAACTCGTTTCGTTTTAAATTTTAAAAAATTCAACAACTTTCGAATCTGATGAACATCTGGAATGATTCTGAGAAAGTTTTACCATAACTGACACAATTTGAAACAATCTGAGCGATCTTATATACAATAATAGAGTTAATTCCCCCCTCTATAATGGCATAATCATGTTGATACACCTTTTAGATCACCGAAGTGACGTCGAACCTGGTTAGTACTAAATGGGTGACCATGTGAGAATACAAGTGCTGCATGTGAAAGGGCTCTCTGCTTAAACCGGCATTGTTTCAAGTCGTCTACGATTTCTCCTTGCCATTGGACACAAGCATACTGGTTCACAAGAGGTGAGGTTAAGGATTGTGCAACCATTGCTTCACAACAGACTCCCTGCACAGGCACCCTTACAGAGGGTATCCATTTCAACAACATTTTAAGTGGTCAAAAATTGAAACTGAAGAGGCCTTCAGAGAGCCACTGAAACATCCCTTTTGGGGTAATAAAATTCACTTATTTTCCATCATAAGAACAATCTTCCCTTAACGTCTCTTCCCTGATTTGCATTCCAAATTTTTCTATACACAAATAACATTTGTCAGTTAATATTGATCAGGATTAAATATTAAAAATCGATTGAAAATACTATTTTTATTCTTTAACAACACAGACCAATATTTGCCTTATATAACTGGACTAAACAGATTTTATTATGTAACTTCTAGTAAAACAGAATATTGATCACAAAGGTACAGGGGAAAAGCTGGCATTATTTTAGATAAGATTGTTTTATTGTTTTTTTTTTTTAACTTCATAGTTTTATTTATGGAATTATTCTTAAATTTCAAACTATGATTCTATTTTTTAATTTTTACCTGATGATACGAGAAATATAACAGAGATTAATTTCAATGATTAATTCTTGTAACAAATGAACGCAACCTTGCAGAAATTTTATACTCGATAAGTGAAGTAATTCAGTCTATATTCAAGTGAACACAATCCTCAGCAGCAGCTGACCCCTTCTAAAGTCCAACCCTTCCTCAGCATGGTAGGGGTTGTAGCAGTGTGGTAGTGTCAGGGTTACCTAGTTAACAGGTGAACATCTAGGAGTCAACATCAGGATCCGTCGTCCTCTGGTCGTCTCTGACTTTGTGGCAAGCAAGAACATGGAAGGTGCGGAACCGCAAACCCATGGCGTGAGAAAAACAATGTTAATTCTGCGCACGTGCAACCGCCATTCCTTTGTGTGTTTTGAGCCAAACCTTCCCCGACTTTGTATGCAACCGCTGGGCCTTGCTGCCCTAGGTGTCGGAAATAAAAACCTACAAGTTTGCAGGTATATGGGATAACTACAGCCAAATGAGAAAGACTTCATGCAGACCCAAATCCTGAAGTACGATCTTCACGGGATCTGTTCAGAAGTCCAATTCACTCATCAGCAATAGCTAACTTGAAGTATTAGTATTGTCTGTAAACAAGACAATAACGAGTGGCTTTAATTATATAAGTTGTAGGTAAGTTTGTAAGCAATGAAAAAAACGTATGCCATCATTTTTGACGACACAAGCACACTTTTAATAATACTAATACTATTACTACTAATAATAATAATAATAAACATTGCCTTTTAATAATGCATATTAATGCTTTTTTATATAAATGCCTATTTCTAAAAAAAACATTAGATTTTGTTCCAGGCGACCTTCGTTGGGGTGGGTGGGTGGGTATAGATACTGTGGTTATTTTTGGATCTGGCTCGGGGGTGCTGATAAGACACTGGGCTCCCAATATTTAAAACAACCTTATGTTGTGTCTTCTTACCTTTGTGGTAAATGCAGGTACATATTAATTACAATCTGTTTTCACTGAAATCTATCTCCCAGTGTACGCATAGATAAATAACGGCATTTATATTAAAATTAGCTGGAGCCGTGTTAATTATGCAGTTTTGTTATTGCAAATATCGAAAACGTATCTGGTTGTAACGAAACGTTCTGTCCATTTTTTTTTTTAACGCTCAATAAAGCAATATAATAAGTTCTGCCCCCCCCCCCCCCCTAGAAATTGTCTTGCTTGTTTTCGATCTTGAAACAACCTGGAAAACAGTCAGTAGCTCATACCTAGATAGATTTGGGTTAGGGTCCTACTAGCCACCAAACTTAGCATTTTATTTTTTAGCAATCTCTGGTGTTTTTTAGCACCCCCAACCGATGAATTTGTACATATATTTTTTGTAAATAAAAAACGTCAACCCATTGATGATAATGTTAAGTATGTTTTACCCATAGAGTAAATGTGGTATTTTGGTGACTGAAACTAGCTCAGAGAATAGACTACGAGGATGACAGCCGACACACCCACTCACCCCACCCAATTTTGCCCTTGTGCCACATCTTATTTTATAAAGAAAATTTACTACACTGAACTTTTTTGTAAAATTTTAAAGATAAATAAAATCAGATTTATTTAATCATTAATGTAGTCCCTATTCTTCTCCCTGACCCATTTCCATATGTCAGTAAGTTTTTTAATGCCACATTTATAAGATTCCTTAGGTTTTGAAATGGTAAAAGTAACAGTTTTTGATCTAGTGTCATCATAATGCTGACTTCACACTGCACAAAAGACCAAAGATCCACAAGAAAAATATTGTCTGTGAAATTATGCATAACCTACCATATTCTTCATACCTCGCACCAACGCATTACCCTTTTTTAAGGCTCAATAAAAGAATAAATTTTTAAAAAAAAATGTAGTCCTCATTCTTCTCTAGAGTCTCAATAAGTTTTTAGGCTACATTCATAAAATTTCTTGTTTCATTTTTCAGTTTAAAATTTAACTCACTTTGTAATTCTCTTAAAGTCTTAATCCACTCAAATGATTCTGAAAACTTCTAGAGATGTAATCTGTTGATGCGAAGCTCTTAGACTATGCTGAGTGATACATAATTTTTCGGGCAATTTTTTTAATCTTTGGCCTTTTGTATGGTGCAAGGTCTCGCATTATCATGATGAAAGATGGCGCAATACTTCACACTGCACAAAAGGCTAAAGACCTGGAAACATATGATATATACATATATATATATATCATACATTATGACTATGTAATTAATCTTCACGGCAACCTACATAGTAAATGCAGCAGTAAAATCTGACACTATCATACTAAACAAAGCCAAGAAGGTGGAAATTTTGATTGAGGTAAGCGTTTCTAATAATTGTGTCCTGAACAGAGCGGAAAGGGAGAAGGTGACAAAGTACCAAGGCCTCATGTATGATATAAAGAGAAACTGGAACAAAAAAAGTGATCATCATCCAATGGCCCCATGATGAAGAATAATTTTAAAAACAGTATTTTAACAGTATTTCCAGAGAAATGTGAAAGAAATCCAAATAATTGCACCTAAGGGAACAGCCAGAATACTTAAAAGAACACTCGGTTGGAGAAATTATGTATCACCCACCATATTCTTCAGGTTTGACACCAAGAGATTATCTTTTTAGAAGTTTTCAAAATAATTTGAGTGGAGAAAGACTTACTTCAAGAAGTCAGAAATTAGATTCTTAGCTGAAAAACGAAACTCAGGAATGTTATAAATGTGGTATTAAATAAATAAATTAAACAGCTTATACACACTAACCCCCAAAATGTTCACTTGAGGGTTATGATTTATATTTCTACACCACAGAAATTGGTAAAACCGTCTCAGAATCTTAAAACAAATTTGAATCGCAAACAAAAGAAACTATTCTATTACAAATCAGCTTTTCTTAAAATTCTGTGTTTGCCAAAAGTTATTCAAACATTTACAAGCATATTCTTTACTATTAACTTTTTAAACATTGTCAACTTGTATATTTCAAATTAAAATATTCCTTGAAAAAGAAAATGAAAAAAATCACTAAAAAGGCTAAAATGATAAAACTTTTACAAATGTATCAAAGAAATCATATAGTATTAAAGGAACATATCTCATCACATATTTAAAAAAATTCCCTTTATTCCTTTTGGTGTCAAATCTTTTGATATTTTGTTGCACTGAGCACAATATGTTTAGACAATTATTTTAATTTTACTCTCTTTACATAAAGACTGTGTCATAGTTCGGAAAAAACAATTCAGTTCAAATTCAACGTTTGTTTCAAATATATATATATATATATATATATATATATATATATATATATATTTGTTTAAAAAGAACTGTGCACAAAAAAATGTATGCATTTGAAACAAACATTGAAATCTAATCGGATTTTGCACTTCGAACTTTGATTAAAGAAGGATGGAGGTCCCAACCATAAGCCGGAAAAAAACTAATAAACAAAGCAGTATTATAACCGTCTTATGTATTTAATTGTTTTGTTTTTAATTTATCTAATACTTATATCACATATAATTGTTTAAATCAAAGCATACACGGAAATTTCAATATAAGTTCAAATGACTCTTGAAATAGAACAGGAAAATTAAATCAAAATAATAGAATTTACATTATTTCATCACGGTACACATTTCAGTCTCATAACCAAAAATAATGAAATAATTAAATAAATAAAAGTAAAAAAAAAGTAAAATTAAAATCAAACAAAAGGTTTTGTGTTCAAATGATTGCTTCATCACTTTTGCATTGTTGTTAGTTACTGGTGAAATATAAAAATATCCAATTATTATAATTAATTTAAAGAATTTTTTATTTCTTTTATTTTACTAGAGATTTTTGTAAGATTTGGAATTTTCAAAATAATTCTTGTCTTAATTTTTGTATTTCAGAGTCATCATTTATATTTAAAAACATGTTTTTGGACATCGATATTTTTATTTCTAATAATATGCCTGATTCTCTGATAGACTAGTATACGTTGCACTTGTGGGACCCAAACCTGGGGTCCTTGCACTGCTGAATAGTTTCATAAATTGAAATTATATCAGTACGGCAACTTGTTAGGTTTAGAATTATCAGACTTATCTAGTTGAATTATTCTTCCCTTTCAAAAATTTAGAACGAGGCTCTCTCTTTCTGACTGGTCCTCAAAGCCACTGGACATTCTCTGATTGGTCGGCCATCTTTACATCGCCTTCATAAACTTTGATGCCATGTCCGTCAGGTGCCTTTCCTGATAATAGTCCCATAGACTCCCCGAATAGCCCAACTCAAATGTAAGTAATATTTACTTATCTATTGCTCTCTATCTTCTTTATCTACGACCCTGGCAACACATGTCTTTCTTATTTTATTAGGAATTTAATGTACTCCTTTGGTATTAATATCTGGTGTTCCCCCATTATATATCATAATATTAAATATCACCTAACATGTTTTCTATCCCTCTTTGATGTTTGTCTTCAACAAACTGTTCATCTGAGAAACAATGTGGATGTATGTAAATCCAACCGTTTCTTTACTATTGATTTTTCCCTTCTTTCCGACACTCGTGTATGTTACTCCCGATAACACAACACACAAAATGACGGCCTTGTGTTCAGGGAAAGATATACCAAAACATGTGGTCTCTATTTTAATTTTATTTTTTTATGGAAATGGCTCCAGACAAGGCATGAATCTACTTGATGTAAGAAGCTAAAATATATATATATATATATATATATATATATATATATATATATATATATATATATATATATATATATGTACTACTTTAAGGTAAAAAACTAGCCAACGATAATTGTTATATAGACAGATTCCGAACAGCAATTCTTCCACCTTTGTCAAAAACATTGCTCATGAAATGTGAAGATTAAGGACAAAATAACGGAAAGCAAGAGTTACAAGGCTTTACCTCTCCACGATGGCAGAGTTAGACACAAGGTTGATTTTTAATGTTCCGGGACCTGACTTTCATTTTTGTCTTTTTTTATATGACGGGGCTATGTGAGAATGACTGGTTTGAGAAAACGGGGTGAGATGCAAGAGTAGTTCAATTAAGGGATACACGTTAAGAATAGAGAATCACTTGAAGGCAACGAACTTAGATGAGAGTGTGGGTCAATTGATAAAAACAAAGTTAGATGAAAGAGGGAGTCCCTCCATACGAGGGCATAGTCAGACACAAGGTCGGTTTTTAATGTGGAGAAACTCCAGCTCCAGAAAAAAGGGCACCCTGGATTGGGACAAAAATAAAAATGGCCTCAGTGAAGGAGAAATCTTTCTAGACTAACTGAGAACAGAAAAAATGAATGTAGTATCAGAACAGATACTACACTTTGATCCTGTTGCTAAAAAACTAGGATATAAAATATCCGTTAGCTTTACAAACTCATTTATTTGAATTGTCTTATTGCTGAAATATGTGCTAATTTGGTTTGCAATAAATTGTAAAATGGCGGCATTTTTTACAAATATTTTCTCATTAACAATCAAAACGATGGCAATTCTGGATTATTTAAAGACTTTACAACAAGTTTACTTAAAGCTATATAGATGCTAAAATATATCACAAGTAAAACATTCAAGACAGGTGTAGGCGAGTTAGTCTGTGGTTCCATCTAAGGGCTTTCACATGATTTCATTAGCCAACTGGTCCCAAAATGTTGTAATCTGGTTCTCGCAGTAGAAATATAAATACTGAAGAAAAACGATGTGAATAATTTGAAAGCATTTTTTCATAAAAATTTTATTAAAGGTTTTAATTTAATTTATGTACTGGGTGCGGACAATATTTGATCGTGATTTTCAACGACTAATTTGTTGCATTTTTTTTAAATTTAGTTATCAGTTTTCTCTTCATGAAAACAGTGACTATATTTTCATTGTTTTTTGGCAGAGTAATTATGGACAATTTTGAACCTCCATATTCGTAGAAGAATCTGTGTTAGAAAGACAAACAGATTTCAAACTTCCTCAGTGTCAGGACGAATATAGTAGAAAAGGTCAAAAAGGAATTGAGAGATTCAGGATTCGATATGAGGTGATATCAGAAAGAAAAACGTACGATCACATGAAAACTGACGTCATCGTCAGAACACCAGAGTCTGTTGCTGAAGGTGATGTCATGCTACCCCAACTTCTTCTTTGAGGATCTCAGGTTAACACGAATTGCTACATCCACATTCTGAATGGAGTAGTGAAATCCTAGATCAATAAAATAGTTGCAGGTAAGCCGTACATGTGGCAGCAAGACTCGCCATGCTATACCAGCCAGAATAACCAGGCTTGGCTGTCAGAAGATTTCATTGACCACACATCACATAACATAACATGTGGCCTCCCAGCTTGCCTGACTGCAAATTACTCAACTTTTTTTGTGTGGAATGCAGTGGAACAAGGCATTTAACAGATCCAACATGAAGGACAAGTTAAAGGGCAGGATTACCAGAGCCTAAGTCGATAGACAAAGGCTATTAGCCGGTTTCAAGGTGTCCTCAAGGCTGTCATCAAAGTCAAAGGCGGATTAATTGAGTGAAATCAACAGAACAAGTCATGAAGACAAACTGACCCAAGTTTCATGAATAAATCTTAAAAAATGAAACTACTGTGTTATTTTTTCCTCAACAGTAATCTTGCGACCAAATATCATCTGCATCCTGTATATAATCTAAATAGTCAAGAATGTTTATCTTTTTATTAGTTCCTTTTTTTAACAATGGTTTTTGCCAATTTATTTTATGTTTTCAACTAAAAAGATTTTATCTACGGTTGAGTGCTGACAGTATTGCATTGTGGGATATTATAAAAAACGTTGTAGTTCATTTTTATGTGATAGAAATCGTCTAATATATAAAGTAAAGCCAGTCTCTTTATCATTTCTTTGTCATCAATAACTTTCTTCTTACAAAATTAATACGTTTTCTTGTGGATTGTTGCAACATGTTAAGAAAGATAAAATGCAGTTCTATTTACTTCTTTCTAGAAAATACTTTGTCCAAATTGGAATTATTTTCAAATGGACGCCATCTTAAAAGTGACATAACCGTTTTCGTCCATATAGTTACCTCGATCTGAATCAAACCAAAAATAATATTTCGAAATAATAAAAAAAATTGAACTGCATAGTTTTAAAACAGAAAGGCAAGATAAATTGCAAGTAACTACACTACCGGGCAACACCGGGTAGGTACAGGTAATATGTTATATACCTACGAGATTTTGGAAGGCTTGAGGGTCCCTCGTTATTCATTAGAAGAACTGAAGAGTAATTAACATTAGATGTTCCAGTAACAGAGGGACTTCCAAACAAGCAACACCTTTCCATAAGAAACGGTGTTAATTATTTTCTTCCCTCCCAGTTTTCTTTCCTCAAGGAAATCGACCATAACCGCCCCCCCCCCTCCAAATACTTTAAGAGTTCCATAGGGAGACCATCTTGTTCCAGCTGCCTTGTCTTTCATTTTAAGCTTCCAAATAGGTGTAGCTATTTCTTATCTGGAGAGGCTATTTTCCACTTCCCAGATGGTTGGGTTATCAGTTATTTCCTCTAAGATACTCAGAGTATATCTGTGAGTAAACACGTTCAGGAAGAATCGTGCCGACTCCAGAAAATTGATGTACCACCCAAGATACAATTGTACTTCTTGTACGATTCTATTTCTTAATGTGTTTTCTTTGCTATCACGTATATAACCAACTTTTGAGGTAATTACCTCCCCTGCCGTGTCTCATATTTGGGTAACTCTCCTATTAGTGAAGGAAACCACTTCCTGTATTGATGGCTGAATAATTAAGTTGTGTGCTAAACCTAACTAAGCTTAAGATTAATTTTATTGATCTCGTTTCGTAAGGCGGGAAACATGTTGAAAGATTATTTCGATTTCTAGGTTATTTACATATCTGGCTTTATTTTTTGGATATAACTATGGTTGGCCAATGAAAGCAAAAAGCGATTTATTTAAAAAAAACAAAACAAATAAATACCGATTGAAAAAAGAAAAATCCATAAAAAGAAATCAGAGAATTATCCGATCGTAATGAAATTTTAGTATTTATTAATAAATAAATGTTAATATAAAATATTTATTTTATTTAAAGAAAATAAAACAATTTTTTTTAGGTAATTTAAATTTATTTATTCCCCCCCCCCTCCCTCATTTCCTACGTTATATTATACCCATAGTCAAAACTCAGTGACTACGTTTACAAAGAGATAACACTCAAATGTTGCAAATGAAAAAACAAAAAATTTAAAGGCTGTTCTTGGTAGAAAATGAAACAAAAAAATCAGAAATTTAAATGTAAAAAAGAATTAAATGTCTTGAGAGCTTTAGATACTAGCCACCTTAATTTTTAAATAAATATTTTATGTTAACGTGCATTTATCTAAATGAATAAATGCAGAAAGTTATTTTCCCACCTATCCTAATCATATTAACACTAAAACGGGTTATACTTATTTAATTCTACTATACAACATAATAGTTTGAAATACTGTATATATAGTAACCTGCAGACACCCATAAACAGCTTTAAATTTTGTTAATTTGCATATTTATTTTTTTAAACAGTTTCTAATAAGTTAATATTCTCTAATATACATTTGTAATTTTCATTTTCATATTTTCTTATATATATATGCAATATTTTTGTTGATACTGAAACGTCTGATGTCGCTGGGATGCTGAGAACAGATACTACACCTTGAATTATTTATTTGCAGAAATATAAAAAAAATTACATTTACAACAAATTAGGTACAAGGCCATCAAAAGTGTGTGGAAAAGGGGTGTCATTGGTCATCCATGGTCAGAAATAATAAAAAATGTCTATCCTACTCTTAACTAGAATCATCTCAGTTACCACGATACTACATTTACTCTTGGGACCGCCCTACTTAAGATATCCCTAATTGGTTTGAAATTTTTATTTTGTCATAAATATGGTTATATATACAGAAATTCATTGGAATACAACAGATAGTGGAGAAAGAACAAAAGATAAAAGATTTGGTTAGTAAGACCCTCCCAAACCTTTCTAAATAATAGATCGCCCACATTTTTCCGGTTTGTTCAAAATCGAAAACAAGCAGGTTAACTACACTTGATTTTAGCCAAAAGACCAAGGAACTATAAAAAAAATAATGATTTCATGACGAGGCATTTTTAAATGAATGAAAAAAAAAAACAACAAAAAAAACCCTGATTTAATCTATTATTGTATCATTTTTAATGGGTGTGGGTGGTATAGTATCAGTTCTATTATCATAAGATTGTGCTGTCAGGAATTACCTCAAATTTTTTACTATGTGACCGGAGGGAGCATGTTTTAACTAATTAATAAATATTAAACATTTCATTACGATCAAATCATTCTGATTTTTGGTGACTTTCTTTTAATCAGGGGTATTCATTTTTTCACTTCCATTGTCCGACCCCATATATAACCTAATAAAGGACAGCCAAAACTAATTGCTAAGATTTAAATTTAAATGAAAATCAGCAACATTTGCTTTCTGTTATGTTTTGTGATCTTTCGAGATGAGAATGGATAATTTGTATCATTTGAATTATTCAGACTCCTATTCTCGTCATCATATTCGGTTTATATGCTGGCATGTGTTGGACAGCAAAAATTCTCATCTTAGTTGTTTCAGCCAGAGGTTACATCGGCTGAAACATTGTGAATATAACAAAGTGAGAATAATAGTCTAAATGATACAAATCATACAAATTGCTTTTTTCTGTTAACTCATTATCTGTTTGAGCCATTGTGATGTTAACAGTACCATAAAGAATTGAGTTCAATCTCTGATGATTGAGACGGTCTCAACTCAGAGGTGAGCTGAAAGAAATGGGTTTATTTTATAAACACTAGCTGAATGGAGGATTTATGCATCCGTAACTTTCCCTAGGATATTAGTAAAAGTAATACAGTTATCCTAACAGAAGTGGAAACCAGCACGCCATAGCCACAGTCCTCTTCTGTAACCACTACACCATGCCAGTTTCATATGTGTAAAAATAGACTTTGCGTTATGTGCATATAACATTTGTAGTTCTAAATATATACAAAGGTAAGTATCCGTCCTAATTAAGTTTCTAAAATAGTCAAAACAGGCTGAATTCTTCTACATCTGTATTATTTTCTCTTTCGGCAGCCTCGTAACTCTCGCTTCCCTTATTTTGTCCTATAGTCCTCACATTCCATGAGCCATTTTTCTGACAAAGAGGGATGAATTGCTATTTTCTGGGTCGGAATCTATCCATCTAACACTTATTATTGACTAGTTTTTGACCTTAAAGTAGTATTTTTCTTTTTTAGCTCCTTACATCAAGTGGCTTCATGCCTTGTCTGGAGCGATTTCCAGAAAAAAATAAATAAAAATAAATAATTTTAGATCACATCTGATTAAAACCAGAATTCTAAACACCAAATTTTGGGTTGTATAAAAGTTTACAAAAAAAAAAGCTCTAAAAATGTTAAAATCAAAATGCTGATTACATTTTACCATAAAGCAACCCACAAACTAACTACAGGTTCAACAGTGGATAAAAAATCTAGCTGAAGACAGGCAAATCATGAACAGCAAAAACATGTCTTTTTAAATTACATATCGATCGCTAATATTACATTTTCAGATTAAGTAACACAATTTTAAACACTCGAGGCATTTAACATTTTATTTTATTGAGCTATTTAAAAATAAAAAATTTAACTTGGCAACAAAAAACAATTTTAACTTCTCAGTAAAAGTTATTCTCCAACTCTTCCTTAATCAGACTGAATCATTCTCAATACATAATCGCCCTCTTCATTAAATTGATACATTTTCTTGTTTAAAATTTAAAAAATAATAAAGCTTCTCACAAATATTTGTGAAAATCAGACTTTTATAGTTACACACGGCCTCAATAACATGTAATTTGTATCCTTCACTCGTTAATATTAGCCTAATCTAATAATACTAAACCAGAAGTGACAATCTGGGTGTAGACATAGAATATAAAATATAGCTTTAAATAATTTATGCTAAAACAGGTAAATGCATTAGGTAGAAATGACAATAGAAGAATGGACAAAGAAAATAAATGTGTAAATGAACAAGTGAAAAAGATTAAGATAGGACACTGGGAGTTTACTTTGTCACCGCTCTTTTAGTATTATTAGACTGGCCAAGTTTTCAGGAGAGATGAAGAAATGTACAAGATTGTAGGTTATTAGGGCCTTCCATAACGAAAAAAGGAATACATTAAAAAAAAAAAAAAATTAAAGAAAAGGTCTTATTTTCAGAAATAAATGCTTGCAGGATTCCAATTCAAAACAAAAAATTTCAATTATTTCTAAAAAAAATTTCAATTTTTCTGTATTCTTTTTATTTATTTAAATATACATATATTAATTACCTTTATGTCATCATGTGTTTAACCTAAAAATACTGCTGAATTTACTTTTGTGTTTTTAATGTTCTTTTCTCAGAATATCAGAATATTTCAAATGCAACATTCTTTTCAGAGAAAAAGTAGAAAGAAAAAAATAATGAAAAAAAGAAAAGCGAAGCAGTTCTAATAAAGCAGTGCCAATCACGATGCAAAAACTTCTTTATTTATTTTTATCTTAGTAAAAAAAGAGTTATTTATTCAAGTCAATCAAATTCGTCTCTAATATGTTGATTTTTTTATCTTTAAAGCTTAAAAAGCTATTCTGGTGCAGTTATCAGTCAAAGAATTCCAATCATTTATTTGGTAGTGATTCTCTTTTAATCTCTCTGATAAATACAAGACCGATTTCGTTTCACTCCTTCTGGAGATTATTAAAATCGGACTAACAAAAACCTACAATAAAACAGGAAAATGCAGGTGATTTGGTCATTTATTTTTTTTACTAAACATGTTTTCAACACGCTAAGTCATATTTAAAGTTAGAAAATTTTTTTCAGTTTTAGATATGTAAAATCAAACTTGTTAATCTCTATTTACTGGGCTAAATTAAGAATTTTATTGTATTTTATTGTTTAGAATTAAAATTTTTTTTTTGCAGGGGAAGGGATTTATATCCGACACTTATGTATCATGCTGCTTTTTTGTTGTTGTTGTTGTTGACACGCGTGTTTGAGTAAATAATACCTTTAGATAAACAGTTAATTTAGTTCAGAGGGCTGGGTGTAAACAAAGAAAATCACAAAGTGAAAAATAAGACTATTACAAAATTTGAACCTGGATTCCCTCTTTCAGAGGCGCAGGTTTGAATCCTATAACTTTAACTTTAACTTTATAGTTTTCTTTGTTTATACCCAGTCCCGTGGACTAAATCAAATGTTTATTTAATGGTATTACCTACGCAATTGTGAAAAAAAGCAATAATAAATATATATGTATATTATTGGTTTATTTGGTTTTACAGCATATGAACACTTTTGGATTATTTAATGCTAAATCCAGTCATTTTGGGAAAAGTTTTTTGTTTCAAGTTCTTAATATCATATATATGCATTCATAGTCTTAGCTTAAACAAGTTATTCATTGAGTATGACTTAAAATTACATCTGGTGGTGAAACTTAATTTTGGGAGTTCTGTACTTTTGCAGAGTGTGAAGTTAGTTACCATTGCTCTCAGCTCCATTTTCGCCTGGGATTGTAGAACCCATCAGGATTCAACCAACTCAGGTTTAACTATGGGTTAAATAATCTATTGTAGGTGGCACACTATAGGACAGGGATAAGCAAGTCTATCATCGGGTTAGCCACAAGAAGCGCCCTCTCCCCAAATCCAACCCTTCCTGGGATGGTGGCAATGTAGTAATGTTAGAGCTATGCAATATGGAACTCCAGTTCCTGGCAGAGTCACCCATTGTGGTTAGATCTGACACCCAGCGGTATTAGGGCAGCAACCTGGCTAACATCAGGGTTCGTCATCCTCTAGTTATCTCTGCCTTTGCAACTATGGCAAGCAAGGATTTGTTAGACCTGGAATCGTAAATCCATTAAGTACAGATAACATTGCTTCTGTAGATGTGCCACAGCCATTCCTTTGTGCATTCTTGGCCAAACTTTCTCCGACTTCATATGCAATCGCTGTTCTCGGTGTCAGGGATAAAAAGCTTCAAACTTGAAGGTATATTGAATAGCTAGTGTCAATAAGGAGAACTTCATACAGACCAGACAATCCTGAGGCACGATCTCTGTGGGTACTGTGCAAAACTCAGATTCGCTCAACAACAACAGCAGCAATCAACGAAGGTCGTTTCAGCCTGTCCTTGCCGCAGAATAATATCAATGAACTATCAAGATAATGCTGTTAATAACGAAAAAGGTAGCAGTACTTCAAGTTATTTGCAAGCAGTTTCACGAATTGGTCAAAAAGAAATTGAATCATACAGGCTGGAATGTCTCCCGAATAATCAAGGTTTGCGCTTGTCACCTCTTGCACCAGTGGAAAGGCAGATAGAATGAGGAATACTAATACTAATGATATTTGGTAAGATCAAGCGAATGACAGAACCAATTGGAGAAGTACTATCAAGGCCTAATGGCGTTCATGAAACAGTCATTGTCATTTTGACAGACTACGGATGATGGCGATTGTGTGTGTATTTCCGAATACAGTTCCATGTCATATCCAGGACTGATTCTTTTCAACCTCTCCAAGTCATAGTGGACCTGTGAGTATTGTCAATTAAAGGGTGACTCCACATTCCTCAAAGCTCCCAAATTGAGGATTTACCAATGGATATAGTCTTTGAGTTACTAAGACTGAAGTTTACTTGCCTTAGTAAAAAACACAAATGAATGCAATAAGAACTCAGATATTTTATCTTTTGCTAAGAAAACATATTTTTAGGTTTGGTTTTGTTTGTTAGTTTTATGGCATATCAACCCCTTTTTTGGTTATTTAATGCCTAAAAATAATTGTAAATGATCCATTGTACATGATTAATTGAACAACAGTTGTTACTTTATCGATAGCTGGTAAAAATCATGGGTTCATACCTAGCCCAACAGGATTAGTGCATAAATGACCACAATAGATCCGACAGGATTTGAACCACACATAGCTGAATCCATATGCCATGACGTATAATCATTTTATAAACGATTCGTTGAACACAAGTTGCTATTTTTTACACATAGCGAGAGGAAAATTGTTGGTTCATGCCTTTCCTGACACTATCAACGTCCAATATAAGGCAATGGATCCAATAAGATTTGAATTAAGTTTAGGCAATCCGATAGGTCACGTTAGGATCCATTATACCAATCATGTAAATCTATGCCTAAATAAAGATCATCCAGTGTTGGTATTTATGGTCCTGCGAAAGTTCCAGATTCCAGAGTGGGCAACACCAGGCAACGTCTCACGTCTGTTTTCCATGCTGTCCGATCCAAATGGGTTGCATGCAGTCATATCGCTTCTTACACACGAGAGCCAGATCTTCCTCGGCTTACCACGTTCCCTAGTCCAGACACAGAGTTGATGCAAGAGGTGGCATGCTGTACATGGTCGAACCACCTGAGATATAGAGCATGTAAAACATATGTAATCCCACCAATACCAAGTTTCTAATGAAGCACGGTTAATAGGATCCTTTCCTCCAGTTTGCAACATCACATCCATTTTATCATGGCATGATCATTATTACACCAAAGCTGTTGCAGATCAGAAATGTTTGGGCCCATGTCTTACTGTCATGCAAGATGGCAGAGCGAACACAGGCTGAAAAGACTGTCTTGAATCTTTAAGGAAATGTGCCTCAAAGAAAGAATTGGCAGCCGCTTCCTGAACCTTCCCTAAGTTATCCTGCTGAACATTTTCCAGTCCAGAGGCTCAATCCCATAAGAAATAACAAAAAGGCTAAAACAGATTTTTTTTTCATTTAAATGTTTACTTTTGGACAGATTGTTATTAAACTTTGCAGTATGACTAAATATAGTGTGTTCTTTAATATTATGTTGTTATTTGCGCAAAAAAATCAAGTTTAGCTTGTGTCACTGTTCATTAATTATATAATATTAAACTCATTAAAAATTATGTAAAAAAATGGATAGTAATACAATTGATGCCCTTGGTAACAGACATGGTCACATGAACAGATACTAAAATAATTACTATGACCCGGATGTAAACGTCATGAGGACTGGTAATAGTTATTTTCCGTCAATTGTGATGTTTTAAAGTTATTTAAAAATAGATTTAAACAAAAAGTTGTACTTTTGTGTGGTGTCATGCGGTATGGGAATACGAACGCGACTTCAGTATGTTTTTTAGGTAGTATGGGACTTTAAGAGTTAAATTAGACATTACTTAGAAAAGCAATGAAAAACTTAAACATTCATTCCAAATAAGAGTCTACATTTTGTTTATTTAAATGAAATAAGAGTAAAATCAAGATGTGTATTTTTTAACAACTATTTTAGATATTAAAAAATATTAAGTTTTTAAATATTGTTTAATCTATAATGTAAGAATATCTTTAAAAGTTTAGGTGGAGCTTCAGAATAGAGACCACCTCATCTTTTGCCGATTAAAAAAAAACTATAACTGAAATCCCTATGGAAAGGAAGCAGAAACCATGTTCCACATTCTAAAAGGTGAGATTTCAGTTACAGTGGCTATAAAGTAAGTGCCAATTTAATAATATTGGTGCCTGAAAATAATATTTATTTTTTTAAAATTATATTCTAAATTTGGTAATGGACAATAATCTGCAGGTTTGAAATATTAAAAAAAATTTTTTTTAGATTACTTTCCTGAACTTTTGAGATGAGGATTGATAATTTACATTATTCATACTACTATTCTCATTTTGGTTGTTATTTTCACATTTCGGCCAATGTAACCCTCGACCCTCTTTAGGTGCATCTTTTTGAACTCGGGAATCTTTCTGTCCAACTCAGGAACCTATACAGAATTTTGTGGCTGACAGAACGAGAACAATCTAACCATGTGAATTAAATAACGGGTTCAGTTTGAAATTCTGTATAGGTTCCTCAAGTTCGACAAAGATGTCCAAGTAGAAAAAAGATGCAACTGAAGAAGGTCTGAGGTTACATTGGCTTAAAAATTGTGAAAATTACAACCAAGATGAGAATAGTATATCCAAATAATCGCAATGATATAATTTAATTTTTTTTTTTTTTTTTTTTTTTTTTTTTTTAAATCACAAAAAAATTTTTTAAAATGGCGGTCTCTATTCCGAAACTCTGAAAAAAGATTTTTTAAGACAAAATTTAACTATTAATCCTTCAAAAGACAAAATAGAAATAATAATTATTTAAAAATTATAAATATATGTAAATGTAAATGATTGTTCTCCTGATGTTTCTTTCATTAGAGACGCAGAAACCTACAATAGTAAAAATAAAAAATAAAAACAAAAGAAAAAAAATTATCAAAAAATTAAAACTGAAAAAAAAAATCCCCCCAAAACCAATCTTGCTGCTTGAAATTAAAAATAAATCTCTGTAAAAAAATAGATGATTTCATACAAAATGAAGTGCAACTACATAAAAATAAAATATTTAAAAGGAAATTTTAACAAAAGAAATAAAAAATAGTAAGAAAAAAAAATAGAAATATTCAAAATTGCGGCTGATTATAAAACTTATCCTTACCTTTTTTTGAATCCACCGTGATTTTCATACTCCTTGTGCTGGAAGGCGTAGAGGCTTGTGATTGGTTGCTTGATGGGGGAATACCATTCCCAATAGTGAATGAAACCGGTTTGAAAGTTTTTCCAGGTGTATCTAATGGCAAAAGGTAAAAAAAAGAAAGTAAAAAGGTGTATGGTAAAACCTCAGTCAACGAACGTCTACCTTTACAAACAGAATTTTCATGGAACAAATGCATCGGTTAAAGAACAAACTAAACAGTAATAGAGCATTAGTCATGTTGCCAGATTAGCTAAGTTACCTCCTCTTCATTGTCCGGGATCTGATCGCCAATATCATTTTTTCAATAGATACTGCTGTAGAATATGCCAACTGCACCGAGGGTTTTCTATCAATATTTGGAAAGACCAAATAAAACCAACTCACAATATATCCATGCAACAATATATATTTATCGGCTTATTTATTCAAGTTCACATTGTCACATGGTTTCAGAATCTTTTAACCCAGGAAAAAATTCCCTTACAAATATATGAAGGCAATTAAGGTGTCTGATCATAAACACACAAGGACAATATTATAAATAAAAAAGAGGGGGGGGTCTTGTCTGACACATCAAGATTACATAGAACAGCCAATTATGGAATTTGATATATTATCTATGCCTTCATATAACTAACAGACAGACAGACATAAACAGAAAGACAAGAATACTCAAAAGTCGATGGAATAGATCAATGGACATAATGTACAAAAAAACGAACTGCAATAGTGGGGTGACCAAAATGGTGTCAGACCAACAATGCCTCTCTTTTAGTTCCTGGAATGATGTATGCATGGATGGATTTGTATGATGCATTTCAAGACAATACAGGAGGTAATTCAAGCAGTACTTATCTGGAATTTCCAGTTTATTAGTCGTGAAATTTTATTTTCTTCTGGGTTTTTATTTTATCTCTTTTTGTTCTCTTTTCATTGGTCATCTGTAGGTATGTCACCAAAAAAACATGGCATTGTCATGTATAATCAGAGCAGTCTCCTAGCTTGCTGATTCCATTAAACATTCAGTTTTTCGTTTTCTTTCTCAAACTGTTATCACAGATGCATAGCAATGTATTGAGTTAATAGGGCTATCATTCGCCCCAACTGCCTTTCATCTGTTACAATTTATGCAGCTGTCTGATCATAGCAAACTTTGAACGCCAACTGACTTTTGACTATTTTACTTTATCCACTCCTTTTCCTGCTCAAGGTATGATTCCTTTCTTCTCTTCTTCCTCTCTATACTCATTGTGCCACCGTTTGATATACATGTTCCAGTGCCGAATCAGAAATTGGTTAGCAATACTAAGATAAGGGTGGGGGGAGTGGGGGTATTGGATTCTTAAATATTGACTATAGGATGTCTAGCCCAGATCAAGTATATCAACAGATTTAAGAACATTTTGTCTGGATCGAGTATTTCAACAGATCTGAGAACATCTTGTCTGGATAGAGTATTTCAACAGATCTTAATCTGTTTTCTACCCTTTCTTCAATTGTCTGTCTGCCTACTCCCATCATATCACAACATTAATTCAAACAAAAGACAAAAGCTAATTAAAAAAAAAAAAAAAAGATAAATATTTACTAAATCTACAAACATTGAACATTGATTTTCCTTTTTACTATTTTAAAACCAGGTTAGCCACACTTATTTTGTAAGACACATTTAACCAAAAGACAAATGTAATCTAAAATTACTTAACTGAACATGAATTGCATTTTTTTCTTTTTCTTACTCTTGGTGGCCTGAATAATACAAGCAATTAAAAAGAACATATAACTCCATTATTTGCTCTCAAATTTTATTTACTTCTAAACTGAAATTTGCAAAAAGTCCATCAAGATGAATCACATCTTCCAACAGAGGAGGACTCAAAACCTGTATCCGATCACGACAATGTATAATTCTCATAGACAAGAACTCTAGCTTTCCTGCCATGTACTTCCTCTGACGCAAATACCGCTACACGTCAGCCTAACTCTAAACTTTTAACTTTCTATAGAATTTTCCACTTTCTTACTTAATTTTAACCTGACATGGAAATTTCCGATCTTAACCTTACGTTACACACCAGCATCTACAAGATTAGAATAACCATTCTTGTTTACCTTCATAACTAATAACTTAATAGATTAGACTGAAGCTGATGTAGACTTCGATTAACAAATGGCAGAGGTTTTTCTTTATCTCTGGGAGGAGTTGACAATATTAACAGCTTTTTCCTTCGTACTATTCTTTTCATCTTTACTATTTATATTTTTACTATGCAGTTAAAAAAATAGAAAGACTAAAAATATGATGCACTGATAAAAAAAATTGTTATGTAATGCATGCATGAAGTAGAACACTAAGAGTCAGCAGCCTTGGGCCAGACTAGCATAAGTGCAGAAGAAAAAGTATTGATATTAAACAAGATGTGAACATGATGTTACAGAGTACATAAGAATAAAAAGGATTCAAACGTCAAGTGACAGAATAGGAGTGCATGCATGGAAAAAAAAAATAGGACAAAGAAATTAGAAACAAGCTCTTTATCTCCGGGCCACTACTACTAACTGACGGCTATTATTTGTGCTCTCCCAGTTCACCTTTGCCCGAATGCAGACAAACGAAGATAAACTTTAACAATGCAATTTTTGTAATACAGAGTTTGAGTGATCCTTTCATCCTACACAGAGCGGATATTCAACAATAGCACTCAATCTAAATTATGACAGACAATGTTTTACGCTTCTTTTAGTACCACATAAAACCAAAATCCAAATTAACAAACATTTTTATCACTCACATATGATCTGTTGTTTTTTTTTTTCGATGGAGGTTTGATCAAACTGCATTATTTTTAGGAAGACTCTAGAACTGGTAGCTAATACATTCAGTACAAACTCCCGATTCCAAATGAAGAAATCCTCTATGAATAATTTATATTTTTCACTCTTTAATAAAGACCAATATGTATTTATTTGTATGTTTTTATACAAATAAATATATATCTGTCCCATCAAACAAAAGTTAATGAGTAAAACATCTCTAGCCTCCAGATAAAACCATTTGAAGTGGTGATTGGAAGCAAGAAAGCAAGTCAGACAACCCTGATCATCTGAAACGAATTTGGGAAGAAATCCTTCACTCTAAATAAAAAATTTTTTTAAAAATCAACGTTAGGTATTTTTGTTTTAGGTCATCAGAAATGATCATTTATATATGGAAAATTGAATTACTGACATAATTCTATGATTTATAAAATATTAGTGCAAACATTGGTGAAATAGACTGACAGAAAAAAGCTTCTAAGACATGGGAACTCATAAAAAAATAAAGAAAGAAAAAAAAGAAAAAAGAATATGTATAAACAAATCTCGTCAAGTATCAATTACTCTATAATAAAAAGCAATGTGCATTTATTCTATATATATTAGTTTTCATATATATTTATTAATTATTACGTACATAAAAGAAATCCATTGCCATGTGTTTCTGGCTATGAGCCGTCATCAGCATGGCTACCCTGGGCAGGGATTGAACCCTCAAGACGCCTTGCCCGATATATATATATATATATATATATATATGCATGTTCGTCTCATCAAATAAAAGTTAGTGAGTAAAAAAGCTGCCAGACGAATCCATTTCAAATATTTAGGTGCAAATAGCAAGTCAGACTCCCTCCCCTTCAATTTATTTCCACAATGAGACGTTTTGTTTTCTGTCTGATTTTCATGACAATATTTTTCCTTTTTTCTCTTTTTAAACTTTCTAGTTTGATATGTTTACTTTTTAATTTTTTTCTTTTTAACTTCATAGATTCAGACGTTTTTTTATATGAATATTAGTGCGAACACTGCCGAAGGATATTTTTTCTGTCATTTTTATGGAGGGTGTACACTCATGTATACATAAAAACCAAATACAAAACCATGAAATATGTAAGCGTTCTGTTGTCTGCCCCCAGGTAACCGTTTCTCTTTCTACTCTGACCAACTTATTAACACTCTCCATGAGCAACTAAATCAAAAACATCTTTTATCTTCTTCCATCATAATGATGCCTGTGTGGTGAGGAGTGGATCTTCAGGTAATGAGGAGATGAAAACAGAATGGTATCCGCTGATGAGTGACCAGAAGGGAAAGCTTGACCGATCAAACAGAACCAAGAGGAAGTAGTATCTATTTCAAACGGATTTGCCTTTTCTTAGATAAAAATGAAATGTCAGGAAAAGAAACACAGACATTAGATTTGTGCAGAGATTTACAGAAATACGAGAATGGAAATTCTCAAGAGCCATTCATACAAGATGCATATCTAGCAATGAAAATGCTATTTTAAACTTAAGTGTGACAGACCACAGAAAATATATTTAAAACTGAAAATGCCATATCAAACGTATGCATGACAGACCAATGAAAATGCCATATCAAACGTATGCATGATAGACCAATGAAAATGCCATATCAAACGTATGCATGACAGACCAATGAAAATGCCATATTAAACGTATGCATGACAGACCAATGAAAATGCCATATCAAACTTAAGCATGGCAGACCAATGAAAATGCTATATCAAACTTAAGCATGACAGACAAAATATGCTATTTCAAACTTTAGTTGCTGCTAATAAATGTTATATAACTAATTACAAAGTGATGTCACCAAAAAACGTACCTTTTTATCTTCCGGCTCTCAATTAAATATTTCTAAAGAATCTTTAGATATTTGATATAATAAAAAAATGCATATTTATACATCTTACTACAAGATCAAGTGAAGACTAAAACATCACACCATTCATTTTTATTTTTTTATTTTTAATGTTTCATAACTCAGTTACACTCAAAGAAAAAAAGGGTCACTTGGCAAAATTATTCCTCTCAATATATGCCAAGCATCTCAGAGGCTTATTTTTGTAATGTTTTGAGAATTGGCCCAATTTCAGACAGACATTTTCGTTTTCTTTTTCCTTTTTCATGGACTTATAGTCTGAGGTTATATTATGTTATCTGCTATAGATTGTATCAAAATATACTTCTACAATTTCCAAAGCAGATCTTAATAGACTTTGTGTGCCCATTTATAAATATTCTATTTTTTGTCCCTAATATTGAAAACAATTCAATTATAATGTATGAAATAGAAAGAGCAAAAGAGAAAAACAGAATGGGTTACACTTTTTTCAAAGACTACAGTAAAATGATAGAATAAAGGTAGATATTGTCCTTTTTGTTCATTACAATTGTGAGAGGGTAAGCAAAACACATTCATGTGCTTAGAAAGTAATTAACATAATTCGCCATGTTCGAATAACCGGTAATACCACTTTCTGTGGTATTCATCCAGCGTCAGGCATTACACTTTCCACTGAAAGTAGAAGTTTATGTGGAATACAAATTCACATGCGGGGGCCCCCCAATAGCATGCATATCCTGGTTAGGGGAGATGACATACAGTGCCTAGTATTTCCAACTGATCACTCATCTTGTATTGGCCAAGCTCAACGTCGCTTAACTTTGGTGATCCAATGGGAACCAGTGTGTCAACGTAAATATGACATATGAATTGGATATCATTTGCAATGTTTTTTCTTTTATTTATTGCTTAAATCAAATTTAGGTTTTATCTCGGAATTAAGAAAAAAATTATTAATGTAGATTGGATTGTCTTAGAAACATAATAAGTACTGAGTATTTTCGACAATAACAGCAGTTCATGTACAGTTTCATAGTAAACAAATACACAGTAACTGAATTGATTATTTAACATTTTCAATTCGTTGAATATATCAAAATTTTATTTGAATGTATATAAAGAAACTATTTTATATATGCAGTAATCACATTATTGAAGCTGTAACAATCTAAGCATAAAATAAATATAGACACATGGTTCTGAAGGTTAAACTAATATATATAGATATATACTAGAAGAATATATTAATAAATAAATAAATAGAATAAATCAATTCCCTGAACAGAATAATTTTGCACCACTTCTATGTTCTCTTATGACGATTAAAATCAAGATAAAATGATACTAAACCTTATGTCTAAAATTTTTGTTCTAACTTTGATCAAAATCTATTACATTATTTTAATTCTAGAAAAAGTCTAAAATTTAAGGATTAAGAAGAAATTGAAATTCAGGGAATCTTGCTTAATTGGTGTCTAATGACTATGGATCAAGTTCAGTGAAAATCTGATATATTTGAATTTTCAAATGGGAGGTTGTGCCCATATTATGCCCTCTAAAAATCGTTTAAAATACTACAAAGAAACTGAAATTTGAGGAATATTTATTCATTGATGTCTCATACCTATTGTAAAAAATTAACAAAAGCAATAGCGAGCTGGCTAGTAATAGTAATCTTTATATGAACATAATATATTCTTAAGATGTGTTCATTCAATCTGAACATTTAACGATAACGATTCCATTTTAAATTTAAGCCCGTGGCAGACCAACTGACAGAGCCTCTTATAGAGATCATTAGATGCATCTACAATAAGATAAATCCTTTCAATCTACACACATCATATTTGGTTTAACGACTATTTTACATCCTAGCATTTAGAAATTCACTTCCAAACTAAGCTATTTGTGACAAGGTCTTTATTTATCCCTCTTTCTCTCAAGTCCATACTTTTCACTTCCTCCCATGTTTTCCTTGGCCTTCTCCTGCCAACTGACCTTGCAACCATAACCGTTCTACATCTACTAACCCAAGAACTGTCATCCATTCTTTCACTATGACCATACTATCGAAGTCTACTCTTCTGTACACATCTCCTTATACTGTCCAGATTTAATATTCCTCCGAGATCATCAGATCTAAGCTTTGTCTTTAAGACTTACATTACGCATCAATCGTATCCTTCTTATATCATTTCTCTCCATGCAACGCATGTCCTCAACCCTCACTGGCCAGTGCAAACACCAAAATTGTGCAGATTCCCTGTTGATAAGAAAATATGGACTATTTTTATTCATTTAACAATGAAACTGTTTCTTTTTTTTTAAAACTGAAGCGTGACAGATCGAACGACATACTGAACCTCTTCAAAGAAACGTATGGGCACATCTAAATAAAGAAATAAAGATAATTCATCTTTTCTTATCAACAGGGAATCTGCACAATGATATGATGAATATGCAATGTGAGTCTTAAAGATGGACTTAGATCTGCTGATCTCAGAGGAAGATTAAATCCGGACAGTATAAGGAGATGTATGCAGAAAAGGAGACTTCCATGGTATGATCATGTTGAAAGAATGGATGAGAGTTTTTGGGTTAGTAGATGTTGAACAGTTAGAGTAGTAGGGTGAGTTGGCAGGGGGGGAAGGCCAAGGAAAACATGGAAGCGAAAAGTATGGACTTTAAGAAAAGAGGGATAAATAAAGCCCTGGCAGAGGTGGGTTAGTTTGGAAGTCAATTTCTTGAAGACGTCAAACACATGCCAGTATGTAGAATGGACGTTAAACCGAAAATGATGATGAATGATGATTATATCTAAATAAAAAAAGTAAACAATAACCCATCTTTTCTCAACAGGGAATCTGCACATTTTTGGTGTTTGCACCCAATTTCTTTGCAATCAAAACAAAGGACAAACTGATGAATCTTTAAAGAATGATTGGCACTAATTGTAGATCTTCATTTTTGCATTTATCCATAACTGAGAGTTGCTTCCTCAATTTAGATTTAATATTCCAGCGCCAGATGAGGGACACGTGCTGCTCGTTGATGACAGCTGGATAAACATTAACGTACCAGGTGCCTTGACTTCAATTAAAATCGGATAGAAGTTATTTATAATTAACAAAAAATAAAAACGGGTTTGTGTCCTAAGATGCCGTGAAATTGAGCGTATAATAAAACGACAGATTTTGTTTTTCTTTCATTCATAAAATCTCCAACTCTGAAAATTCATTTGTTCCTTTATATATAAAGGAACAAAATCTAGTGGGGGGGGTGGGGTGATCTCTTCTCTTCCTTACAGCCCCTTTCTCACAGAAGAGACGATGCTAGTCTCTCTCTACTCTATCCTTATTTTCACGGACTCAGCTCTGCCCCAATTTCTGGTTCCTCCCCATAAGATATTCACAGCAAGAACTCTTCTTCTACCACAATGGAAAAAGACTTTGCCTTCTTCTGCCATCAGGGGGAATTTCCATGGACAAAATTTGATGTACAGGAATTCTTTTCTCTATTAAATCTTTTGTATCTAGCTTATTTAAAAATGTTTTTTTTTTTAGTGAGTGCAAGTTTGAGTGAGCACTCCCCCCCCCCCCTAAATCTTAAAGTTTACAACAACAAAAATAATGTGGCCATGTTACTCATCGGGTTGCCAAAAATATATGATCCAAAAGTTATAATGATTGGTTTATTAGTTTAGGAGTTTATCCTGTAGAACGAAATATATTACTTAACTTTATATATATATATATATATATACACACCTTCTAAATGTTAAAATTTACAAAAGTATAATTTTGCCTCGAATATATATTCCATAATTCATAATGATCCTTTCATTAGTTTAGGAGATTATCCTGTACATAGAAATATATATAAATGTGTGTACATGCTAGAACTTTTTCACTCCAAATGCTACGCAATTATCCACAATGTAGAAAATATACATGAATAGAACTGTGCATAATAGTGAAATTAAACTAATCATCCAATAAAAAAAAAAAAAAACAGAAAAAAACGAATAGTGAATTGATGAGAGTTCGTTTTGTAAAGGAGTATGCAAATTAGTTTTTCTTTTTTAAGTCGCTTGCATAATCACTACTGAGTATATTAGGAAGTTTTTACTTTTTAAATATAAAAATGGGCTTTTAATAATAATTTTAGTCTTCTGTCTGCTTCTTCAAGGCACAGATTAGAATTTAATTTCCCCTTAATCACATGATAAATTCCGGTGGCTGCGGGGATAGAGCGATAGCTTGCGGAGACTAGGCTGACTCTGTGAACGAGGTTTGCACCCTACGCCCATCTGAAATTGTCACTTCCTACACTGATTAGAGCAATAAGCTTGAACTGCTGGTGTCTGTAGTTAATGATAATAATTTAATATTTATTCATAAATATTGTTATATAAGAATAATTAAATATATTTAAATAAATATATTTTTTTATTTACAATATTATCTTTTTTAATAGGATTTTGAAACTCAAACTTATAACATTTTTTTAATTATTTTAAATTATTATTTTTTTTAATTTTACAAATCACACTTATTCGTAGTTGCGCATATACAATCGCTGATCATACATTTTTCTTAATAGAAATTCTAAATATACTAATTATATCTTTAGTAATATGAGAGGTGTGTGTGCACCCTTTTAAAGAATGATGTATGATACGACTACCACCCCAGGTGGGTTGAGCCGGCTCTCCCCAATGACATTCCATCCTGAGCAGTTCACCACAACCTGAGTGGCAATGTTGATCCATTCTCTCTTCCAGTGTCAGATTCCATAAACTGTTCGTCTTAAGATCCTTTGCACATTAAACCTCACAGTTGTTGGCCAGGTTTCAACATGGCCACTGCATCAACTTCGTCCAAAAAATAAGTGCAATTTTATTTACTTTGTCACAGCCTTTGATCTTGTGGATCGAGGGGTGCTGTGGAAGATTTATCAACTCAGATAGCATCATAAAGTGATTCTACTGACCGATTTGAAAATCATGTCAGTCGATATAGATCTTGTCAACATCGTTTCGATAATGGTGTAGTTGTTACTGGGAAAGAGTGTTAATTTGTTTAGGTTCTGTCAGGCTATTGCATCAATTTCATTAAAACTCTTTAGAAAAGTATAAATTAAATCCTGTTTTATCCAGCTACGGGTGAAATAGTTGAGTAGACTAAATTTTCAAGTCTTGGTAGAGCAACTAGTCTAGGAGAAAGAAAACAGCTAAATAAAACCTGTCACCAGATATAGCTTTCCACTTTTATGTGTTGGGAGATCTCAATATCACCAAAGAGGCGTGTCTATCAATCTATCGTCCGGCCGATCCTCGTCTATGACTGTAAGACATGAGGGTGGTCAATCAGAGGAAGTTAGTAGTCTTTGACAATGATTCCCTCCCTTTGCCACATTCTGCGTTGCTGGCGAACCAACCATGTTCCAACTGCAGTTCTTTGCCAGCACCTCAACCTGAAGTTGCAGCAACATCTTCAATGGTTCAGGCATGCAGCTCGTCGTTCAGAGGGGAAATTAATTTGCAGTGTAAACCATCCATACCTCTGTCTGGGCAGTGCAAGCGTATCAGTGAGCAAAACCACCAAGGAGAACTTAGCTGATCTCTCAGGTCCACAGATGGTTGGCCTTTCATGGTGGAATCACGATTGGTTAGCCATCTCCTGCATTCTTGCTCAGAACCCCCATGCATGGGCCACCATGGTTTGGGACATGGTTCCAACAACATCATACACAGCCATTACTTACCTGGCAGAGAGAGTGGGTCTAGTTCTCTACAGTGCACAACTCACTATATTCAAATTAATGTGGAGGTAGTCTGAAAAAGTTTGACTCTGATCCTGATAATCAGAGGTAACTGCCATTACCTTTTATTTTGAAGTAACTAAACCTAAGAACATGAAATTTGATAAAAATGATCCTCTACCTGGAGTGGCTGTCATAATGAGACCTTTTGAAAGAAAAAACCTAGGAATGTGAAATTTAGTAGAAAGGATCTTCTACCTATACAGATTGTCTTAAAAAGGTTTATATACAGCCACACTGATGACACATAGACAATGAAACAGTTTTCTGTGGTCGGTTTGGTTGTTTTACAGCATATCAAAACTTTTCGGGTTATTTAATGCCGAAATGGTGATTTTGGTTAAAGTTTTTATGCTTCAAGTTCTTTATATCTTCAAATATTTATTCCTAGTGTTTTGTTTGGTTGTTTTGTAGAGGAAACGTGTTGGTTTGTTTTTAGCTTTACAGAACATGATGGAGTTTTGCAAAGGGAAAGGAAAAAAACAACATCAATGTTTGGTGCAAAGTCAGGAAGCCGGTATCTTCAGATAGTCTGATCTGATAGCACTAGAGCTTTCTGTGGATGACATATATATATATATATATATATATATATATATATATATATAGACACTCCCCCATGGGCGGAGAACTTTTGTGAAAGAAATAATCGTTTTTAATTAGCGTAAAAGCAATATTCTTATGTAAAAAGAATTGAGTACTTTCAATTATCTATATCGTAAAAAATTGTAAACAAAAATGAATAATTTCATTTAAATACAATATAATTTTTGCTCTTCTAGTAGTAGATTAGGTAGCTCAGCAGTAGAGCACCGGACGTAAACCATTGGCCATTAGACATACATAGCCTTTAAACTGACAAATCAATATTTGATTCTTAGAAGACATTTTTCTTTATTGCTATTGTTTAAACCAGCCCATTTGGCAATATGGTTTGAGTGTTCAATAATGGTCCAGGAGACTGGGGTTCAATCCTTGGTATAGTCATACTAAATACTCAAAAAAGGGTACGACTGCTCCTTGCTAAACACTCAGCATTATATAAGGTGTGGAACAATCCAGAGAAAGGAGTGGCGCCCTCCCCTACATCTCAGTGTAAAATCCAATAAAAAGGGAGCCTTCGAGTCGTCCTTAACTATGGTCAATCCATTTCTTTTTTTAATTTATTTATTTATTGTTGTACTATGTCTTTTGCAATACAAATATTTATTCCGCTTCAATTACTTTTGAAAATAATTTATTCAGAGGGTCGGAGGTTTGGTAATATAGACTGTGGCTGGCGTGATGATCCTGAACCCGGATCAAGCAGTGGAAATGACCCAGACTTGTCTCATCCATGCCATAAAAGTGTCCGTAGTTGTCTGGTGTGTAGCTTAAGAATTAAAGAAATGTGAAATCATAGGTTACTAGTGAGGATCAAACTCATGACCTCAAAGAAACAAAATGACTGATTATTGCACTGCAATAAGAAAATTCACCTTCAAATTCAAAAAGTTGAGCCAACAAATTATCTGTATTTTTATTGGTTAAAAAGAATTAACTGAGATTATTTAAGATGTAAAATCTGCTGACTTAAACGTGTTGAAGAAAGGAGAGGAGTGAGCAAATGACCAATGAGGCAACAAGTCGATTATTATTTTCATATTAATCCAGTAAAATTGAGCTTTAACGGTCACATTGAAGTCGAGTGAAAACGGTTCCCTGATTGAGTTTTAAACCTTTTTCATAGACACATTATTCTATGAGCATCTAAAAAAAGAAAACTATGTTTACACCAGCATTAATAAATAAAAAAAAATTGTTATAAGATAAACAATTATATATTTATATTGAATATTGAACTTTTTTTTCTTGCAATCATGTGATTCTTTACCAGGATTTGATTTCTGCAAGATAATTCCGATTTCCTTAAATTTCTTTAATGCCAGCTTTCTTATTCTGTTCTATGAATCATTTTTTTCTTTCGTTAATGGCATAGTTAAAAAAAAATTTAAACTTTCAAAATACTCCCGGGCATAACCGGGTATGGAAGTGCTAACATATATATATATATATATATATATATATATATATATGGAAGATGAAAAAGGAAACCCCAAAACTATATTATTTATGTATTCATCAACGTTTTGTCTTTATTGTAAGACTTCTTCGGGATGAAAAAAATGTAGAAAAATGATCATACGATCATCAATTTGATTTGCCTTAAAGTGGCGAGTTTCGGCTAGTTTGTGAGTGGAAGAATAAAAAAAACTGAGAAAGGCAATTTGGTGCGTTTTGACACGATGACCCAGACAATATCTTTCTTTCAAGGCTAAAAATAATAAACTTATTTAAACCAACTCTAAAAACTCCATCGACTGTTGCTGCTGACATGCAGCCAAATTGCCGTTCTCCATTTTTTTGTATTCTTTTACTCACAAACCAGGCAAATCAAATTGATGATTGTATGATTATTTTTTTGCATTTTTCTTCATCCTGAGGAAGTCTTACAATAAAGATGAAACATTGATGAATATATAAATAATATAGTTTTTGTCTTTCCTTTTCTATTACGTCGGATCATTTTATCCCTATCTTTAGTCATATATATATATATATATATATATATATAAATATAAAATAGAGTTGATTTTTCGTCTCTAAAATCAGTTAGAATAGACAAAAATAATGCATCAAACGCATCGAAACACATCACTTCATTCGACTACTACCATCGACTGTGTTTTCAGAAATTTGAACTTATTTTTAAAACCTAAACCAAAAACATTATTATTAGTCCCCCATGTAAGCCTCTCCCAACTAAGTAAACCAAAGAGAGGGTAGCAAATTATATTCCTGCTAAGAATTAAGTCCTCCCACAAAACCCAAATCACTAGCATTCATAGCAGACATTATTTTGCAAAGAATAAATCACATACACACCGGTTTCAGAATTCGCAAACCAGCCAATCAGCGATCAGTAAACAACATTCATAATACCACGCAACATTCTGATATTTTCATAACTTTGACTTAATTTAATAAAATATACATTACCCATAAGTACTTACATATTGACTTCAAACCTCATTTATACAAGTAAAAAAAATTCCGTTTAAGACTCGAATTAAAAAAAAAATGATCGCATGTTGACAGCTGCCAGCCAAAAGCCTCCCATTCTTGCAACCGTATTGATTTAAAGAAATGTAGGAGAGAGACACTTCCACTTAGCCCCCATAATGAATACAAGGTAAGTAAGAGGGAACAAAATAATATTTTGTAATTAGATATATGTATATGTCTACATATTTTTAGGTACAATTGTGTTTTTTTTTCTAGGATCTCTCACATTTTAACTATCAAATTTACATGCCTCCCCACGAGAGAAGACAAAAAAAATATGGTCAATGAATGAGAAATACTTCCACACGTGGCAATTTCTATTATCGTATATAAAGCTTCTTAAATCTTTCTTTATACGATTTCTCAATTTAGAACTATTCACTTTACTGGGCTCCCCATGAGGGCAGAGTTAGACACTACATAAAATCTTAATGTAGCGAAAATCCACTAATGTTTATTATATTTTTTAAAGTAACAACTTAAATAAAAATTGCTGCAGTCGAGAAGGATTAGCTTCCAATGACCGAGAAGAGAATAGATAACAGATCTAACAAATATCTCGGCCTGACAGAAGTACCCTTTTTCCACAATCAGTCAGTGAATGAGACATCCTTCTACACTGTGGCAATTTCTATTTTTGTTCCACTCCAAGGTAATCATTTTCGTGGGTATATAGATTTTCCACAATTTAAAAGCTATATTTTTTCTTAACATTAAAACTATCCATTGTGACCTATTTGCGTTCTATCGGCTGTTTACACATTTTCCTTTATTTCTTTATATTTCTTCCCGAACAACGCCGGGCGACAGGTACTGCTAGTATATATATATATATATATATATATATATATATATATATATGGAAAATGAAAAAGGAAAGCCAAACACTATATTATTTATGTATTAATCAACGTTTCGTCTTTATTGTAGACTTCCTCATATATATATAAAACCCATTATTGATGGGCTTAATTCCACAATATTAAACATTCCCTAAGGTTTAAATTAAACTATTTTCACAGTTTTTAATTTAGCTGTAGGTTTTTCTTCTTCATTGCTTCAAGGTGTGATCTCCTTACATTTATCCAAGTAAACTATCTGTACGAGCTACGGATGCTCACCAATTCTCCAATGGGTTGGTTGTGTGCAATTTTTTCTAAAACAAAGGTTACTTTAATTACGCCAATTTCTAATTAATGTTTAACTATCTTCCAGCTAATACAAATGTATTCCCTCCCTATAATATTTCCCTTTGATCTCAACTTGTCAATTTTGAGTGAGAGTGAGAGAGAGAGAAAGAGAGAGAAGTGGGAGTGAAGAATAGAAAAAAATGAAATGTAAACCATTTTGTTTTTACGTTCGTTTTTTTTTAAAGTTAAATACTTTTGTTTTACAGACAGAAAAAACTAACGTTTTCCCCCTTTTGGTAAAGAGCAAAGTGTAATATCTGTTTTGATACTACATTTTATCTTTTCTGCCCTCGGTTAGTGAAGGAAAAATCCTTCTAGACTGAAGCAATTTTTACTTTTGTTCCAATCTAGAGTATCTTTTTTTTGAGGAGCTGGATTTTTCCCACATTAAAACCGACCTTGTGTCTAACTGTCCTTGTAAGGAAGCAAGTAAATAGGGACTTTCTTTTGTAATAAGTTCCAACATTTTAGATTTGAAATGTATTTGAATGACTGCCCCAGTTTCAGGTTTGAACCTACTGTCTATTTGACACAAACATTGTTTTGTCGACTAAAAAAAACTTTTTTGTCCTGATTAAAAAATATATACGTTATTAATTGAACTAATTGCATTTTGTTTTGAGTTTATTAACCTTTGTTTTGTCAATATTAGTTATGAAAAGACTCCAGGATTATCTCCCTTTAACGGAACTCTTTAAAGACCTTAAAGATGCATGCTAAATTAGCAATAAAAATATTAACACTGCAATGTCTAACAAAGCTGCTATTCTGTGGTAATTCTTGTTATTGTTGCTAATTCATCACATAAGTAATTTGAGGTGATTAAATATTTTTCAGGACAGTGATTGAAAAGAAACAAACTTAGTCTGGGGTTCTATATTTTAACCCTAAAATTTATTAAGTTTTAGATCGGACCTCCACTGAATTTCCTAGGGGCTCATCACCTTACCTATCAGCATCACAAGTTAAATATATATGCCATAAAATTGTTTGGATGAAGAATAAAGTTCTTGCTTATTACTCCAAAAATAGAGAATAAGGCTGTTAGCTTAGAATAATAAACATTGGCATGTCTTAAAAACACCAAAAATATCCGCTTTCATCTATTTTTAGATTTCAAGGTAAATTGTGCCAAAGATGAGGATGATTCCTTCTAAATTAGATTTTATGTTTTTCTATTGCAGAAAACCATTTTTTTTTCCCCCTTTCATAAATTTTCCAATAAAAAAATCTGTGTTAAAAAGTTGCAGCCATATTGACGTTATTTTAGCTTGTTTATGTATTTTTAACGGCATGTCAAGGCATGTTTCTTGATTGCAATGTTCCAATTAAAATATTTCATAATGTAGCTCTTCTGAAAAATCTGAAGAATACAAAGATTTTGTTACTGGATAGGAAACTATTAACGCCTTCTCATTATAATACTTGAAGGGGAAAATAATGTAAATTATATTATTACTTCCCCTGAATAAACTAGCTAGTCTCTCTACCGTTAGGCACAGTAACTATTTAATTCCCTATCCTCCCCCACTGTCACTGTGTAATGTAAAAAGAAGACACGAATAGAAAAACCTTTTCTAAGGCTTTATTCAATTAATTCAAAACTACAATGCCAACAAGGCAAGAGGCCAAGAACGTATATATGGTAAAAGAAAGAGAACGCATTTAAATTAAAAAGTCACGTGGACAAGAAAACCCAGTAATTTTACTTTAACGGAAATATATGCAAGTGCACGTAATCCATCTCGTAATCCCAAGGTGCTGAGTTCAATCCTGGGCAAATGCAGCTGAAGAAATATAATATACATAACATTCTCCCCCACTTGTAACAGATTGTTATCAGAAAGTTTTATAAATCCAGACGCTGGACTGGTTTGCGAATCCTGCTAGACCGGCGGGGAAGTAGTTCATTATCAGAAGCACCATATCTCTGGGAAGGTTGATTCTCTGAATTCTGATTCACTAATTCATTTTCTGTATAACTTTCCCTAGGTGAAGGAGTATTTGTGGAACTTGTATCAGGCAAAGGGCCCATGTCAGGTAGAACGTTTTCAGCAGAATCTTGAGATCGACCCGAGCGTGGAAAACGTGCTAAATGTCTTAGTGCTACTGAATCTTCCCGGCCATCATGATATCGTATTCTTGCATGTGTAGGGTTAGCCTCGAGGAGTTCCACTACCTCAACGATCGGGTCATACTTACTCCTGTTACCAAATCGCTTTAATAACACCTCCCCAGGCTCACAGAGCCAAACAGGTAATGCAGTGCCAGTGGAAGAGCGCCTTTTAAAATTGAACATGCGTTCGTGAGGCGTAGCATTTGTGGAGGTGCATAGTAGAGAGCGAATAGTTTGTAAAACATCCTGTAGAACATCCTGCCAAGCGCTAATGGGTAACCGTTTTGATCCCAAAGCTAATAAGATGGTGTTCCAAATAATGCCGTTATAGCGCTCACATTGGCTGTTACCTCTTGGGTTATACGCAGTAGTGTTACTGGATCCAATTCCAAGTCGCAGCAAAAATTGTTTGAATTCCTCCGACATAAACGAAGTTCCTCGATCGGAATGGATGAATGAGGGAAGTCCAAAAATAGAAAAAATATTCACCAGGCACTGAATCGCGGTTTGAGAGGAGCAATCACGACAAGGGAAAGCAAACGGAAATCGACTGTATTCATCGACGACTGTAAATATGTAACGGCAACCTGATGAAGATGCCGGGATAGGTCCTTTGTAATCGACAGAAAGACGCTGGAATGGAGCAGTAGAACGGATAAGAATATTATTAGTAGAAGTAAAGAATTGGGGTTTTATTTTGGCGCAAGTAGTACATTGAGATGTCACACGTCGGATTTCATCAAGTGAATATGGCAAATTTTGTGACCTTACAAAATGCCCAAAGCGTTGTACTCAAGGATGTATTAAGGAATCATGAATTGATTTTAGTTCCTCCAAGCAAGAAACAGCAGCACCACATACTCTGGATAATGTGTCAGCGACAATATTTTCATTCCCGGGACGGTGTTTTATATCATATGAAAAGGGAAGAAGTTCCATTTTCCACCGTATAATTTTATCGTTTTTAATTTTTCCACGATTAGCAGGTTTAAACACAAAAGATACGGCTTGTTGATCAGTAATAATAGTAAAATGTTTCCCAACAATGAGATCTCTCCATTTACGAACACATTCGACTATGGCATATGCTTCTTTTTCGACTATATGAAGTCGCATTTCAGAGAGGTTTAACGACCGAGAAAAGAATGCTACAGGTCTCCCAGCTTGTAAAAGAGTGCCTCCGATAGCCTTTTCTGAGGCATCGGTTTCAATAATAAACGGCAATTCATCATCAATAACTTTTACGGATGATTCAGCAATGTCTTTCTTGAGTTTTTCGAAAGAATTTACAACTATAGGAGGCATAGGGAATTGTTTATTTTCGACCAGTGGACGAATTTTGTATGAATACTTAGGTATCCATTTCGCATAGTAAGCAAACATACCAAGACACCTTTTTAACGATTTTGAATCGGAAGGGGGAGGCATTTGCAAAAGAGGTCTCAAACGCTCTGGATCAGGTTGAAGAGTTCTGTTACAAATTTGGTATCCAAGCACGTTAATAGAACGAAGTGAAAACTTTGATTTTTCCCGGTTTATTTCGAGGTTGTATGTCGAGGCAGCTTTTAAGAAATACTCCAAATTGACGTCATGCTCCTCCTGGGTTTTACCGCAAATAGTTATATCATCTATATACGAGAAGGTTCCAGGTAATTTGTTATCAGAAATGAAAGAATTCATAAATCGTTGAAAGGCAGAAACCCCGTTTGTGACCCCCATGGGTATTCGTTTAAATTGGTACAGACGGTTTCCAGCCTGAAAGGCCGTATAGGGGCGATCTTCAGGGCAAATTTCAATCTGATAGTATGCTTTGGACAAGTCAATTATACTAAAGATACGATACTGGGCTATTTGGTCAACGAGATCCCCAATTCGTGGCAAGGGGTATGCATCAAGTAAGGTGAAACGGTTAATAGTTTGGGAGAAATCGACTACCAATCGTTTCTTTTTATTAGTTGACGAAGTCACAACAATTTGAGCGCGCCACGGAGAGTAACTTGGTTCAATTATATCATCCTCAAGCATTTGTAGAATTTCTTTTTCAATGAATCGAGAGTCCTCCGCACGGTAATTTCGGGACCCAGTAGCAATAGGTTTGCAATCACGGGTCAAGTTTCGGAACAATTTAACGGGTGCACAACTGATTTTGGTTAAAGCGCAGATTTTTAGAATATCCTGAGACCCTCCAAAAGAAATAGTGATACTCCGGTGTAGTTTTAAGAAGGGCACTCCGAGTATAATATCCATACAGGAATCAGGAAGTACTGTGAAGTCAATTTCTTTATATTCGTAACCATTGAAGATAACGTCCTCAGTACAATATTCAGATAGCTTGAGGGAAATGGCCGATGATGCCATGGAAATTACGGAATTCCGTTTAGAAGTAGACAGTTTCATTGTTTTAACAATACGAGCACTGATAAAGTTATCAGAACTGCCGGTGTCTATGAGAGCAGTTAATCGTTTACCCTTTAATTTTACAATTTTAGTAATAGGAGGGAACCTATCATCAACTTTAGCACGGGCTACTATAATAGCTGAGGTGGAACGTGAAGGTGTAGACATGGTAGAACGGCAAACTTTGGCAAAATGGCCGAGTTTGCCACAGTTTCGACATACTTTATCGCGGGCAGGAGAGTGGCGGCGATCATCCTTAATGTGACGTTTCCCTCCGCAGTTGTAGCACTTTCCATGAGCAGGAAGGGCAGCAGACAATTGTACAGATTCACACTCCATAGGAGCAGTAATAGTGGCCTCCTCGACAGAATCAGTAAACACATTTTTAGTCGTGGTAGCAGCAACGGTAGGTCCAATCTGAGAAGCGTATGACTCAGCACGAAATTGAGCCTGTTCTAAAGCTCTAGCACATTGAGTAGCCTCCTTGAGATTTAACGTATCATTTTCAAGTAGTCTGGCACGTATTACGGAAGACCGGAGACCACGTATAAATGAATCACGGACAGATTCATCTCTGTAAGTAGTAGCAGTAACATCTTTGAAGCAACAGTCTGCGGCAAGTCGGTTCAAGGCCTGAAGGTACTGGTCTACAGACTCATTTTCCTGTTGTAGACGTGTAGAAAGCAAATGTCTAGCATGAATAACGCTTGGAGACTTATCATAAACACTTTTCAGCAATTCAACAGCATGTTCGAATCCAGAACAACCCTCGACAATGTCAGCAACGGTAGCACCAATGTTTAAATAAAGGACTTCGAGTTTGTCTGGATTTAAAGAAGCAATAGTAGATAAGTAATAAGTAAAATTACGGTACCATAGTCTCCAGAGCTTGCCAGCCTGAGGGTCTGCAGAAGATATATTAAACTTGTCCAGACGAATAATCTTATCCATGAGAAACTTAGTAAATGAATAATTGAATAAATTGTAATGTAAAAAGAAGACACGAATAGAAAAACCTTTTCTAAGGCTTTATTCAATTAATTCAAAACTACAATGCCAACAAGGCAAGAGGCCAAGAACGTATATATGGTAAAAGAAAGAGAACGCATTTAAATTAAAAAGTCACGTGGACAAGAAAACCCAGTAATTTTACTTTAACGGAAATATATGCAAGTGCACGTAATCCATCTCGTAATCCCAAGGTGCTGAGTTCAATCCTGGGCAAATGCAGCTGAAGAAATATAATATACATAACACACTGCTGTTGTATTCATTTGTGATTTAAATTGTAGTGAGACAGAGAGCAACAAGAGACCAGTATACCGTTGGTAAAGGTTTTAATCACAAACGAATATAACAACAGTGACAGTGGTGGGGGGGGGATAGGTAATTAAATAGTCCTTGTGCCTAGTGGCAAAGAGACTAACTCGTTTATTCAGGGGAGGTAATAATATAATTCACAATATTTTGGTTTTGTATTTTTAATGGCATATCAACCTATTCAGATGAGGGGGAGAGAAATAGTGGGTATTTGCAGGGATTATCAGATCGGTATACCATGTTGAAATTCTGCAAGATCCATTGAGCCACAGCGAGCACCTGGATTATTTAACGCAAAAATCCAATACCTATTTTAAATGATGTAATGATTATCTAGGTTTGAAAAACGGAATGATCTTATACTTTCTTGTTCTCATAAAATAACACTTAACAGTGAAAAAAAAAGCACTATCAGAACAGCTTAATGGAGCACCTGTCTTGCTCGGTAGACCAACAGCATTTGTTATATTCATGTTTGTAGTAGTCATAAAGATTAACATTTCTCTCTTCTTGCAGAGAGCAGCCTCTGCAAGATGATTTGGTCACACAGAGTAGAAAGTGGACCATGGGTTTACTTTCGGCAGCCTCGTAACTCTCGCTTCTCTTATTTTGTCCTTTAGTCCTCACATTCCGTATTCCGATATTTTTGACAAAGGGGGAAGAATTGCTGTTTTCTGGGGTGGAATCTATCCATCTAGCACTTATCGTTGGATGTTTTTGACTTTGAAGTTGTTGTTTTTTTAGCTACTTACATCAAGTAGTTTCATGCCTTATCTGGAGCAATTTCCATTTAAAAAAAAAAAAAATCAGACTCCTGGGCATATTAATTTCAACCGAACCCCTGAAGGACTACTTTCAGACCCTTTGGGATTTACAGAGCAGTCCAGAGAGACAAGACGTCCTCTTTCCTGCCTCTGTTGCCTAGACATTGCACAAAGCTATCTTCACTTAAAAATATATTTCTCCAAGAAGACTTTCAGTAGCCAACCAACTTTGTCACTCTTCTATTCCTGTCTTTACTGTTTAAACTTCTGGCAACCTACACCCAACAGTGTGGGTCACTTAAATACATATATTGCTGTTTATAGAAGGGCCTTATTTTTCTTTTGTTTAACACCTTTTGCTACAATTATTATAAGGGTTGATCCTAGTCCATGCGAAGACCAAGCCTCTATATTTCCACCTCCCAAACATGACACCAAAACCACAAATCTTGCCAATAAGAATTCACTACCCAAGGGGACATAACTTCAAACAAAGAGCAAATATCACTTTCATAATTCAAACAGTTATGGTCTTATGTTTCAGAATTATTTTTAGATGAGGATTGATAATTTGCATTATTGAACTACTATTCTCATCTTGGTTGTTATTTAAAGGCAATCATCTGTAAATGTTGTGGATAAAAAGGAGGTAAATGATGAGTTTGAAGGCTAAACAGTTTCTTCATAGGCAATAATATATATTTTTTTAAAAAGTATGACATTAAGAACGTCTTGGAGTTAAAATCAATTTAATATTATGTAGTAATAGGGGAAAAAGACGTTTTAATACTTTTTTCGTCTTGAGCGTTATAAAAAACAACATGGCAACATCCCGTAAAACTCCATTTTGTGAAAATCATGCTTCTTGTAGCATATTTACACATTTCAAACATGTTTTTCTACAGATTACATGTGTTGTACTAAATTGATTTTAAGTCCAAATGGTTGCAGGTTTCTCATTAACATTATTTAAAAAACAACATAAAACCATTTTTATCGCCTATACACAATTTTTTACCGCATTATGTTTACCCCTTCGAACTAATCATTTGCTAAAAAGGGATAATAAATCAACGAAAAATTTTCATTAATTAATCATTTCTTTAATTAGCAAAAAAAAAAAAAAACAGAAATATGTTTTTAATACATATTTGAAGAACTTAGAAAACATCAGATTTTTTAATGAAAACAAAAAGGGGGAAAAATCATTAAATTTCAGAACAAACAATCTTGTTGCTAAAGTAGCCTAAGTCAGATTAATAATCATTAGTCTTAAATCTGACTTACGTAATTTGAAATAATCCGCCAAATAAAATCAAAACAATTATTTGTATATTGAATATTGGGATAACATTAAAAGAGTGTAATAATAATAATAATAATAATAATAATAATAAAGGAATATATTAATAGTTTACATCCCTTATTTTCTAGAATAGGTTATCTCCCCATGTCTAATTTGTTCATAAATTATCTCCCTTACCTTCTAAATTATTCCATTTGATTGACACTTAAAGTTGGTGAGATAGACGAAAACCCCAATCTCATCGTCTATTGAATTTGTCTTCATTTGTACAGGATGCACTTACTGAGCCATTCACTGTGATGTTAAACAAAATCTTTCACAAATGCTGTCATAATAAAAGAGTATAAGTACAGTATCAGATAAGTTGGTCTTTTAATTAAGCTGCAAAAACGTTTTGTTTGCAAGATATTTATTGTATTATAATTTGAATACATATATCACTATCTCTACCTGGCGTATTCTTCGTCATTGCATTTCCATTCAACTTATTTTCCCCACATTCATGTTCATTGCCATTTTAGTTTTAATATGTGGGTGTGTGCATATTCTGAAGTTGTAAAGTTGTGGTGTTGACATAGGTGTGTGTTTGTATGTGTGTGTGTGTGTGTGTGTCTCTAACCATTGCATTGGGACCATATTGGTCTATGGTTGCATTGGTTATCTCATATTTTCTTGCAACTCCATGGAAATGAACTTTTGGTTAGCAATGTTGTTTCTTTTATCTAAGTCTGGAGGCTTCTAGACTTGTAATAAATCATGCAGGAAGCATTCTGATAGGTTAATGAACACTAGATTACTTTTTAATTGTGAATTAATTTATGGGTGTAGTTGTAGACACTAAACTTTTACCCACTTGGACAATTTGAGAGCATTTCAGGCATTAGTGATTTAACCCTGGATTTTTCCCATTTAATACAAGAAGATGCTCAAGAGAAAATTATTCTAAAATGCAATATAGCATAATGGTTATAGCCGTATCAGTTCTAAATGAGAGTACACAGACCAAAGATTTAGAAAAGTATGCCTTAACCACCATATTCTTCAGACTTCGTACCAACAGATAGTAACTTCAGAAATTTGCAAAATCATGAGTAGATTAAGAATTAGTTTAAGAGAAGTAAAAAATTAGTTAGAGTTTCCTTTTTCTGTTTAAAACCTAAACAATATTCGACTTCATTTCTTGAAATAAGTCTTAATCCATTTAAATGATTTTGCCAACTTCTAAAGAGATTGTAATCTATTGGTGCAAAATCTGTTGAATATGGTGGATGAAGTACAATTTCTTAGACATTTAGGAAATCTTTGGTCTCATATGTGCAGCGTGAAGTCTAGCATTATTACAATGAATGATGTCGCTAGTTTCCTTTTTCAGTTGAAGACCTAAGAAATTTTATGAATTGACAGATGGAAAGAGGTCAAAGAGAAGAATGGGGACTACATTAACGACTGAATAGACCTGATATCATGTTTTATTTTATTGAGGCTTAAAAACGGACAGAACTTTTGTTCCAATTGATAAATGAACAATCTTTTTTTAATGCTAATGAGAAATTAGAATATTTTATTTCTATTTCTACATTTTTGTAACGACCACGTTTGGGTTGCTTTCCAAACAGGCAATCATCATGTTGTATTATAAATACACAGGAGGTCAGAATTTAAAGGAAAATGATGAAAATACAGTTGAATTGACATATATTCTCACAGTCAGTAGTTAGTCAAAGACAAGCACAAGAAGGATATATTAAATATTGATGCAGTTACTAACAGAAAGGCTCCATTAAATTGTCCCAACACAATTGAAAAGAACATAGATTGCCAGGATAAAAAAAATAGAGAGATATATACATATGGACAATGTATAAACAAATATTATTCACATTTGAGTTGAGTCGTTCTGGGAGTCTTGTCTGACTTCAACCAAAAGGAGCCTGACGGTATGCAGTGTGAAGCTTTATGAAAGCCATGTTAAGATGGCAACACAATTAGAGACATGTCTGATTGCCTAGGCGTCCTAGTCAGAAAGAGGACGATTCCAATTTCTAAATTCCCCCATGTGTGGCAGAATTATATTTTTGATTTCCGGAAGTAAGGTGTATTCTTTCACTGGCTTGTATGATCAGGGGGAATAATTTGGATATGGTTAAAAGGGAGATAACTTCTGAATATTCTGAGTCCACACCAAATTCATAAAAATCTTTAGTTTTCGTATTCCATTCCAAACTCAATTCATTTTTTTTTTTTTTTTTTTTTTTTTTTTTTACTACATTTGAAGCAAGCCTTAATCTACTAAAATTAGTTTACATCCTTTGTAAAAAATGACTGGGAAAAAAAAATTATGCTTCCCCAGTGTTCACATTAATATTCATATGAAATAGAATTACGCCAGTAATTTAATTTTTCATATATAAATTATTATTATCTTTTCTAGTAACCTTATGAAAAAAAAACAACGATTGCTTTTTTAATTCATTTCAGGCAGCGGGGGTTGTTCGAGTTGCTTTCTCGCTTCTCCTCACCACTTAAAATGGTTTCATACAGAGGGCTAGAAAAAGATATGCTTTTCATTCGTTAATGTTTGTCTAATGGGACAGATTTATGCACTAATAAATACACATTGGTATTAATTATAGAGTAGATCATAATTTTTCAAATTTCTAAAAAAGATGGTAACTTATTGATGCAAGGCCAAGAAAATACGATGGGTGATGTATAATTTTTCAGGGATATTTTTTTTAGGAAATCTTTTATGCAAAGTGAAGTCTTGCACTATCAATATAACAAATGACTCAATACTTTATGAAAGTGACTTTAAAAAACGTCATTGACACATGGAAATAGGTCATAGAGAAGAACGGGGATTACATTAATGATTAAATAGATCCGATATGTTTGTTTTCTTGAGCCTGAAAATAAAAAAAAGAATAGAATGCTCCTTCCAACATAATGAAAGCGGATTTGTTCCTATGATAACAATTTATTTCCTGCCAAGAGGCCATGGAATCTGATTCTATGAAGTGAGCGTAGAAGAAAATGGCAGGTTATGTGGAGGACAAAACAAACAAGAAAATGAAACTAACATGCAGTGTGCATGAAAATGAGAAAAATGACGTACAAACAAATGCAACAATAGATAATGAGTTATGTTCCCTCGAGCTGGGTTTTTGGCTTTCATTGTTTACACACCACAAATGTGCAACATCTAAAATGCATGCATCTATAATTCCAGTAATAGACCTACAATAAACCGGACAATCTTTACAGATTACTTTTAAAGAAAATTAATAATGGGTGATGGGGCTTTGTTAAAACCATTCAAACATGATTAATCTATCTATCTATATACTATTAAAAAGTTATGGTGTTTTTGGAGTTTGTCTGTTCATACCCAAATAGAAAAATGGGATTGGTCGACAAAAAAGGAATCGGCAGAGTACACATTACTAAGTCAGTAGTTTTTATGATACCAATGTTCATATCTCACATAAGTCTAAAGAATTTTTTAAACTGAATATGTATTTTATAAATTTAAAATAATTAACATAAAAAAAAACAATATTTTTTTTAAAAAACTAAGTTACCTTTTTTCTGCAAAAACGGTAGACACAAAGAGTATTGAAAATTAGTTCAAAGCAAATTTTTGCTTAAAAACAATTTCTAATGTATTTTGTCAATAAAAACATTCATCATAGTTACTTACTTACACTCACTCTCTCTCTCTCTCTCTCTCTCTTTCTCTCTCTCTCTCTCTCTCATGCAAATACTAAGTAGTGAATTTTTTCCACAAAATTAAAATATTTCTCTTCGTACTAGCTATAAAACAGTAGAAGCTACGATAAAGATAGAAATTAACATATCAAGGTACTGTACCAACATTGCTTAAGCAGCGTGTATAAAATACTTTTGGTAAAGAATGTTAGGCTTCAAGTTTTTAATATCTTCAAAAATTAATTTATGGTGTAAAATTCTGTGTAATTCGCAGTAGTTTTTAAATATTTACATATTGCTAATCTTATATATAAAATAGAGTCAGTTTTTCCTATTTCTTTGACGTCAAAAGCTTTGTTAACAAAAGGTACTTTTTTTATTTATCAAATTTTTTTTATTTTATTTTATTTTATTTTTTACTTCGATTCACCCCAAACAAGGCACATTGCCACTGAGACGTAAGGGGCTACTGTGAATTAGAGGTCATACCTACATGGTCATCTTAAGTGGAGAGTTATGCAACAAGATGTTTGTTCACATTACATTTAAATTTCTGCATGTTGGTATAGTCTAAGAAACAGTGATCAGGGAGTGAATTCCAAAAGCGAACAGTAGGAGGAAAGAAGCTATTAGAGTAGAAAGCTTTCCAAACTTTAAAGGACCTATACAGTGAAAGGGTGGGATTTTATTGACCGACGGGTCGGTCGAGTGTATTTACATCGAGGGGGCACTAGAGCAGCAAGTTCATCTGAGCACATTTCATTGAAGTATTTGTAAAACAAGCACAAGGATGCAACATTGCGGCGATAGGACAGGGGCTGGAGCTTGGTAGATAGTGTGGGACCTATTAAATTAGAGACTCTTCTATGGACCCTGTCTAAAAGAGAGAGGCTAGTAGTTGATGCACCTGCCCAGATGTGACAACAATACTCCATGAATGGGTAAATGGTGGCTTTGTAGAGATATAGGATACTGGCAGGTGTAAGGAGTTTTCTAGCATAGTAGAGGGAGTCAACTTTCCTTGCAGCACACTTAGCAATGTCTTCTATTTATTTGTTCCAATTCATGTTACCTGTGCTATTAGCCATGGTAATTGGTGGTTGAAAAGGTTTCTTATAATTGTTAAAGGACAGGAGCTTTGTCTTAGTAGCATTAAATGTCACCATTCATTTATCTCCGCATTCCACTATAGACTGGAGATCATTTTCTAAGGATTCGGCCATTGCCTTGGATATGTGTGTGTTCGTTTTGCCTACATGTCAAGAATAGAGTGTGGTGTCATCAGCAAATATACCCATCTCAGGCACAATTGCATCAGGGAGGTCGTTTATGAAAATCAGGAATAATAATAGTCCAAGAGTTGACCCCTGGAGCACATCCACATTAATGTCATGTTATTTAAAAGTACGGTTATTAAGGACAACCTGGATCTTTCTTTTGGCTAAGAAGGATCTAATTATATTAAATATTTGTCCAGTAATATTGTACAAATTAATTTTCATGAGAAGACCATCATGCCAGATTGTGTCAAAGGCTTTGGATATATCAAGCGCTACCGCTTTAGCTTCACCAGCTTTGTCTAGTATGGTAGATACGTTCAGATATATCCCTTAGGATATCCGCAGTAGAACGGGCTTGCCTTAAACCAATACTGTTGGTCAGAAAGAAGTTTAGCATTAACGAGGTCACGGACATAGACTAGATTGATTAATGATTCAAAGATTTTAGCGAAGAGTGGGAGGAGACTGATAGGGCAACAATTTTGCAGGTCAGTTCTTTCAGAGTTCTTGAACACTGGTACTACAGAGGCAATTTTCCAGCTATCAGGGAAGCAAGATTCAGCAAGGCATTTGTTGTAGAGTTTGGAGAGGAAAGGAGCCGGGTCAATGGAGCATTTCTTTATTACTATAGTAGGGATAAGATCAGGTCCACATGCTTTGGAGATATCAAGGTTTTTTATGATATCCCAGACTTGGAAAGGGGTGATGATCAGATCATCAAGTGTGACTTCTGTCTGCAGTGGGAAATTTGCGAAGGAGTGGTTTGTGGAGTCTAAGGTGGAGTTCAGTGCGGATCTCTGAGCAAGCAGTTCAGCCTTATCAGTTGCCGTGCAGACGACTTTATGGTGGCTGGATAGCGGGGGGAATTGTTGATTGCCTATTATTCACCACACTATTATAGATTTTCCAGAAAATGCAAGTTCCTAATTACTTCAACTCAATGCGTTTTCTGGTCATCTCAGTATACCTTCTCTTTGCTGTGGCTATTAATCTTATAATTATTTCTTGATGCTATAAATTTTGTCTATTTGTATTTGACTTATGGCAGTTGAAATGCTTCCTGCCTATGCACAAGAGCAGCTGCACAGGTTGAAGTGAACCATTGGGGAGAGTTGGGCTTGCTATAGAATTTCCACACAGGGACAGGTGTTTCTATGTCTAATTTGACCCATTCGGTTCCCTCATTTACACACTGATAAGCAGGGAGAAAAAAGGTATTACTCCATGGGGTGTTTCTAATGTGATCTTTGATGGATTCCCAATCAGCCCATTTGTAGTACCTTGTCGTTTTGAGCAACGGCTCTTCAGCTTGGAGTCAAAAGTGTAGGGTGATATCCACCATTATCACAAGGTAATCTGTGCTCCTGCGTGGGTCATGGGCATTCATCACACAAGCCTTGGGCAATGCAGTCAATAATAGATCGCATCAATCAGTTTTAATAACTATTGTTCTATGTTCTTAAAAACAAAATTTCATTTCTAATCAATTTCATATTTAATCCGATCAACAGTACTTATTTTAATTACTAATATTATGAAGGGAGTTGGAGAAGCTAACCTTTCAACTGTCCCAAGTTATATTTCTGCCACCAATAACCTCATGAAGAAATCTAATTAAAGTCATGTTTTCCTTGACCTACCCCTGCCAACTACATACATTATAACACTGCATACATGTCTGATAGAATCTTTCCTTGGTCGACACTCTGCGGGTTAGTAATGACAGTAGTCCCCTGAAATTACTCCAATCTATTTCTAACTCTTGATATCACATCAGCACCAGCTCCTCCCTGTGCTCCAATGTTATTACCAAGGTAACAAAACGTCTGGACAATCAAAATATACATTCTCCACAGAGGTTCTCATCCATCTCCATTGTCTTGCATACAAACTGGTTATTATTACTCAAACTACCTGGCACTAATATTTTTTTATTTATTCAAAAACACAACTTACAGGGAACATTGAAAATGAGGAATGACAAAGCAAAATAAGAATGTTATTTGAATGCATGGAAAAGTTATCTATATTCATTAAATCATTAAGAATAAAGGGGACACAGTTATGATCCTTAAAAGAAAAAGAGAAACCCAGACTTCTATAAAAAAAAAATTTTTAAATGGAAAAAAAAAAAATAGTCAACTAAGTTTGCAAGCAAAAAGAGTTACTACGGAGGAGGAAAGAAATATCTCTCTGGAGATTCAACTAGTTGACCTAAAGTAATTCATTCCACATCTAGCAAGACCCATTCCGTAGACGATGATGACAAACCATATTTGGGGGGCCGATTCCATGGTAAAGTGGCCGCAGCAGCCGCAGGTGGACAGTGTTGGTCCGTATGAAGTTGTGGGTTCATCATAAGTTCACAAGTGGCCTGATGACGGCTTGAATCTATCGAATCTGTAATCATAGCCCAATATTAACTGACAAATTGTACCATCGGCTTCACAAAAAAAAATCAAAAATTAAAACAAATAAAATAAAAAAAATCACAAAACGAGAAAAAAATGTTTTAAATACAACCAAATCAAACATGATTCCTATTTTAAAATTAGAAATGCAATCAGTAGAGTTGCTTCCCCTATATTAGACGAGGATTTTCCTTGTTAGTGATGATTGTCAAACATGACTGATTAGTTAGAATCAAACAGCGATTTGGCTGATGTATTGCTATTTAGGTCTGATTTTGAAAATCAGACAAATCTGTTATAGGCGAAAAATATTTAAATAATTAAGCAATAAATTTGGAAAAAAAAACGGGATGAATAACCTTTAGGTGAATCCTACAAAATGTTGCTCAACACTATATCAAAACACCTTATTGTATAAAAACATTATATTTGAGTTGTTTTTTAAGTAACTTATAGCAATTTGCTATTGTGTTTTAGTAATATCTGCTCGGTCATTGGAATCAATTGTGTTGTCTAATATATAAGTAAACAATGGTATTTTAAATTCCAATGACTAAGTCCTTATTCATAGTTTTACTTAATATATATGTATTTCTATTTAAAAAATTTTTAGGTTCAAATATAAATTTTATAACTAAGAAATTGTTATCAGGACCGGCGGCACAGTTATAAAAGTGTGTGTGGGGGGGGGGGCGGAGGGGGGCTCTCCTAAAAAGTGGGGGGGGGGGGGGCGGTTAAACACATGCATATATAACTTCATTATTGATGACTGTAAAGTGTGGGGGGGGGATGCCTTCCCCCCCCCCCGGTACCGCCGTCCATGGTTATAGTTCAATAGTGTAAGGCCAGAGCTATGTTATGTATTTTTTTTATTCGATTTTATATCATATCCAATGTTTTGAAAGACAGATTCCCATATTTTACAGAATTTAGTTTCTTATTTAGCAGACAATTGTTTCAGCATACACCAAGATATATGTAAATGCTCCTATGCATTGATTTCTTGGTGTGGCATTCTCAGTGCTGATTATATAAAGAACAATAAAAAACAAAAGTAAATAAAGTTCATAAATTACAGTCAGTATTCATTATAAAATCCTTTTTTTTCTCTCTAATGAAACTTGTCATAACGTATAGGCATCTAATATTTTTTACTGGTAATATTTTAATCATTCCTCATCCTCTAATATTTTGATTCAGAATCTCCTAAATTAAGATATATATTTCTCCACTAACCTTCCTTTCTTGGATATATATATATATATATATATATATATATATATATATATATATAATAATGGTAATAATCCAGGTAAAAATTCTCCCCAAATATGATTTGAGGTTGAGATCGGATTCTAACTCTGCCTGATGAGATCTCAGTTTATAGCATCGACATGCCAGTGTCGCAGATTTTGTACATATCTGTGTAAATAAAAATTATCATATATATATATACATACATACATACTAGAAGAATTCTCGTCCCAGGACGGGTAAAGTTAATGCGTTAGACAGCTTTTAGAAATTGACTTCCAAACTAACCTATCTCTGGCCAGATCTTTATTTATCCCTCTTTCTCTTAAGTCTATTCTTATGACTTCCTGTCATGTTTTCCTTGGCTTTCCTCTTTGAACTGAACCTGCTACTTTCAAGAACTCTCATCAATTCATTCAATGTGGTCATACCATTGAAGTCTCCTGTTCTGCACACATCTCCCTATATATATATATATATATATTGTGACGTGGTTCTCAGAAGTTTATATTCGAATTACTGTCTAGCCAATCGCACCTGTTCGACCAGATCAAAGTTGTTCCATGTAAGCATGCACAGAAAACAGACAAACTTCCGGTATATGATGCGCAGTCAAAATTACTTTATCTATTTGTTTCAATACAATAAAATAATAATTTGTGCCCCCAGTTATGGATCCTACTTGCATCGTTGGCAGTCCTGTTATAGGGAATTGCCTTGTTTCCAATAGATTTCCTTTCATATTAAATGTTGATGCATTGAAATGAAAATATAAAACTTTAATGACATGCTTACCTGAATTCATTTGAATATGTGTATGTTTGTTTGTATCTCCATTGACTGTTCGAATTCTGGAAGGAAAAAAAAGGGAAAAAAATTCATTAGGATATCTTATATAACTAGAGATTTTGTTCGTCTGTCAGTCACAATGTTCTTAAACATAATAAATACATTGCGGAATTTGTCTAATTTCGAAATATTAGAGATCTTAACTACTTTTAGACATGCAAAATATTGCATTAATAGTAAATAGTAAGTTCCCAACAAATAAAGTGGATGCCATGACCGGAAATCGAAACCTTGAGATCTTCAGTCTGAGGTTCTACCAACTGACCTATTTGGACTTTCTTATAGAGCTTAAAATATTACCATAACAAAATAATTATAGCTTTGGCGTGATGTCATAGATTTATGAGTTATGTCATGTTTCAAAACATGAATTCAAACATAAGCGATAATAAACATAATTAGTATAAAAAATACAATTGGCTGTTTATTAGCAAACTCAACACTTACACTATATATACAACGAGCAAAAATATGCAACTGAAGGGAGAATATTATTGCTAGTTTAATAAATTTTATTTTATTATGTAAACAAATACAAAAATAGACTCAACCTAAAAGTATTTATTTGAGAAAATCAGGCTTTTATTGTTATGGTATAGTTGGTATTCATTTCTCCTGAACACCTATAACAAGATTAGATGTGAGTGTGTAAAAATAATGTTCAAAACGGTATTTTCCACGTACGGTTAGAGCAAGCAAAAAAGTGGAAGATTACACTAGAAGTTAAAAGATTAGAATAAGCGCTATGTGTCAGGATATGACGTCCTGAACAGTTAGTCTAAAGTTACACGTAGTGATGAAGAGAGAAAGGACTTTCTCTTTGACAGGTGAGCTGATTGGATTCGGACGCCTTTTTTCCAAGCTCTGTCTATCCTCATCCCCAGAAGTGGGCGATGGGGAGTGTACATACTATGCAACTTTACAGTGCTGTAAAAGAATAATTATCAGTGAAGATACAGCCGCAAAAGTATTTCAGTTAACTTGCTAAATCATCTTGCTGTCTTTGCTAAGGATTGAACTCAGAACCACAAGATGACCTGTACACTTTAACCAACATCATAGTTGTCTTGGCCTTGTCTCTGGAATTTTAAAAAGGTTCAATTTTGTGTGACATGACGGCACTAATAAGCAGTTTGTAACGTTCCATAGGCAATTCTTTCAAACCCACTAGATTGATTGTTGTTGTTTCGCAGACAGAAACAGCTGGAGTCTTGTTAACACGTTGTAGCTAGTTGACTCAATGGGTAGTGAAGTCTTTCATTCTTTCTCTTCTTTTCCGTTGTTGTTAACAGCCGTTGTCATTATCGTAGTGAAGATATAGCAGCATAAGTTTCTCCGACTTACTTTTTCGTTTGGTTCTGTATTACGAAGCAGCATTCACCCTAGGTGGGTTTAACCGGCTTCCTCCAAAGGAGTAAGTTTCTAGGGAATATCAAATTCATAAACGGTCCCCAGTCGCATGTATATCCCAGTCAGAGAAGATGAAGATGTTAGGTTTTTGCAGTTCTTGCAGGGAGGCGTCGACATCCTTCTACATACAGTGCCTGGTATTCCCAAATGGTCACTCATCTGGTACTGACCAGGCTCAACATTGCCTTACTTTGGTGATCTAACTGTCAGCATTCTTTTTTTTTCCTCGGCTTACTTTCGCCATTGTTATCTGGCCATGCAGAAAGTTAACAAGTAATTGTCATGGCATCACTGGTCTGTGAGTTCAATCGATCAGCCGTTTTTTTTTTTTTTTTTTTTTATTATCATTTATTTTTCTAGCTAATCTCTCCCGGTGCTCCTAGCTGTGTTTTATAGTATCACAATAGATGTTAGTTATTGTGTTTACTTGTTAAATGCATTTCAGGTTTAATGCAATCTTCTGTCATAAATATTTTTTTTAAATTTAAAACAAAAACTTCTTTCCAGCAGTGTTTATTATTCCAATAATAATTGATGTGAATTGGTCAATGTCCATATATGAATTGCGTATGTTTGATTAGTGATTTTCAAAAATGTTATATGTGCTAATTTGCAGGTCGATATTTAGACATCATTTTTATATACATAAATGTCCATACGTATTATTACTCCTATTTTTCTTTGAAGTTTTATTTTTGTCTAACTTCAAATTTTCAAACGAAAAAAGAAATAGGTTGAAAGATTTTCTCATCTATTTATACAAATTAAGAAATCTATCGAAAGAACGGCTGAAGGTCTTTATAAGGTAAGGTGATTAAATCGAACCAAAACTGAACCTTGTGGTTATCTCGCTCTCTCTCTCTCTCTCTCTCTCTCTCTGGCCAAAGTCAGCTGATGGTTTTACCATTCCAAGATGAGTATCAAGAAAAAAATGTTTGGAATGGAAGATTGAACATCTGCGAAGATGGAAAGTTTGCAGCAATTAAGGAAAACATTTGAAATTAAACCGGAACTTCATGGAGACTTGACAGATGTACGGTAGAAAATAGCCACGAAAAGAAGATAACAAAGAAAAAAGAAAGAGAAAGTTTATCATGATAATAAAATGGCAGCTATTTTCTGTCATATTAATGGGAAAAAGGGAAGAGAAAGAAAAGAAAAAGAGAAAGAAAGACAAAGAAAAAAAGAGAAAAAGAAAAAAGAGAAAAAGAAAAAAAGAGAAAGAAAGAAAAAAAGAGAAAGAAAGAAAAAAAGAGAAAGAAAGAAAAAAAAGAAATTGTACCATACTGGTATTTTAGGGGGGTTTCTCAAAGTGTAATATCTGTTCTGTCCTTCGTCAAAGGAGGAAATATCCTTCTTGACTGAGAAAATAAAAAAAATTTTGTTCCATCCAAAGTGCCCCTTTTTAAGGGAGCTGGATACTCATTACATTAAAAACAAAGCTAGTGTCTAGTTTTGCTCTTGTTGCGAGTCAAGCAAATAGGGACTCACAAAAATCGCTAAAAAGTAATAGTTTATGCCAGTACTTCTTTCGTATTTTACCCAATTGTAAATAAATGGTATTGTAGCAGTTATATGACGAAGATCTATTTTCTTTTGTATGTATACGAAATTTCTGGCGTAGCAATAAGTCTGATTCGGTTGGTGAAAGAAGCCACATCTAAACCCGCATAGTGATACACAGGCGATTAGCGCATCACTGCATATGCACACTTGCACCTTTTCCTAAATTCTGGCCAAAGCTCGATTCACGCCAAATATAATCAGTTTGTGTAGAGATACCAAAGAGAATAGACGTGATTCGCCTCTCGTAACTTCGGCAGGAGGCGAATTAAAAGAACTGGAATTCAACCTGTTATGTATTCCGGTTTCCACAACTCTGTCCTTCCTATGACCAGCAGTTCTCTCACATAAATTCCAAAGAAGACTACATAATATGTGTCTGCCAAGCCAAATAGCTTACGTTCCTGTATTACTATGTTCCTGTGAAATAAAAGTTTATTTTATTGTAGAGAAGACGTTGGTAATTTTATATCGGACTCTGGTGACCTTTTTCTTATTCAATTCAAGTCAGATATATATAGACACAGCCGACTCAACAAAATGACTACCTCCCATCTCGACATTGAACATACACCAACCATTCTACAGTATTCATTTGCAGTTGGCAATTTATTCAAACGTTTTATAATCAACCTCTAATTCAAGCCCTACATGCCAATTGACCGAACCTCGAACACCCAAAATGGCAGATATTTAAAAAGACAATACACAAAAGTTGAAAAAATATATGCCGCATTTATTTTACGGGAAAGGATAAGTCGCCTTGCAAATGTCCTATTTATAAACACAATGTTTTCTATTTCCATTAAAAAACGTTATTTTTTTTTATTTTTTTATTTTTGTTCATCATCTGCAAGAGTCTGGTGTACATAAAAGAAAGTCTGATACAATATTATTCATTGGAACACAGGGTGGAGCAGGTACTAGTGCGATTGCAAGAATTAGGAGTGGATGGAGTACGTTCAGGGAATTTCTGTCATTACTAACCGGCAGAGCATTACCACAGTCGACGAAAGGAAGAGTCTATCATGCATGTGTACACAGCGTGATGATATATGGAAGTGAAACCGGGTCAGTGAGGGTTGAGAACATGTGTTGCATGGAGAGAAATATGAGAATGATACAATTGATATATAATGTGAGTGTTAAAAACAGGCTCAGTTCTGATGACCTCAGAGGAAGATTAAATATGGACAGGATAGGGAGATGTGTGCAGAACAGGCGACTTTGATGGTATGACTACGGTGAAAGAATGGATGAGAGTTATTGGGTTAGTAGATGTAGAACAGTTGAGATAGCAGGTTCAGTTCACAGGGGGAGGCCAAAGAAAACATGAACGGAAATATTAAAAATGGATCTGAAGGATACATAAAAAACTAGTCAGAGATAGGTTACTTTGGAAGTCAATTTCTTATAGTCGTCTAACGCATGCCAGCATACAAAACGGACATTACACCGAATATGATAATGATGATGTTATGAAAGGCCCCATACAGCCTGTGGTTATGTATGTTCAATATATTTGATACCCGGACAACGCCGAATAATCCTTGGCTATTTATAAGATGTAGCTCATACTACTAAAAATAGTTTTTAGTTGATATTGATCAAGGAAAGTTCTTAAATTCCAATGGAATAACCATAAATTACATCCGGTGGTGTGGCCCCAAACTGAGGGCTGGGGTTGATGGGGTTGTGTTAGAATCTTCCCTCGGTTGCTATTCCTCCTAAGTGCATTCCGACGCGAAGTTGTAGTACATCTCAGGGTTCTGTCTATAGATTAAATACAATCTATCGCTAACAAACGGTTTATTTACTTTTATACCTACAAATTAAATTAATCTATAAATATTTGACATATTAAAAACTTGAAGCATGAAAACTTTCACCAAAAGACTGAATTCAACATTAAATGACCCAAAAAGAGTTGGTTATTCATCTCCCTCCTACGTCGGGAAGATTAGACACAAAGTCAGGAAAGTGAGATCTGAAAAGCCAGCGCCCTAGAGAAAGAGCACTCTGGATGAACAAAAATTGCCTGGGCAGCCTGGTCGGCATTTGCCGGTAGAAGCGCCTCAGGCAATTAGCAATAAACTGACCCCTTCTCAAAGGGTGAGAAGGTAAAGCCTGGGAAGGTGGACCTCCTAGAATTGCACAGGACCATACCTCAGACTGACAAATAAGGCCACCCCTGCACAGAATGCTTAAACCTGTCAGTCTAATCTTGATTGATATGTCATAAAACAATGAAACCAAACACCAACGTACACAATTAGTCAACATAAATCATTTAAACATGGTACAAACATCACCTTAAAAATACCCCTGAAGAAGGACACATAAAAAAATACGTATATCAACCTTGATAAGAACAATATGAACATAGCGTTGAGAAATTAGTTTAAAACTATTTATTTTGGTTTACCTACTTGTTTGTGACCTATTTGTGTTAAAAAGAAATTCAATATTTAATAGAATGTATAACCCTTTTAAGTTAGCATAAATACCGATTCTAATCAAAGTAGCCATCTTTGTTTAGCCACTTGTTTACGTTAAACAAGATAGTTAATTTGCTCAGAAAAGGTATTTATGCTAACTTATAATTTCTGTTAAATATAATTTTTTTTTTAACGAAATAGGTCATAAATGAGTAGATAAAACAAAATAAATTGTTTTTGACTAATTTCTCAACTGTATTTCGTTAAAAAATAATTTATGTTAGTAATAGTAATGATTACGAAAATGACCAAAGAAAGAGTTTGATCACATAAATGCCAAACACAAAAAAAAAAAAAAAACTTATTAAAATGGAGAAAAATAAGAGTGTAAACAAAACAAACTTGAATAGTGTCGCCTTACCTTCGATGTAAGGCGTGGTTGTATAGATCCAATTTGTAAGGCAGAAACGTGATATATTTTGGAGGTTCTAACATTTTACTATTTATTTTGCTAACTCGTACAATTGGACAAAATTTACACACTGAAAGTCCCCTAGCAAAAAAAACATGGTGGTTTTTATGAGAACAAGTGAATGAAGTGAGTTTTTACAACTGTTTATTAAAAAGGAGGTTAGGATAATCCTGGTTAATCCTTAAGCTAAAAAAAAAAAACTGGAGCAAATTGTGCATTGAATAAAAAAAAGGCTTATCGCATGAGCCTCTCAGATAGAGTCACTAGCAGTTGTGAAAATAAAAAAAAAGGAAAGACTCAAACGAAATGAATACTTGCAATAATGTTGACTATAAGGGGACAGTTAAAATCTTATGGTGCCTCTGAGGGTAGAATGGTTAGAAAGTTTTTCTTTTGTATCAACTATCGTGTAGCAAATTTGATCCATGTATGAAAAATTAAATTATTGTTATGGTGATCTCCCCTATTCCGTAACTGTATCGACTCTTCCTGACTATGAATAGAGTTGTTATGACTAATCAGTAGAAGTGAGAAGAGAAACGAAGTGAGGAAGCACATCTATCAAACCCATTACTTCTGTACTTTTTGTTAATACAATTTCTTCTTAATTACATTCTGTTTGTGTTATTTCTTCCGGACCTTTAAAGCCACAACACTTATGATGCTCAGCATTGAAAATATCAAGTGCTTTACATGAAGCAAAAAGGAGGGGAAAGCGTGAAACGGGGGGGGGGGGGTGAAAGAAGGGGGAAAGGACATAGAAGAAAAGGACAGAGGAGAAAAAGACATAGGAGAAAAAGAGAGGGAAAAGAAAAAGGAAAGAAAAGGACAGAAGGAGAGAAAAAGACAGGAGATGAAAACGAGAATTTGGAAGTCTATTACTAGACTCCAAACGTTAAAGAAAAAAAAAACGCAGTTCGGTTCAAATCCTGTAGAAGCACCAAAAACCTCTGTATAACTTTGAGCTCCAATAAACGAAAATAATTCGGCTCACAGCAAAATCTAACTCAGACACTTACTTCTACCGTCTTCAGATTCTCTCTCACCTTTTCCCTTTTTTTCTTCCCTTTTTATTAGCAGATTTCCTCTCTCAGTTAATTCCGTTTAACCAATCAAAAAGAAACATAATTCGTTGGTTCATTATTTGTCGTCAAGGTGAATCCACTTATTATTGTGCAACAACCAGTGGATTTGTTACTTCGAGGTCGCGAGTCCAATCCTCACTAGAAAACTATGAAGCCAAAACTTATTTCCTTTTCCATCTGCAAGCCAGGAAAAGGCGGACCCTAATACTGCGGGGATGAAGTAAGTCGGGGCTACCTCCACCACTCGATTCTGGCTCAAGATCATCACTTCCGCCACAGGAGAGAAAAGGACAGAGAAGGAGAGAAAAGAACAGAGAAGGAGAAAAGGACAAAAAAGGGAAAACATGGCAGAGCGAACACAGACTGAAGCGACTTTGCACCAAATCTCAAAATTAAGCAACGCTGAGTTTGGTTAAACTTAGCTGAGGGATTGTTAGGGAATACCAGTGTAAAATAGTGCACTATTACATGGAGCCGCAAACATTTCTGATCTGCAATAGCTTCGGCATAATGATCGTGCCATGATCAGGTAGATAAGCATTTGGAAAAAAAGATTTCATCAAATGTGCTTTATCAGAAACTTGGTATTAGTGACATTACAAATGCCATATTCACTTGGTACTCTCAGGTAGTTCGTCCATGTAAAGCGTGCCATCTCTTGCATCAACTCCATAGAATATCATAGGCACCAGACAGGAAGATGTGGTCCAAGTGCATAAGAAGCTATATAAACGTAATGCAATGTTGCTGATACCAACCCTTTGGATCAGACTGCATGGGTAGCAGGCATAACACATTGTTTGGTGTTGCCCACTGCAGAGTCTGGAACACAAGCAACATCTTAAATACCAAAACTGGATGAAGAGAAAGAGATCTGATGGGAACCGGTGTGTCAATGTGATTTTAGCCAATGACATACTGTAATTTTTAAGCGAAGACATCATTTTAACAACTTAATCTAATATCTAAATTTATCTTGCCGGATTTTCCATGTTAGACCTTAATAGCAATCGATCTGACGTAGTTATTTCATTTTGACGAGAAATTTCTTCTTTTTATCCTTGCAGCGGGTTCTTTTCACTAAAAAAAAAAAAAGAGTAATTCGGTTTAGTTTTTTTTCGAAAATAATTATTCCAGTAAAGCAGATTATTGCAATGAAGATAATTTTAAATAATGACCTAAAAAGCTCAAAATATAAGGGAGATTATTTGTATTTTAACTTAAATGTAAAAAATATGAGTCATCTCCCTTACATTTTGAGCCCCCCCCCCCCCCCCCCCAATCTCTTCACGCCTTTTTTCGATGAAGATTGATAATTTTGATCATTTGGATGATTTAGACTATTGTTCTCTTGGATGTTATTTTCACAATGTTTCGGCCAATGTAACCTCCGACCTTCTTTATGTGTTTCTTGTCGAACTCAGGAATCTGTACGGAATTTCGAACAGAAACCTTTATTTAATTTACGGGGGTAGCTCGCTTGTGTTCCATTAGATATGAACGAATAGAAGTTTTAAATAATTCATAATTGTATTCTTAATATCGCCCATACTGAGGATTGAACCTTCAACCTCCAGAAGACTGTCACTAAGAACTGATTAATACTTAGCACTTTTATCCGTTGCACAACGGGTCCATTTCCAAGTTCAACAAGATGCACCTAAAGAAATTCGGCGGTTACATCGGATTAAACGCTGTGCGAATAACATCCGAATTGAAAACAGTAGTTTGAATAATCAAAACTTAGGCATTCTTATTTTTAATTTAAACTAAAATCACATCAATGGATCTCGGGTTACACTGGGTAGGTACAGCTAATTGATAATAAAGTTCAGCACTAAAACCCAATCAAACCCAATCAATATTCAAACATTTTTCTGGATAGCAAAAGCAAATAAAACTTGGAAATAATTTTTTTTTTTAATCTAAAACTCATAAACAGTTATTTATTTTCATGTGAAATAAGGGTTGAGGCAGGAGTTTTTTCATTTCCATCATGACCAAAAAAAGATATTTTTGCCAAGAAAGACATCTGCAAAATTCTAGAATGTGCCAGATGCATTCTATAACTTCCTGATTGTGGTTGCTTGCTCACCGCTGGAGAGATATCGCAAGTTATTATAAACAAATTCTCTTTTTGGATGCACTTACTGGGTTCCACCCTTATTTTTGAAGGGAGTGTTTATAACTTACACCTATTCTTCAAACACTTCTACCTCCAGTCATCCGGTGGAGAAAACCAGTCTAATTTGGGATATGATGGGCTAAACTCAGTATATATATATATATATATATATATATATATATATAGTATTAGAAAAAAATTTTTTTTTCAAAATCTTAGTCAGCTTTAGAACAGCCGTTACTTCCTCATTTTGAGGCATGCCTGTTCTCTGTCAAGGTTACTTTTACGGTTATTCACACCTTTCATTAACAAAAAAATAAAACCTAAATATCTACCATTGTTGTAACAATTTCTTCTGAAGAGGGTCACATGAAAGGCGCCTTAAGAAAAGTATTTAATTTTGATAAAGATATTCTTAAATTACCCGTCCTTTTACCATCTTTGCTATTAAATTCATCCTTTTCCGGTGTATCAAAAATCTTATATATATATATATATATATATATATAAGCAGATTCCATTGACTATCTTTATTTTCCAGAAAAGAGATCATTTTTTATGGCTGTTTCACCATTTATCCAGACAATCAAAGTGTTCAAGCATATCTTGAATTTTCTAGAACAATGATCCGTCAGAAAAAAAAACGAGAAAAACGTGCGTGTTTGTGTGTATAGATATAGATATATATATATATCCAGTTTTTTTTTTCTTTTAACATTCAGTTATGCAACCAAAATCTTCAGTTTTTACCATAGCAGAGTGATAGCATTAATTTGAGGCACAAAGCACGAGAATACATCTGTTCAGGGCAGGATCAAGTAAAGTTACATGAAAAACAGACGTGTTTCAAATCAAAATGGAAACAAAAACATGGTGGGAGAAGAGTGAGAGGAGAAGTGGTGGAAGGAAGAGAATAGAGGGAGTAGTAGGAGTAAGCAGTGTTTGAAACAGTAAAACAATGTGTTTATTTTTTGTTGTGTACCAGCTAAGATTCGCCATAGGATCATTCTGACAACCCAGAAACTGCTTCACTGGTAATCAGACCCTTTTTGGTTCCTAGGAGGTTCACTCTCTCAGGCTTTACCTCCTCCTCCTTCAGAAGGAGGTTGGTTTATTACCTGAGGCACCCATACCGAGAATGATGACAGGTCCATTCTCAACTATTTTTCTACTCGACCAGAGTGCCCCTTTGGGGTTGCTATTTTTCACCACCTTCTGACCTTATGCCGTATTTTGCTGCAGTAGGAATCAGTTAATCCATACTTAAAATTCATAAACATATAACTGAGGTGTTCAATCCCCACAATGCGTCCACTTCATCGGCAGAATCAGCTGGTCGAATTTCTGTGGTCGCAGTGGTGATGTGGTGTGACAGCCAAAGTTTCCATCTTCTCTGTCGTTGTAGCCATCTTTTTCTCAATAACAGCTTTCATAAACGTTATTAAGAATGGAACATCACAAATGCATTTGGGGTTTCAGAATATACAGGTATACACATAAAGAACAACTCCTCATCACATGTATATGCATAAAACAACAGCTCACCACCTCTGGTTATTCAGAGAAAAGCAAAAGATCTTCCCTACTCATTTGCCACGTAAGACTAGAGGCTTCTTGCCTCTGTGACATCACTGCCAGGACATGTAGCTTTTATGACTTCTCCTAGGAAAATTTCACTCTACTTAATTGTTAACCTCATGTGGAAATTTACCATACCAACCCTATTTTTACACACGCATCTCTCAGGAATGTAAGTGGCTAATAGTAAAAATAAAATCAGAAATCAAGTTGAATTTCTCACCTGGTGAACCACAGTCCTTCCCACTAATTTCCCAACCTAAGATGCCAGGGTTTTCCCTCATAATCGCCTAACAAAAGTAGAATATCATTTTTTGGAGGGGGGGGGGGGGGGGATTTAGCAAATTGGAGAAAATGCCTAATTTTTTTAACATAAAAATATCTTAAAGGCAATAATAGGACAAAATTCGGGGAAAGGCAGAATTACAGGATATAAAGGATGTTTGCGACTGCTGTCAAAGCAGTATCTTTTAAAAATATTTTTGGGACCGACCATGTTACACTTATTAAAGGCTCTGGTACTTGTAAGGAATGGGTATCCAGTAGATTTCAGTACTTATGGGATAGGTCCAAAGTATCAATGGTTAATCCTGAATCAATTCCAGAAATAGCCGAAACAGTTTACAATTTGAAAGCCATGTTGTGTTTTTTGTTTTTCATCTTTATTTTTTTGAGGGACTAAAATCTTTTCTAACCCTTACCTAAAGAATGCTTAGTGTCGTCTTGGTCTGCCTTCGACTTTTTTTTTTCAGCTTTGAAATCGTAAATTGCTTTGGCAATTTTAAGGACCGACTCGGGATTCTTCGTCAATACTCTGGACTAAATCTCTAAGTACAAATCTTCTGGATGCTCATTCCTTACAAACACCAAGGACGTCTCATAATGAACTTGTTCGTGGACGATTATTCTAGCTATTAATAATAAAGGTTCATAATGTGTCTGTAAGTAAGGGATGTCATTTTTTAGATTATAGTGATAATCAGAGGCGTGAAGTCAGTAGCACAAATTCTCGACTCTGGCAATTTTAAAAGGTTCAACTATGGCATAAGAAATCTTCAACTTGTAATAATTTATATATCGTATATATCTGACATTTAAAGTTATCTTGTTGGATTTTCCATGTTGGACGTAGATAGTAATGCATATGACAAATCGATATTTGATTCCAACTATCCAATTTATTTGCCATTTATCAGTCTTTGTTGTTATCCATTGAAAATTGTCATTTAAATCGATTTCATTGATTACATACTATATCCGACCCTGCATTTCTTCCAGTAAGATACAGATCGAGACATACATCGGTAACGTTCATTACAAATATGCAAAATTGCAAATGGCTACTCAAATTTTAATCCCTAGCTAGATAGTTTTTGTTTTACGATCATTTCCTCATTCATTCTCATAAATAGATTCTTTTGTTCTCAAGAATAGATTTTGTTATGTTGCTGACCGATCACTTCTGATTTGTTTAAAATTAACAACTTCTTAACACAATAAAACTAAATTTTCCATGTGTGCATGCACATAACACATCATTCAATAAGTCCTGGCCCTGACATTTAGATGGTGTTACTAATAAAAAATCCATGATTTTTGTAAAGTACTAGTCTAATAAATAGCACTTTTCAAAATTTGAGCCTAATCAGATTATTAATGTACAAATTACCGTTACTTAAGTGAAGCTACTGTTGCAAATTTTCAAAACAGTGGAAAATCTGAATTTTGTGTTGAAAAAGCATTATTTTCTGATCTGAAAAAAATACTGTTTAAGCAAAGCCATGGCTTAATAAGTGTTATTCAGACTCTGCTCTCTCGGAAACAATGGTGAAGAGATAGTATGCCGACTTTAAACACGGTCGTACAGACACAAATGGTGCAGAATGCCCAGGTCGTTAAAATTCTGCAGTTGTCTAAGAACACAAAAAAAATCCACAAACTCGTTTCGGTTGATGACAAATTGAAGTTTCATGAGATAGCAGAGGAGTTGCAGATATCAGAAGGCAATGTATTCACTATGAACATGAACATTTTTTTTGTTTCAACTAACTTCACTCCAAATAAGGCAAGTTGCCACTGTAGACGTAAGGGGCTACTGAGAATTAGAGTGAAAGTTTAGGGGGTCATCTTAAATTGAGAGCTGTGCAGCGAGATGCTTGCTCATATTAGTTTTACATTTCTGCATGCCGGTACTGTCGGTGAAACAGGGAGGGAATTCTAAAGGCCAGCAGCTCGAATAAAGAAGCTATTGGAGTAGAAGGCTCTCTGGCATCTGGGGACCTCCACTGTAAATATATGGAATTTAGCTGATTGTCGGGTTGGTCAAGTGTATTTACGTCGAGCGGGCACCAGAGCAGTAAGTTCATCGAAGAACATTTCATTGAAGTACTTGTAAAACAAGCACAATGATGCAACATTGCGGCGATGAGACAGGGGCTGGAGTTTGATGGATAGTAAGGAACCTATTAGATACTCTTTTTTGGGACCTTGTCTTAGAGGGAGAGACTAGTGGATTGTGTACTAGCCCAGATGTGACAACAATGCTCCATGCATGGGCGGATGGTGGCTTTGTAGAGATATAGGAAACTGTCAGGTGTGAGAAGTTTTCTAGCACGGTAGAGGGATCCCACTTTCTTTGCAGCAGCCTTGGCAATGTCTTCTATGTATTTGTTCCAATTCATGTTATCTGTGAATGTTAGGCAGAAGAGTTTTAATGTTGGACTCTCAGGTAGGATGTTATTTGGCATGGCAATCGGTGGCTGAAGAGGTTTCTTGTAGTTGTTTAAGGAAAGGAGCTTTGTTTTAGCAGCATTAAATGTTACCATCCATTTATGATGCCATTCCACTACACATTGGAGTTCACTTTCTTAGGATTTGCCTCGGATATATGCGCATCCGTTTTACCCACATGACGAGAGTAGAGTGTGGTGTCGTCAGCAAATATACCCATCTCAGACTCAATGTCATCAATGAGGTCGTTTATGAAAAGAACAATAAAGGTCCCAGGATCGATCCCTGGGGTACACCTGCATTTATGTCATGTTTGGATGAACAACTATCGAGGACAACCTGGATCTTTCTTTTTGATAGGAAGGATCTAATTATATTAAATATTTGTCTAGTAATACCATAAGAATTAATTTTTATGAGAAGACCTTTATGCCAGACCTTGTCAAAGGCTTTGGATATACCAAGCGCTACCGCCTTAGCTTCACCTGCCTTGTCCAGTGTATGGTATATGCGTTCAGAGATGACCGTTAGGATATCAGCAGTAGACTGTAATTGCTTAAATCCATACTGATAGTTAGAAAGAAGTTTAACATTAATGAGGTGACGGACTATCGCTAAATTGATTAAGGATTCAAAGATTTTAGCGAAAAGCGAGAGTAGACTGATGGGGCAATAATTTTGAGGGTCAGTTCTATCGCCAGAATTCTTGAAGACTGGTATCACAAAGGAAATTTTCCAGCTCTCAGGGAAGCAAGATTCGGCAAGGCATTAGTTTTAGAGTTTGGAGAGGACAGGAGCCAGTTCAGCCGAGAATTTCCTTATTACTATTGCTGGTATAAAATCAGGCCCACATGCTTTGGAGGTGTCAAAATTTTTATGATGTCCTGTTCATGAGATGGAGTGATGGTCAGGTCATCAAGTATGACTTTAGTCACCAATGGAAAATTTGGGAAAGCGTGGTTTGCGGGGTCTAAAGTGGAGTTTAAGGCAAAACACTGGGCAAGTAGTTCAGCTTTATCAGTTGCCGTGCAAACAGCAGCATTGTGGTTAGATAGCAGGGGGACTTTTTATTGCCCATTGAAGATTTTCCAGAAATCGCAAGTACCTAGTTTCTGTGACTCAATGCGTTTCCTGGTCATCTCTGTATGCCTTCTCTTTGCTTCATCTATTACAGTCTTACAATAATTTGTCAATAAGAAAGCTGTGTTTAAAGTGGGTGCCGCGTTCGCTCACAGTTGATAAAAAAGAAAGCATTTACGTTTCAGAGTGTTGTTTGAAACGGTTTCAATGCAACAAAAAGGAGTTTTTTTCATCAATATGTGACAATGAAAGCCTTCTAATGTGACTGAAGATGTATTTTCGGATGTGCAAGCTATTTTGTTCATCAGTTATCTTGAGAAAGAAGAACCATCACTAACGAATATTATATACCATTATTGGTACATTTGAAGTTAGAAATCGACAAAAAAACGGCTACAAATGAAGAAAAAAGTGATCTTTCACCAAGACAATGTACCATATCACAAGTCAATTGCAATGATGGCAAAGGTACATGAATTACACTTCAAATTGCCTCCACACCCACCGTATTCTACAGATCTGGCCCCAGCAAATATTAACTGTTTACATGCCTCAAAAGAATGCTCCAGGTAACAAGATTTGGCTCCAATGAAGTGATATTAGAAACTGAGGCATACTTTGAGGCCAAAGACAAATCGTTCTACAAAAAATACATCGATTTGTAAGAGAAGCATTGAAATCAGTGTATCACCCTAGAAGGAAACTATGTTGATGATTAAAGTTGAATTTTTCCTAAAAGTTGTTGTTTTATTAGTTAGGCCCGGGACTTACTGGGTGATGTGTTACATTCAAACTTAGGAAAGAAAGAAATTCAGTTTGTCAATACTTTGTACCTCAAACAAAAAAGTTTTTTTTTTCTTTTTTTCCTTTTAATTTTCCTCATTTTTCTTCATTTGCATTTCCTAAGTCAAATTTCATTCTATCATTAACTATGGAGTTTTTCAAGGCTCTATAAATTTAATAAAAAAACAGAATACAAGGAAATTTGCCCCAAATAAAAAAAAAATATTAAAATCTTTATGTCTTCATCTTATTAATGGCATGAAAGTTGATATTTTTTGTTAGGGATTTCAGGGCCAAAGTTGTGTCCTTTTGTGAAAAATTGTTTTCTAGGCCAAAGTTATGTCCCTTAGTAAAAAATAGACCTCAAAGCTTATGTTGAACACGAGACCTAACGGAAACTCTTGGACCAACACGTGGTCAAGAATTAAGATGAGATTTCTTCCAGACATGTTACAGACATGACCAACTCTGAGGCACTTTCCCTAACAGAAATGATGACAGGAGAAAATGTAAGTCTTCACATCATCTTTTTACATTAATAACTTGTGCATTCGTATTGTATAGGAACAATGTATTTCTCTATGTGGCTATATGGAAACAATGTATTTCTATATGTAATCTTATGCTCTTTATAGTTTATCGTAGGCAAACTATTAATAAATGAACTGTTTTTGTTTAACACAGGTTTTTAAACAGTCTTACTGTCCACACATAGCCAGCATAAGACACTGAATTTTAGCAATACCCAATATGCTCGGAGAATTAATTTAAATTCCTTATTCTATTTTATCAACGGATATCAAATATTCTAATTTTACAAGGAAATTTTTCACCCTGAACCAGTTTCTTTTGTATTATTCAAACTACTATTCCCATCTTAGTCATTATATTCACAATGTTTCGGCCAATGTAATCTCTGACCTTCATCAGGTGCATCTTTTCAAACTTGAGAATTTTTTAAATTATAACATACAGGTTCTTGAGTTTGATAAAGTGACAGATTCCTGAGTTTAACATATAGATCCCAAGTTTAAAAAGATTCGCAAAGCAGATTGGAGGTGATATCAGCAGAAAGGTTGTGAATATAACCAAGATGAGAATAATAGCCTAAATAATCAAAATTATCTATCCTTATCTAAAAAATTCAGAACTTTTTTTTGATTAGGAGTCAGATTCCCTATTTACTTGTCTCCCCACGAGGGGAGAGTTAAACACATTGTTGGTTTTTTAATATGGGGAAATCCAGCTCCCTAAAAAGGGACGCTGAATTGAGACAAAAATAAAAATTGCCACAGTTGATAAAGATTTCTATTTTACCGACTGAGGATAGAAAAGATGAAGTGTAGTATCAGAACAGATACTACACTTTGCTCCTACAAGAATTTTAACAAGTCTCACTTCAATAGAAATGAATTTGCTCTTACCCTGACTGTTACATAGAAGTAGTCGGGTTAATGGAAAAATTTGGCAGTTGGAGTTCGAAGAGGGGGTGGAGGCACCGAACGGAAGTTACGCATACCACGTGATTTCCAGGCAGGGCCATCTTCCTAGCTCTTAGCAGACGAGACTTTAACGATGAAAGACATGCAGGCGAAAGGCGACCTGATGTAGTCGTAGTCAGATTCCTCTCTCTCTCTTACACGCAGGCAAAGTTTCTGTTATGTCTTTTTGAATAACCCTTTTTATCAATTAACCAACCACAAGTGTCGGTGTGGTTTGTATTAACGAACGAAAAAAGCAACCGGGGCTCATAACTATCATGACAGCGACGAGACAATCAACTTGCGTGTGTAAAGGACTTTATAGATCCATCGGTACGGGTGTACATAACACAAAGAATTTAAACTTCATACAACAAGCCAGCTTTTCAGTGTTTGTTGTATCCTTTGACTTCATTTTGCACAAGTTTTCAAAACATTCTTCAAGGTTCCACTTGTGTTAGGTTAGGATGAACTTCATACAGCATTGCATTGACTAGTGCAAGCCTCTTAGTGGAAGTGACTACCGACTGTTGAAGGTTAAAGGATTTGTGTCGTTTAATGTACTTAGTATAATCTCTCTCTTTCTCTCTCCCACACAGCATGCAAAGTTTCTGCTCTGTCCTTTTGAATAAACCCTTTTGTAAACTAGCCCACAGGTCCGTACCTATTTGATATACAGAAATGGAAACAACTCGACGCTCTTTCTGTTTCATAAACATATCACAAATTTTGAATTCTAACCACTATGGTTAGTTAAAAAAAAAAAAGAACAAAAACATTCTTTCCACCATTCACCAATAAGAGCCATTGTCAAGATACACCTGAAAAAGGTCGGAGGTTACATTGGCCGAAACGTTGTAATAACATTCAAGATGAGAACAGTAGTCCGAACAATCCAAATAATACAAATTATCAGTTCTCACAAGTGTCAGCATGGTTTTGTGTCCGCGGAAAAAAAAGCAGCTTGGGTTCAGAACGATGGTGGCGACAAGACGATGCGTGCGTCAAGGACTTTATACACTCATCGGTAAGAGTGTATATAACATGACTCCACAGACATATTACTCAGCAAGGTCAGGTATCTTAACTCGTTCTTATAAAAGAAAACAAAACAGGAAGAGTGAAAACCCAGTCTTAAACGACTTCATTCCAAAAGCATCGTCTGCAAAGACGAACCTCTAAAATGAAAATGCCACAAAAATTATTTAGTGAAACAATGGACGATTAAATGACTTTACACAAAGTGAGAATGAATCCGAACCTCAGGCCGAGAAGAAAGGCTTTAAAAAAAGCCAAAGAGATTAACCCAAATGTGTCAACAAATGAAGATTGTTTAGCCCCCTTATTTCCAGGTCAATCATTTCTGGAAAAAAGTTTTATTTTGAATCTATTTTTTTGTTAAATTAAAATGAAAGCTCTCAGTAGAAACTGACAAAAGATAAACAAAACAAAATCCTGTCACCTTCGTTACCACAGCTATAAAATTCTCGAAACAGCAAGCTAGGAAAACCATGAGATCTCACATTATGAGTTCATTTTCTAACAAATATTCTCCTGGGATATCTTGTGCAACCCCTTCCTCCAAAAAGCAATAATCAAAATAGGATGGATATCAAGAAAATCCAAAAGTTAATAAAAAAAACAAATGAAAAAAAATCAAAGATTTGAACATAAAAACCCTTTGACAACGCATTTTTTTTTTAAATTTCTTTTTTTTTTTTAACATATTTCAACCCAAACAAGGCAGGCCGCCACTGTAGACGTAAGGGGTTACTGAGAATTAGGGTCTAGGTTTTGGGTGTCACCCCAAGTTGGGAGCAATGTAGTGAGAGTGTCTGCTTACATTAGTTTTAAACTACTGCATGTCGGTACTGTCGGGGAAACAGGGAGCAGGGAGGGAGTTCCAGAGACCAGCAGTATGAAGAAAGAAGCTATTGGAGTAGAAGGCTCTCCGGCATCTGAGGACCTCCACAGTGAATGGGTGGGATTTAGCTGATTGTCGAATTGGTCTAGTGAATTTACGTCGAGGGGCACCAGAGTAGTCAGCTCATCGGAACACAATCCATTGAAATATTTGTAAAACAAGCACAAGGATGCAACATTGCAACGATGGAACAGGGGCTGGAGCTTGGTTGATAGTGAAGACCTATTAAGTTAGCGACTCTTTTTTTAACCTTGTCGAGGAGGGAGAGACTAGTGGATGATGCACCAGCCCAGATGTGGCAACAATACTCGATGCATGAGCGGATGGTGGCTTTGTAGAGATATAGGAAACTGTCAGGTGTGAGAAGTTTTCTAGCACGGTAGAGGGATCTCACTTTCTTTGCAGCAGCCTTGGCATTATCTTCAATGTGTTTGTTCCAATTCATGTTACCTGTGAAGGTTAGGCCGAGGAGTTTGAATGTTGAACTCTCAGGTAGGGTGTTATTTGCCATGACAATCGATGGTTGGAGAGGTTTCCTGTAGTTATTGAAGAAAAAGAGCTTTGTCTTTGCGGCATTAAAAGTTACCAACCATTTATGACCCCAATCCACTACAGCCAGGACGTCATTTTCTAAGGATTCTGCCATTGCCTTAGATATGATCGTGTCCGTTTTACCCACATGACCACAGTAAAGCTTGGTGTCATCAGCAAATATATCAATCTCAGACTCAATATCATCAGGGAGGTCGTTTATGAAGATCAGGAACAATAAAGGTCCAAGGATAGATCCCTGGGGTACACCAGCATTTATGTCATATTGCTTATATGAACGGTCATCAAGGACAACCTGGATCTTTCTTTTGGTTAGGAAAGATTTAATTATATTAAATATTTGCCCAGTAATACCATATGAGCGTATTTTCAGGAGAAGCCCTTTATGCCATACCTTGTCAAAGGCCTTGGATATATCAAGCGTTACTGCCCTAGCTTCACCTGCCTAGTCGAGTGTATGATACATGCGTTCAGAGATGACCGTTAGGATGTCTGTAGTAGATCGTGCTTGTCTAAATCAATACTGGCGGTCAGAAAGAAGTTTAGCATTAACTAAGTGCCGGACTATCGCTACATTGATTAAGGATTCAAAGATTTTAGCAAAGATCGGGAGTAGACTGATTAGGCGGTAGTTCTGAGGATCCGTTCTATCCCCAGAATTCTTGAAAACTGGTACCACAGAAGCAATTTTCCAGTTATCGAGGAAGCAAGATTTAGCTAGGCATTTGTTGTAGAGTTTGGAGAGAACAGGAGCCAGTTCAGCAGAGCATTTCTTTATTACTATTACAGTTATAAGATCAGGCCCACAAGCTTTGGAGGTGTCAAGGTTTTTTATGTTTTTGACCTGGGATGGAGTGATGACCAGGTTATCAAGTGTGACTTCAGGCCGCAATGGGAATTTAGGGAGGGGGTGGTTTTCTGAGTCCAAAGTGGGGTTTGAGGCAAAACGCTGGGCAAGCAGTTCAGCCTTATCAGTTGCCGTGCAAACGACATCATTGTGGTTTGATAGTGGGGGAATCGTTGATTGACCATTGTTCACCACACTATTGTAGATTTTCCAGAAATCGCGAGTACCTAGTTTCTGTGACTGAATGCGTTTTGTTTGTTTTACGGCATATCAACCCTTTCCAGGTTATTTAATGCTTAAGCAATACCTATTGTAAACAATTCATTGAATACAAGTTACTATTTTTACCTATAGCTGGGAGTGGAGATGCATCAGTGAATGCACTCAATCCAACTGAATTAGAATTCCGCTTAACCAGTTCTATAGTCTGTGTCAGTATCCATTAGGCCCCTCTTGAAAATTCAGGGGGAGGACAAAGAAGAAAATGGAGAACAAGAGGAAGAATAGAGAAGGGATAGAACGAGAGGAGAAGGGATAGAACGAGAGGAGAAGCGGGAGAACGAGAGGAGAAGCGGGAGAACGAGAGGAGAAGCGGGAGAACGAGAGGAGAAGCGGGAGAACGAGAGGAGAAGCGGGAGAACGAGAGGAGAAGCGGGAGAACGAGAGGAGAAGCGGGAGAACGAGAGGAGAAGCGGGAGAACGAGAGGAGAAGCGGGAGAACGAGAGGAGAAGCGGGAGAACGAGAGGAGAAGCGGGAGAACGAGAGGAGAAGCAGAAAGAACGAGGGAGAAGCAGAAAGAACGAGGGAGAAGCAGAAAGAACGAGGGAGAAGCAGAAAGAACGAGGGAGAAGCAGAAAGAACAGGGGAGAAGCAGAAAGAACAAGGGAGAAGCAGAAAGAACAAGGGAGAAGCAGAAAGAACAAGGGAGAAGCAGAAAGAACAAGGGAGAAGCAGAAAGAACAAGGGAGAAGCAGAAAGAACGAGGGAGAAGCAGGAAGAAGCAGGGAGAACGAGAGGAGAAGGGAGAAAGGGGAGAAGCAGGAAGAATGAGAGAGGAATAGGGAGAAGGGACGAAAGTGAAGGGAAAAGGGATGAAAGAGAAAAAAGAAAGAGAAAAAGAAATGAAAACTAAAAGAAAAAAACGATTCTTACCTTTGTAAAGTTAGCACCAATTTATTTGTTGTATTTCGAATTAATTGTTGGGCTTCCGCGTGTAAGAGACCGTCTGTCTTTTGTCCGTTGATAGTTTTGATTTGGTCCCCAACACAAACGCCCTCTTTGTAAGCTTTGCTATTTGGGTTTATCTGGAAATTAAAACAAAAATGCTTATATAATTTTTTCGTACAAAATGGCAATTAAAGTTCAACAAAAAAACACAGAAAATAAAGTCAGTTTAAATCTTATTTCATTTATTTTAAGGAGAAAAAAATCGGTTATTTTCATTTTGTTTGAAACAGGTCAATTCTCTAGTTACCATCAGGTGACAAAAAAGTATAAACCACTGAGAACTTGTTTATTAAAAAAACGTGAAAATAATATCAATTTTGTTAATGTGAATTTAAGAAAAGTCAGTCGGATTATAGACTTTATACTAGAGTTGGGCGGTTTTGAAATTTTGGTTTCGGTATCGGTTTCGTTTTTTTTCCCTTAAAACCTCGGTTTACGGTTCGGTTTTTCGTTTTTGTTTTTTAAAATTTTTTTACTATGAAAGCTATTCATTCTCTTGTGTGATGATTAGTTATTATTCAACGTTTAGTTGAATTATGCCACTGTTTCGATAATTTTGTGACTGAATCATTCTCCATGATATGAATCATATAAGTTTTAAGGTGTTGACTGTTGAAATCAAAGTTCTGATACCTTTTCAACAGTTAACTCGTTAAAACAGTGACTAAAGATTCATGAAAGATTTCTGAAGAATAAAACTGAGTTTGAATATACATTCTATCTAATTCTTTAACCCATCAGAATCTAAAATATAACTCAGAAATGCAAGAAATTAAAAAACGAAAATTTATTTAAACAAACAAAATAATTTTACAAAATAATTTTACAAATAAAATTAAGCAAAAATGATGATGAAAATGAAGTTGCATTGGCAACTACTTTTTTTCTTTTTAAATGTTTATACTCGCTCGCTACTTTTCGTTTATTTACTTTTACAACAAGTATTTTTTTTTTTAAATTTCATTTTAATAACTTATTTTTTTTAGATAACTCTGAAACAAACATAAATTATTATTTTACAATTTTGAGTTGAATCAAATAGATTTTCGACATCATACGGAACGCGTTTGATTTTTTCTTTTTCATTTGAAAATAGTTTATGCTAAAAATACGATGTCATGTTGTCTGTCGTATTTCCTTTTTTTTTCATTTGAAAATTCAAAATGTTAATGATAAACAAACTGTAAACAAAGATTTCTTCCTACAAGTCAATTAAATGTTTTTATCGTATATTTGTTCAATCTGTCCTCTTACTAATATAACATTTTTTGGTAATATTCAATTTTATTCAAATCGGAAAATCTTTTCAACCGTGTTTCCTTGTATATGGTGGCTTACTGTAGTAAAAACACAATACCGAACGGTTACGGTTTAAAAAAAACAAAAAACGATTCGGTATTCGGTATGGAGACGAAACCGAAAAACCGCGGTTTTTCGGTAAAACCGCCCATCTCTACTTTATACCCATATAGCATTGCATCTGATAAATCGTTATTTGATTCTGCCTTGTAATTTCTTCATTTTTATGCTTGTGCCATGTTCTTTACAGGAATATAATGCATTTCGTTTACGTTTTTTTCTGAAAATAATTATTCTGACTAAGCATACCATTATAGTTGAGACAGTTTTCCTTACTGACCTAAACAAAAGCTAAGGGTATTAATAAAAATCAAGTTTCATCATTTCTAGATCTATTTCGGCTATCAAATAACCAACTACATATGTATATCATAAATATTAAACTATTTATTTCTTAGAATTATCCAGATAAGATATTTTTTCTTACAACTTTTACTTAGACGGTTGTTTCTATTACATGCTACAAGGGGTAGAATATTCATCATTGCTGTATTTTGAAGGATCATGGAAGAACGCATCACCATCATCTTACATTATTACTTAGAAAGGTTTGTAAGTATGTGATACTATAGACTGCCCCACCCCCACAATTATTATCACCGGGAGAGATTAGCTAAGAAATGAATGACAATATGAATGACAATATGAAAATAACGAATCCATTGTGCTACACAGACGAAGTGACGCCATAAGCAGTTGGTCAGGGGGAAGGGTTCTAGATAGAAAATTTGGAAAGAACTATCTAGTTTCCGGTAGAAGTAAGCTGAGAGTAACTGACATGTAAGATTTCCGCTTGAGAGTAGATATATTCGGAGAAAAGACGGGAAAGAGAGAGAAAATGGGAGAGAGAGAGAGAGAAAACGGGAGAGAGAGAGAGAGAGAGAAAACGGGAGAGAGAGAGAGAGAGAGAAAACGGGAGAGAGAGGGAGAGAGAGAAAACGGGAGAGAGAGAGAGAGAGAGAAAACGGGAGAGAGAGAGAGAGAGAGAAAACGGGAGAGAGAGAGAGAAAACGGGAGAGAGAGAGAGAAAACGGGAGAGAGAGAGAGAAAACGGGAGAGAGAGAGAGAAAACGGGAGAGAGAGAGAAAACGGGAGAGAGAGAGAGAGAGAAAACGGGAGAGAGAGAGAGAAAACGGGAGAGAGAGAGAGAGAAAACGGGAGAGAGAGAAAACGGGAGAGAGAGAAAACGGGAGAGAGAGAAAACGGGAGAGAGAGAAAACGGGAGAGAGAGAGAAAACGGGAGAGAGAGAGAAAACGGGAGAGAGAGAGAAAACGGGAGAGAGAGAAAAAGGGAGAGAGAGAAAAAGGGAGAGAGAGAAAAAGGGAGAGAGAGAAAAAGGGAGAGAGAGAAAAAGGGAGAGAGAGAAAAAGGGAGAGAGAGAGAGAGAGAGAGAGAGAAAAAGGGAGAGAGAGAGAGAGAGAGAGAGAGAGAGAGAGAGAGAGAGAAAAAGGGAGAGAAAGTGAAGCAGTCAGATGGATAGGTGTGTTAAAAAAGTAACGTGATTGAGAATGTGTAGAGACAGAAAGGCACTTTCTTGTTAACTTTTCTCTATTAGCCAGGATTACAGTAAATGCCGAGTAACCCTTCACATCTTAAGGGCAATTGTCTGCGTGTATGTTCAGCTAAAACTCTAAAACTACAAAATAAAGTTGGTATTTTGTTGATCGGTGCTAATATAAAAAATTTAGAAAAAATTATTCATTCTTTGATTCTAAACTGGCGCATATTTCGTCAGAGGGAGGGGGGGGGGGTCTGTTTTCCAGGAAGCGAAGTAACTGATTTTTTTTCAATGAGCTAATTCCCTTATGTTGACTGATTTCTCAAGGAATCTATATAAGTGAGAGTTATCTGCTTTAGTTCAGTCGAAGTTCTCAGAAATCAAGGGGCCCCTTCCACTTGATCTCTATATGAGATACATAGATATTTGAGTGTTCCATTAAAGTTTTCCTTTACCTGTCAAACGTTGAGATAGTAAAGAAGTTAAGAACATTAATTTCCCTCTCCCCAATTGACTAATTAACTATGTTATAGTATATCTTTCTTGTGGTATCTTGGCCTTACTGGATTTCAGGACAAGAATTTATCTAGTCTGGTGGAGTACCCAGCTAAGTGCTGTTACTTGAGGCAACATCCTTTGGAGAAGGTGCCCCATTCCTCGTATGGGCCAGTTTATAGCTGTGTCAAAGGGATTTTATTTGGGCTTCGAATACTATGTTGTTTTGAATATTTGGTCAGGGTTTACTTGTAGGGTGAAGTATCCTCATGTCAGGTTGTCCTGACAAACCCTTGTATAGAGAGCCCGAAGACATTTGAGGATGGTGTCTATGAGGTAATTCAAACTGTCTGTCTGTATTTCCAAAGAGAGGAATGGGCTGGACGGAGAAGAAAGAGGGGATGTGAAAACGAGGAAGAGAGAGATATGTTTTAATAGAAATATGTTACACTTTTGCCTAGGCAACGCCGGGTAGCCCTGCTCGTATAATATAAATGTTAAATTTTAAAAATTTTATTTTTTTCTAGATATGTAAAGATGATATACTAAAAAAAACAATTAAAAGTGATAATTTAATAGTTTTATAAAATGTTTAAACGTGTAGACGATTTTAACCAATTTACTGTGCAGTTGCTTAAGTATAATAATAATGAACATAAGACCTCCATAAAATTTTAACAAAATCGTCCAGCATGTTTTACACCGGGGTAATACCGGGTTCATCCGCTAATAACATTTTTTGTAGGTAAATAAAACAAGATTTAAATACATTTAAGAAGGAAAAAATAGGTTGTTTTCATTTTGAATGAAGGTCAGTTCTCCAGTTACGATCAGATGACAAAAAGCAGACACGACTCAATACTTGTTTATTAAAAAGTAACACGAAAAATAAATTATGCCAGTTCTGCTAAAATAATGTTTATAATAGCAAATCAATCAAGTTTATAAATCCTGGTCAAATGTTAGAATTAAACTTAAATAATGTAAATCACATTTGTTGAAAGCATTTCTGATGAGAATCAAATCTACTTGAGACAAGTTAAAACAATCTTGGGCCGATGACATTTTATTTAAGTACCATAATTACTGGATCTATATAAATTACAGAGTATCTATATAATACGCTAAGGCACTACATGTCCGTACGTACGTTATCACCTTTCACACACATTTTATAAAAACGAGAGTCCAATGGTGATTAATCTGATGTTGTTAAGATAAAAAAAATTCAGACTTTACCCATTTTAACATGAATTGTTCCAAAATCAGATTATGTCGTTCCATCGGCTAAAGCAGTACAATTTTAAATAAATACATTTCAAAAAGTGACATTCGTTTTATTGATTCGAAGAATATTTAGCTGACAATTATTTTTACGGTAAGAAAGAGAATATTTATTATTTTATAAATAATTAAATTGCTGAAATTTTAAATAAACAAAGAAAAAACATATTCGTTTTATTTATTTAAAAAACATTTAACTGACAATGATTTTACTTGAAAAGACCAAGGTTATAGGTAGGAAGAAAACAGTCAACAGGAAGAGAGTTCTACAAGCCTACGATTCTTGGAAATAAGCTATTTGAATAGGAAGCTGCATATATTTATTAAATTTTTAGGTGAAAGTACAGAATAGTAAACACCCCCCCCCCCTCCCCGTCCACGTTAAGAATAGTTTTCTAAATAATAACGTTATTATTTCAGCACGGTCAGTAAAATGCAGAAGATTACTTAGAAAGCCATTCTTAATATGGGGGAAGTGGAGGGCTTTGTTAACTATTCTGTACTTTCACTTAATAAAAGCGACCCAAAACAGGAAGTCTTTAATATCAGGAACTGAATCTGACCGCACATCGTTTACTGCAAACTTTGGGTCAGGAATTCTTCTGGTTTGCCCTTAGTTGAATCAAATTGACAATGGAAATAGCCGGATCTTCAGTAATTTTGTAATTTATACGTTGATATTCAGTTTTGTTAATAATCTCAGGTGGCTCATCCATATACAGCTTGCCATATCTTGGTATGTATCTCCTAAGAAGATGTTGCACAAAGCCAGAAAAGTAAGGAGAATAAGCCACCGCACAGGATGTAGTGCACTCTGGCCCCATAAAAATTGCCTGAGCCGCCCTGTCGGCAGTTAGTTTTAAACTTACTCCTTCCCAAAGCAAGAAGGTAAGGCCTGGGAGGGTGGACCTCCAAGAGCTGAATTGAACAAATACCACAACACAGAAAAAAAGGTCACCACCATCCCAATGTCCCAGTCTCTGTTGGACCGATTGTCAAGGACGTATCCTCGACTGGATTAGCGCAAGAAAGGTGACTGCTTTCTCCCCCCACCTCTTGCATCAACTTCATAATGCGCTTTAATATTCTGAAGCATGGTAGACCGAAGAGTGCGTGGTTCGAGTGCGTAAGTAGCGATATGCCTGCATGAAACCTTCTGGACCAGACTGTATGGAGAACAGACGCAAGACGTTGTCTGGAGTTGCCCACCCTGGAAAAGTGGATGAAGAACAAGAACAATCAATTATCCATTCGTTATAACTGAATTATCAAATTTGTTAACTGTTAATCGGTCTTCCGTTAATTAAAAATTAACTCTGAATTATTTAGAAATTTTTTTTTTAAATATGTAGATTTCTTTTCAGGTTATTTTTAATTTATGCGCCCCCCCCCCTATTTCAAGGACGTAATACGTTTTATAATCATAGTCGAAATTTAGTAACCACCTTTACAAAGAGATAACACCTTAAAGATGCGAATGAAAGAAAATTAAGATGGCTCTCGGTAGAAAAAGAGACTCAAAGATCGGAAATTTAAATGTAAAAAAAAAAAATTCTTGCCTTTAATTTAATTTATTTATTTTTTTTGACACTTCAGGGTGCTATCTCTTCATAAAGGTGGTCACCGAGTTTCGACTACGGGTATAATAAGACATATTTCGTCCTTGAAATAAAGGAGGGAGAGTTAAGTAATTTAACTGACCTATGAAAACATTTTTTTAAATAAAATACTTTACATAAGCCGACTCAGGCGGTTTTGTTGCGGTCTGAGGTCAAAGAACATTGCACACTATGTTACACATTTTCCGTTTCTCACGTTCAAATGTATCGATTCTCAGCACAACACTTTTGTAACCTTCATTTCTAGCTGTTTTCTTTTCTAAGTCCATTTATTTAGTCAATAAATACTTATTCAACATTTGACAAAATATGAATATTAGAACGGTTCATGAAAATCTTTTTCAACCATCAAATTTAAAAGCCTATATTCGTAACAACAGGAGGTTTCATTGGATGTCCTGCTGGCTTGGTAGGCCGAGAGCAGGCTCAAGGCATTCCCACGAATAATGGTGATGGAGAGCAAATTAAATTCAATTCACGATGGGTCTCCGGGTGTGGTACACTAGTAAAAGAATCTCATCCAGCACAGAAGACGCGAGTAGAATTCTTTGGGCACATCCTTCTCAGAGATCATGTGTGAGATTTAGCACAGAGTTTGATTGCCACAAGAGGAATTGAACCGAAATTCAATTTGTCCATGAAATTGGTGTAATCTGACATCAAAATGTCAATGGAGGCAACTTTTGACTTCCAGAGAATTTGACAATCATTTCTGAAGGAAGTCCTTCATTTGAATGAATTATGAATTTTATTATTGGTGCAGCATCGGCATTTCATGTTATTAAACTTTTTTAACAGCAGCTTTTAAAACTTTAAACTGTGAAAAACTGGCAATGTGTCCTTTGAAAATAAGTAGCACCCCATTCATGTACCATTTGTTTTAAACTTTAGGGAGTGCTTACGGTTTTCATATTGTATTTTATATTCTATTGTTCTACAGCAGTTACATGAGAAATCTATTTAGTTTATATGCATGTGCAATATCTTGCATTATGTCGAGTTGTAGCTCGGTCGGCATATTGATAGACAGGCGATTAGCACACAACTGACACACGCATGGAAAGTCTGCTGATTTCCGCTCACAGCTGGATGCGCACTAAATACAAATCAGTTTTAAGTAGATTTCGTACCGACAAGACGTCCCTTCTATCCTGTTATCGTCTTGCGTCAGAAGCACGCAGGCAAGATGTGGAACTCCAGAATACCACATTCTGTTTGTGACAAAAGCCAACTGACCTCGCAACTCTATGTTCCAGTGTTCCCTTCGAATAAAGTTAATTCATATTTTAGTGGAAATGCTTGGTGTTTTTTATGGAAGATGATGACCCTTTTCTTATTCAATATTCAATTTCAATCAAATACGTCCAGACATGGCCAACTCTACGAAGTAACTTTCTTCATCCTGACGTTCTTTCAAACCAATTACCCTCCAACTAAAGTTCGTTTGTTAAAACGATATATTCTTGTTAAAAACTGTTTCGAAAAGCAGTTTCTTTATTTAACCTTTTGTGATAACTGTTAATTGGCATATTTTCTAATATTTGTAGCCTGCATAGAGAAAAATATGCAAGTTTTCCTGTGCCTCCATTTGGGGGAGTTTTACGTAAATAATTTTTTTTTCTACTTTAAAACAAGACCATCACTCTAGTTATTATTTCTATCCCTCCTTTTTATTGTCCTATTTTTTGCCGGTTCGTTTTTTTTTTTCCATAGAGTTTTATCAAGACAAAGATAAAATTATGATACCCCCACGTGTTGACAGAATTTTCTAGAAAGGTTGTATAATTAATACAAATGTATGACCACTTCTTGCGCACGTGTGTGTGTGTGTATGTGCGCACATGTATTTCTCGTGTCAGCATAACTTTTATAATTACACATATATTACAAATGGATATTTGGTATCTATTCATCTTTTTTATCTTATCTAAAAATATAATTCAATTAGGAAATTAAATCTAGCATGATGCATTTCTGTTTCTTCGGTAAACAAATCGGCAATTTGAATCTTTTGTTAATCGTTGAAAAAAAAAAAAAGAATGAATTACTCAGTGATCCTTCGAAATTTGAAAGCAATTTGAAATCAGCTAAACTGCCGGATAAAAAAACCGGCTTTTAAATTCTTAGCAGATCCTCATGTATTAAAAGATTGAAAGTTTTAAAAGTATTAGAGGTAAACATCCAATACTTTTATAAATAGAGATTAAAACATTACCTTAATAGTTACTTAGAGTGTTTCTATCAATTTGGTTCAATTAATAATTTAATGGCCAAACGATACCTTAATAATTAAATTTAACTTTCAAAATCCTATTTAAAAAGATAATTTGGAGAAAAAAAACGGCATAAAGAGGAGAGAGAAAAAAGAAAGGATAACATTAAGAAGAAAATAAAAACAAGACTTTTCAGTGAAGCAGATTTGTTCCATTAAAACCCCCTTTATAGGGAGTTAGTCAAGATAAATAATAAAATGAAGAACAAAATGGAGGAGAGATCGGATGTTATCCCCCACCCCCACCCAAAGTAACCTAAAGTTCTTCAATATTTGTTGAAGAAGGGTGGGGGAGGGGAGAAGAACGATGGACAGTAAGTGTAAAATGATATGGTAAGTAGTAAAAAAGTAAATGACTTAGAGAAAATATAAGAGAAAAGAGAAAGAAAAAAGAGAAATAGGAAGAGAAAAAAGAAAAGAGGAAAGAAAAGAGAAGAGAGAAAAAGAGAAGAGAGAGAAAGAGACGAGAAGAGAGAGAAAGAAAAGAGAAAGAAAAGAGAAAGAAAGAGAAAGAAAGAAAAGAGAAAGAAAGCAAAGAGCACCAAAATAGGGGGTAAAGAAGAAATGCTGAAGAAAAAGAGGGGAAAAAGGAGGAGGATAAAGGATGTTCACATTCACTATACCCTAATGCCCTTGAGAAAGTCATGAATCCAATCATCCATGTACTATGACTAAATAGCAAAGGCAGTTAAGCCCTGGTAAAGGCCATTCATCCTGACTACTGGACCAGCATCCAGTCATAAATCTGATTGCTTCCAAAACTGCAACAGTATCACTTGCTCAGCAGATAGATATGCAGGAATAAACAACAACAAAAGATTTTCTTCGAATAAGATAAGAATTGGCAAAACAGAAATGGCATTGTTATCTCTAAACGAGTATAAAACATCATAAATATTTGCACAGTAAAAAAAAAGGGCCGATAACAAATGAGGGTTATAAAAAGAAAAGGGGTAGGGGTAGCCTTTTTCCATTGCGCTATTAGAATCTTTAAAGTGCTAAGATAAGTGCAAATATATTTTGCTGTTTTCTGTCTAACTTTGCTTTTGAATTCAAGCCTTCTTCCAAATATAATAAACTAGCTGTCCCGACCCGGTGTTGCCCGGGATGTCGTGAGTCATTTAAGTTTTTATTTGTTTGCACATTTTTATAGAAAAAGCATACCACATGCATCACATTCACAAACACAGAATTTGAATTACTAACTGTCGACCATTAAGTGGACTTAACATCAACAAATCAGAAAAAAAAAAAAAAACATGACAAAATTCTGGTCATTTTTAAGATTAAAGTAAAAAAAAAACAAAAAAAAAAAACAAAAAAAAAACACTAAAAATCTTGTTGTAAAGGTTTCTAATTTTAAATGATTTTAATAGAAAAAAATAAATTTTAGTTGTAAAGGAGACAACTCATATTTTTTTATTAAAAATATGAGTTATTCCTCTTGCTGATTTTGATTTTTTTTAAAAATTATTTGAAAAATGCTTCCATATTACCAGCTGTCCGGGCAGGACTACATATTTTTTTTGATTAACTGTAACGAAGTACGCTATGATGCGAATAACATTGTAGAACAATAACAAATGAAAATTGGCTGGTCAGAATTAAAGTTTGATATGTCAGCTTAAATGCTCTTTAGGTCCAACTTTTAAAATCTACCAAGATATCTTTATATGTTAGACTAGCTGTACCTACCCTGCATTGCTTGAGAGTTTTATTCTTTTGCTTTTTTTTTTAAATCACATAAATACTTTCGATTTTTTTTTTTATCTTTTAAATTTATAAATAACTTACATGTTTACTTGATATTAACCGTTATGAAGTGAGGGGATAACACCACATGCAACAGTATAGTAAGGACTAATTTTTTATTTTTATGGGTATTTTCAAAGAGTAGGTTTTGCTCCGATTTCTCCCCTCAAAAATAAATCGAACTTAGCTCGTGACACTCACTTTTATGTCTACTAGCTATGTTCCAAATTTTATAATATCTGTCCAGTAAAATTTTGAATCTAAGAGTACATTTATTATCAATGGAGAAGGGCTTCTGTCTCCTTTGCTCCCCATAAAAATAAATCAAACATAGCTCATTGCACTTTCTTGAGTCTAACTTTACTCTCATGGAGAGTAATAAATAGGGATGATATTTATTTACAAGAGAGGTTTTTCTCCTTTTTATACTAATGAGTCATTACTTACCAAGACCAAAAGCCACACAAGGATAAGGATTAAAGAGATTGTTAGCTGAACGATGAACACCACCATGAGAGGATTGAAAAAGATGGAGTGAATAGACAAAAGTTGACTACTTAAAAAGGCGGCTTAACAAGTATTCGTTAACATTGGACTTTAAGACAATAATGTTGTAGTCTTCGGGGAAGCAGTTTCGTGTTAATGTGTTCCACAGGGAAATATTTAGAAAGAAACTCTGTTTATGGAAATTCCGTTTGGTTTGCAGTACACTGAGGAAGAAAAGAAAGTTCTTTGAAGTGGTAGTGGTTAGATGAGTTCTTGCTGTTAATGTTTATTGGGGGAACCAGACATTGAAGCTGAGTCAAACACCAACCACAGAAATAACGATAGAGTTAAAGAAGAAGATTAGCAACGTCTCTTGTGTGTGCGAATATCTGTCAGGAAGACTATGTTGCAAAGTCGATTTTCTACTTTGTACTCCCCTCATTGCACTCCCTTTATGTCTACTATCTAGATTCCAAATTTCATTCTAAAAATTCTATCCAGTAGTTTGTGAATTCATGGGTGCATTTATTTTTAAGTAGCGAACAAACAGAAATTAGTGACAGAAACTTAGTTTCTTATCTCTCTATATATAAAGTAAAATGCCATAGGTGCCAAATCAGCAAGGAGGGAGGGAGAGGGAGAGAAAGAGGGTGTTGATTATGTGACGAATGCAGAGAGGGAAAACGTTGTGTCAGCCTTGTGTACGAGCCAAGTGGAGATTAAAACTAATATTAATGAAGCGCGAAATAGATTTTTTTTTAATTTGTGTTAGTTTTCCCTTATTTTATTTTATTTTTTTTACTTCAATAAATATTCGATTAATAGTAAATAAAAAGAAAATTCAATGTGTAATTATTGAAGTTTTTATTTTTATTTTTACTTTAATTCCCCCCAAAGAAGGCACATTGCCACTGAGACATAAGAGGTTACTGTAGATTTAGAGTCATTTCTATGGAGGCATCCTAAGTGGGGAGTTGTGCAGCGAGATGTTTGTTTGCATTACATTTAAATTTCTGCATGTTGGTTCAGTCAAGGAACAGGGAGCAGGAAGGGAATTCCAAAGGCTAACAGCACAAGAAAAGAAGCTACTAGGGTAGAAAGCCCTCCACCATCTGGGGACCTTAATAGTTTTTGGGTCTGTCAGGAGTATTTACATCGAGGGGGCACCAAAGCAGCAAGTTCATCAGAGCACATCCCATTGAAGTACTTGTCAACAAGCACAGGGATGTACGTCGATGGGACAGGGGCTGGAGCTAGATAGACAGGGAGGGACCTATTAGATCATAGATTCTTTGTAATCATATCGAAGAGGGTGAGACTAGTTGCTGGTGTACCAGCCAAGATGTGACAACAATACTCTATGCATGGCCAAATAGTGGCTTTGTAGAGATACAGGATACTGGCAGGTGTGAGAAGTTTTCTAACACAGTAGAGAGCAACTTCCTCTGCAGTTGCATTGATGCGAGAAAAATACACATACAAAGTTGTTTCATAATTTTATTAATACAGATTCTGTAAAAATATTTTATAACTTAAGTAAAAAAAAAATTAGGGTGGGGGGAATGATTTCAGAATTCCTTAGTGCAAACGAAAATATTTTGGCACATCTATTAATCTCCATCCTAAAAGAGGACTATCCTTACAATAATGGATATTCTTGAGAGGCATCCATTCCATCTATAAGTTTAGCGATAAGAAAGCTATTTTAAACTTAAGCGTGACAGACCAACAGATCGAGCCTCTCAGAGATTGATGGATATATATATATATAAAATTTATTATAACACAAATGTTTATGTAATAGCTAAATAGCATAGAACTAGAGCTCTAATAAAATTTAATGTCATGTAAACCTCAGTAAAAGCAGGGAAAACATTTTCATAAATTCATCAAAAAAAAAAAAGAAAAAAAAAAGGAAGGTTTTATTTGCATACAAATTGTTTTGGCGTACTACCTAAATCACATGCATCTTCATGATATACATAATTTTCAAAATGTACAAAACATCAATTTTCTTGAAGAGGTTATCATCAGTGCCCATAAAAGTTTACCCTATTGTTCTGCGGGAGGTCTGCAACCAACACTGGTTAAGGTTAGTCGCAACAGAAAACCTTCAGAAGTAAACAAAAAAGGCCCAGATTATTGACCAGTTGACTAGTTTTATTTTATTCGGCAAAACCCCCCCCCCCCAAAAAAAAACAATTTATTTATTTGAAACTGTTCTTGAAGAAAAAATGATTTATAACAGCCGTTTACCTATGCTTTCTTCGTTTTAATGCCGCGTTTTGAATTTATCGTCTGGCAGTATTTGTGTCAGCTTTTTCCGGGTGCTTACGTAACCTGCCAATGCGAAATTAACGGATATTGAGTTGTATTCTGAATAAGTACCCAAACCCAATGATACACTGTAAAACCTAAATAACCAATTCATGCAATTTCACTAATTCCATTAAACTGAAAGCAGATGATAACTTTATTCTCTAACTCTATAGATGTACTTTTAAAATATATATTTACCTTCATAATCGGTTAAGAGCACAAATTTATACATTAAATGTACAAATGTTGACCCAATTGACCGAAGATCATAGAGTGGGTAATTAAAACTTCAGAGATATTCTTTTTTGTAGAGATTAGAACCAGCTGTAATGGTATCTAGCTATGTAAGATAACTTCTCCGAAATCAGGACATAAAACAGGTGTAGTTTCTTCATCTTTTATTAATCATCTCTAAAGATGATGGAAGCAGGCTTCCTAAGTAAACAATAGAAATAAGACACATATTACTCATTCATAGATAAATGGACATATTGCAACAGATTACAATGGTTGTCCCTAACATACATCAATGGACGTATTGATACCTATCTAGTACCAAACATTCAAGACTAATGATAGTGAAAACACTTCCATGAACAAAGTTTCTTTCCTAGAACATCCCATCTGTAATAACAAAATTTCACGAGGCTGCTTCCCAAACGACTACAACAAGGTCGTCTACAAGTCTAATGTAAACAAATACTTGTTGAGCCGTCCTCTTAGATAATAAATTGATCTCAAGTAATATTCTGCCCATCCCATCCTACACATTTGATTCCAATCATCTCGTACAAATGAAAATCTTTTTAACCCTTATCCTAGACTGGCCTCCGGGTCTTGATAAGTGGTGACTCATAAGTAAAAAAAAAATGTAAAAAATGAAGGAAAAAAAAAAAAAAAAAGTACTTTTAAGATATCTATTTATTTACATTCATAATCGGTTAAGAGCACAAATGTATACATTAAATGTACGATGTACCAGCGTTGACCCAATTGGTCACGGATCACCAAGTGGGTAATTAAAACTTAATAAGACATTTTTGTAGAGATGAGAACCAGCTGTAATGATATTAAACATGTAACACTTAATGATAGTGAAAACCCCAAAATATGCATGACATGGCCAACCACATTTTTTCTGCTTTTACTCGATAAGACAGTAAAGCCTATTTTTAGAAATAAAACCCCACTCACCCACCCCAGTAATCTTACACTGAGGGAGGGAGTCTAGTTGATATGAATGGATAGGCAATTTTTTTTTGTTTTTTGTTAATTTCAAAAAATTCTTTTAAGATACTTAAGACATAATCTAAGAATGTCAACTTTTCTTTTTCTTTCCCTTGCTAATCTTGTTTTATTAATTACTAACTGTAACTACCCGGCGTTGCCGGGGGTGTTTTTAAATTTTCTTTCTTCCATTCCCCCCAAACTATGCCCTTTGTTTTCTTTTTTATTTCGTTTAGAAATTATTTCTTTTTTAATACGATTTTGAAAGTTAAATTTAATTATTATCATGTCATTTGGTCATTAAATTATTAATTGAACCAAATTGTTATAACACTATAAGTAATTGTTATTACGGTAATGTTTTAATCTGTAAATTTTAGACATTTTCTAGAAAATCATGCAATGGATTTTGATTAAAATTTGAATAAGGATTTTAGTCATACGGTTTAATATTATATCTTGATTTTAATCTTCATAAGGGGTGCAACACAGTTTTGTTCGTGGAATTAACTTTACCCGTCCTAAGATATATGTATATGTGTGTGTGTCTATAGGTGTAATCAGTCAACAGAAAATCATAAGTGCACCAGTTGCGAAAGAAACATAATAGTAGTGAATAAAAAAAAATGAGAATGAAGAAAAAAATAAATAAACGTGCAACTTACAATTTTGTGACGAATTTATTGGACGATTTTAGAAGCAAAGTAAAGTAATACCAATTTCAGTTTTTTTTTTTTTTTTTTTGGTATAGTCTGTAGGAAATTTTCGGGAACTATTCCCTTCATCAAGTCTTCTATGAGGTGTGAACAAAGTTCTTGAAAATGTCGAACTAGAATTAATATTATTTTTTTTATTATTTCACAAACCGGCCATCATGTAATATATATATATATATATATATATATATATATATAAATAGAATAATAAAGATAAATATTTTATCTTCATCTAAGATCCTATCATAAGAGGGTGCTCGATATAAAGGATAGAGCATTAATATAAGAATAAAAAATGATGAAAAGAAAAATTAGATAAATTACAATATTAATTACTTCATCAGATATTCAAGCAAGGAAAATAAATTTTTCCTTAATCCATGAATTTTCAAAGATAAGCTCTTTTCATTAGGAGAAAAATCAGTAAAAAGAAAAGAGCTCATATTTGAAAATCCATAGATCAAGGAAAAAATTTTTTTATATTTCTTGCTTGAATATCTGATGAATTAATAAATATTGTAATTTATCCAATTTTCATAATTTATTTATTCTTATATATATATATATACACACACAAGTTTATCTAAGAAATTCAGTAGAAAATGTATAGTTTTGGATTTGCTCAATCAATCTGTGATATGACTTAAAAGCGCCATATAACAATATTTATTTAAGTAAATATTAAATTATTTTTACCTGCATACGTCAGCGTTTCAAGCTTCCGCTACTATCAGTGTAGGAGATGGTAATTTCAGACGGTCGCAAGATTTTAACCCAGTTTCAGAATCACCCTAGACTCCATAAGCAAGCACTCTAATCAAATGGCCACGAGAAATTAGCACGTAAAGAAAGGAAATTAAATTCTATTTATACCCAGCAGGCAGAGACACATGCCATATAGCTACGTGACAGTCTATTTTTAACTCCCCGAACACTATATGTAATATACACTCCTGATCAAAAATTTAAGCCCAGAGACAAAAATTCTACAAAAAGTGTATGAAAACATTCAACAACCAAATTTAATAATGAGTTCTACCTACACTGGTTTTGATGAATTCCAGTGTCGTCTGATGGTTACTGGACTTTCCAGTTTTCAACGTCTCATGTTTGGTATTCACGACCAAACCTTAAGCGGTCCACCTCGTGACGTGGAAGCAGCCGAGAAATTTGTGTACGCTTTTTATTTACCATGCCTTTTTGTCGTAAGTGTCGTCTGATGGTTACTGGACTGCAATCAGCATCTGTGACTGCCTTAAAAAAGTAGGGGGTATGCTAGAAATAAGCGCTTCCATTAAGGTGCGGGGGATGTTTCTCCAGCTTCAGAAGATGGTTCACAAAGGTCATTTTTTGTTGAATATTGTTTGCTATTTCGATAAACATCTTTTGTAATCCATCCCAAACATTTTCAATTCGGTTCAAGCCCAGTGAGCATGCAGGATGTCCCAAGAGATGGACCCCATTTTTTTGTAGAAAGGTCAAGGTCTGTCGTGCAGCGTGGATTGCAGAATTATCCTGTTGGAATAACCATCCATCACGACACAAACGATGGCTCTCCATCATCAACGATGCTTTTTGTAGCATGCTAACATAACCAGCCGCTGTCAGACGACCCTGCACCATCTGGAGCTCCATCGTCCCTTTGTAAGAAAAGGCACCCCATACCATTAGGGACCCTCCACCAGTATGACGTGTGTAGAAAATTTCTGGAGGAATGTTTTTGTTATGCCAATATCGTTGGAAGCCATCAGGAGCATTCAGATTGAATTTTTTCTCATCAGAAAACAGGACTTTCTTCCAGTTTTCAACGTCCCATGTTTGGTATTCACGACCAAACCGTAAGCGGTCCACCTTGTGACGTGAAAGCAGCCGAGGAATTTGTGTACGCTTTTTATTTACCATGCCTTTTTGTCGTAAGTGTCGTCTGATGGTTACTGGACTGCAATCAGCATCTGTGACTGTCTTAATTTGACTAGAAGAAAGTCCACTGCCTTTCACAACAACCCGTCTTAATCTCCTACTCAATGCATGGGGGTTCACTTTCCTATTTAAATTTAATGTAGAATGATAACCCACTTTTTTTGACTAGCAAGCGTTGGGAAAGACAGGTAAACATTTTTTCATTATCTTTTTATGGTTTGTATCAATATTTGTATCCTTTTTAATTTTATTAAAGTGTATCGCCCAATTAACAAAATCTGCTCAACCCCCATCTCTACATGAATAAAAGCCAAATCTAGAGTTTTGAACCCAGATTCCAGCATTCTTGACCGTCACCCTGGACTTAGGGTTTCGTGTTGAGGTTAATGAAGGTAATGTTTTCGTCCTAATACTCGTCAAGTAAATTTCTCAATGAAAAAGCATTATCATTTCCATGTAATTGTATCAATATTCTAATTAAGGGTTATTTTGGGTATTGTTAATAATACAACTGCGTTAAGAGAAATGCAAGTATTTAGTAAATTTATTGACAAAAAAAAATTGCACTTCAAAAGAATCCTCCTTCAAAGCTGGTTATGCAAAAAAAAAAGTGATTAATTTTACGTACTTCCTAGCCACGTGTTTTATTCTTTCTTTTAATGGCCGAGTATATAAAAGTTTGTGATTATTAATCCCCCCCCCCCAATAATGTATGTTACCCATTTCATCTCTCAAGTTATGCTAATTCTTAGATGGATGGTCACTCTACCATAAAATTAAATAGGAATGTGAACACCCCTTTCTGAAAATTAAAATAGGGTTCGGGAGGGAGTGAATATAAATTAATTAGTAGGGATTTTTCCAGTCTAATTAGTTAGATTCACAAACATGTAGAATTTTTTTTTTATCATTTATTTCCTTAGAGGAACTCTGACTTATCGACTATAAATTTACATAATTTTGTTATTGAGTTCTAATGCTGAAACTATAATTTTTTTTAAATTCCAGTAAAAATGTCAAAACTGAGATTTTACCAAATGAAAGTTTCCACGAAAAAAGACAAATATTCAATAAACATTTGGAAGTTGAGAAAAAAAAGGAAAAAGAAAAAATGCCAGTTTTTTTTTTTATTTTAACAATAACAACAACGTTATGATGAATCTATATTTGAATAAAAAATACTTAATGTTATAGTTTACAAAATTTTAACCAATAAAAATGTCTGCTGCTTCGGAATAGTTGGTTTTTTTTTTTAGCTATTTAAAAAAATACAAAAATGCAGATTATTACCACATTTAGAGCACAATTATCATAAAAAAGCACCACCATCGTAATAACTCAGGCCAGTTAACCGAGTCATGTTTTTCTGGTAACGTCATTAATGATGCGTAGTAAGAATCACTATCAATAAGAACCGGAAGTGTCAGAATTGCCGTTTTTCAGAAAGTAATCACAGCAAACAGACTCACAACCATAGCATTATTCATTCACTTGGAAATCATTGTTAACTATTTCTTTTTTTCAAACATATTTCCTTTTTTATAGATGTCAATTGTGCAAGAAAATAATAAACTTACAACATGGCCGCATTGCATTAAAGTTCGATTTTCACATATTAAAAAATAAATTAGAATTTTATTTCCGGATAAAAACTACAATTTAAGATTAATTAATAAGTTTCATCCAAAATGTGTGCGAAAATCTAACAAAATGAGCGAGATATTCAAATAATAATATATTGTAAATAAATTGTCCGTTTGGAAAAAAAAATTCCCCCTAAAAAAAAAGCATGACTGTTTTAATTTATTACAAATTCTTACTATATTGTAAATAAACTGTTCGTTTTGCAATATATTATTTCAATATATGTTCTATTAATTATTTTGAATTATTGATTTTGTGTTACTTTACTGAATTTGTAATCTTTCATGTTGGATTTATTTTTAAGTTAAAAAAACAAATCAAGAAAATTCATTTATTTTTTTCGGAAATGAGAGCAACTCTTATCAAATTATTCAGCTAAAACTAATGATAATGAAATAGGGGTTTGTCTTCTTTTGTTTATAAACGAATAGATATTTCAATGCAGCATAACTGATACTAGTCTATTCATTCAATGTAGACCAGGTTGTCATAATTCAGAAAAATAATTTATTTTAAAAATGAATATTAAATCAGCCAAATTATTTTTTAAAGAAAAATGTTTATGTTTTAAAAATTTATGACAACAACCCCATTTTATTATTAAGTATTAATTTAATGTTTGCTGTCTAGCCTACGCAAGTTAAACAAAATAATACATTTGCATAAATATTTCTAATAAAGTAATGGGTTAATTATATTCTGTGATCGTTAATTAATACATACTGAAAATTTCATTAAAATTGGTTGATTTTCGTGAATTTTGATGAATTTTAAAGTGAAGGGAGGGGTCAAAATGCCCATAGTCTGACTGTTCGACAGATCTAGTTTGTTACTTTAGAGCATGACGTCATTTTCCAGTGCTCTGGTCTGCTTATATTACAATGGTCGTGGAATGGAGGGAGTCCTCTTATTTTTATATTTTCATTGTAAAATAGATGCTTATTTTATAGCAGGTGTAGCTGATATCATAAATTTATACGATCCTGGAGGTTCTACATTTTTAGGAAGGATATCAGTAAGTGTCAATTTTACAGTGAAGATATAACAAAATGGTAATCAGAAATAATTTCCAGTTTTTTATAAAAACATTTTTTTTTTTATTTCTCCATAGTAAAAAAAAAAAAAAAAAAAAAAAAAAAGCAAAAACAACGATGCAACTGTCAAGACCTTGAGGAGAAAATCTGTTTCCAGGTCAAAGTTATTGCCCTTAAGGGAAAAAGAGGGCTTAGATCCATAAATTTTGTCACAAACACCGAACCTTGTTGGAACTCTAACACATGGTTTCGTTTTCATTTAGGCTACAGACATTATTGGCTTTCGGGCACTTTCCCTAACAAAAAATATGCCATGAGAAAATGTAAGTATTCATATTACCTTTTAAAATGAATAACTTGTGCATTTTTATTGTATGGGAACAATGTATTTTCTGCATGTAATTTTATGTCTTACTTGTCTCGGTTACTGTCTCTATAGACAATCTATTAAAAAATGAAAAGTCTTTGTCCTCCAAGAGTTTTTAACTGTCTTTTACTTTCTGACACATGCGGTATTGCCAACGTACTATACTGAATTTTAGCAACATCCAACATGTCTAAAGAATTAATTTAAATTCTCTACTCTGATAATCTTGATGAAATAGAATAACAAATATTCTAATTTTACACAGCCTATTTAATTTAGTTAAAATACAATTTTTTGTCTTATTAAATGTTGTTCAGTTCAATTACAAAATATTTTTTTAATTAATTCTTTTAAATAAAATATTTATTGTACAATTTATTGTAATCAAGGAGTGAATGTTATGTTTTCGCTTGGTCATTAAATTAAATAAATAAAATTGTTTAAAATAAAATCTTAATTTATTACCGAGTAAAAAAAGAAAATCATGTTTTGTTTACCTTATTTAGAAAACAATTCAGTTTGTAGTTACAAATTCTTTTTAAAATAGTTTATTTTTTAAATTAATTTATACTATATTTTCGGTGGATTTCTTTTACTTGCATGTTTAATATAATTTTCTCTAAAAAAAAAAAAAAAGGTGTTTTCTACAGAATTCGAACCGAACCAAACTGACTTTTGCCTAACTGAACCTAAAATTTAGTTTAGGGTTAGGTTTAAAAAACAGTAGAAGTACAAAAATAAAATTAAAATGTCCGACTGTGACTTTCATATAGCCCACCAGTTGGTCATAATAAAATGTTAAAATTTTTCTTCAACTAAATGCATTAATGATAGAACGCGGTACATGCTTCAATTTAAATAGACATTGAATAATGTTCACGGATTAAATATTTTACATAATTATGATGACACCATGAATTTATTGTTAGTATAAACAATATAAAGCTGAATTAACATCCTATCTACCGAAAATTACTTTAAATCAATTAAATCTGATTACTTTTTATATACATAATAAATAATAAACTAACAAACAGAAATACAAACTCAACTTTATATCTAAATAAATAAATGCGAAAGTTGAGCCCATTCCTAAAGTCAAACGCCCTATTTCAATTTAATTCAGCTTTAAACAATATGGACAGTCTTTTATATACGATATCAGTTGTAAAGTTAACTAATTTGTCTATTAATTTTGAAAAAAAACAACATTTTATTAATTACATATTATTTGTTATTGTTATTTAATTCAATAATTTCTTTTTAAAATTTTAATACAACAAATAGTTCTGATTCGCAATAGTTTTATTCCCTGGATAAATATTTAGAATTTGTGTTCAAATGTTCCTTTCTTTAGAGCAGGGGCGGGCGGGCAACCCTTTCAGAGTGAGAGCCAGATGAGACTTTTAGAAGGAGATCGCGGACCAGAGTGAAAAACGAAATCTCAGAATTACTGTATTGTTTACATGAATAAATTGTACAAAAATTGCATTGAACACTCTACAAATGATATTTTTTCTCAAGAGACTTCTGTATGTATTCTATAAGGCGCCGATGGAGAGCCATTTTGGAATCATAAAACATAATGACAGGGGAAGTAGCAAGTTGATCCAGCATTCGTTTTGATACACCTCACATAAGTTCTGTGTTATGCCCTTTCCTCGTAACTCGTTTCCTCTTTGCCTTTCTCTTTCTCTTTTTCTATTTTTATCTCAGGCCAATATTTGAAATTAATAGTTAAAGAAAAATGAAATATTCATGCATCATCGCTCGCTGATATTTATACATTTTTAACCCGCTGTAAATCTTAATTGAAACCTACTTTTACGTCTATGTCACAAAATGATATAAGTTTTACTGGGAGGTCCACGGGCCGGATTGCAATAATAAAGCATAACAGGTTGGCGGACCGGACGCTAAGTCTTCGTGGATCGGATGTGGCCCGCGGGCCAGAGGTTGCCCGCCCCTGCTTTAGAGGGACCGACTTGATTTTCAACAAGTTTCGATCTATTTCTAAATTGCAAGTAAAAAAGGCAAATTCTTTACGGTCAGATTAAAAGATAAATACATTTGCATAGAAATTACCAAAATGTTAATGTTTATCTATGTATATGAACAAATGAAAAAGATTTTGTTTTATATTTTCAACAAAATTATGAATTAAATGTTATTAGTTTAAATTAATGTCTCAAGTATTACAAGTAGCGAACTTTGCAAAGTGATAGCGAATCGGCAAAGCATTAGATACATTTATTATTTGAAAAGAAATGGATTTGACAACGTTGAAAACTAACACTAAAACGAGTAAAATTATAATGGAATTCTTATGCGGATGGCGTCTTGACTAACCTTTCGCCCAACAGATGTGTGTGGAGTAGCACGTGTATGAGAAGGAAATGACTTTAATAGAAATAGAAAATGTATTGTCAACAAATATTTTTGACTAAGAAATTAAGAGAAAAGATTATTATAGAACCAAATTAATGATTAATCCATCTGGGAGAAGGAGGGGCAGACAGACAGAGAGAGAGAGAGAGAGAGGGGGGGGCAGAGACAGAAAGAGAGAGAGAGAGAGAGAAATAGAGAGACAGACAGACAGACAGACAGACAGACAGGTTTGAAAAAAATTATAAAAAAACTAACAGAAAACGTGTTTGGCTTCAGAGTGTGTTACAACAACAGAAAATATTCTAACGCCCCCAGACATTGGCTTCTCTGACAGATGGAGGGGGTGAAGTGCCGGAAAGAATCGGTTCTGGCTGATTCAAGGATAACAAGTGAAGGGAGGGACGTTGAATTGAGTTAGAATTTGGCATTCAGGTAACCAATTCCATAACGATGAGATCAGATACGGACAACAATGGCAGCAATTAGGCACAATTGGGGAAACATGATCAAAGTGTGA